>CM024672.1:16707277-17353209 GCA_014182725.1 Eucalyptus brandiana | reverse complement strand
TCACATTATATCCACAAATTTTAGACTTTCCTCGTCATTTCAACTTAGGTGTGAAGGAAATGTTAAGCGATGGTATGCAAACTATTCTCAGAGAAAATGACCGCACACCTAATCTTTACTTCTAACGAAGAGAACATCACACTCCTCTTCTCTACGAAGCGGTGATGATAATTTTCCATATCTCTCTTCATGCATTGCATGTGTATTTAGTGGGGGTGAAGGGGTGGGTATTGTTGTTGTAATACTTTTTTATTAATGTGATCCCACATTCATTTTAAAATTGCCCACATTATATTTCACTTAGAATTTATTATCCAAATCTAATGGTTGATAACTATGGAGATTGCCCATATCTACTAAGATTAGTCTTGATGGAAGACTATAACTACTAGAATTTGTGTGGGCATATAATACAAATAGGTCATCTAAACCAAACCCTCTTATAATTTCGATAATTCTAATTATTCTGATTATCTGATAATTGAAGATCTGATAAACGGAGAACACACCATCAATGTCGCGAGAGCAATTGGCTAGAAGTGCCTATTTTCAATAGTTCAAGCTCTGCGTATTTGTTTGTAACTTCATCAGTGGCCGGAAGTTAATACAAAATTTTACATGTTCCTTCATTCGATCCTAATAATTAGGATCTTGGTTTTCCGCAAATTTCTAACAGTTTGTATCAAAGCTTGTTTATATCTCGTTGATTTTTCTGAAGCTTTTTTGATTGAATTAAAAATTCAGGACAAAATTTGATTGAAAGAAAAATTGGTGATTTCAGCGAAATTTGAGTAACCCATCACCCATTTTCGGACTAGTACGGTCGCTCCGCCATGGGCAACAAAAGCCTTAAGTTAATTTGGCATCATGTTGATCGCTGGAGGTGGATTGAGCGACCGAAGTCGTGGTGGCTAGGGTTTGCGTTTTGGTGAAAATTTTTGCCTGATTTCAAGCAACTTTTTTCGTCGTTTTTGCCGAATCTTGGACCTGTGTGGTCGTGCCGACGTGCTTATTTGGTCTAAAGCGGGCTACTGGAGGAGAATCGGACGGCGGAAGGGACACAAAGAACTGAAAAATTGCGTGATGAAGGCCACGAGTGCATGCATTAACGCGCGAAGAAGAAACCGGGGCATGTGAAGTACATGTGCATAGGCGCATGTGATCCATGCGCCCACGCAAGATCCTTGGCATGTGCACCACACGTGCCATGAGAAGGATTGGGCGCATACAACTCACGCGCGGGGCACGTGCCCGTGCAGCCTGCGGGTGATTTTATCGGTTTACCCTCTTTCGAATTAATTTCCTATATTGCCTCATTGTCTACGTGATTTTAATGTTCTGCCCTTGAACTGTTGTTTTTACATTATGCCTTTAGGCCGAATAATTACTGTTTTGCCCTTTCATGCAATATGGTGAATGTTTATGCAGAAATTAAATGTCTACTAACCCACATATAACTTTATTAGAGATTAGCCACAGCATCGATAATTATCTTAAATTATGTATATTGGAAAGGACATTGATTGTATTGCCCTTTGTGCATTAATTTACTATTTTGTCCCTTTCATGCATTATTTGCGAATATTTTATGCATGAAATAAATGTCCAGTGATCCACATATTCTAATTAATTAAAGCGTAGCCACAACATTTTTAATTAGTTAAATTATATATTAAGAGCCTTGGAATCATATTTAGAAATGGATATTGATTGTATTAATCACATTAATATGATGAATTCTATCCCACATGAATTTTCATTATATTAATATGGGATAAGTGCAATAGAAGTCCTAAAATTTGTAACGAAAATGCAATTGATTTCTAAAACTTGTAAAAAGTGCAATTAAGTCCTAAAACTCGTCAAATTTATTTAGTCGAGTCATAAAGTTAACACCGTTTAACTTTTTAGCAGAAAGGTTGATGTGGCATTTAAAATGATTTTTATTTTCCATGTGGTTTTTTTAAATTATTTTTTATTCAAATAGATTTAAAAACTAGAAAAGAAAAGCTAAAATTTATTTAAAAAACAAAATAGTTCAAAAAAAAAGAAAAAAAGAAAATGGCAAGTGCTTCCTTTGCCGCCGCCCATTGCCAAAGGGGCCGGTGACCAATTTTAGCTTTTCTTTTCTAGTTTTTAAATCTAATTTAAATAAAAATAATAATTTTAAAAAGCCACATGTAAAATAAAAATTTATTTTAAATGCCACATCCGTGCTACGTCGGCATTTTCTATTAAAAAGGTTGACATTGTTAATTTTAGGACTCGATTAAACCAATTTGACAAGTTTTAGGACTTGATTGCACTTTTTATGAGTTTTAGGACTTAATTGCATTTTCATTACAAGTTTTAGGACTTCTATTGCACTTATCTCTATTAATATTATTAATTAGGATGAAATATCATATTATTTTTCTTAATTTACTTATAGGGATTAAGAAAAGGAATGTAAGATTATAGTTTCTTCATGAAATAATTATGAATCTATTTAAATTAAAAACTTAGCTTATAGGTAGTTTTTATGTTATGTGATTCATATTTTGTGACATATTTTACATTGGTAAAATATGATTTATGTAAATTTTGCCTCAAATTTTGTAACATAAACATGATTGTTTGATATGCGGTTTTGTAACCCCTAAATTTCTCTAAATTTAAGAATGATCCTATACCAAATAGTGAAGACTATAAAATTTGGAAAGAATTAATCCTTCTTTAATAAGGGTGCATAAACATTGATTATGATATTTAAAAAGATAAACCACCTTCCCCTACTAATGCTAGCACCCCAGCTGAAGTCACTCTTTATGAATAATAGGAGCGATCTAACCGCCTCAATGTAATGTTCATAATGACTAAACTTTCTATTAATATTCATGATTCAATCATTCAGCATAGTAATGCCAAAACATTGCTAGAGGCTATTAGTGCGCAATTTGAAGCTTTTGAAAATACACATGCCATGACCCTAATCATGGAGTTTTATTTGTTGAAGCCAACTAATATCAGAGGTGTGCGTAAGCACATCATAAAGATAAATGACATTGTGACTCAGTTAAGGAAACTTGAGGTTGAGATATTGAATATTTTCTTGTGTATTATATTCTAAACTCTTCCACAATAGTATACATTTTTCAAGATATCTTATAATGCACATAAGAATAAATAGTTAATTAATAAGCTCATGACCATGTGTGTTCAAGAAGAAGAAATGTTGCATATGGAATCGAGCATGAATACTCATTTGGCAACAATAGGGAAGTTTAAAGAGTATGGTAGGCGAAAAGGAAATTGTAAATATCTCTCTAAGTTGACATTAAAAAAGAATCAAAATGTTTCTTATATAAAAAGAATGGCCATATTTGGAGGGATTGTGTCAAATTTAAGGCATGACTCAATAAAAACGGTAATCTAATCTCATGTGTTTGTTATGAATTTAATGTGGTTGTTATGAATCTAATGTGGTTGATGTAAATCACAACACTTGGTGTATTGATTTTGAATTTACAATCCACATTTTAGATTCCTTGTAAGGTTTTCAAAACCATCGGAAACTAATGGGAAGTGAACAATTTATCTATTTTGGAAACAAGATGCATTCGCATGTAGAAGCTATTAGAACATGCAAATTAGTTCTCAATAATGGTTTGGTTTTGAATTTGGAAAATACATTTTGTATTCCAAGTTTCTCTAGAAACTTGATTTAGGTTTCAAGACTAATACCATTAGGTTATTCCTTCAACTTTTCAAATTCAACATTCATCTCTTCTTTTAAATTTGAAATTGTTAAGAATGATATTTTGTGTGATGGTCATTTTCGTATTAATTTACAAAACAATTGCTTTCATAATGTAATGTATGTTAATGATAATGCTAGTATCAAATAATGTATTGTGAATAAAAGTTTCTCTATGTTGTGGCCCCGAAGATTGGTAACACTGGTGTGGACTGCATAAAAAGAAAAGTAGACCAATAAAACAAATAAAGATACCAAAGAGGAGTACAAAAATATTAGAATTCATGCATACAGATATTTATCATTTTGATATGAATTTTTATGATTAGATGTACTGTATCTCTATCATAAATGATTATTCACGATTTATGTATCTTTACTTGCTTTATAATAAGAACGAAGCATTATATACCTTTAAGATATTTAAAACCGAAGTAGAGAAATAATGCGATAAGCATATTAAGATCGTGAGATTAGATAGAGGTGGAGAATACCATAATACAACACTACTAGGATTGTGAAATTAAGAAACGCTAAATTTCTTGAGAATGACTTGATTAGGGGGGTGATCACTTCAAGAACTTTGTTTCAGAATAAGATCATTCAATTACTCAACTTTTCACATCAAGTATTAGATTGGTTATTATTCGTAATTCCTCTCTAGATTATTCAACTATTGAATAATTAATTGTTGAAGTTCTATAACCCGATGACATTAATCTAGTAGATCCAACTGCTCATCAATTACCAGAAAATGTTGAACAACCGGTTGAACAACATGCTTCTCAAGAGAATGTTGATGCAACATTAAGAAAATCTACTAGAATAAAGAAATCAATAAGTTCTAGTGATTATTTTGTGTATTTACAAGAATGTGACTATAATGTTGGTGCTAAGAATGATCTTGAAACATTTTTACAAGTCACGAATTGTGATAAATCCACTTTGTAGTACAATACCATGAAAGAAGAGATGAGTTCTATCGTATTTTGATGAAATTTGAGATTTAGTAGAGTTGCTCAATAGGGCGAGGGCCATTGATTGTAAATAGGTCTTTAAAACTAAAAAAGACTTATTGGGTAATATTGAGAGATATAAAGCTAGATTTGTCGCCAAAGGATTTACTCAAAGGGAGGAAATTGATTTACACGGAGACATTTTCTCCTATATCTAAGAAAGATTTCTTTTGTATTGTTTTGTTATTGGTTTCTTATTTTGACACATAATTACATTAAATAGATGTGAAATATGCGTTCCTCAATGAAGAATTAGAGAAAGGGGTTTACATGAAACAACTCAAAGGATTCTCCTCTAATAACAATGAACATTTGGTGTGTAAGCTTAAAAGATCTATATATGACTTGAAACAAGCATTTCGTAAATGGTACTTAAGGTTTCATAATGTCATCTCTTCATTCAGTTTTGTAGAAGATGTCATAGATCAGTGTATACACCAGAATGTCAGTGGGAGTAAAATTTGTTCTTTTACTTTATATGTGGATGATATTTTACTTGCAACCAATGATAAGAGATTGCTACATGAAGTGAGACAATTTCTCTCTAAGAGTTTTGACATGAAAGATATGAGTGAGACATTTTATGTGATTGGTATAAAGATCCATAGAGATTATTTTAAGACATATTAGGATTGTCTCCAAAAACTTGTATCAATAAAATCTTAGAGAAATTTAGATTATTCACCAAGTGTAGCACTTGTTGTAAAGGGCAACAAGTTTAATTTGAACTAGTGCTCAAAAAATGATCTAAAAATGGAACAAATGGAAAATATTCGATATGCTTCCGCTGTCGGAAACTTAATGTATGCTTAGGTTTGCACTCAACTTGACATTATCTTTTCTATATGAGTGTTGGGAATCCAGGGTTTGGACCATTGGAAAATTGCAAAAAATGTGATAAGATATCTTCAAGATACAAAAAGTTATATGTTTATGTATAGATAAACTAAATTTGTTTCTTGTTTAGAGGCCACTTCTATGGTTTGTGGTTGAAGAGTTTCTTATGAGGGCTTAAAGTTGTGGATGCTATTACTAAGCCCATTAAGGATATTTATGACAATTCAGTTGCAATTTTATTGGCTAAAAACTACAAAAGTGATGGTTGAAGCAAGCACATCGACATTAAGTATTTAACTATATGGGAACGTACTAAAGAGAGCAAAGTAGTCATTGAATACTTTAGCATTGAATTGATGTTAGCTAGTTTTTGAACTAAAGGCATGCCATCAATAAGTTATGAGGATCATGTGGTTATGATGAAAATTAGTCATTATGCAAATTTTCATCATATGGACGAATTTGAAACTCTTATTTAGTTTTGATGTTATTCTCAATTTTCAGTGTACACATTATGTTGTTTCTAAAAATAACAATAAGCTTTGACCTAGAATATAAATATAATGTTTATTCAATAAGTTATGTACACATTATGTTGTTAGCACATGGAAGATAACACTCGCTCTACGATGACTTACCGCCATATTTATGTGTTTAATTTTCAACATGAAGTTTTGTGGATTTGGTTAAATATTTTGTTCAATGAAATGTTGGGATCAAGTGGGAAAATATTATAATACTTTTATTAATGTGATCCCACATTCATTTCAAAATTTGTGTGCATTATATTTCAGTAGGGATTTGTTATCCAAATATAATTGTTGATAACTATAGAGATTGTATATATCTTGATGGAAGACTGTATCTACTAGGATTTGTGTGGGCATATAATATAAATAGGTCATCTAAACCAAATCCTCCTATAATTCCAATAATTCCAATTTTTCTGATTATCTAATAATCGAATATCTAATAAACGTATAACACACCATCAATGTCGAGAGGGTAATTGGCTAAAAATGCCTATTTTTCATAGTTCAAGTTTCACGTATTTGTTTGTAACATCATTAATGGCTAGAGGTTAGTATAGAAGTTTACATATTTCCGCATTCAATTTTGATAATCAGGATTTTGATTTTCCACAAATTTCTAACAATCATCTCCATCTACATGACCCAAGCACGGGAGAAAACCACTTCCGACTCGAACTCCTAGCCAATGATGTCATAGCCATACACCCCACTATTGCCCCACTTTTCCATAGCAATGCTGTTGAGAGCCACCACCTTTGTCACCTTAGCATTGGCTAAGGTGAGGAAAATGACAGATAAATGGTTGTGTTTTTCCTTAATTGTTTGTTGGATCAACATGATGACAATTTTAATGGTTGATAAAATAGATAACATACAAGCGGTTAGTACTTGGCTCCCTTTATCTATGTTTAGGAGTTTCCTTTAAAAATAACCATTTATATGAATAAGAATTTGGTTTTAAGAGAATTGCTAGAAATTATAAACATATCGTACTAAATAACCAAGTTTATCGTAGTTTCAGAGATACATAAAAGGTCAAGTGCAACTGATACTCTTCCACATCAATGTTTAGATGGTTTTATGGAAAAAAGGTAAATGCATGTAGATAGGAATTTTAAGGATGTGTATGAATAGGGTTGTTATATAATATTTCATACTATGCATGGGGTAGAATCAACGAATTACAATTCGAAATCAATCCTTTTTACCATAAGTTTTTATGCAAATTCCACGACTAATTACCTTCCAAAATGTGATCGTCCCGTTTACATTATTTTAATCTTTGCTTTCAGTTGAGGTGGTATTTATTTTGGATTAGCTAGCATGTGGAATTTATGTAGACTCTATCGATGGGTCGAGATAATGAATCCACAAGAAAGAACTTTGGGGTTTAATCTATAAAATGGAGGGAAAAAAACACTATAAGTGTCAAAATTATTGCAAGATGCATAGTTTATTATCAAAACTTTGCAAATGATCACTTGGAATCGAATACTTCTAAGAATTAGTTATTTATGATATTTCGTAACTTGGCTTATCAAATAAAATTATTAAAATCATTGAAAAGCGCTTTGCAGCTTTTATATAATGTAAAAGATTAAACATGGCATATATGATGAGAAAATCGGCCTAAGACAACATCATCTACTAGACAAAGAATGAAAAGATACGGGGTAAGTACACTAGAAGTACAAAAAATTGTATATAGCACTCACTTTGGTGCAAAAAGTTTCCGCCGGATCACTTAAGTGCCATCTGAGAAAAAATGATTACTTTGATGCCGTTGGCGAGAAATTCTAGCCAAATTGGCTACGTGGCTTTTATATTTAAAAATAAAAACTAACCTGAAAAAAAATTAAGAATGATGTCCACGTGAAATGGCATAAACGATGCCGTTTTTCTTTCTCCTAAGAAATGATGTCATTTTGCCATAATACCTTGACTCCTTTACAAAAATGATGCCGCATAACTCATATGGCCAAAATGGCGTAGCTAAAGGGGGAGTGGAATTGGGTTCGTCGGCGCATACAAACTACGATTCTCGCCCGATACTGACCATAGCTATTTGGCCACCGTCACTCACTCGCCCACTATCGCTCGCTCACTCGCTCGTCATCGCTTGGCCACTGTTGTAGTTGCGCTGCCGTTCTTTGTAGTTTGGTGGCTATGTCCACAACTCTCACTCACTCGGGTTTGTTATGTTCTCTCCGTGAATCAATTGAGTGAAAAATTTAGGGTTCCAATGGGCAAGTTAGGGCGTAAAGGGCAATTGAGAGCTCAACTCGGAGGAAAAGTGGGGGAAAAGTGATAGAGACCTCACTTTTGTTTACTAACATGATTTGCTTTGTTTTGTGGGGACCAAATAGAAAAATGAGGCGCATAAGGCAAAAAAGAAAGCTCAGCTTGGAGGGAAACAATAATGGGACCTCACTTTGTTTAATTAATTTGAGTGCTTCTGTGGAGGATTAAATTGAAAAATGGGTGGTGGAGACATCACTTTGTTTATTCAATTCAGCTTCCTTTGTTTTTGTAAGGGGACTAAATTGAATAAATTGGTTGCATTTTTTTCTTTCGACAAAATAACAAGGACCTGCATGTGAAGTTACTGCTTATGCTATGTGGTCCAAAAAACTAATGATTTTTTTTTCTTCCTTGGATGCAGCATTGACATGGACGAGAATGAAATAAGTTATGGTGGGGAGTTTGTTATTGGCGCCGAGGACTGGGAATATGCCGGTGGAAATAAAGTTACTATCTATATCAATGCTGGGAAGCCATCATATGTTGATTCTGTGAGGGATTTGATGTATTTTTTACAATGGAAAGTGCAAAAATTGCATTATTATGTTCCTAAGAAGGAATTGAAGGATGATTTAATATTTTTTAATGACAATAATGATATTAAGGATGTTATCTGCCGTTATCTTCATGATAACAAAGCTAGGGTATATGTTGAGTATTATAGTGATGATGAGGATGAGAATAGGGATGAGCAGACCATTGAAAGGTTGTGAGCTAAAAACTATCACATCGAATTTTCAACTAACCAGATCGATATTGACATTGAAATGGTTGTTTTTCAAACTTTTTGACACTTAAGTGATCCAAAATAAACTTTTGGCACCAAAGTGAGTGCCATATACAACTTTTGGCATTTCTAGTGTACTTACCCCAAAAGATATGACGTGAAACAAATGATGAGAACATCGACTCAAAACGACACCATTCATCAATCGATCGATTTCAAACTTTCAAGAAATAATTTTTGGTATAATAGTCTTGACTGTTCTAGTGTTGTTGTCCCACTGTTTCAATCCGTCCATTACAGGATGCAATCAAAATGATCCAAAGTAGAAACAGATGGATGCAAAAAATTTGAAGTTGGTCTGCTAAGCTGATTGGTATATGTTGGATATTCCTGTGGATCTTTGCTAAGAAATATGGGTAGTGAATTATAACATCATTCTCTTAAGTTTCTCTCTTAAGGTTCCTATACTTTCTCCTCCAAATTAGAGCTTGAAAGTTACCCTAGAGTTGGTGCAATTGGTTGTACGTGTCAATGGATTTTTAGCTTAAAAAGTGGAGGTCGTCCATTCGAATTGCACAAATTACGTGCAAGTTGTTCTAGAAGTACAATCCAATTGTATAGACCTAACCAGTTTATAAAGCTTGTATGGTGTTTTTCGAGCCTTCAAGTAGCCAGAACTCCATGTGTATGCCTTGGAATTAAAAGAAAAGAAAATACTCAAATGTTTTGCATCTTTCATCTAGAATGTTATGACGAAAGAGCAATAACACCAAAGGAGAAAAAAAAAGTCAATCTACTAAAGTATTGCTCCCATTAGAAGGTCAATAACTCAACGGCAAGAATGAATCATATAACCACCAAAAAATCATTTTCTTGACTTGCCACTTCCGCTTTGTCCCGCGTTGAAGATTCCTTGCTTCCGGGAAATTCCAAGGCTCATGAATTTCTGTCGCAGTACCTGTGACATCATTGGAGATGCTAATTCACTTGATTTCCACCCTTTATCATTAATTTAAAGTTGCCCGTGCAAAATTCAACAATTTTAACCGTTTGTTGCATCAAATGTCTACAAATGTCTCTATAACGTCACGATCTTCAAGCTCTAATTCAAGTTTAAAAACACCAGTACGCATGCCAAAAAAATTCAAGCCCGTAAAGTTTGAATTGAAACGGCCCAAATATTCTATTTGAGAATATTCGGCCAGAACAAAGAACAAAAAATCAAGATTATGATAATGGTGTTTTTATAATACAGACATGTATACCATAACATTCCGCCAGGTCAGCAAGGTTACCTCATGAAAACGACATCCAATCAGCAAGTCCCATCATCTGGAGCAAGAGAAAGTAGGCGAGATTTTGGATTGACTGGACAAGACCTTTTGGCGCGATGACACATCTGTCGGGTAAAGGTATGTACCTGATTCCTTTAAGCTAAATTAAATTTAAGAACTTCACATTAGAGGTTGTTAAGTTGGATAGAAAATCCTTTTCATTTATGATAAATATACAGTGGAAAAGCATTCTATTGTAGCAAGTTGTGAACCTAATTGTGGAAAAGAGTCGATCCTAGAAATTTACTATTGTATGTGTACAAGGTTTAAGTATCTCGGTTGATTTTCCTTTTCATGATTATAGATGTATTTTCCGCGACATGCTTGCAAAATGACTGTTTTATTACATCCTAAATTGAGGGAAATTTTTCACATCTGAATCTCCAGCCGGTTGATTCCTTTAAAATTTTGAGAGAAAGAGAGATTGTGTGTGTTAATTTTTCATGCAAATTTAGAAAACCTATTCATGAAAATGCAAAATAAACACATTCTAAATTGTGCATACTTGCCTATCATTAGAGAAAATCTTTTCTCTTAGGAGGAAGAAGAGTGGCTGACTTAATAATATAAGTATAGGATTTAGTTATGGAGAATAAGAATCACATTGTTAATAAAATACTTACTCAACTTTAAATAAAGAATTCTTTTTAAAAAAAAATAAACTGAAGAGATCATTCTTTATAAGAAAGATAAAATGTCAAATCATATCACGTTACACGAAATATAAAAGTATGTGATTTCATTTTTTAATCTCACAACATTTCAAATCTACTATATGCTATAAATAGATTACAATAATGTGAATAGAGTATATCGGTATCACGTCACATGAATTATTGAGCGCATGCTTTCTTTGTATATGTGGCATGTCTATGATTAATCAACTTTAATCCTCATTATTGCTGCCCCCACTACTCTCTTATAAGGGTGCTCGTAGACCCTACTCCGGTAATTACTGTCTTTTCTTCTGGCAATTCATTGGATAATTAATTTAATGAATGGATACTCTAATCAATGGCGTATGCTTAATTCACTAGATAATGATATACTCATTGGCGTGCAATCGTCTTGCTTCAACGAGTGGCCAAACAGCTACATAAGCTCGATCTAGCGAAGAGCAAATCCCATTATGAGGGGTGAGGACCAATTTGACCTCGTGAACTGATTATTTTTTAATATTTTTGGGCCAAGAAAAGGAATTTACTTTCGAAGAATCACAAAATTCGTCGTTAATTTTTGCTTGATTCCACTGTGCATCTCCAGTTATGAAATCTACACTTCACATCCCTCACAGATTCTTTCCACACTATATGCTGAATATCTATGATTAGTTATGCTTAGAGATCACGTCAACATTTCAATTAAGGTTTTCAACTGGAGAACTACCGTCAACAGACAATTATATATACTTCTTTTTTTTTTTTGGTCGAAAATAAACGTTGCATTAACTGATTATATATACTTCAAAGGACCTAATTTCACCCAAAAAAAAAAAAAAAAAAAACAAGATTAAAAAATGACATTACATATATTGAAAAATTTCAGCGGACTAGCGATAGAATTATCCTACAAAGTAATCAGGAGTAAGTGACAACAAATGTAATTCAAAGCAAATTATTAAAATTAAGGAAAAAAAATAAAATGGTGCTCTTTTTAAAGCGGGGTTGCCCGTTTATGTCAGTGCAATACCGATGGCACATTCGTTTAATTAAAACTTCAGATCCAATGCGAGAGTATCTAAGTCGACAACGTCATCGAATGACTGCCCTCTGCATATCCATTTTCCTAGATTGCTCTCCATCTGCAACTGAAAGGGAAGAAACGATCTACAGAAACATCATATTACTGCATTTTACGTATCGAAAACCTTTAGCTCGGCCAAAAACCAAGTTCAACGAAAGAAGAACAGAAAATCAATTTTTGTGTTCAGTTTCAAGAGAGGGTCGCAGAGAAACACGTAAATAATCCCCAACGCAGTGCATGCAGCTAACTTGAAGTATTTTTGAAGTTATTTAAAGCGTTCTTTTTAGGTTAAAAAATAACCATGTTAACGTAAGGACCATCTGTCCTCAAAGATCTCTTTGAAGATCTCGCCTTGGCGATTTGTCAATACGGCATCCCAACAATCTCTTAATGACCAGACTGTCGGCCTGTTGAGAGAGCACAGCAGGTTGATCGCTAAGAGGGAGTCCAAATCTGAGTCTATCAATATAGACAAATTTGGGTTGATTGCTATATTAACCTTAATATAGGTATCCTTTTGGTCCAACGTCATCCTTACGGGCCCACATCGCTACACCACAATGCCTACTTGCCCGGAAACCGCAAGCATCGACTCTAATACCATTTGTTGAGAGTACACAGCAGGGAGATTACCAAAAAGGAGCCTAAATCCAAACCTATCAATATATCTAGTTGGACTCACATTCACTTAAAAGCTTAAGGCAATAAGTTATGAGCCAATTATGATATATTAACTACTTTACACCACATCAATTAATCTAATGTGGGACTTCTCTGATACAACTTATTCACACATGCATCATAGCACGACCATGCATATTTCTAGGGTTTAGGACAGTATCATATCTGCGACGTCAATAGTATGCTCGGAAAATGACAATTGATGAAGACTTTTGCTATATTTTCCTTTTTGATTGCAAAGCAACACAAGATTTGTCTACTAAATCAAAGAAATTGCACTCGCATGCGCTACTTATACACATTTTATAGGTTCTCCCACTTCGAAAACATTGTACTTTTCAAGTGACGCGCAAGCATTTAAATTGCTTTTATCTTTGGATTCCGCATTTCGCAATAACCAGACAAGACGATTGAATCCTTTTGAGTGAAACTCAATTCTTTCAACCGAGGATACAAGGAAAGCAGTCGGTATCCTCGGTTGAAACACTTGAGCAAAGCTCAACTGCCCTGCAACGGTTGTGAAGCCGCCTTGTCTCAACCCAGGCGCAAAGAGCCACTACATTCATCTACCTAATAGTAGCCAATACCGAAGCACTGACGTAAAATCTATCTTCCCGTAATAGGTCCCCCAATTCCCATCCTCTCTTTCTTTTCCCTTATAGGAATGAATACAAAGGATTACTATATGGAGTCTCGCCCCTCTAGAGTTATTCCCCCATCAAGAGCCTTCTTGAGCATTTTAAGAACTCACTCAGGTCCAACATTATATAGGTTCTCCCACGCCAAAAACATTATCCTTTTCAAGGGACACACAAGCATCATTTGGATTCCGTGTTTCAAAATAACCAGTGGAAAATGAAACAAATGGTCTATAAACTTTGTCTCGATATGCATTATGGTTCATAAACTTTTAATTCATCCAATATGATCCATAAATTTTAGCCTAATGGGTAATGTGATTCCTAAAATTTTGGTACGTTGTATTACAAATTAAAAATTCAGGGATCACATTACATATTTGATTAAAATTCAAAGACTATTAGTGTCATTATTCCTTTTATAAACCAATTAAGATTTCCTTCCTATAATTCAAAGGCACGACCATCTAACCAATCATGTAAGGAGCATAAGTTAAATAACTTTTCTTTAAAAGACAATGGAAGAATTCATGATATACTTGATGCTTCGTGATTGTTTGAACGGACAGCCACGATGGTTGAATGCATTCGGCCTTTACTGACGAACTCCGTGCTGAGGAAAGATGTCATCATCTTTTTTATGATGGATCATATTAGGCATTTCATTTAAAATTTTCAGATATTATTTGTGTTAAAATATGTCTCAATTTTGAGCCCTCAAATGAAGTCCAACTTGAGATGAAGGGAAGCATGGAATTAATTTTTTTAGATATTCATTGAGCAAGTTTTGACCCGAACCTCAATTTAGTTAAACTTCGGATAATGAAATATTCCCCCGATTGAAGCGGAAATTGGCAAGGGAAAATCAAGAAGGAAAGGAAGAACTTTTACTGAAATATTCGAATTTCAACTTCCTGTATTCGGTGAAGAAAGACACATAGACATAGGAAAGTCCGAGTTGGGTGGTCCTCTTCTCCAATTCGGATAACTCGAGTATATATGATTTATAGTCGGTTGTGGGAGTTTTAAGGGGCGCATGTTGATGAACGCTTATAGGAAGTGTGCTTCTTCGTGGAGGGGGTATTTCTTCGACGGATTACATCCAAGAATTCGAGTGTTTGTAATCAATTAAATCTTGTGTAAAAGTTTGTGTATAATTCATTCGTGAGATTGGGAGATTATTTAGTGAGAAATTGTGTGGCTAAATACTATGTGAACTATTAGATATAATTGGAGTTTGAGAAATATCGTGAGTGTTTGAGTGATTTGAGTGCTATTATAAATTCCATTGTATGGCTTGATTCATAGTGAAATTCATTACTGCTCCCCCCATAGAGTTAGATCATTGTGATCGAACCATGTAAATCTGGTATCCAACCTATTTCCTTGTTATGTCTATTTTTTTGTTTGATCGTTTACTTTTCCTTAACAGTTTTCTTAATAGATACGAATTATGCTAGACATGCTAAATTTGGTGTGTAAAATTGATTTATTTGGTAATATTCGAGAACCAATTACAATACGATATATCTTTACGTAAATCGACCTTATAAGTAAATATAACATTTCTCATGATTTTTTTTTTTTTTTTTTTTTTTTACAATGAGAGATTTAAGGAACCTATAATACTTTCATACCCACTGTTTTTTATTCATCAATTATAAGGAAAACGTCACGGTCGCAATCTTATGTTTAAAAAAGTGAAAGCCATTGGTGAAAGATTCAAAGATCTGCTGTGCAGGCTCCACGCCACGATGATTAGAAAAAACAACCATGTGACGATTATAATAGTGCCGACAAGACCAATTGAAAAGACTTCAATTAAAACTCCCCGTATAGTGCGATTATATATATACCGTCAAGCTTCAACTCTCGCCACGGCATAGTTCGCACGGAGCCTTATTCAGTCCCTAACCTCGTATTTTTTCTCCACCATTCAGGATCAACATGTACGCAACAAGTTCAACAATATCAGATACAGATGCTGCTCTTTTAGAGCGTATCCGCCAGCATCTTCTCAACGACGATGACTTTGAAACCTTGGCAAACACCGCCCAAAATGTTCGATTCCATTGTCCAAATTCAAGCTTCGTCACATTTTCGTCGCCAGAGACAACAATGTGGTTCGAAGCAACTGATTACGACGACATGGGCATCTATCATGAGCACCCGAAAGACGCTGTCGGGTCCAAATCACCCAGCTCGTCAAATGAGCAACCTGTCATGGATTATGGAGACGTCCGAGCGAATGAGGCACTGCCTGGAGGGTCCCGCTACCGGGGAGTGAGGAAACGGCCATGGGGGAAGTATGCGGCGGAGATTCGAGACCCGAACAAGAACAGCGCAAGGAGGTGGCTGGGGACCTTTGAGACGCCGCGAGAGGCCGCACTGGCTTACGACCAGGCCGCATTCGCAATGCGTGGGGCCAAGGCCCGGCTGAATTTCCCTCACTTGATCGGTTGCGACGAGGTGGAGCCGGTGAGGGTGACTCGGAAGCAGCACCGGTCACCTAAGACCGAGAGCAGCTCGGTGGATCCGAAGTGGAGAAAGGAGGATTTGATTGGCCTGGCCAGCGACCCCCATGAGCTAAATAGTTTCCTCCTATCGTTTCGACAAAATTGAGAGGTTTTATGTGATGATTTTTAGTCATTGTGTAATGAACATGTGTCGGTGTATGAAGCATATGTTCTTCTTCTGGATATTAGGGAACGGAATTCCAATGACATCTTCCACCAGAAAAAAAAAAAAAAAAAAAAAAAAAAAAAAAAAAAACAGAAGAACACGCAAACTAATTTATGTCTTGCTAGTGTTCCTAAGCAATTTCATTTTTCTACACCAATTCTCATTGTCCCCCCACTCATCTTTTCCAAACAGAAAATTAGTGTCCCAACCCTGTTCGTTCGCAATTGAGTAAAACAAGGAAATAATGATAACATACCGGTTTTCCATATACCAACTATTTTCGTCAATTTTATGTAAATTAAACGTTTCCTTATAGAAATCATTTTGACGTCAGCGTTGTCGTCAGCTAACAATTCCTTTGTTCCTGAACTTTAATAAATTGATATAGTGGGACAATTATGTGAACTTTTTCTGGACATTTACTTCTGTTCTCACTGTTATCATGCATAGGATCCATGAACAAATAGACAATTAGGATAGGCCGTAAAGGTTCCAAACTCTTTCACTAGAGTTTGCACAGTGTTATCTAAAACTTTGTACTCTTGATTAGATCATGCTTCTTTCTCTAGATTAGGTCCTTTGATTGGTTACTTAGGTTTTGTTGGCTGCAAGTATTTTGACTGCTTGCCACCTAAGTTGGAAAAATATCATGTTCTACCGGTTGGTTTTAGTAGATCTATCTTTTTTGCTTGCTTTGATCTAATCCGCTCCAATATTTAGATGGTCTCCAACCCACTAAAAGAAAATCTCACTATTTTATGATTTTTGTTGACGTTCATTCTTGTTATAAACGGTTTCATCTTATGAAAAATCAATCTAAACTTGCTTATATCCTACTTCGAATATGTTGCCATCACAAAAACACAATTTTATCATGTCTCATGGTGTTTCTTACATAATGCCAGGGAAATTAAAGAAATAGAGCCTTTGAGAATCCTTTCTCAAAACAGTAATGTCATTCATCATTTTTGTCTGAAAACTTTGCAACAAAATGGTCGAACAATGGGTAAACATATGCATATTGTAGACTTGTATGCAATTTTCTAATTTTAACCTCTTTCCTTGAACAATTTCTGGTTGAGTCACGTCATATTGCTATGTAAACTATCAACCATACTCCATCATCCACTATAGGTAACAGCTTTTCTTATGAGCGCTTGCGCACTTGCATTGCAGTGTTCATAATACAATCTTTCTTCATTATTGACAATGCCTGTTTTGTGCATCTTCCATAAAATGAACACACGAAGTTAGAACGTCATGTCTGACTATGTTGCTTACTCTGGTATAGCATAAAGCACAAACAACATAGATATTGGAATGCTATCTCTAAATGTCTTTGCATGTCCAGAGTGTCTGGTCATGTCGTCAATTAGAAACACCAAATGTTTTCATCTCTCAATTCTTTCAAATCCTCTCATGCCGAACCCCTCTTTATCAATCCTTCAATGGATTTATTACTTGAAGATGACACATTTGGCTATATTTATGAACATTCATCTATGAAGTTCTCTTCTCCTAATCTTGATGTTGTATGTATTTCTAGTGATACTAGTTTGGTAGCTCATGACATGTTTACACCATCTAAGGATTCTCCACCCTTAAAAAATTCCCTCCTCTCCTGTTCATCGTTCCACACGTGTAATCTAACCTTTTATTCGACTTCTTTATTTATTTATTTATTTATTTATTTTACTCTACCATTACTTATTACAATGAGCCTTGCATATATAAAGAAGTTCTTTATATTCTCTTTTGTAACAAGCATTAGCAGATAAATCGCAAACTTTAGACAAATTCATACTTGAGATTTTTGGTTGCTTTGCCCCTTGGACAGTCTGTTGTAGGTTGTAAATAGGAGTATACATGGTACAATAGAGCACTACAAAGCTCGACTAGTTGCAAAGACTTTACTTAGTTGATTTTGACAAGACTTTTGCTCCTATTTCACATTTGATTGCTATTTCAAAGTCTTCTTGTGGTTATAGCTATTAAGCAATGGTCTCTCTTTGAAATGAATGTTAAGAATGCATTCTTCAAGGGTAATCTCATTGAGGAAGTTTATATGGAACCTTCTCGTGAATACATTATCCTCCTAACAAAGTGGGTCATGCAAACTATCATGGAATGCAGTGGCTTGACATATAGTCCTTATAACCAAGCTCTCTTTGAAAATTTTGTGGCTATATGTTTCTGCTTTTTAATGTGGATGACATGTGTTGACACTTAAATTTTGGCAAAATATTTAAGATTATATTGCATGGAAAATTAGGGACCAATTCGGCCTTAATAAAATGTATTTTCGCATCACATAAGCATTAATATTATTTGCATCATCTAAGTTTTATTTCTGTTTTATTTTACCTTATTTTATTGCATTTTCGATAAATATAATTTTTTTAAAAAAATTACTATTACTAATTAAGTAAAAGAAAAACATTGGCTTTGGGGGTTGGGCCCCTTTTCTCTTTTCTGCGTAGGTCCAGGGCCATCTCGCCCCCAGCTTTTTATCATCTTTATTTATTTTAATTTTTGATTTTTAATAATATTTTATTTTATTTTATTTTATTTTTTTCTTTTACTTTTTCTTTCTTTCTTTTATTTCTTTTCCAACGAAATTCGGTGGCTAACCATGTCGGCTGCTGACTGAGGGCCACGAGGCCCTCGCCAGTCGGCGAAGATGTTCGGACCGCCGGTCCTCAGCGTGCCGACCGAGCCTCTTCCTGGCCAAACCAGCATCCCCTTGCCGTCCACTCACAACAGGTTTGGCCCTACCTCGGCTAGGCCTGCTCTCCTCTGTTCGGCGCCACTGATGGCGCCTGCTCCGCCTCCCGTCCGTCGCTAGTCTACCTTCCTCTCTCTGCCGTAGGTCGTCTTGCACGCGTCTGGTCTTCTGCACACTAAGGACCGGCGGTCCGAACAGCTTTGCCGACTGGCCTCCTCACCTAAAAATACAGGGCGGCTTCATGTTTGCCCCGTTTCAGGCAACACCGAACCAACGCCCGCGACCGTCCGGCCAGCACAAGCTCCTGCCCGCGTCACCCCTCTATTCTGTACCCGGGTTGTACATGTTGATCGTCATGAGTTCCGGTGCGAGTTCCGAGTCCCGTTTTATCTGGAAACGTTGAGAACGGATAACGCACCCAACCTATTTGATGAAATGCCTAAATGAGATCTGTTCGTTCATTGTGAGTGCTCGTTGCTCGTTAGATTCGCTTTGACAGATCCACGCTGCCATCCTTTCACCTCGTTTCGTCGTTTTTTCTTGCGCATCGTGTTCCGCATGAGACCGGTTATAAGCCGGTATAGATGAAGGGTGGCGGCAGCGGCTGTTGGTTCCGCGCCGGCTGCATCGGCCGGCAACTGTCGGAGGTCCGGTGAATGCGTGCGTTCGGCCGACCGTGGCGACGGACGCTCCGGCCGGGGCCTTGTGATACTAGAATGGTCTTCGGCAAAGGCCATGCTTGAAGAGGATGACCGCGCGGGGAAGAAAAAGGAAAGAGCAGTAAAAAATAAAGGAATAAAGACAAAGTGGAAAAGGACAAAATGGGTCCCCCCCAGCCTCTGTTCTGGCTAGTCAGGCGGGTGCACAGGGGACAAAAAAAGACAAGACAAGACGAGAGAGAGAGAGAGAGAATTAGAAAGATAAAAAGAAAAGAAAATTAAAAAGGACAAAAAGGGGGCCTCTCCTCTGGCCATCCGGAGTAGGGGTGAGCATGGTCCGGGTTGGTCCGGGCCACCCCTTAACCCTGTGACCAACAGGGCCGGCCGTGGGTGTCGGTCCCTCAATTTTAAGCAGGGGCCGAGCCTGTGGCGCAGGGCCAAGGGCCGGGCCGAGCCCGATGGGTTCGGTCAGTTCAGGCTCAACCCGGGACCGATCGATAATTTTTTTCATATTGTTTTTTATACTCCCTAAAAAAGTAAACCTACAAATTCAAATTACACATCCATCCACAATGCGGCATTATGTAACTAAACTATAAATACCAATACATATTCAACAAATTTAAGATGACACAATAATAGAAATTTCGTACCTGCTAACTGCTCATCAAGATATGGGACAAGATAAAGTCCACAATGCGGCGAGCGGGATGTTGCTACTTTTGATTTTGGCAAATTGAAGAACAAAGAAGACAGAATGGAAGAGAACGTACTTTGGGGAAGGAAGCCATGAGGAGATTTACGGCGTAAACTTCACGCCATTTTGGACATCGCGAGTCCGTGATTGTGAGGAGTCCTTGATCCTCACGGTGAAGAACGTACTGGATCTGTGGAGGAGGAGGTCGTGAAGACCTTTACGGCGTAAACTTCACGCCTTTTGGAATTGGATGCCGTATGTCCATGATTTGTGAGCTGAGGAGTCAATAGCTTTAACATCATTTTACTTAGGTTTGAATATATAGAAGAATTATAAATAATATAATATAATATAATATAATATAAATTTTATTTAAGTTTGAATATATAAAAGAATTATAAATAATATAATATAATATAATATACGGGGTTGGTCCAAGGTTGGACCGACCCAAAACTCTCGGGGCCAGGACCAACCCGCGCGGTGTCGGCCTGGAATTTGAACCAAGGACCGACCCAATCCCTTGGGAGCCGGACCAGGACCGGCAGGGTTGGGCCGGTCCAGGGTCGGTCCAGAGTCAACCCTAGACCGCTGCTCACCCCTAATCCGGAGGTCCGATCCGGGTCAGTTTATATTGTGTTGTTAATTTTTTTAAAATTAATTTAAAAAATCGAGAAGAATTTTTAGTTTATCGAATCAACATAGCGAACCAACCAAGACAATAATAGGATCCAATCTTAATGTCTAAAGGTTCAAAAACCTAATATGCCTTGATTGATGCAGGAGAACGATCGAATCATGATAACCTAAGATTCTATCAACTAATAACGTGCAATTAAAGAATATATAATATAACTAACCTATCATGGAAAGTTGAATATAACTCCACTTACCCGCACGAGGGTAACGTGAGGACCACTATGCAGGTTGGTGATGGAGTTTCCTTGAGGAAACTGGGACAGCGAAGCCGGAACAACACTAGCCAATGGTTGAAGAGTCGTTGAACCGAGGCCACAATAGATTGGTAAGCTCGTCGGCCTGCTAACTTGATAAAATTTTCGAACAAAGATCTGCAAGACATCAAGAGTGCAAGGACTTTGACAAGGGGGTTTGCAGTGATGCAGGAGGGCCATGCTGAATCGCTGGTGGCATGCCGAAAGGGGACCAATGTCTATAAGAGGATCCCTGGGTATAATAGAAACTATCGCCGGGGTTGCTGGTTGTCTTGCGAAACAAGTGGCCGGTGTATAGAAAACCACCATGATCACTGGACCCGTCGAGATTCGCTGAACAGGACTGGACGAAGTTGTGGTTTGAACTGGTGCGTTGGTTAGCCTGTAGCGGGGAATGTAAATGCAGCAAAGAGACTCGCAATGCGGTAAAGGGCTACTATTAGCCGTGGGAGTTCGCTGGAAGAGCCGTGGACGCGTCGATGAAGCAACAAGACTCCTCGCCGGACCTAGTGGGTGTGTGCTTGCTGGAAAACCACCAACGTGTAGAGGATCTCGAACATGACTAGGCAATGCGTGTTATCGTACCATATATATAAACTGCTGTACAGAAGTTCTACAATAATTTGGTTTCTCTCAAATTATTTTTTCCCCTCTTTTTAACACTCATTGGTGGTCAAAATTCTTTTACCCACACGTTTTAGATGCACAAATTTTAGACTTTCCTAATGACACCGGAGAAATTATAGAGAAGTAGGAGGTAACATAAGTGAGAACTAAATTAGATAGATCGTTTGCCACTTGTAAGAATCCACCTAAGAGATAAGAGTACAATAAAAAAATCCTTCTTATTCTCAAGCCAAAAGCTAAATGAATTATCACTTAAATCAAGTTTGCCTTCTTATTCGTCGTAACATGTTTTATATGGACAAACTTGGAATAACCCTCCAAGCATGAGTAATTGCCGAGACTTTTTGGGAAGACATAAGGACTCATGGGGAAGACAGATTAAATAACATTGACAATTAAATAAAGACTCTAGAAACTTTAAATGACCTTTACTAGACCTTGAAAACAGAAGAAATAAATGTTATTGGCTGTAGGTATCCAAGATTTGCTTGTTCCAATGCACCGAATTAATTGCCTTTAAGTGAATGTGCACACCCTTCAAGCTTGCGGCTACCGAAGTATTGGTATGGTTAATGAAGTATCAATAACTATGCAATCGTAACACTTTCGTAGAACCAATGTTGTCTAGGAATGCTCCGGCATCGACACTTTTGTTGTGCGTAAACTCATCCTTGAGTTTTCATTGTTTCATCTTCTTGGTAGGGTGAAAGATCTGCAACATTGAACGTCGCTGAAACAGCATATTCATCAGAGAATTCAATCTTATAGGCGTTGTCTTCAATTCTTTGCAACACTTTGAAAGGCCCGTCAGCCCTAGGCTTCATCTGTGCATGATGACCTCGAGGAAATCTCTCCTTTCTAAGATATAGCTAAACCAAATCTCCTTCCTTAAAAGTTATAGGCTTTCAATGCTTATTGGCTCTCTCTTGATACTTAGCATTGTGCTTTATGATCCTTTTACGAATTTGTTCATGAAGCTTCTTTAGATAGTTGGCATGATCCTCAACATCTTCACTAAAATGTTGAGAGATGGGAAGTGGAGCTAAGTCTAAGGGTGCGAATGATAACCATTCTGGCCAGAAATTGATTTCTGGAAGAGAAATAGATTTTTCTATTTCTATTTTTGGACGAGTTTCTGAGCAAAAAAATATGTTTGATAACAATACAAAATTTCTATTTCAGAAATAGAAATTCGTTTAATAACAGTATACAATTTCTATTTCTTACAACAAAATTTTCCTTTTGGAGCAAGTGAGATGTCCATTCTTACAGATTTCATGTGCTTATGAACCCAAATACAAAGTAAGAGTTGTTATATCGAATTTTCTAAATTTTCACACAAAATTCTTTGGCATCCAGCTAGATAAGCAATTATAGTCAAACAATATACTTATCAATAGTCCATATAATAGAAAAAAGAGATCCAGATGCATTACTCTTGAGCATGATAGCCAAAAGTTCTCAAACTCTAGTAGAATGAAGGTGGGCAACCATGTCAGGTGCTTGAATTTTGGCTTTGAATTTTTTAAAAATAAGCACATTGGTATACCTAAAATTCCTATGTATTATAGAAGGTTGAAACTTCTCATGCAAATATTCGAATCCCCTTCATGCTAGTGTATCACGTTGATCGCCGCCACAGTCTATGATATCGGGCAATCGTTTTAGAAAGAAACACAAAGAAATGTATTGGGCAATTTGCGGCAAATTTTACAAAATCGGCGAATTTTACAAAGTGTAATGGAGCTTGTCATATAGGACCACTACAAATAAGGGAAATCTCCAAGTACAACATCACATTACAAGAATTGAGATAGGAATCATCAAATAGAGCATCACATTACAAAAGCAAAGATTGGAAATCCCTAAATACAAAATAATAGAAATACATTACAAAAGTTGAAAACATGATTTCATGGAATCTCCGGCATATTATGACCCCTTGCCATTTTATTGGCAATACTTTTTCTAAGCATGTTCATCTCAGTTTTCTCCTCGGTCGATGTATCGCCTATAACCTCATATTGTGTAGGTTCAAATAGGTACTCTGGATCTCCATATAAAGAGAAGTTTTTATCTCTCTTGTCTTGATCACGGATGTAATTATGGATAACACAACATGCAATTACAATATGTGATTGCTTTCGAATTGCAAATGCAAGCATGCGTCTCAAAATAAAGAAACGATTCTTTGATGCCACAAATGATCTCTCAATGACATTCCTTAGTGAAGAATGTCTATAGTTAAACAACTCCCTTGCTATTCTTGGTCATCTTGCTCTATCGCTATAATCATTTAAATAAAACCGTTCACATTTAAAAGGAGTTAAAAATCCCAGAGTTGATGCATAACCAGAATCTACAACATAGTATTTACCTATAACAAGGTATTCATATATTAGTCGTGATTGTAAATGCAATACAATCTTAAAGAAAATTGATACTTCCAGAACAAGTAAATACCTAGTGGTGGTCGAGGAAATTCCAAGCGAGGAGTCTCGAGTGCTACTGATAGCACCCGGCAATCGTTGGCAGATTCTTCCCAACCAACATTCACAAAAATAAATTTCATATCAAACGAACATACACATCACATTTTGAATGGTAATTCCTTTTCTACCTCTAAATGGGATTTGTTTCGACACAGGTATAGAAGCATGAACATGATTACCATCAATAGCGCCCACACAACCCTGTCGTTTTATTAAAGACTAGTGTTATATAAGATTAGCAACAAAATAAAACCAATGGTGTAAATGAATGTATGAAAATCCAACCTTGAAGTAAAGTTTATGGTTGGGATCCATAAGAATCTCATTTGGGACAACATCAAAGGAATGCGGTATGATAATCTCTTTTACAAGTTTGAGAACTGCTTTCAAAACTATAGTAAAATATCTGCTGATAATTTGTCTCGAATGTTGGAATCTTTCGCATTTTCTATTTGAGTTGTTGTAACAAATCATAAATAAAAAGATCTCAATTTGGTCATCTACCTTTATATATTGACTATCTTCCAGCCAGCCTCTTGCCTTCATCAAATCACAAAGGTTGAAAAAGACATGCCTCTCCATTCTAAAAGTTTCATATATTCTATCTGAATGTCCTTGAAGAACCTCCATCATCCATTCGGATCCTGACAATATGCTATCCCTAATAGGTTCTCTTGAGTGCATAGACATATCCACTACAACAATGCACAACCATGCTATTAGTATATCAATATCAAAATCATCAAAGTCTAATTCAACCGATTCACTTGTTACTACTTGATCACTATACATGCTACTTTCATCCCCCTCCATATTACATATGCCATCACATAAAAAAAGAAAATAAACACAATATATAAAAAATGAATCTAATAATAATCGACAATAGCCACAAAGTTTTCATAATTGCATCATAAAAAAAAAAAAAAACCAAAGTATCTCAAATACATAAGTCATAAAGTGAAATTAAACAAAATATATAAATCCATAGCATACCGCTCAACATTTGCTTAAAGAGATTCAAGAAGTACACGTCTCTTTTCAGGTAGCGATATGATGAAAGCCTCTCTCCAAGTGACATTAAGGCATGATTGGTTCATAACTTTGTTGTAAAGATTCTGCTCCAAATTAGATATGCCATTTAGGACGGTAACCACGGCTCCTATGGAGTGAGGGTCTACAGGTGATGGGGCATCTGAGGTCACAGAGCCACTTGTTGATTAACCAATCCTGAATTTAATCATTTCTTGAATGGCTTTGCAGATGTCACTAACATCATATGTGTTACTCTTCCTCATCCTCTTAGAATTTAGAGTTCTATCCTACTTGTGTTTTTTACGATTTGAGGTAGTAGTCGTATTAAGTGTGAAGACTTCCTCATCAATATGGTGTTCATCAAATTCCTCTGGATCACCTACTGCATGACCACTACCACCATCACCACCATCACCACCATCAACACCATTGTCATCTCTCTCTAAGGACACTATCACTTTTTTTGCATTTCCTGCTGCATACTCCCCAGCAGCATATGTATAACCAAAACACGATACACAAATCAGGATATTGAGGAAACCCATCCTTTCTGAATTTAGCTCTTCGTTATTATTTTGGAATTTATACAATAATGACATATGTCAGCAACATAATCAAAGCTTGCAATACAATATAAACAAACTGACCCAGGTAAATTGATACCTTGATGTGAGACTCCCACACACTTTGATCCTCCATAGCAACTGTATTGTTTATATTATCCAATCCAAATCCAAATTGTAACAAAAGTTTCTTGAAACTACTATACTGTCTCTTCAATTTGTTGACATTGTTCTTCAACTGAACTATACTAAATTGGAGTCACATCCGTTTATTGAATTCGACATGTATGTTATTCCATCTTGCTTTGTTGTAGGTAGAGGTGGTGCGATTTTCCTTTTTTTTACCTCTGTTACCAACAAACTTACAAGCTCATTAGTCAAAAGCTTAGTCCACTTTGCCATACAAACCTCTTTTTGAGAAGCCATTTAACCTTAACTAGTTGAGCATCAAATGAGCCATATCAATTGGTGTACCAGTTCAAGTGCATAGATTTTGATGTCAATATTACATCAGTATAATGTTCTATGACTATCAATAAAACAAAATGCACAAAGAAAATTAAAAAAGAATCATCCTCATATAAGATTGTACAAGTAACCATATATTGCAAGCAAAAGAAACATTCCCACCAGCCAATGCCCCAACTATTTGCTCATAATAACCAGCAGTGAACATTTCCACTAAAAGTTAATTCATTCGCCTATATCATCGGCATTCTAAAGGCTACTTATTTTGTTACATGAGTGAACAATATTATACATTTCGATTTGGATCCTTGTAAGGCTACCTAGGCTATTAGCTGATTGGAATTAGCCTAGGAATGGTGGATGCTCTATACAACCAAATCTTTGGGTTTTTGGGAGCGACACTATATAGGAAGATATTAAACCTACTTCTCTCTTTTTAGGTCAATATCAGATGCACATTGAGAGAATCTTTTAGTTTAGGTAGCTCCTACTTGAATCAAATTTTTGGCTTCTGAACTACTTTGATGGCATTATGACTATTATAATACTAAAATGGCTGCATAAAAACATGTCTTAGATTCTAGGTGGCATATCGCAACCAGCAACCACCATTTTTGGCTTGTTGAACATATATTGCTATAACCATATATCGCTTACACAATGTAAGATAAGAGTCCTTACAAACTTTATATCTCCTTACAAGATTTGTCCTCACCTAGTGAAAGTCAAAAATTTGTGGTAGATTCATAAATGTTACGTATTCCCAGTAATAAATATTGAATAATTTGGTTCAATAAATTTTTCAATGAACTTTGTAGAAGTACACCAATAGACGTACTTGACTTTTCATTTTGGGAACAACATGGTTTTTTAATCAAAGCAAAGAGACAGAGCAATGACATTGGCCACATCCATCAAACTTGATAAGCTAAGAATTCATGTTGAGGGTTTAAGCTCTATCCTGATGAATGAGAATAAAAAAAAGTCAAAGAAATTATATAAGCACGTGAGATAAAGAAAATGTGAGTACCTAAAAAAAAAAGAATTATTTAAGATGGTTCACCTTTGGCTACATAAGGTTCACAAAAAAGTTCAATGGAGAGGACCTGTGCCTAAAGAAAGGAATAAAGAAAGCTCTTGAAGGTAGGTTTTAAGAATCTAAAAAGACGAAAACAAGGATGTGTCTCAAAACTAAGCTTGGCCCCTCCCAGTAGCGTTCAATAGGACAAAACATAATCATGCTACTAAAGCAATTATGTATTAAAACTGAGCATAAAAATAGCGTGCTCTATCTAGAGCCTAATCATATCGCGATTCTCTTTACAACAAAAAAAATACCATTCTATATCTGAAAAGCTAATCCCAAACTCCAAAAGGATGTCATACTCTAGGCATTTTATTCTCGAACTTGGAGAGGCCATGTGACATCCCGATTTTCCAATTCTATTTTTAATAAATTGAGACGGGCATTTTGTTGGCACGCATATAGCTCTTTTTCTTGAGTCGGCCACTCATGCGAAAACTAGTCTATCAGGTGAAGCTGTTAAGAAATTCTAATGCATCAGACTCGAGAATTTGACTAGGAAGCAATCTTTCGACCAAGCTAATCTGCAAGGGTCATTACGGCACAATTAAAGATCGATTAGAGATCGGAGATAGGTCGACTCGACAGAGGCATGTGATCAGGTGTGGGTGATTCCACCAGATCGCACAATTCTTGTCGATCGGCACTAGACCGTCTTTTCTGTCGATTGGGTACCCTATGTCCGTATTTGAAACCTTGAGATTACCCCGACAACCGAAAGTCGCCAATGTTTCAAAGATGTACATTGTGGCTTGAGATGATCAACCACAGGTCAAATGCATGAAAATTTGTAAAGGCTACCCGGTAGGTTGGGCCGCGCTAGTATCATACCAAAGTGAAATTAATCGTGGAATTGAGATCGAATTCATAAATTGGAAGTCAGGGTGTGTCACAAATCATTTTAGGATCATTGACTCATCTTCGAAAGATTTTTCATGTAATCAGAATTTTTCAGAAATTAAATCAGAGAATGGTTATTTTGGCTCGAGAAATTAGTAGGCCTGCCTTTGGTCTTGCTTTTAGGACTTAAGTTGGTTCTATGGACAAGTGAAGATGTAAACTGAAGTGTGGTGACATTGGATTAATTTTATGGACTTCAATTGGACTCAATTGGGAGAGAATTGAATAGAATTAAAGAAATTAATGTACAAAGTTTCGTGCCCCAGCGGAAAAATAGAATGGACCCATTGGAAAAAGGTTGTGGGAGATAGTGGAGTGTGACATCATCCATGAGGTCATGGTGGGCCATTTTTGTTGGGTTAAAGAAAAGAAAAAGAAAAGGGAATGGTCCCATCTCTCTCTCTCCTTCTTCTCTCTTCTTCCTCTCTCCCTTCCGTTGGTTTTCTCCTCCATCCTTGTTGTGCGAAGAAGAGAAAAATGCAAAGGAGAAGCTGGTGCAGCCATGGCCGTCCGCTCCCGCTCGCACGCCGTTGTCACCGCCGCCGCCGCATGTCCGCCCCGCGCCGCCCGCGCGTCGCTCGCCGGTCCACTCACCTCTCTGCTCACCTGGCCTTGCGTCGCAGCTGCTGCATTAGCTCGTGTCGGAGCCGTTCAGCCACCTTCGGCCACCGTTCGGGCCCCGCCTAGGTCCGGTTCGACCCCTCAACCTTCCCCAGTCCTTCTCCATCTCATCCAAGCTCTGAATCTACCCTTTCTCGGCCTCAAACCGCAGCGGACAGCAGCTGGAAAAATGGGTATGGCAGCTCAGTTTTGGCCCGTTTTGGCCGGCTTCCCAACCTCGGATGCTTGGCCTGCTTTGAAGAAAGTTGTTCCCCTCGGCATCCCCGTCGTTTTGGTTCGCTCAGCTCGTCATTTGAGTAAGTTTAACTCACTAAACCTTGATTAGATGATTAATAATGCTTTAGGTGTGTTTAGTTTATGTTAAGTGTTATTAGGTGGTTAGTTTAATTTAGTTAAGAATAGATTATATTAATGTGCTTGATTAACTTAAAGTTGGTTTAATTTAAGGCTAAATGAATGCTTATATTAATATAAGCTTTGACGTGACATAAATGAATTTACTTTTGATTTATTTAAATATCTCGGAATTATTAAATAATTTAATAATATATTATTATTCGAAATTATTAAAATATTATTATTTAATTATTTTCGGAAATAAATTTAATTATTTATTAAATTCGAAAATTTTGTCAATACCCTAAATTCTCGAATTTCGTGCCGGTCATTCTTTGTGAAGTCGGATTTTGAAATTGAAGATTGGATATTATAAATTGAGTGTGGATCGTGAAAGATATGGATATTATTATTTAACTGATTTTCAGAATAAATTTAATTATTTAATAAATTCTAAAAAATTATTTTGGAACCTTATTTTCTCGAATTTCGTCTTTGATCGCCGCTTTGTGTATTTAGAATTTGAATTTGATGAATGGATGTAGTAAATTGAGTGTTGATTGTGATAAATATGGATTTTATTCATAAAAACCCAAGTGTCGGGTTTTAATGCAAAAATAGGATTTTCAATATTATATTAAATAGTGGGGTTTGAAAAAGTGAGATATTGGCTTTCTGGTTCGAAATTAACGTGCCCCCACACACGTGAGTAATTTCTGGAATATTTTTAATATGAAGAAAAATGGTCGGGATCACTATCTTAAGTGGAAGCGTTGAGTGAAATGCAAAGTGTCCTGGGTCTGAGTATGATTTGGCTGTGTGATAATTAAGAGGAATCGTCCTGGGCTGTTGAGCCGGACTTGCCCCTATATGGGATGCCCACGCGGTGGTTGCGGGTCGCAGTAGATTCTGGATCCATGCTCCTTCGGGAATGCCGTCGACGTACTGACGAAGCCGCGCTCCATGGGGGGAGGCGATGCCTGGCTATATGCTAGTAGATAGCCGAACTGCAAGTAGGCTATGCCTTTATGTGGCAGTGAATAACAATTGGAATGCATGTTGAGTGTTGTTGATGTGTCGGATTATGGGACGGAATTATGTGGCATGGAATGGGACGTGTCATAATGTTTTAGTCTTATAATCAGGACCCCCACGATTGTTAGTTATATGAAAGTGAATGCGTTCCGGTTGTTTAAGTTCTTATTACTGCATATGATTGAGTGATATGAACTGTGCTAACTTGCAGGAAGGAACTAAGGCGAAGTAAGTTCTCTGTATGATGTGGTTAGGCCACCCTTGGGCGTATTTTATTTCTAATAGGGGTTTAGGGGGTTGAACTTGCTGAGACATTGTCTCATCCCGGTTTGAGGATTAAAATTTCGGGTCCCTGGTGGATGGAGCGGCTAGATAGCTTTGGTTAACCTTGAGGAGTTGCAGAGGTGAAGTCATAAGGATTAGAGAACGTGTCCGACTTGTAGGTCATAGGACAGTTCCTTTTTTAAGAGCTCGTCTTTTGTAGACTTTTGGCCGTAGACCTCTGTTTGTAATTCTGTTGAATTATGAAAGTGTTATGTTATGGTTTTGCTTCCTGATTTTCTATCCCGTATTTCATTGTCAGGGGTTTTATAATACGATCCGCTTGCGCAATAAGAAATGAATGGGGTTAGTGACACTACCTAGGAATGTCGCATTTGCATGACCATGGTGGGATGTTGGCGCACTCGAGGTTCGGGGCGTGACAGGCCATATGCAAAATCTACTTGGTTATGCTTGTTCAGTTTACTGTGTATACGAAATGATCAAGGTATGGTTATACTTTGAAAAAATATGTTGTAGTATGTGAAAGATATATTATTGGAAGGGGATGCTAGTAGAACTTAAAACAGAGAAAAATAAACTAGAATGTAGACATAATTTCTACTACTATCGTAGAAAATTTACGAAGTGTGATTTGGTTTGGATCCATGAATTGCCAATAATAACCTGATAGAGCCAAAGTTCATTGGGGACAATAATTCCTTAGAAAACATTTGAAACATGTGTTTGTTACAAGAACCTTTTTATGGGTTGTCTACATTCATAAATTTCTCTATGTTTGGATATAGAGAGTCCAGGTCTGTCACAAATTCAAAGGTGCTGATTTCTCTATGTTCTGCAGGTTATACTAGAAAAAATTCAAGCTCTTTCACCTTGAGCTTTGATTGTCGATTCAATTCAAATAGTTTATCTAAAAGGAGTGGCTAGAAGTGCTGGAGGTCTCTCACAAGTAAGTGATCTCATGTTGCCAAAAGTTCTTTTGCCTAAAGTGTTTTCACTTCTAAGCAACACAAATCCCCTCAAAATGCTAATTTCGCGATGTCGCAGACCGATTCACAAGCTCAACAGCAATTTAACAAGCAAAGAACACACTTCAATCATCCGCACACAGAGCATCCAATATTTCCATAGAACATCTACGACCCCAAAACACCAAGGAGCTAGAAATGAACTGAGCCGCGGTGAAAAGAGGGAAAGAGAGGGAGCGCAAGAGACCTGTAATCGGAGGCGGCAGTGCAGAAGTTGCTAGAGGTGAGGAGGGCCTTGGCGGCGTCGACGTGCCTCTGGTCATCGTTGAGGGTGCTACCGTACTTGCTCTCAAGGGGGACATCATCGGTAGATCTGAGGGAGGCGTCCAATGTAGATCTAAGAGAGGCATCTGGCACATATTCGAGAGAGGCGTTGAGGGAGACGTCGTCGAAGTCGACGACGGCGTTGAACTAAGCGAGGTATAGATCCAAGGAGAAGAGGTAGAGGCATCGAAGGAGGAGAAGAGGTAGAGGCATCGATGGAGGAGAAGAGGGATAGGGAGATGTCCAGTAGAGGAGATGAGGGAGAGTCGACGCTTGAGTGAAGGAAAAGAGGGAGAGGCAGAGGGTCCAGTGGAGGAGACGACGTCGAGGAGATAAAGAGAGGCAAAGGAGGAGGAGAGGGAGACGCCATAGAGGAGATGAGGGAGAGTCACCGAAATTAGGGTTGGAGAGTTTTGTGTGAGAAATTATTTATGATTTTTGTTCTAGAAAAAGAAAAGTAGAAAATTTTTACTTCTAATTTCTATTACAAACCTATTTCTGAAACAAAAATCTATTTCAGAAATAGAAAAATGAAATAATTTTATTAAATGGATTTCTATTCCGGAAACAAGTTTGGAATAGAAAATTTGTTTCTAGATCAGAAATTGTAGTTTGTCATGCACCCCCTAAGGGACTAATAGGATTTTTCCCATACATAACCTCAATACGACTTTTTCTAGTTGTTTGGCTTGAAGACCGATTATAAGCAAATTTAGCTTGAGCCAAAGTGATGTCCCATTGATGCAAGCCACTTCTAATTGAGCTCCTTAAAAGATTTCCCTAACTCCGATTAATGACCTTAGTTTGCCCATTTGTATAGGAATGATGAGAAGAGCTAAATTGAAGCATTGCACCTAGCATCTTTCAAAGCGTGCGCCAAAAATGACTAGTAAACTTTGAATCTCAAATGGATGCCATTGCTTTTGGAATACCATGAAGTTTTACGATCTCCTAGAAGTAAAGATTCGCCACATGAGTAGCATCCAAAGTCTTGTTACATGGTACAAAATGCGCCATTTTGAAGAATCGATCAACAACCGCCATAATTTGAAGCGTGCGCCAAAAATGACTAGTAAACTTTGAATCTCAAATGGATGCCATTGCTTTTGGAATACCATGAAGTTTTACGATCTCCTAGAAGTAAAGATTCGCCACATGAGTAGCATCCAAAGTCTTGTTACATGGTACAAAATGCGCCATTTTGAAGAATCGATCAACAACCGCCATAATTTGAGTCTTTACCCTTTTGTGTTTAAGGTAAACCAATCATAAAATCTAGGCTCACATCTTCCAAGGGGTAGTTAGGACCGGTAATGGAGTATACAAGGAAGTGTTTTGAGTATAGCTTTTGGCAATGTGACAAGTTTGACACCGCTTCACATGTCTCATAACATCTTTCTCCATGAGAGACTGATAAAAATTTTCTTTTATAAGAGTCTTTCTTTTCCAAAATGTCCGACTAATCCTCCACCATAGGCTTCATTGATAATGGCTTCCCTTAGAGAACTTCCCACTATGCACAAATAATTATTTTTGAAAAATAACCCATCTTGCAACAAGAATTGCTAACTTGGACTCCTTCATAAAACTTCTTGATCATGTCAAAGCTTAGCACCGTCACTTGCATTGTGGATAGCGAGGAATGCGTACAGTTTAATGCATTCGCCACTCAATTAAGAGTTCCAGTTTTATGCTTGATAAGAAAAGTGAAAGCTTAAAAAAACTCTACCCATTTGGCATGCCAATTGTTGAACTTATGTTGAGTATTTACATACTTCAAGACTTCATGATCCGAATAGAAAACAAACTCCTTAAACAAAACTCTAACAATAGCATAAAATTCTTTATCATAAGTAGAGTAATTATTGCGGGAATTATTTAACTTCTCACTAAAGAATGCAATAGGCTTTCCTTCTTGACTAAGAATCACACTACTTCCCACATTAGAAGCATCACAATCAACTTCAAAGACTTTATTAAAATCTGAAAATGTAAGAATAGGAGCCTCGTTTACCTTCCTTTTAAGGAGTTCGAAGCTTTGTTGTACCTCTTTAGTCCATTTGAAACTTCCTCCTTTCAAGCATTCGGTGATAGGAGAAATAATGGTACCGAAATGCTTAATAAAACGCCAATAAAATGATGTCAAATCATGGAAACTATGGATATCACAAATAGATGTTGGAATGGGCAACTTATGATCGCCTCCACCTTCCGATAATCCATCTTGATGCCTTCCTTATAAACAACATAGCTCAGGAAGACAAGGCTATCAGTAAAGAAGTGACGTTTCTTTAAGTTGGCATATATCTTTTGCTCCCGAAGAACCCTGAAAATTTGGAAAAGATGCTCCAAGTGTTGCTCATGAATAGAACTATAAACAAGAATGTCATCAAAATAAACAATAACAAATGCCAATAAATGGTTTAAAGATATGATTCATAAGGTGCATAAATGTACTAGGAGCATTAGAGAGGCCGAAAGGCATGACCATCCATTCATAGAGGCCATCTCTTGTTTCGAAGCGGTTTTCCATCCATCTCTAACTTTTATTCAAATTTAATGATATCTACTTAGAAGATCAATATTAGAAAATATAGTAGGGCTACAGAGTTGGTCAAGAAGATCATCAAATTGAGGAATAGAAAACGGTATTTAATGGTAATTTTGTTCACCACTCGACTATCGATGCACCTACGCAACAACCCATCTTTCTTTGGCAAAAGAAGAGCAGGGACATCACATGAACTCATGCTTTCTCTCACCATTTCTTTAGCCATGACTTCATCCACTTGTCATTGAAGCTCTTCATGCTCTTTAGGGCTCATTCGGGAGGCTACCTTATTTGGAATGGTGACTCCGAAACAAAATCAATACAATGCTGAATGTCTCTTGTGGGTAGAAGACAGGGTGAAATCTCTTCCAAAACAACATCATTAAATTCTTGAATCAGAGGTTTTACTTGAGAAGGGACTTCATAATGTTCTTCATTTTCTTCTAACGCCACAAGAGCATATGCCTCTAAGGATTCTTCCAAAGCTCTATTAACTTAGAATTATAGAATAAATTATTTCCCTCCCCATTAGATAGTTTAGGAGTGCTCTCCATTTTAGGACCCAAGGTGATTTTGACTCAATCTTTCTTAAAAGTGTAAGTATTCTTGAACCCATCATGCTTAGTTTTTCTATCAAATTGCCATGGCTCCCAAGAAGCAAATGGCAAGCATCCATGGGAACAACGTGGCACCATACTTCATCAGTATATATTTTTTCAGTGGAGAATTGAACAAAACATTGCTTATCAGCCCTTATTTTGTTCCCTTTACAAAGCCAAGAGAGCTTGTAAGGTTGTGGCAATTTCTTCGTCTTGAGGTGCAACTTGTCCACCATTGTTGTAGCCACTATATTCTTGTAGCTTCCTCGATCAACGATAATATTACACACATTTCCATGAGAAGTGCACTAGTATGAAAAATATTATTGCGAAGCCACATGCCGTCCTCACTAGGAGTAACATTCAAGACCCAGCGAAGAATTATAGACTCTCCTTGATCTTCATAGAATTCTAGGGTAAAATTGAGACTAGGTCTAAATGGGTTTTTTTAAGGGTATTAGGCCCCATATATGCCCTTTTTCTGTGTCTCATTCCATATTGTTAATCTAGATTAGATCATAGTAGTTCAAGTCAAAAATGGTTTGACTTAAATTGAGTCAAAAAGGTTTGACCTAAGTAGATCCACTTAAGTCGTTTTGATCTATTTCCATGTAATGCAAATCTAGTGACCCACACTAGACCTACCTGCAATTTGTACTTGAATTCCTTTTGTATCTGCCTGTTCGGTTAATTCAATAGCCTTTTTTATTGCTTTGCGAAATGAAACTCTATTCTTTAACTGTACAGCTATAAATTCTGCAAGAATATTAGGGTGCCCATAAGGGTTTGTAATTCTTGTAATAGCAATGTTGAGTTTTCGGTTCACACAATTAAGTTCTTTTTGTACATTCATCTGTAATTCTTCGATTCTTCGCATCTTGCCTTCTAGTAATTACTAAGTGCAAGACTTAGCACGGACTCTCCCAAGCCCTACCAATCCCAACTCGGTACTCAATTCAATTATATTATCTTGCCTATTGGAACCACCACTAATTGGTTTTAGATCAATTAGACACCCAAGTAAAATGTGGGTATATTATCTTGCCTATTGGAACCACCACTAATTGGTTTTCCCAAGTAAAATGTGGGAGTACATTTTACTTCCATGAACCAAAAATTCATGAGAGCATAGGCACTTGGTACATTTTCTCTTTATTTTTTCTCTTTATTTTGAAAACATTTTGCATGCAACTTTTGCTAATTTTTGTAGTATTCTGCCACTAACATATAACATATGACGACGCAAATGCACAAGCAATAAAATAACATCCAATAATTATACATGAATAAATTATGGAAAATAATTTAATAACCTGGACATACTCGAAAAGCAAGTATGAACCAGAAGCACAACGTGACGGGGGGCCATTCCCTGAATGCGTACTAACGAGAATTTGACTCCACGTGAAATTGAGCAAAAAGCTGCCGAATTGACCTATTTTCTTGTGCATACTAATTGAAGTATTTTGAAATGAACTTGAACTGAAGAAGAAATTCTTTCCCAGTGGCAGGAAAAACATTCAACTAGAAGTACGCAGCACTAGTGACCAGCAGCAAATAGCAGCGATGATGGCATGGTAGCAGTAGCAAACGGCAGCAAAACAACGACAAACAACAGTGAACAGCATATGGGCATCCAAGCGGTTTGTGGGTAAAAGCTTTTATGAAACTATGGCTCACTTTAGTTTTGGTGCGATGTGCTACATCATATGGAAAGAGCGTAACAATGTGCTTTTTCGCAATCAAACCCTTTCTCTTCCGGCGATGAAGATGCACCTCCAGAAGGCGATTAAAGATAAAGCTATGATGTTTAAGCATGTTGCTGACATTCCAAAGAATAGAAGACTTCAACAGAGCTGGGATCTTCATCCTTCTATCTTTGATTGATAGTAGTTCTTTAGTTTGTTTTTAGTCTTCCTTTCTTTCTTTTCGTTGTTTGTCCTGTTTGTTGGGAACCTCGGTACCCCTACACTCGCTTAGACTCCTGTCTTCTTGAGTGTCTGTTTTTTGTTGGTGCCGGGCCTCCCCCCTTGTATTCTTCTTCGCAAAATCTATACTACTTACCTTTACCAAAAAAAAAAAAAACAACAGTGAACAGCAGTAAATAACAGCGAAAACAGCAGCAAGCGACAGTAAACAGCAGTAAAGAACGGCAAAAATTGATGACAAACAACAACAACGCAGCAATGAACAGCAACAGTGCAGCAACAACAAGAAGCGACGAGCAAGGGCAGCGTGGCAGCGGCAACCATAGCGTTACAAAAGCAACAGCAATGGAGGTCTTCGGCGATGGCAGGGCTTTGCAGATGCTGTTGGAAACTCGCCCGAGGACTGAAGGCTCAAGGAATGGACTACGCTATGGTATGTACAGGGGACCACAGCGTCGTGAGATCACCGGAAAGCTTAGTATAGTGAGACAAATGATGTGAGAAAACTGATGCCAATACCTTGTTCCTCTCCCCTCCTTTTAAATGGCTCCGAGCATCCCCTTCTACGAGCAATTTTCGGAGTTCCCTTTTCTCATTGCCTTAATTCACGGTCTGCAAATTGGCGCACTTTTTCTTGGCCAGCTTAATCTTTCCTTTTTGTAAGCTACTCAACTTCAAACGCTTTGATTCCTTCATTTGTATCAAATTTCTTGCCTTCTTATTCACCTGCTTTCTTGGCTCTTGATCCTTGATTGGAAATTTGGCTCCTCATTCACCAAGATTTGAATATCTGTTAAAGCAAGAATGGCCGGTCAGAATTCCCACCTTCCTCACATAATCAATCAAATTGATACCCTCTAGCTTTCCTTTCATTTGCTTACCACGCTGACCAATCCTTGCTTCACTTTCCTATCATTCACGAAAAGTATCCCACCAATTCCTCCATCTAGTTGACCGAAATTTGCTCGATTGATTGGTCTCCTTATGGCAACTAGAAATCTCATTATACGCCACTAAGATGAAAGATTTCTAGGCTGAATTTCGGCCGTGTGTTTATTCTTTCCATATTGCTGTGAATTCCATCTATTATTCATTTCATCAACTTCGCGATCTCATGGCCAGATTAATTTTCGATCGCCCCCAATCATGCATCTATTACCCTTTTCTTGCCTAGGACAGCCCATAATTTCTAGGGGTGAGCATGGTTTCAAGGTAGAATTTAGAATTTGAGAACTATGAAACACCGACACTCTCCAAGAGCTTTCGTGTTGTGTTAGACACTTCGACACGTGTCCGACACTCTCGGACACTTTTCAACACTCGATCAACACGTGTCAGAAAATCCAACACCTAGTCAACTTTCTCGACACTCTCCAATACTCAAGTCAGAATTCTGACATGCAAATTTCCGACACGTGATTCTGATATCGAGGTCAATAAATGAGTGGTCAAAATGTGTGTGTGTGTGTGAAAAAATAAAACGCAACAATAAAAATAATAAATGGAGAAAAAAAAAAAAACCTAGTTTTCTCTCCTCTTCTAACTCCCACTTCCCATGATTACAATTCACCTATTGAGGTTTCTTTCTCCTCTTTCAATATATCTAACATGTGAGTCCAGAATATTGATCACTTGTTTTTTCTCCAAGTTTTATGAATTATTGAAATAGAGTTAAATTTATCAAATTGAAACAATAAATGATATTAATAAATGACGAATTAATGTTTTTAGTCTATATTCATTCTAGGCTTTTTAATTATTTATTTATTTATGAATTTGATTCAAATTAATTTGATTGAAATAACCATAAAAATGATAATTTATTATATATATAAAAATATATATTTAATATACATCGTGTCCCAACGTGTTGAAATTCTCCGTTTTTTGAGAAACAATGTGTCGGCGTATCGTGTCATGTCATGTCGAGTGTTGCGTGTCAGTGTCGATGCTACTTAGTCTGAGAATCGAACTAATGTAAATTTGTAGGTTGCAGGTTCTAAAGTGTGCAGGGTAAGTTCTAGATTCCAAAAAAATGAGGAAAGTGTTTTGACAAATAGGTTACAGGTTCTTAATTAGAGAAACTTGAAATTTGGAACCTGTAACTTAGAATCTAAAACAAGTTTTAATGTTTTTATCGGTTCATATATGCATGCGATCTTGTGACATAGTTTAAGCTCTCATTTTATGATTGAAACTTTGACTATTAATGTTCATATTTTCTGTGTATCTTTATGATCAATTAATTGTGCAACAAGCGATGGTCATTAAAAGTTTTAATTCACTATAATGATTCAACTAATAATATAGATGGAACCTGATAGACTTTGGAACGTATAATAGGGTAGGCTCTAGAATCTAAGGTATGCAGAGTAAGTTTCAAATTCCAAAAAATAATCAACTTGTTCCAATTGACAAATTCTAGATGGAGCCTATACAGAATCAAAAAATACTCATGATCCATACATGTTGACTGAGTTTGCTCAGGCTTTTCTTTCCTTTTTTTCTTTTTTTAGGCTGCCAATCATATTTGTTTCCTTTTTGCTCTCGCTCATCATTCACAGCTATCCATGATCACCGCATGCAATCTTTATTCAAACAGAAGGGGAATATTGGGTCGATCGCATTGCAATCCCCAATCAAGCCAATGCCACTCACGACCGTGCCGACTTGATCGCAATATAAGTGGACCTATTTCTATTAAATAAAGGTGTCGGTAATGCCTATAATGCAAATGTGAACTAATGTGAATGATTTTTTTGTTTAGGGACAATTCCTAATTTTTTACGCAGTAAATAACTAAACTTGAAGCCAAAGTTTAGGTGTTAACATTTTGAGGTAATATTTATTTTGGATTAGCTAGTATACGGAAGATTATTAGACTCTATTTATTGGGTTGAGACAAGGAATCCGCACAAAACAACTATGGGGTTTGACATTAAAGACAGAAAAAGGATATTAGAAGTGTCAACATTATTGTATGATGCATGGTTATTGTCCAAACTTTGCAAATGATCGTTTTAAATCTAATACTTTTAAGAATTAGTCATTTAAGATACTTTGTAACTTGGCTAGCCGAAAAATCCTTTGTAAATTATTAAAATCACTAACGTGCGCTCCGCGGCTTTTATAAAATATACAAAGATCCAACGCTGCAATTATGATGAGAAAATCGACCCAAGACAACATCGTTTACCAGACAAAGAATAAAAGATATGACGCGAAACAGCATCAGCCCAAAACCAGTCCGTTCACAAAATCAATCAAGTTTCAAAAGTTCAAGAAACAAATTTTGGCACAATAGTTTTGACTGTTCTAGTGTTGTTATCCCACTGTTTCAATACGTCCCTTATAGGATGCAATCAATGATCCAAAGTAGAAATAGATGTATGCCAAGAATTTGAAGTTGATCTGCTGAATTAATTGGTATATGTTGGACATCCCCAATGATCTTTATCTAACAAATAAGGGCGGCGAATTACAACATCATTATCCTGAGTTTCTCATGCTTTTTTCTCCAAGTTACAGCCCCAAACGTACTCCAGTGTAGGCGCAGTTGGTTGTACGTGCAAGCTGTTTTGGAATATGGTTGCCAGTACATTTCAAAGGTGTAGACTTAACCAATTTATGAACCCTAAAGAGTGTTCTTCGACTTTTCAAGTAATCGATTCACCAAGTCTAAGCCCCTGGATCAAAAGAAAAATTCCTCAAAAGTTTGCATCTTTCATCTAGAAATGGGATGACGAAGGAACTCTAACATCAAGGGAGAAAAAAAGTCAATCTATTGAAATATTGCTCATATTAGGAGAAGTTTAATAACTCAACGGCAAGAATTAGCCATATTCCCACCAAAGGTCATTTTCTTGACTTGCCACATCCACTTTTTCGTCGTTGAAGATTCTTGCTTTCGCAAAATTCCAAGTTCATGTTTTTCTTTCGGAGTATCTGCGACATCATTGGAGATGCTAATTCAGCTAATTTTCACGCTTTATCATTAATTTAAAGCTGCCCATGCAAAATTCAACAGCTTTAACCGTTTGCGGCATCAAATGTCTACAAAGATGTCTATAATTTCACGATCTTCGAGCCCCAATTCAAGTTTAAAACAGCAGCATGCTTGCCAAAAATTCAAGCCCGAGAAGTTTGAAATATAACAAGCCAAATATTTTAGAATATTTGGCAAGAGCAAAGAACAAAAATCAATTATGATAATGGTATTTATAATACAGACATTTATACTATAAAATTCTTCGAGGTCAGCAAGAGAAAATAAGCGACACTTTGTCTTCATTGAACAAGACCTTTTGGCGCAATGACCCACAGATTGATTGAAGGCGTGCATCAAGTTCACTTATGACAAATTGAATATAAGTACTTTACGTTGAAGGCTGTGGAGCTAGATAGAAAATCTTTTTCATTTATGGAAAATTGAGTTTAATAAGTATACATTGTGAAAGCATTCTACTATAGCCAATTGTGTACCTAATTGTGGAAAATAGTTGTACATGATCCTAGAAATATTTACCATTACATGTGCACACGGTGTAAGTGCCTTCGATGCCACAACATGCTTACAAAGTCATCCTTAATTGAGGGAAATTTTCCTACTCTGCATCTCTAGTCGGTTGACTTCTTTAGAATTTTGAGAGAGAGAGAGAGAGAGAAGTATTCTACTATAACCAGTTGTGTACCTAATTGTGGAAAATAGTTGTACATGATCCTAGAAATATTTACCATTACATGTGCACACAGTGTAAATGCCTTCGATGCCACAACATGCTTACAAAATGACTGTTTTATTACATCCTTAATTGAGGGAAATTTTCCTACTCTGCATCTCTAGCCGGTTGACTTCTTTAGAATTTTAAGGGAGAGAGAGAGAGAAGCATTCTACTATAGCCAGTTGTGTACCTAATTGTGGAAAATAGTTGTACATGATCCTAGAAATATTTACCATTACATGTGCACACGGTGTAAGTGCCTTTGATGCCACAACATGCTTACAAAATGATTGTTTTATTACATCCTTAATTGAGGGAAATTTTCCTACTCTGCATCTCTAGCCGGTTGACTTCTTTAGAATTTTAAGAGAGAGAGAGAGAGAGAGAGAGAGAGAGAGAGAGAGAGAGAAGCATTCTACTATAGCCAATTGTGTACCTAATTGTGGAAATTAGTCGTACATGATCCTAGAAATATTTACCATTACATGTGCACACGGTGTAAGTGCCTTCGATGCCACAACATGCTTACAAAATGACTGTTTTAGTACATCCTTAATTGAGGGAAATTTTCCTACTCTACATCTCTAGCCAGTTGACTTCTTTAGAATTTTAAGAGAGAGAGAGAGAAGCATTCTACTATAGCTAGTTGTGTACCTAACTGTGGAAAATAGTTGTACATGATCCTAGAAATATTTACCATTACATGTGCACACAGTGTAAGTGCCTTCAATGCCACAACATGCTTACAAAATGACTGTTTTATTACATCCTTAATTGAGGGAAATTTTCCTACTCTGCATCTCTAGCCGGTTGACTTCTTTAGAATTTTGAGAGAGAGAGAGAGAGATTGTGTTAATCCCTCGTGCAAATTAGGAAAACTTTTTCATGAAAATGCGAAATAAACATATCCTAAATTGTGCACACTTGACCGTGGTTAGAGAAAATCTTTTCTCTCAAGGGGAAGAGGAGAGGTTGAATTAATGATAGAGGTATAGGATTTAATTAGGGAAAATGAGAATCGCATGATAATTAAATATTAACTCAACTTGGAATAAAGAATTCTTTTTTTTCCCAAAATAAACTAACTAAATCATCTTTTAAAATAAAGATAAAATGTCACGTCACCTCATGCATCATGAAATATACAAACACATGATTTCATTTTAGAATCCTGTGACATAAATATACTATACACTAACATCTAATAAATAGATTACAATATGAATAGAGTGTATCGATATCATGCCACATAAATTGTTGAGCACATGCTTTCTTTGGACTTTGGTATAGATATATAATAGAAGTACGTTATATGCAGATATATGTGGCATGTGGTTAATAATGTATCAATTCTTATCATTGATCAACCTTAATCCTCATTATTGCAGCCCTGCTAAAATGTTTTTCAATTAATCAAGTGTCATAACGATGGGCCTAAAAAAGGAACGTCGGATGGCAAATTCATTTAATCAAAACTTCAGATCCAAAGCCAGATTATCTAAGTCGACAGCATAATCGAATGACTGCCCTCTGCATATCCATAGCCCTAAATTACTCTTCATCTGCAATTGAAAGGGAAGAAACGATTTACAGAAACATCAAGCTAGGCCCAAAAAAACAAGTTCCACGAATGAAAACAGAAAATTCATTTTTATTTTTCAGTTTCAAGCACGCGTCGCTGAGAAATACGTAAATAATCCCCCACGCAGTGCATGCAGAAAATCTGAAGTATTTTGGAAGTTATTTGAAGCCTTTTTTAGGGAAAAAAATAACAACGCAGATGTACGGATCAGCTGTCCTCACTTTGAAGATCGCATTGGCGTTCTGCAAATACGGCATCCCAATAAATTTTTCGTATCACCGGACTGTCGGCCATGTGTATTTCCAAGGTTTGGGACAGTATCATATCTACAGCGTCAATAGTATGCTCTAAAAATAACGATTGATGAACCGAACACGTTATTATATTCTCCTTTTTGATTGCAAAGCAACAAAAGATTCGTCTATTAAACTTTACCAAAAAAAAAAAAAAAAAAAGATTTGTCTATTAAATCAAAGAGACTGCAGTCACATGCGCTACATATACATGATCTAGGTTCTCCCGCACTAAACACATTGTCCTTTTCAAGTGACATGCGAGCATAAAATTATCAAGTTTGTACCTAGACTTTTTAAATATAACATATCATGATTGCAATCTTATGTTTAAAAAAGTGGAATCTATTGGCGAAAGATTCAAGGACCTACTGTACATACTCCACGCCCCGATGATCAGAAAAAACAACCACGCGACGAATATAATAACGCTGACGAGAAAGATCAAGTACCAATTTAAAGGACTTCAATTTAAACTCCCCATATAATGCGATTATATATACCGTCAAGTGTCGACTCTCGCCACAGCATATTCCGCACAGAACCTCACTCAGTCCCTAACCTCGCATTTCTCTCCACTATTCAGAATCAACATGTTGGCAACAAGTTCAACATTATCGGATACGGATGCTGCTCTATTAGAGTCTATCCGCCAGCATCTTCTCAACGACGATGACTTCGAAACCCCGGCAAAAGTCGCCCAAAATGTTCAATTCCATTGCCCAGATTCAAGCCTCAACACATCTTGGTCGCCAGAGACAACCATGTCGTTTGAAGCAAATGATTACAACGACCTGGGCATCTATCATGACCCCTCGATATACGCCGTCGGGTCCGAATCACCCAGCTCGTCAAATGAGCAACCGGTCGTGGATTATGGAGACGTCAAAGCAAAAGAGGCACAGCCAGGAGGGTCTCACTACCGGGGAGTGAGGAGACGGCCATGGGGGAAGTATGCGGCGGAGATTCGGGATCCGAAGAAGAATGGCGCAAGGAGGTGGCTGGGCACCTACGAGACACCGCAGGAGGCTGCGCTGGCTTACGACCGGGCCGCGTTCGCGATGCGTGGGGCCAAGGCCCGGCTGAATTTCCCTCACTTGATCGGTTGTGACAGGGTGGAGCCGGTGAGGGTGACTCGGAAGCGGAACCGCTCACCAAAGGCTGAGAGCGGCTCGCCGGATCCAAATTGGAGAAAGGAGGATTTGATTGGCCTGGCTAGCGAACCCCATGAGCTTAATGGCTACCTACTATCGTTTCGATAGAGGAGGACTTGAAATGGAAAAAATTGAGAGGTTTTATGTGATGACTTTTTGTCATTGTGTAGCGGAACATGTGTTAAGTGTAAGAAGTATATGTTCTTTCTCTGGAGATTAGAAAACGGAATTTCAATGATATCTTCCAAAGAAGAAGAAGAAGAAGAAGAAGAAGGCGTAGAACTAATGTATGTCTGGCTAGTGTTTTTAAGCAATTTCATTTTTCACACCACCTCTCATTGTCCCCCTCCCCATCTTTTCCAAACAGAACATTAGTGTCCTAACCCTGTTTGTTCGGATTTAAGTCAAACAAGGACATAATGAAAGCATCCCGGGTTTCAATATGCCGACTATTTTCGTCAACGTTATGTAAATTGAACATTTCCTTACAGAAAACATTTTGACGTCTGCATTGTCTTTAGCTAACAATTCCTTGGTTCCTAAATTTTTATAAATTGATATCTATGCAACAATTATGTGAATTTTGGACCTTCACTTCTGAACTCAGGGTTATCAGGTATAAGATCCATGGACTAACAGACAAACAGGATGGGCCGTTAAGGTTCCAAACTCTTTCGCTATAATATTATCTAAAACTTGGTACTCTTGATTAGGTCATACTTCTTTCTCTAGATTAGGTCCTCTAATTGGTTACTTCAGTTCCGTTGGCTGCAAATAATTTTGACTGCTTGCCACCTAAGTTGGGAAAATATCATGTTTTACCGATTGATCTTAGTAGATCTATTTTTTATGGTTACTTTGATCTAATTTGCTCTAATATTTAGATTGTCTCCAACCCATTATGAGAGGATCTCGCTATTTTATGATTTTTGTTGACGTTCGTTCTCATTATAAATAGTTTCATCTCATAAAAAGTCAATCTAAACTTGCTTATATCCTACTTCGAATTTGTTGCCATTACAAAAACACACGAATTTGTTGCCATTACAAAAACACAATTTTCTCGCATCACAAGGTGTTTCTCACATAATAAAGAAATAGAGCCTTTGAGAATTCTTTCACAAAATGGTACTATCATTCATCACTTTTGTCCAGAAAATTCCCAACAAAATGGTCGCACAAAGGTAAGCATAAGCATTTGTAGATTGTATGCAATTTTCTAATCTCAACCTCTTTCCTTGAACAATTTCAGGGTGAGTCTAGCCATATTGCTATTTACGCCATCAACCATACTCTATTATCCACGATAGGTAATAGCTTTCCTTATGAGCACTTACCTACTAGTGTTCATAATTATAATTTTCCTCTAATCTTGGACATTGCTTGTTTTGTGCATCTTTTACAAAATGAACGCACAAAGATAGAACCTCATGACTAACTGTTTTGCTTACTCTGCTACGGCATAACGCACAAATGATATAGATGTTGGAATCCTGTCTCTAACTATCTTTGCATATCTGGCATGCTACAAAATGAATGCACGAAGATAGAACCTCATGACTAACTATTTTGCTTACCTTGGTATGGCATAATGCACAAATGACATAGATGTTTGAATCTTGTCTCTAACTATCTTTGCATGCCTGGTCATTTTAACTATTGGAAACATGAGTTTTTTTTTTTTTTTTTTTGGTAAGAATAATTAATAAAATGAGCTTTAAGCCAACATTTACACAAGATCCGGCACCACAAAACTTGCACTCAACACAACACCAAGTCGAAGTGAGTGGAAGGGTGCCGAATGCAAAAGAAACCACAAGAGCAGGCCAAAGCGAGGAAAAGCCTAAACAACAGGTAGAGAAAGGCCACATAGGGCCAAAGGACACGAACCTCACCTAAACAACCAACAAGGCACGGAAAAGACAAAGAAAGAAAAAACACCAAGTCAGGAGACACCACCGAAGACGATAAGAAGCCAATCCAGCGAAGACAGTCGGATCCGAAAGAAGAGGCGGTAGACTGTAGCAATCGCCCAAGAAGTGAATGCCCTTATCCCATCTACAGTCGTCTCAAATCCGCACCAAGGAAACCTAAATATCCACCGAAGCTGGAGAGAAAATGCACGGATCTATCCCCCTGGAGCCTTCTGTTTCTAGGATTATCTTCAACATTCTTGAAGGTAAATGCCTTATCCTTCACCACTTTGATAAGATGATTTTTGACAGCCGCAACCGCCAATTTATGATCTCTGAAGAGTATGTCATTTATGTACTTCAAAATAAGATAGCAAAGGGCACCAAACGAAAACCGGCCAATGGAGCAATAAAAGTCCTTACCTGAAAGGAATTTCATTGCCCACTAAAGGTTGTCGGACCATGTCATGTTCCGCCAAGGGAGATTGCATTTAGCTGCCCAAAAGAAAGCCGTGCTTGCAGTGATGCAACACTCGAAATAGAGATGATCAATGGAATCTGGTGTCAACTTGCAAAAAGCACAAACCTCACTCCTAATTCTGCCATACAACATAAGCAGGGCTTGGGTGGGAAGACAGTTCTTTATAATAAGCTAGAGATTGAATTGATATCTCGGAGTGATAACCTTATTCTAGATAAAGGATGCCCAATTAACCCTATCATTCCTTCTTCTAATAATATGTCACGCTGAGGCGACCGAGAAAAGACCTGAAGGGCTGTCGCTCCAAATAAAACGATCTAATGCCCTCAAAAGGAGGGGAAGGGGCTCTTCCCAAGATTCAAGCATTGTCTTGAAATCCTGTCCCGCTAGTGAGAAAAGATCAGCCACCTTGACATGTTTGGATAAGCCCGAATTTAGGATCATCTTATCTGAGCAAATAAGGTGTAAGGGACCTCTATGATGCCAATGGTCAAACCAAAGGGAGACTGACTGGCCATCTCCAATCCTCCATCGGAAGTAGAGTCGGAACGCAGATCTTAATTCTAGAATTCTCTTCCAGGCCCAAGAACAGACAGACGGCTCCTCTACTACCCAAAACTCTTCATTTTCAAGAAGATTGAGTAAATCCATTTACACCATAAGGACTCTTTATCCGTGAATAGGATCCAAATGTGGTTGAGCATCGCTACCTTGTTGCAATCTCTCAGCCTACAAATTCCAAGTCCCCTTTCCTCCTTCGGGATGCATACATCTTTCCAGGATACTTTGGCTCCACCCTTCCCAAGGTTGGGGCCCTTCCAAAGAAACTGTCTGAGAATCTGTTTAATGCGATCCAATACTGCAAAAGGAATGGTAAACACACCCGCCCAATAAACTCGTATGGCATGAAGGACTGACCTTATTAACTGGAGCCTTCTAGCAAATGATAGAAAGCGATGCGTCTAAGATTGGACCCTAGCCATTATACGATCAACTAAGGACACACAATCTGCCCTTCCAAGCCTCGATTATATGATAAGAACTCCCAGATAACGCACTGGCAACTTTCCTTCCACAAAACCAAGGGCCTCCATGATCTCATTCCGCAACTCCTCCGAGCCACCTGAGAGAAATATCTCACTTTTGTTGTTGTTTGGCTTCAGTCCACTCCATGCCAAGAATGTAACCAGTCCATCCTTTAGAAGAGAGATAGAATCCATATCCGCACGACAAAAGAGAAAGACATCGTTCGCAAAGAAAAGATGAGAAAGTCTTGTAGCCTTGCATCTCCAAAAGAATTTGAACCCAGGTTGCGCAACACGCGCAGAAAGGATCCTAGAAAAAACTTCCATAACCAATGTGAATAGGTAAGGGGACATGGGATCCCTTTGACGAAGGCCTCACCCACTAGGGAAGAATCCATGGAGCCGAATGAGGTGGTCCGGAAAGCGAAATGCACGCATAATCAATTTCAGAAAGTCCCAGTTGACTGTATCATATGCCTTTTGAAAATCCACATTCATAGCACATTTAGGGGTATATGGCTGAAGATGGAAACCAGCAAATAATTCCTAGGGAAGAAGAATATTATCCCGGATGCAACGGCCTTTAAGGAAGGCATTTGAGAAGGGCTGATAGTATCATGAAGTACTACGGTGACACGATTAGCTAAGACCTCGGTGATACATTTATAAATCGTACTGTAGCAAGCAATAGGTCTATAATCATTGACCAAGGTTGCATTAGGCACTTTAGGGATCAGCACAAGAATGGTGTTGTTAATCTCCCTAAGAAGTCTTCCCGTGACGAAGAAGTCCTTAACCGCTTTAATAACCGAAGACCCTACTATCTCCCAATTGCTCTTGAAAAATTCCACACCAAACCCGTCTGGCCCAGGAGCCTTCCCACAGGCTAGGAAGAATAAGGTGTCATGAATTTCTCTATCTGAACAGGGTCGAGAAAGAAAACTAACTTGATCTTCACTGAGTGGGCAACTAATAACTTGCTGCACGTTCAGTAAAGCAAGGCTAGAAGGAAGGGAGCAGGATGTAAATAACTCTTGGAAGTGAGAGACGAAGGTGTCTTGCACAAGACTTGGTTCGTTGACCAAGTTACCATTCCTGTCAAGAACCAAAAGAATCATATTCCTCAGTTGTCTTGTATTGACGCGGTGGTGGAAGTACTTGGTATTCCTGTCACCATTCTCGAGCCATCTAATCCTGGATTTCTATTTGAAGAAAGATTCCTCCTGACTCCTTAACTCCAAAAAGGTCTTTCGATGAGTCTTCTCCAACTCTACCAAAAGTTCGCTAGTTGGGTCTTGCTACAAGTCAAGCTAGGCTAACCTAAAAGCACTCCTAGACTCGGCAACCCTCTCAGAGATGTTGGGGAAAGAATCCCTATTGAGTTGCTTAAGTCGGCTCTTCAGGGCCTTCAGTTTGCTAACCGGCCTACACATAGGGACCCCTTCTAGTGGGGCATTCCAAACTTGCGAAATGATTCCATTAAAGGACGGGTGCTCCATCCAGAACTCAAAGAATTTAAAAGGCTTCTTCGAAGAACCAGTTGTATCACTTTTACCACCATAGGAGAATAGTCAGAAATTCCGGGGGTTAGAAAAGTCGCTTCCGAGTAAGAGAACTATGAGCTTCATTTAGCATTGACCAATACCCGATCAATTTTCCTGGCCTTGCAATTAGCTCCAAAGGAGGTGGACCAAGTAAAGCGAAGTCCAACATACCTCAGATCCTCTAACTCCGCCTACATCAAACACTGATTGAATTCATCAAAGGAGGGGAGCTAGTTATGTGAGCCCCCAATCCTATCAATCAAGTCTCTTATGGCATTGAAATCCCTAGCCACCATCCATGCCATGTCCTGGACGCAAGAACCCATCCTAACCAAGTCCGCCCACAAAAGCTTCCGAGAGACAAACGAGTGCTCAGCATAAATCACCGAAGTGCAACAACTTAATCCTGACGCAAGGAGCATCACTCTACCGTGAATCACCTGATCGTTGGAAAAGATTATTTCAACATTAACCAGCGAAGGGTCCTAACCAAGCCAAATCCTACCCTAAGGAGATGAGTCATAATTGGTAATCCACTTCCACCCCGCCAAAAGCCCAACAGAGAATGACCAAAAAAGATACTCTAGCACTTTAGTCTCCAATAAACCGACCATGCACAAGCCGTTCGAATGAGCAAAGTTCCTAACCTCGGCTCTCCTCAACGGGTCCATGAGACCTATAATATTCCAAAAATCGAAATACATAAATATATATATATACAACTACTACTAAGCCAGAAGAAAGGAGAAGAGGCAAAAGCTTACCTTTGTTTGGGAGGCTTCCAGGGAGGATTCGCCGATACTCCAGTCTTCACCTCCGAGCCCGAATATGGGGCTAAAGCAAGAAGTCTCTCCTGAATGGTCTTCACCTTCGTCGAGGCAACCCGCGATGCTCTCGAGTATGGACTTGACGAGCCGGGAAAGACAATATCATCTTCATCCGTGCAAGCAAAGGTGGCTGCTACTTCCGATTCCACACCATGGTCTAGGCTAAAAGAAGGTTCTTGATCTGGCTGGGAATCGACTACTAGTGGGAGATCCACCTTCAGGGGAGCACTAGACCCCTTATGCGTCTTCCTAGCAAAACTGGGATGCAGGACCTTCTCCGCAACAGGAGGCTTCATCCAAGAGGTGTCTTTAACACCAGCAATGCTCGGGTGAGAGGATGATGCTCCATTCTTGGAGTTCAAGTTCTTCTTCTTGCTCTTCGCCTATTTCCGAGGCTACTCAGGAACATCCTGTGATTCTGCAACCACCGAGTCAGGGATGGGGTCCACCGCTAGGGCCGAGGGAGCTAGAGTAGCTGGGACTATCACAACCTATTGTGGAACCGTAAGATCAACAACCAGTATTGCGTTGGGGGCCATTGAGGGAGCAGGATTAGCTCGAGCTTGCTGCGGAGGTTTGTTCTATCCAGCAAGGTTGTGCGCGCGAGGAGGGGCAACTGGTACTAGGTCCAGGTTCACCGCTAGAGCAAGTTCAGCCCGAGCTTGCTACGAAGGTCTATTCTGTCCAGTGGGGTTGTGCGCGCGAGGAGGGGCTCGACAATTATGGCCAAAAGTTCCACAGTCCGAGCACTCAGCAGGCAGCCATTCGTAATCAATGGTTATAGAGTGAGAAACCCCCTTCAAGATCACTTCAACAATCCTACATCGTGACTGATTAGTCTGGATTTCCACAAATTCTAGCGAACGAAACCATTTTCATTTGGTCCGTCCGTTGGTCTACATACAGTGGCTTACCCACCACGCTTGCGAGCACTCATCGCCGGGACAATCCAACAATCAAATGGTAAGTTCCTCAAACGAATCCAAATTGGAACCGAAGATTGACTCTCCCTCTTGAGGTCCATGAGTGGCTGCCATTGACGGAGAATTAGAGGCACCATAGCCACCGTGATTGGTCCATCCTCAAGGATCTTCCACCGAAACATAGGGTCCAAAATGTGGAGGAAGAGGAATCCTTGGTCATTGGCCAAGATTTCCACAAGCTTTGCACCCCAAGCATGTTTGAGAGATTGCTTCGAGAGACCGAATGGAAGTTTCCTTCTCCCTACAAGATAACCCACTACGCATTGATGCCATTTTGGATCCACCGCATCAAGTACTTCATCAGCCAATTTAACCACAGATTTGCCATCTACAAACGCAGGAAGAGGAATGTATGACAATTCCGAGCCTTTTGCCGTTAACTGGGCTACATTCGCCCAAGTACGAGCAAGGATATCTTCCTTTCCAGCTAGACGTTGCATAGGGGCTTGTGGACGCTTGGATGAAGATCGTTTGCGGCTCCGGCCTCTAGACTAGCCTCTAGACCAGTGGGGGCAAGCAGGGGGCTCTTGCTGGATTTGCTACTTGTTCTTCATTCCATCAAGGCCAGACTTAGATGTTAAGGCCACTCCTGGTTGAATTGAAGGTGAGGCATCACCAGGGGAGAGTGTCGGAGGCCCCTTAGAGGTCCCAGCCGCAAGTCTGGCTTCAGTAATGTTGTTTCCAGCCTCAACAGCCGTTGAGGACATTTTCACAAACACCCGGTCTGTAGCCCGTTTATAACCAAAGAGAAACCATTGAAGGAGGGGACTTACCCGAACAAGACTTCAACAACACCCCCTTAGGAAGGTAGAAGACGCAACCAGCATTCCATGCACAGCAAGGCAATCCAACAAATTGAACTAGAAGGGGAATGCAGCAGTAGACAGACCGTAAAGGTAGAACTAAGAAAACCAGAGCTGAGAATGCAAGTCACTTGGGAAGACGCCACTTGGAGGGTCAACGTATGAGGCCAAAACGACCTCTGCCTCCAGAAGTGAAGCCACTCTACTGGTTGGAAACACCTCAACCCACGACTCCAGATAACAAACCACGCGCACTCCTGGATCCATGTGGATCTTGAGATGTAGGCCAAACCAGCAGAAGTCTTTCGGTGGGGAAGTAGATGGAGGTAACAGGAGACTACCTTCCAAAAATCAGCCCATTCCAACAGTTTAAACTCTCGAGAGATGAAGAAAACCAAAAGAAAAACAGTTCAGAAAACTAGAGCACAAATCCGAAACTAGGACAGAGGCTATCTTTGGATGTAGATCAGATCTATCAAATTCTTTCGGTGAGGATGTAGAGGAGGATGAGAGGGATCTTCCCTCCAAAAATCAACCCATTCCGATGGCTAGATCTCCGGGAATCAGCATCACAACAGACTGATGAACAGTGACTCGAGAACCCAATAGAGAGAACCCCACCCATTGGCTCGTGCTTGGAAACATAAGATGTTTTGACCTCTCAATTCTTTCAAAATTCTCTCATGCCAATCCCCTCTTTACAAATCCTTCAATGAATTTACTATTTGAAGATGACACACTTGGCTATACTAATGAACATTCATCTTTGAGGTTTTCTTCTCCTAATCTTGATATAGTGGGTATTTCTAGTGATACTAGTTTGGTAGTTCATTACATGTTTACACCATCTAATGATTCTCCAACATTGGTCATTCCCTCCTCTCCTGTTCATCGTTCCACATGCGTAAATTGACCTTTTATTCGACTTCATGATTTCCATTGTTACTCTACCATTGCTTCTTTTAATGAGCCTTGCAGATATATAGATAAGTTAGTATTTATCCTCTTTGGTAACAAGCATTAGCTAATGAATTGCAGACTTTAGACAAACTCATACTTGGGAATCGGTTGCTTTGCCCTTTGGATTGTCTATTGTAGGTCATGAATAGGTGGAATAAAATAGGCTTATTATGCATGGTATTTCAAGTTTAGCTCGGCCCTAGAATGCATTGGCTTGACATATAGTCCCTATAACCAAGCTCTCTTTGAAAATCTTGTGGCTATATGTTTCTACTTTTGTATGTGAATGGCATGATTATCAGTGGCGATGATAATATTGACATTACACAGTTCTAGTGGTATCTCAAGCAACAATTTGAAAAGAATGATCTTGGATGACTTAGTTATTTTCTAGGATTGGAGGTTGCTTTTGGTTCCTCCAATTATTACTTTTCTCAAGTCAAATATGTGCCATGGATATTTTTTCTTGAATAGGACAAACTAATAGCATGATCTCTGTAACTCGCATGGAAGACTATTGCCAAATAACAAAGATGATACTCATTTTTTCAATCCCTCACTCAATCAGCAATTGGTCGGTGGCCTTTTATATCTTACCATTACTCACCTTGACATTGCTTGTGTTGTTTGAATTGTTAGTAACTTCATGGCTACACCGTCTACAACTCATTATGTTGCAGTTTTTCGGATTCTTCATTACATTAAGGGTACATTATTTCATAACCCTCCCTTTTCTTCTCACTCTACTTTACAGTTGCAAATTTATTATGATGCTGACTGGGCAGGTAACTCTTTTGATCATCAATCCACTATAAGCTACTACTTCTTCCTAGGTAACTCATTTATCTCATGGTATGACAAGAAACAAACGGTCATTGCTCAATTTAGTGCAAAAGCAAAATATCATGCTCTTACCAATACGGCATCGAAATTACTGTGGTTGCGATGGTTATTAGATGGCATTTGAGTATGTTATCGTAGTGAGACAGTCATTCATTACACAACTAGAATTCTATTCAAATAGCCCATGATGACGTTTTCTACAAGCTGGCTCAGCTTAAATTAAAAGTCCAGATATATATCCACGTGATTCTTGTCTTCCTCTTATTATACCAAGTCGTCGCGTCTTCCAACTCATTTTCCGCGTGCTGTTTGTTATTCTTGAAATCATTTGTGCACGTGATGTTTTTCATTATTCAAGGTATTATTAATTCTGGAGTATTTTAGGGAGGGTGTTCCTAAAGTAGGCAAATAAATTAAGATTTCCTTGATTTGGGAACCCAAACCGCCCGATAAGACAAAAAGCTCTGACTAAGCAATGCGTGTTACCGTACTGTTAACCTATAAAAAAAACCTGCTTTACAAAGTAGTCTAATAATCTAATTTCTCTCTATGTACTTTTATTTTTATTTATTTTATTCGATTGAAATCTTGCGATTAACGTGTTTTGACCTTCTTTAAATGCGAAGCACTTCAAGCTTTACAAAATACAGGCATAAGAATTAAACTTTCTTACGATACGCCAAAACTTTCATACGGTGCTTACTTGAATGTCAAAACATTTTTTTTCATTCACTTGAGTACCATATCAGGAAAAAAAAAAATCGATCACGTAAGTACCAATTCTGGCCAAATGTCCTACATTGAATTTTTTAAAATTTTTTTGAATATTTTGTTTTTATTTACATTTTGCTTCTTTTTTTTTTAAGGACCGGTGAGGGTCCACAACTACCTTACCCAAATTAGGTGAGGCTGCAAGGGCCCTCATTGATCGCTGGGTGACCGTGGGCGACGTCGCCGAGAGTAGATGAGGGCCGTTAGGGCCATGATGACTACTGGCAAGGCCACGACGGCCCTTGCCTGCTCTAGGCGGGGTTACTCAAGGCCACCCAAAGTTGGATGCTACCCAAAGCAGGTGAGGATCATTGCAACCTCGTATAGGATCTCTGCGCTGAAGGTGAGGCAGCCTTCACCCAATCTAGACAAGGTGGCCATGGCCGGCAAGGGTCACTGGTGACCATCGCCAACCCTAAAGAAAAAAAGGGAAAAACAAAAACAAAATATAATAAAATAAAATAAAATTTTAAAAAATAAAATTTTAAAAATTTGAAATATTAAAAAAATATATATTTTCCCGTGGTATCGAATATGAATTAAAAATTTATTAGATAGTAATATATCGATATAAATTATATGATTCAATTTGAGTTAGACTCATTTTTTATCCATCCAAATCCATTGAACCCAGCCTACCTATTTGATAGATCTTGAGACAGTACATGGTGTCAATACGTAAATATAATACCTCTTTACCCATGCTTAAAAATTTTCCTCTAAAAGTAATTAATGAGAATCCAGTATGAATAGATAAAGATATGCATGTCGTACGAAAAAACCAAGTTAATCATACTTTAAGAGATGGATAAAAGATCCAGGTGAAAAAAACTCTTTCACACCATTGTTGAAATGATTCTATGAAAAGTATATATGCATGAAGGTAGTAATTCAAAGAACGCTTATGAAAAAGTGTGGTTATATCATTATTTATCATATGCATGGGACAGAAGCGACAAATTGTACCTCGAAAACAACGCTTTTCCACCCCAAGTTTTTATAAGAAAATCCACAACTAATTACCTTCCAAATTGTGATCTCCCCAATATTTTCTTTTGATTTTTGTTTTCCGCTTAGGTGATATTATTTGGATTAGCTGGCTAGTGGAAGATAATGTACAATCTATCGATTGGATCGAGACGAGGAACTCACTGAAAGAACTATAAGGATAAAAAGACAAGAAAATGATACTAGAAACGTCAAAATTATTGTACGGTAATACAGTTTAACATCAAAAAGTTGCAAACTACCACTTTGATTCTAAAACTTATAAAAGTTAATTATTCAAGTTACTGCCAAATTACAATCATCATAGCCGATGAAGCCAAAGCTGCAACGCCACCTACTCTTCCAGTGACAACAACTTTGCCGATCGGGGCCTCTTCGACGCCATCAACCTCGCCTCCAATCATGTCCTCACTCGATCACCCGCCGATGCTTCCCTCCACAACTAGCCTCGGAATTAATCCTAGCAACCTCGGGGCTCTTATGTCCAATTTGGCCAGCGCCCAGGCTGCCTTTGAGATCTTCCGACAGTCAGGCCGCTCCACCATCGCACGATCCGCGTAGATTGAAATTGAGGTTTGGGATAGGGTTTTGGTTTGAGAAGTAATTCTAACCTAATCTCTCAATTTAATCGGCGGCTCGATTGGGTTGTCAATACGTCGCACATTAAGGATTGATGTCTCTGTCAAGTAACATGTAATGATTATCTTCTGAGTGTAAGCTGGTGCTAGGGCCCTCTTGTTATACAGCTGTATAGCTTTTTGTGCAAAAGTCTATATACTTCTTACCTTTTACCAACAAAAAAAACATGTAATGATTATCCTTAAAATAATGCCACGCAAAATTTGTCAGCAGGTCAAGTCACCGAATAATCAAAATTGATCGATTTATAGAAGTTTGGGAACCAAAGTTCGGTACAAGAATGTGAGCCATAGAAGAGTTTTGATTCTTCAAATGTTGTTATCCCCCTATTTTAATATGTGGGTTAGAGGATGCAACCAAGGATCCAAAGCAGAAATAGATGCATGCCAAAAATTTGAATGTTATCCCCCTAAGTTAATTGGTGAATGTTGGATATTCCCAATGATGTTATCCGAAAAATATGAAGAGAAAAGTATAACCTCACTCTCCTAATGTTACTTATACTTTTTTTCTCTAAGTTAGAGCCTCAGACTTACCCCAGAACTGATGCAGTTGGATGTATACATTCAGGGTTTTTCCGGCTAAAAAATTAGAGCTCATCCATTTTAATCTCACAAATTGCACACGAATGGTTCTGGTTGTCAGTTTGTTGTTTAAGCCAAAGGTTTAGATTCAACTGGTTCCTGAAGTCTACAGGGTGTTCTATGAGGCTTCATACTGTTCGCAACTGCTTGTGGTTAGAGTTACCTATGCAAACCAAGGGTCTGGACTTAACTTATTCATAAAAATTTGCAGGGTGTTTTAAGAAACTTCAAGTAACCGGTCTTTATGCCCATGCCCCTGAATTATGACCACTCAAACGTTTGCATCTTTCATCTAGAAATGGAAGTAAAAAGACAATATGGGATGACCGAAAGAACAACAACATCGAAGGAGAATAAATAGGTCAACATACTGAAACATTGTTAAAATGAGAAGGGTAATAACTCAACGACAAGAATTAATCATACGCCGACCAAAAAAAATAAAAAAAATTGACACATAGTTCACGAGTTTCTTTGGCTGTATCTGTGACATTATTGGAGATGCTAAACAAATAATTTTCCGCTCTTTATTATTAATTTAAAGCTGCCAATACAACATTCAACAACGTTAAACTTTGGCGGCATGATATGTGTGCAAATGTATCTAAAATGTCATGATCCTTGTGCTCCAATTCAAACTTAAGAACGCCAACATGCCTGCATGCCGAAAATTTCCAGCCTGAAAACTTTGAACCACAACGCGCCAAACATTTGAGAATATCTGGTGAGACTATATTACAAAACAATTAAAAAGAAAATCGAGATTATGATAATGGTCAGCACCTGAGAAGTCGACTTTTCACGTAGATTGGCCAGGGTTTCTATGATAGAAGTATTTATATTCGAAAAAAAATCTTAGAGGTCAACAAGAGTATCTCATGAAAATATCATAAGCAGCAAGTGTTCATATCCGGAACAAGAGAAGTTAAGCGACATTTCGTCTTCATCGACCATGACCTCTTTTAGCGCAATGACCCACTCGTTGTGTAAAGGAATACAAGAAGTTTTATTTATGACAAAATAAATAGGAACAAGGCCACAGAAAAACCATAAATTATGTCCCCCGTTACATCAATATACTTTCTATTGTGTCAGAAAAAGTCCGAAGTTAGACCATGTTGTTGCATCAATACCCCAAACTGATTTTGGTGATACCAAAACCCCAAAACTTGCAATAGTGTGGAAAAAAGTGCATAAGTTTATGTCAACATAATTTTAGCGCCCTGCAGATCTAAAGCCCTAGATACTCTTCATTTCACCCACTGTTTTCCAATCAGCAGGAACCATCGGGTCGGCCCAAGAAACCAAGCTCAAAGAAGGAAAAAAGAATCCTTTTTAATTGATCAGTTTCAGGGATGGGTCTAATAGCCGTGTATAAAGAACTCCCCACGCAGCGCACGCAGATGAATTTAATTATCTCGGAAGTTATTTATATAGCCTTTTTTAAGGGGGGCAAAGACACAAGTTCAATGAATGTACGGACCAGCTGGTCTTGAAGATCTCTTTGAGATTGCGTGCACACTCTGAATAGGGATGACGTGGAGCTGTTAAGGTATCCAATATTTTTTCCTCTGAAAATACGATATCCCTATAATTTTTGTATCTCCAGATTGTCAGTCATGTGTATTTCTAGATTTGGGACGATATCTTATATGCAACACTAATAGTACGCTCCAAAAATAATGCTTGATCAGCACGTCTTTTTGATCGCAAAGCGACAAAAAACTTAGCTTATAAATTGAAGACATCCTAGTCACATGCGCTACCTATATATAAATATATATGTATATGTACACATATATTAGGTTTTCCGGCGCAAATACGTTGTCCTTTCTCTTTGACTGGCATGCGCATTCTCTGCTCTTCCTATAAAAAAAAAATTATTTCTCTTTTATTGGACTTCAGCATCTCGAAATAATTGGACCAAAAACAAAATTATTTTAATATGTCAATTAAAGTTTCCTTCCTATCATTCAAAGGCACCGTCCATCCAATCGATCATAGGGAGTATAATATTCTTTTAATGATTTCATTAGAATAACTTTCCATTATAAGAAAATGGATGAATTGGTGATATAGTCGCTGCTTCATGATTGCTTGAATGGACAGCCACGGTGATTCCAAAAACACCTAATAATCTTTCCCTACATATTGTGAATGAATATGCTTTACCTTAAGACAATTAACTCGAGTAGAATTCGTAGAAAGAGTTAGGAAATGTTAAAAAGAACTACAAATGGGGAAATTATTTAGGATACACACATACATCCTATTAGCATACTGAAGTACCAATGCTAGCACGAACTTTGTTAAATTATCCTACAGTACTTGTTTACAGAATTTATATACTTTTTATATTGATGTAATCTCCTTGAAATGACAAGTTTTAACTTTTACGTTGGATTTTTTTATATGGTATCGTATCATGAGATGTATATGCTTTTTTATATGCATGTGGCTTAAGTTTTTAAGTTTGAACTTCTGTGTAACTCAATTATAATGCACGATGATTCCGTATGAAATAATTAAATGATCATAGGGACTTGTAAATATTGGGTTTAAATTTCTTAGTAGCATAGTGTACTATTAATATGGTTTTATTTTTATTTTCGTTTTCTTCATTTTTTTTTGTTTGAAATCAGTTGGCTTAGTATTGTGTTTAACTTGCTTTATTTCCTAGCGACTTATCTATTTGTTAATTGTTCTTGCATCAATTCATTTGTATTTTTTTTATTTATATTGCTTTATCAAAAAGTAGCTTACTAATTTGCCTTTTTAATTGAAACAGTTCATTAAAGGGAGTTTAAAATAAGTTAACTCGATTTTTTCATAAGAGTTAAAACGTAAAAGCTTTTAGGTTGAGTTTTCAGAGAAAAGGCTGAACGCGAGGAGCTATAGTGAAAAGAACAATGACGTTCTATATAGATATCAAATAATATCATATACGTATATAATTTGTGTGTGTCTTGCCAGCGAGGAATTAATCCTTGGATTACAATCCACATATTTGACCACATGACACGAAATTTTATAAGTAACCACGGTTTTCTTTTTCTTTTTTTTCTAAGTTGTTCTAGATTACAAACGGACAAAGTCTTGAGTTACGTATAATACAAGTTTAGTGAGACATGTTAATTATTATAACATTTTTGTAGTTCAAATGAAATTAAAATAAAATATCTAAATCATCTTCAACTCAATAACCTTTCGAATTGAGAGTTGAATGACTTGCTCGAAAGCACAGCTCAGTACACATGAGCAACATTATGTACTCACACGTAACTAAAATCATGTTTAATCCTTGATTACGAATTACTACGTTAATCAAAGGTGTTAATCCAGTAATTGCGGCTTCTCTTGTTGTCATCGTCACAGATTTAGATGTTTTCATTTATCAAGATCTACTAAACTAGGACAACCGCGAAAGACGAATAAAATCCATTATACAAACGGACAAAAAGCATGACTCCGCGCGATAAACATGATATAATTGAAAAAAGGTCCTCATGGGGGTTAATTTGATTAAATAAAGTAATATAACGTTTTACACAAGTCTTGGAGGATTTAAAAATAAAATAATGTTTCCGTATGGTACGGCAATTCAAGTTAAGAGCCAGGTTTCATATACTGTGTCGGGTTGAAATTTCGAGCTACGTTCCGATATGAAGCCTCCAGCTATGAATATTAAAATAATAATTTTCTTTTCTTTTGATTGATAAAGAAAAAAAAAAGAAAGAAGGAAAGACATATAACTACGATAAGACATATAACTACGACGTGCATTATTTCTGCTTTGGACGATGGACATTTTGCACGATCATTATTAGATGAGTGAAATACGAGGAAACTCGTTTAAATATTGCCTAAGTTCAAATACAAGTGTTATCTTACGTCGGTCTACATACAAAAAAAAAAAAAAAAAATTTACACTTTGCATTAGATTGACGCAGGAGATGGAATTAAACTAAAGGAAGAGACCATGCTTCATCTTTTAGATGTATCACATTGTCTTTGACACACACATTTAAAGTCTAGTATAGTTCTTTAGTAACTCAAATTTTTTCATTCCATTCTCATACTAGCGAGCAAGATAAAATGCAAATCTAAAGTTAAAACAACTTTTGAAAATTGAATATTTAATTTCAAGTAGAGCATAGATGTCGTAATTTCTGGAGCTTTCAAAACAGAGAACTATCCACAAATACAGAAAAAAGAGAGAAGAGATACAGTCTGACTTACTGTTTTTCAGTAATTTCACGTTTTTATGGAGACGAGAAGTTCGAAAAATTTCCATGGGTCATTTGTCAAACAAGGACGGTGCCTTTTAATCGCCTCGTCACCTGGCTATGTGAATCACCTGGATAGCATATGTATGAAGAACGTGCGATATATTCATTCAAAGTCCTCTTCGCTAGACCATTCTCCCGTGAACGCAAGGACAAATCGTTGCGTTCATTTTGCGGTCTCCCGTGAACGCAAGGACAAATCGTTGCGTTCATTTTGCATCCTATCCCGCGAAACCTAGGAAAAACCCATTGAAGTTGTGAGAATGAGTTGGTCTTGGGAAATTACATCTCTCAAGTTTGAACTCATGAACGAAACCCTATTCATAATCTGACCGTAGAGGAAAGTTTTGATGTGACTTTTGGTTGACTGAATATACGAAGCAACAAAAAAAAAAAAACTTTGTTGGAGTTGGGTTCTTAATTTGACTCTGTTACAAGGGATTTCCTATTTTAGATTAGTATGTGTATATATATATAAGAAATTGATTTTGGTTTTAATCTATTAGAGCAAATAAGAAGAGTGTTAAGGTTTTCTCTCTATGGGTTTTCTGAGTGGGTTCTCTACGAGAGAGTGTGAGATAACACTTGTTGGTTTTGCTTTGAGTGTAATCTATTGCTGAGAAACATTTGACAAATTGAGTGATTGTAAAATCTATATTTATCCAAATTCATAGTGAATTCCTTGGTGGCTGGTTCTCTTCGTAGAGTATATATGACGCTCAAATCAAATCATGTAAATATTTAAGACTTTATTGCTCTTTGTTGATTTCTTTTATAATGTTTTCTTTTCACGTTGGACTTCAATTACGGTCCATTAGCTTTTGCAATATTTCACATAGTCCCAATGAAGAGCTTGAATGGAGTCATGACTGCCTCATTTTTACTTTTGGAATGCTTCTCCTTAATAAGATTCTAGGGAGAAGGATAATTGGTCCGACTTGCAAAATGTTCATCCTGAGATATTTTAGTTGCTAACATGCAAATATGATCAATATAGTTACATGTGTGTGACATTCCTCTATCTTCTCACAACCTCTAATGCTATGTTTGGTCATTTGGACAATTTTACCGAATAGGATAACAAAAGGATATGATTTGAAATATCCTAAGTAATGTTTGGATATAACTCTGAAATACATGGATAGTCTAACTCAACTCTCTCATTGTCTATCTCATGGTCGTTGGTGGAGGAGATAAGACACCACAGAATCATCATCATCTTCATCCTCCAGTAATGACGGGAGGTTAACGATTTCGCATCTGATGTACGCTGCTGCAGTTCTTTGTTTTCTTGTTTTGTTCACTCAATTTTCCTTATTCGCAGGTCGGCTTTTGAATTAATACTGTGAAACCAATACTTGAGTCCTCCACAACTGAACTCAATCCTTTGTTTCCGGTATGAAATTCTTCTTTGAAGTAGATCTAAACAGACTATCAGATGAAAAATATAAAGCTCACAATTTGTTGAAAGCGGACAAGACGTAGACCCAAAAAGTCCCAACAAACAGAACTAGATTTCGATAAGCAGTCCCATCTCATAGACCCATCATAACCAAATTAAATGAGTCTTAAAGACGAACCCTCCCTAGCGAGCCCCTCCATTTAACCCATCACCGCCATCCTTTTATTCAGATCGAAGCAAAAGTAGAGCGTGATTGAAAACAAGAGCAATGTTCATCGAAACTCTCGATAACAGGCGCTAAAAATTTTCACAGATAGAACGGGGCCTTCAACCAAGAAAAAATTGAACTATAACTTATTGGAGGAAGTAACGCTTTGGATGGTTGTGCGTGACGGAGTTGGAAGCAGCGATCTAAGGATGATTGGGGTTGAGGGCGGTGGTGACGAGCTGACAGCGAGAAGTGAGACGTGCAGACCTAGCGGGGACAACATAGAGCGACGAGCATCAAAATGAGTGCCTTGAGTTTTTCCATATTAGATATCCTATATGATTTTCACTCACTCTCTTATTGAGATTTTTTCTTTTTTTATTTAGATCATACTCGGATATATCCGAATACAGTGTTCTCTCAAATAACAAATATAATAAAAATTGTCCTATCCAAAATCATACCAAGTCCACCAAATGAAATTTGAAACTCGCAGCTAGCTTTTATTCTTAGATCAACTATATTGCAACCTCAAAATTGGAGGTCAAAGGCAAAAGATCTTAAATTGAGAAAGATCTGCCTTGATCCGAGGTAAACCCTAGTTGAGAGGGAGGGAAGAAGGGCGTCAGTAACGGGGGATGACGGGGGCATGCGGTCGTCAGTGAGAGGCGAGATGAGATCCACTGCCACGTACGTGTTTTTTTTTTTTTTTTTTTATGTGTCTAGTTCCATACTGTTAATCCATGTGAATAAGGATAGTTGCAAGATTTATCATTGAATATATCAATAATTGACATTTGAGATACCAACATAGATACAAGGTGGAGTTGGTCTAAGGGATGCGTCCGCAATGGGAGGGAGAGTAACATGTACCGGTCATTTTATAATATTTAACAAATTCAAGCCACACGTAACGAATTATGTTCACATTGAAGACACAAAATATAAACAAATTGAGAAGAGACGCCCATCAACCTTTCATAAGGAAATCACACTAGACACTTAATTTACAATTTATCAATGGCGTATGCTGAATGGATTTGCATTATAATATATTTATTGAAATTGGTTTCCAAAATGGGTTAAGCATGAGAGGGCTTTTAAATGAGTGAGTCAATTATATTTGAGAACCAATCACAGTAGTTTGACATTTTACTTAGTAATCAATCTCGCAAACTAAACTTAATTTGTTATTCTGTCGTATTTTGATAGGGCCCAGCATATCTTAATTTAAATAATAGTTTCACACCCGTTTTTTTAATTTTGCTTGATTAATGATGAATACGTCATCACGGCCATCATGCCCTATATTTTTTTAAAAAATGAAGCTGTCAGTAATTGCCTCGAAAGGATTGTCTGTACATACGCCACGCCACATGATTGGAAAAGGCAACCATGTGGCTTATATAATAATACCAAAAGAACGAGATGTACCATTTTAAGAAAGGGGAAAGTTTACCGAGAGTCTTTAACATATTATTAGAATAATAATCTATTTCGAACTATAAAAAATTAAATAAATAATTAATTATAAATATTTCTTCAAAAACTTATGATTCAAAAGAAATTATTATTTTCATGTTACTTCTCAAAATTATTATGCTAGCAAAGTGTTTTTAGAAAATCATTTTATTGGACTCCCATGAGAATGCTATTATAAATACCGTCAAGTGTCGAACTCTCGCCACACAAACTGCCCGGTGCGCACAAAACCCTAATCAGTCCTTGTCCAGGCATTAGCCTCCGCTATTCCGGATCAACATGTCCACAGCAAGTTCAACGATGTCAGACTCAGATGCTGCTCTTTTAGAATGCATTCGCCAGCATCTTCTCAACGACGATGACTTCGAAACCCTTGCGAAAATCCCTGAAAATGCCCGATTCCATAGCCCAGATCCAAGCTTCGACGCATCTTCATCGCCGGAGACAACTATGTCATTCGAGGCAAACGACTATGACGACGTGGACATCTATCTTGACGCCCCGAAGGATGCCATTGGGTTCGAATTGCCCAGCTCGTCTAATGAGCAATTGGCGGTGGATTACAGAGACGTCAAAGTGAATGAGGCACTGCCCGGAGGGTATCGCTATCGGGGGGTGAGGAGACGGCCATGGGGGAAGTATGCGGCGGAGATTCGGGACCCGAAGAAGAACGGCGCGAGGAGGTGGCTTGGGACTTACGAGACGCCGGAGGAGGCCGGGTTGGCTTATGACCGGGCTGCGTTCGCAATGCGCGGGGCTAAGGCCCGGCTAAATTTCCCTCACTTGATCGGTTGTGACGGGTTGGAGCCGGTGAGGGTCACTCGGAAGCGGCACCATTCACCTGAGGCTGAGAGCACCTCGCTGGATCCATATTGGAGAAAGGACGACCTGACTGGCTTGGCAAGCGGCCCCGACGAGTTTAACGGCCATGTCCTGTCGTTCCAACAGACTAGGACCTGAAATTGACGAAATTGAGAGGTTTTGTATGATGATTTTTAGTCATTATGTAATGAATATGTGTATAAATGGTATGTTCTTTCTCTGGATATTTAGAAACGGAATTTTAATAATTTCTTCCACCAAGAAAAAGAAGCATACGAAAAACTCATCTAATGTCTGGTTTTTCTAATTTGTGTTTCTTTAGGCGACAAAAACTAATTAGAAGAAATTCCGACGGGGGCTTAGTCAAATTTTCTGGAAAGAAATTGACAAGTGCTGGTGCAGATTTGTAATTTTCCATGATATCGCACTAAAAAATTTGCACTCATACTGTTTTGAGTCGCCACCTAGGATAATCATTTGCATGATAAGAAATGCGTTCGTTTATGCTCTGTCTGGAGAAGATGGGCATTGGGATTTTATTTTTATTTTTTTGCGAGGTGGAAAAGAGGAAAAGAAAACAAATTTTTAATTTTTTGCAAAAACAAAAAAGTTCTAATTTTATCCTTGTCTTTACCACACCTCTCATTGGCCCCATCCCTATCTTTTCCAAGTAGACTATTAATATCCTAACCTAGTTTGTACAGGATCAAAGGAAAACAACAAAAAAGAGTGTCCTTTCCCGTCAAAATTTATGATAATAATTAAATTTCGAAAGATTATTAAAAAAAAAAAAAACATGTCAATATTTATATTTGTGAAGATATTGGGTTTCCCGGTTTAAAAAGGATGCAAAGTTTATCTGTTGCGCAATTTAGATTAAGAAAAAAGCAAAAACAATAAGACTATCCATACATGCCCTCCAAACATTAAAGAGCCATTATTTTGTGTACTCATGGACAAGTCACTGCCATTGTTTTGCTTCTAGTAGTGCTAAGCGAATAAGGATCTATCAACCGATGGAATGATGGTGTCGTTTTGTTTGCTCGATCAAGACCCTGAATCAAGTTGCGAAAGTCGCATTCTTACTTTTATAGATACTCCTATCTTATTTTTTGGCAAATCGAAGGTTTATCTAATGTTTTGACGTTCATGTTGAAATATAAATATATAATTCTCTCTTGTTGACATAGAATATAAAATGGCCCTACATTTGGGGAAAAGTACTAAAAAAGTCCTAAACCTATTGCATTGGTAATAATTTAGTTCTAAATCTTTTAATTTGACCAATTTAGTTCTAAAATTTTTTCATATTAATAAAAATTGAATGCATTCGGAAGAAATTGCTAATGTAGGTGCTAGCTGTTCTACGTTGCACGACCGACGCCGATGAGAACAATTTCATAAATTTTTAATAATTTCTTTCTTTCTTTCTTTCTTTTTTTTTTTTCTTTTATTTCCTTTCTCCTTTTTTCTTTTCCCTCCACTAGCCTCCGTGATGGTTGATGGAGGTCATAGGCTGCTGGCAAGGGCAAGGGCCAAGAGGCCCTTGCTAGCCACAGGCAAGATCTAGCGAAAGGACCCTTGCCCAACTTGGTCAGCAAGGGGTGGCCTCATCTAGATGGTGACAGACCTCACCCAAGCAAGGCCATCCCAATCCTCACCCTCACCGGTAGCTAGCAACCCATCAGCCATCACAAAGGCTGGTGGAAGGAAATGGAAAAAATATTAAAATTTCAAAAAAAATTATTAAAAATTTTATAAAATTATCTTTAACAGCATCGACCATGTCTGTAAGACGATCGGCTTCTATGTCGGCAATTTTCAATCTAAATTTGCTGAATTCATCAACTGGTACCAATATGAAAAGGTTTAAGACTAAATTAGTCCAATTGAAAAATTTAAAATTGAATTAATACCAATATAATAGATTTATGACTTTTTTGGGTACTTTCCCCTTACATTCTTTCCTTAATCTTTTTTTAAAGGTGAACAATACTAAGGTACATGGAGAATAATTATCGTCTTCCAATATTTTTAGTGCTGAGATAACCATTTGTCTCAAACACGCTCATTTTCACAAGAGAGAATTCTCTATTTGATGATCCACTTAAGAAAAAAAATGCCAATTATTAATTCCGACCAAAAGGATCAAGATCCTCAACAATTCATTCTCATAAGAGAAAAGAACTAGAGCATGAAAATCTGTGCATGATGCCCAAATTGAAATAGATGTTTCAGAGAGTGCCTCCAAAATACTTATTAAGCATAGTAAAATGATGCAAAACATCACAGTTGTCGACATACTGACTTTTCTCGTGATATGCGAAAGCAAATGGTGCATAAATTGCACATTTCGTCGCTACACGAGCTTAACAAGTACCCAAGGGACACCAATCAATATGTGGTTGGAATATAACTCCAAATATGAGACGTCTAATCACATATTACCTGGACGGAAGCTCCAAAGTTTATAATTAGTATAAAACGAGGCGACATCTTCCTGCCGACGCACCCTTGCGTGGAAGCTCTTTAAGGTTAACTTGATATTTTTTCCTTAGAGTAAAAAGCGTGAAAGCTTCGAGGATTTCCTGGAAAATATCCTCTCATTAATAGTTTGACTTCTTTTCCTTGAATCTCGTCGCCGAAAGTTTTGAGTTTCCAGGGAAAAGGTAGAACGCGTTCAGACTTTTACGGATGAAATTCGTGCATTTCGTCGCTCATTGGTGGAATGCGTTCGACTTTCTGGCGATGTAAACTGATTTAGCGACCGGGATATAACGATGATGTGGCAACTATTTTTTTCCGTCGCTAGAAGCTGGATTTCTTGTAGTTGGAGTGTATTAGTGAAAAGATACAGTGACGTATATAGATATTAGATAGTATTATATAGATATGTGTGTGTTTTGCCAGCAAGGAGCTAGATCCTTACGTTACAATCCACATATTTGACCACATTACACGATATTCTATAAAGATCCTGATTTTTTCTCTAAGTTCTAGATTACATTAAAGTGTAAAATACACAAAGTTTCAAGTTACTTGTGATGCAAGTTTAATGAGATGTGTCAATTATTATAATATTTTTGGAGTTCATAGAAGATGAAATAAATTATCTATTCCGTTCTTTTAATGGAGATTGAATAATTTGAAAAATATTTTCCTAAAAATGATTGTTTGTATTGTTTAAGATAATTAACCAATAAAAAATATTTTCATTATTAATAAAAATTTATATTAAATATTTTCGGGACGAAAAAATTATTTTTTTGGTTTATTCATTTTTGAATGCAATATATGCGATTAATTTTAAGGAAATATTTATGCAAAATAAACGGAGCTTACATCCTCTTCAAATTCCTCGATCACCAAAGTGGCCTGATTGAAAGTAAATCAAAATTGACCAATAACATCTTGAATCGAGAGTTAATTGACTTGCTTAAAAGCACAATTCAATACACTCAAGCGACATTATTTACTCACACATGACTAATAATCATGTTTAATCCTTGATTATAACTTGCATACATGTTAGAGGTGCCAACGGTTCAGTTCGGTTCGGTTTTTTGGAAAAACCGAACCGAGCCGAACCGTTAGGAAAAACTTCCAAACCGAATACGAACCAAAAATTTCGGTTCGGTTCAGTTTTTCGGTTTTTGGTTTTCAACTTTTAGTTTTTGGTTTTTGCATTTGTTTTTTTTTTTTCATTTTTTTCTATTGTATTTCCAAGAAATAAGCTCTTATCGGTTTATTGGTTTGGTTTGGTTCGGTTAACCGATAAAAACTAAACCAATAAAAAAAATTCGGTTTTTAATGAGAACTTAACCAAATGAAAACCGAACCAAAAAAACCAAATTTTTCGATTTGGTTCGGTTCGGTTTTCAGTTCTATTTTTGAAACCCCTACATGTCACCGCTAATTACGAATTACTATGTCTATTAAAGGTGTTAATCCAGTAATTATAATTACAGCTTCTCTTGTCGTCATCGTCACAGATTTAGATTTTTTTTCATTTATCAAAATCTAATAAACTAGCACAACCGCGAAAGACGAATGAAATCAATTATACAAACGGACAAAAAGGTTTGACTATCACATGATAAACAAGATAGAAATGAAAAAGGTCCTCATGTCGGATCATTCGATTAAATATGAAGGAATATAAACCTTTACGCAAGTGTTAGACAATATTATTAAAAAACTATTTCTACATGGTACGGCATTTCAAGTCGACAGCTAGGTTTCACACTGTGTCGCGTTGAAATTTCGTGCTTGGTTTCGAATTGAAGCCTCTAACTGTGAGTATTAGAATGTGGTTTTTCTTTTCTTTTGATATAATACGTTGTGGGGAAAAGTTCCCCAAAAAATCCAAAACATATGAAACTAGTACTGATTTAATTCTAAAACTTTCAAATATATTTATATTTTACCAATCGACATGATTGTTAATGATCTTACTGTTAAGAAGCAAATGAATGTAAAAGTAAAATTATTATTCTTATTAAACAATATTACAAACTCTCTGCACACACCACTCTCATACACGTTTCACACGCCTCACCACTACACACACTTTTCTACACAAGACCCCATTAACTCTACCGCTCTACAACTCACGCCACCTACTGCCACTCACACACTCACGTACACACTCCACTCACGCTTCACACACACACTCACACAAGGGGCAAGAACCCCTATTTATAGGGTGTAAAGTCAGTGAGAAAAATCTGGAGAGAGGGGGAGAGAAAAGTCTGGAGAGAGGGAGAAAAATCTGGTGTAGTAGAGAGAGGGAGAGAAATCTGGAGAAATCCAGAGAGAGAAAGAGAGGCGGTGCCCCCTTTTTTTTTCTTTTTTTTTTCTGACCTCCCCCTCACCGACTACTCTCTCTTAGCATGGACATTGTGATCATACCAAGTTGCCTTCAAAACTCTTCGAATTTTACAGCTCCAAGACCTTTGGTGAAGATGTCTGCAACTTGATCATCTATTTTGGCATACTCCACTTTATCTCGTCTTGTAATACTTTTTCCCGTAGGAAATGATAGTGCACTTCTACATGCTTGGTCCTCGCATGAAAAACTGGATTCTCTGCTGAGCTTATGGCTGACAGATTATCACAATATATCCGTGTAGGTTGATTTATTGGTTGATGGAGATCCTCCATTAGCTGTACCAGCCATGTACTCTCTTGTGTTGCCATTGCAACTGCTCTATACTCAGCTTTTGTCGTAGATAGTGACACGGTTGCCTGTCTTTTGCTGCACCATGACACTACTGCTAATCCGAGGTTAAACATATATTCAGTAGTTGATCGTGATGTGTCACGATCTCCAGCAAAGTCAGCATCGCAATAGCCTACAACTTCACATGATGCTTCTTTCTTATACAAAAGCCCAAAATCAAATGTACCCTTTACATACCTTAGTATGCGTTTGACTGCGTCTAAGTGAGGCTTTCGTGACTTCTCCATGAATCAACTTGCTACTCCTACTGCAAAGGCAATATCAGGCCGTGTTATGGTTAGGTAAATAAGGCTACCCACCAATTGCCTGTACATAGTTGAGTCTTCCAATTCTCGTCCTTCAATTGCACATAACTTTACATTTCCATCAATTGGAGTAGATATAGGTTTGCAATCAAGCATCCCGAACTTGTCTAGGAGGTCTCGTGCATACTTCTGCTGACATAGGAATAATCCTTCATTGGTCTTCTCAATCTCGAGTCCTAGGAAATGTTTTAATTCTCCAAGCTCTTTCATCTGAAACCACACTGAAAGGTTGGTTCTGATTTGGCATATCTCCTCTTCATTATCTCCAGTAATGATTAGATCATCCACGTAGATTAATACTATTGCAAGCTTGCCATCTTCTGTCTTCACAAACAAGCTCGAGTCTACTGAGGCTACAGAATAACCACTTTGCACCAAAAATTCAGCAATATTCTCGTACCATGCTCTCAGGGCTTGTTTTAAGCCATAGAGGGCTTTCTTTAACTTACAAACATAATCTGGATGAATCTTACTTTTGAAACCATCTAGCTGCTCCATGTATATATCTCGATCTAGTTCTCCATGTAAGAAGGCATTCTTCACATCCATTTGCCATAATTTCCACGACTTGCTTGCTACAAGTGCTAGTAAGACTCTAACTATAGTGATATTTGCTACTAGACTAAAGGTTTCATCATAATCTAGGCCGTACTTTTGAGAGAATCCTCAAGCAACTAGTCGTGCCTTATATCTTTCTATCGACCCATCTAGTCGAGTTTTAAGCTTATAAACCCATTTACAAGATATAGGACGTACCTCTTTAGGTCTCGACACTAAGTCCCATGTTTCGTTCTTTCTTAGTGCTTGTATCTCTTCCTCCGTAGCTTTCCTCCATTCTATGCCTTGCGAGGCTTCCTCATATGTGGACGGCTCAACTACTCCAACATCTTCAGTTAGTGCCGCATGTGCATATTTGGGATTTGTTCTTTTTTGTCTTGTTGATCTCTTAACTTGAGGTTCCCGTTCTTCAAGTTCTTCCATCTGACTTGGTTGAAGCTCTTCTGAAGTTCTCAGATGTACACCAATTCGCCATGGGCTCTTTGATTTTTCCATTGACTGTGCTTTGACTTCTTTTCTTCCAGTTATATTATCATTTCCATCTTCAATTGGCTGGCCCTTATCAATCTCGTCATTTTCTTCTATTCCTTCACGAATCTCTTCTTCAACTTGTTTTGAATTAAGTTGTGATGACCACCAAGATGATAGTTCATCGAACACCACATTTCTGGAAGTGTAACACCTCCCTGTTGTAGGGTCACAACACTTCCATCCTTTTCTTTGATCATCGTAGCCCACGAATATACAGTGAACTACCTTTTTATCGAACTTGTTGCGAAAATGGTCTGGCACGAATGCATAACATACACACCCAAATATTCTAAAGTGACTTACTATGGGCTTGCGATTCCACAACTTCTCATGAGGTGACATAAAGCCAAGCCTTGCTTGAGGTAGTCTGTTGATCATGTGCACTGCCGTCTTCATACACTCAGCCCAAAACTTGGGTGGAACATTCTTTGCATGCAACATACTCCTACATGTCTCTGCCAAATGCCGATTCTTTCTTTCAGCAACTCCATTTTGTTGTGGCGTATTTGGGCAAGTAAATTGTCAACGTATCTTCCATTCTTGAAGAAATATTGTAAAGTCATCTGATGTATATTCTCCCCCATTATCCGTGCGAAGGCATAGTATTTTCTTGCTTACTTCATTTTCTACTTTTGCTTTAAACTCCTTAAATTTGTTTAATGCCTCAGATTTTTCTTTTATGAAGTCGACCCAGACGTACCTGGAGAAATCATCAATGAATGTTATCATGTACTTTGATCCTCTAACCGATGATTGCTTTACTAGTCCAAATACATCTGAGTGGATAAGCTCTAGAGGCATCTTAGCTCTGAATGTGGACTCTTCATATGGAAGCTGATGTGCCTTCCCATACTGGCATCCAGTGCAGATGACATCTTCTTGGACTTCCAAGTGGGGGAGACCTTTTAGCATACCTTTCTTCATCATCACCTTTAGTTTATGGTAGCTCACGTGCCCAAGCCGTGCATGCCACAAATCAGGCATTTCACTCCTTCGAGTTTTGTCCACATATGCCGTCTGAGCTGACATCACGTAGACAGACTCTAATCGACGCCCCTCCATGATTGGTGCACCAGTAGGTTTCAAATTGCGGTACACCCTAACGTCTCTAGGACCAAACACCACATAATTGCCTGAGTCTGTAAGTTGTGCCACAGACAATAGATTCTTCTTCATTCCCAGCACATGGTACACATTTTTCAGTTCGACTTGATGCTAACTGAATCGGGGTGTTATCATTGTTTGGCCCACATGGGTAATCGGCAACCTCAAGTTGTCTGCGGTGACAACTATTCGTCCACCTTTATACGCGCACATGTTTGATAGCTTGCCTTGATCTTCGGTCATGTGATTTGAGCACCCGAGTCAACTATCCAATCTTCATCATAATCAATCAATTTATCACTTACCGTGATGAGGCCATCGCATCTTCTAACTCTATGATGGAGGAGCTTGCAATCTCTTCTTGTTCCTCCACTGCAAAGGATGCTTGGAAATCCCACTCTTCTTCGCTATCATTTTCCTTAGATGCCGTGACGTTTCCTTCAACTCTTTTGAACCGACAATCTCTAGCAAAGTGACCTACTTTGCCACAGGTGTAACACCATCCATTACGCCTTCTATTCTTCTTATCTTCATTGCCGTCCCTGTCACGGTCTCGACGAGCTCCCCCTAGTCGAGATCTAATTCCTTCTATTCGCTTTTGCCATTCTCCATGACTTTTCCATGGCTTGCCATCTCTTGCACTTGCTCTATTTCTATTCTAGCCCTTGAACCCTCTTTTATTACGAAAGAGGGCACTTTCATCCTCCTTAATTGAGACCTTAGAAATTTGCTTATCTAAGGCTTCTTGGTTGGTCGATATATTCTCCAACTCTGTTAGAGTTGGCTCATTTGCCCATCCATGGGTGGCCGTAACAATACCATTATATTATGGCCTTAACCCGTGAATTATTATTCTTCTCATTCTTGTCTCAGAGATGGCATTCTCAGGATCTAATTTTGAAATTTCTTAGCAAATAGTTTTAACTTTAGAAAAGTATTGACTTATCGTCATACTTTGTTGCGAGACTGAGAGGAGCTCATTCTCCAGGCATTGTAACTTGGCATTGTTTGTCCTTGCAAACAGCATCGCCAAGTTATCCCAGGCCTCCTTCGAGGTCTTCGTACTCTTTATGTGTTGTAATAATTCATCTTCAACAGTCACGGCAAGAACATAAAGAGCCTTACCTGATCATTTGTGGGTGGTGTGGTGTTGCTCCCACCAATGATATCCCACAAATCTTGACCTAGCAAGTAATATTGCATGTGGGTACTCCAATTATTATAATTTGAGTTGTTGAGCTTCTCGACGCCACTTACCGAACTTGAGAAATCTACCATCGTGACTTGAGTATAATGCCCACCACTATACCAAGTAAGCCTGGTCCCAAACCAACTGACTTCACAATCCCGGATTGTGCATTGACAAAACTCCGACGTACTCTGCTCCTTCGCTCCTTGGCTCGACGATCCCTGACCGCCTTGCTCACTTACAATGGTCCCCAACCACTTTCTTCGCACGGTCTCCGACGACCTGCCTTGATATCAATTGTTGAGAAGCAAATGAATGTAAAAGTAAAATTATTATTCTTATTAAACAATATTACAAACTCTCTACACACACCACTCTCATACACGTCTCACACGCCTCACCACTGCACACTTTTCTACACAAGACCCCTATCACTCTACCGCTCTACAACTCACGCCACCTACTCCCACTCACACACTCACGTACACACTCCGCTCACGCTTCACACACACACTCATACAAGGGGCAAGAACCCCTATTTATAGGGTGTAAAGTCGGTGAGAAAAATCTAGAGAGAGGGGGAGAGAAAAGTCTAGAGAGGGAGAAAAATCTGGTGCAGTAGAGAGAGGGAGAGAAATCTAAAGAAATCCAGAGAGAGAGGCGGTGCCCCCCTTTTTTTTTCTGACATTTACGTGAAAGGGACAATATTGCCGTAAACATTTTTTAGTACGTTTTTTTTTTTATCTTTCTTTTCTCTTCTTCGCCCTTTTTTTATTGGACTAAATGCCAAAGACCCTCGCTAGCAATGGACGAGGGTGTCGTGGCCCTTGTTTGATGCCCTCATTGGCCACAACGAGGCTGTCACAACCCTCGTCCAAATTTGGCAAGGGCTACGACACCCTTGCTTTGGTCAGTGAGGGCCTAGACGAGGGTCATGACAACTTTGTCGACCAAAGAGGGGGCGTGCACAATCCCTTGCTCGATCTCGGTGAGGCCACAATGCCAAAATCCAACAAGGGCTTGTAGCCCTAGCCTAGTGCCAGCGACTCTTGTCGACCATCAGTCTAACAAAAAGGTAATGATAAGAAAATTTTAAAAATTATTTTTTAAAAAATGTTCATATCAACGTCTATCGTGTCATGTAAGACGGCCAATGTCTACATTAACAATTTCCCACCTAATAGGCTGGACAGATTCAATTAGCAAAATGTGAAAAATTTTAGAATTAATTAGCACAATCGAAAGTTATATGACTAAATTGGCACAAGTGCAATAGTTTTATGACATTTTTAGTACTTTTCCCCAACGTTGTGCATTATTTCTACTTCGAGGCTTAGTACTGCTCTTAAGTTTTAGAGTTGATTATTTGACTTCAAGTAGGGAATAGATGTGCTTTCTGGAGCTTTCAAAACATAGCGCTAATTATTTCTTTGACAAAAAAGAAAAGAAAATTGGAGACAAAATAAGGTGTGACTTACTATTTTAAGTGATTTCACGTTTTCATGGTGACAAAAGGTTAAAAGAATCCTTAAGACTTCAGTCAAACTTGGAGGCAAAAATTTGACAAAATGTTTTTTTTTTAATTTTATACTCCTTTTTAATTAGGGGTAAGCATTGGTCTTTAGTCCACTCTGAACCGTCCCTAGACCGGCCTGACTTCCCAAGGTGATTGGGTCAATCCTTGGTACTAGGATCCATGGACCCACTTCCCTATGTGGTTGGTCCTTGATCCGAAAAATTTAGGGTTGGTCTAACCTGGACCAACTCTGTAATTAATATTATATATGTATATATATTATATGGTTAATACCTTGAAAAACCCCAAATTGATACATGTGTGACAAATTTACCCCAAACTATTTTTTTTACCATAAAAAACCTCAAACCAGTATACCTATGACAAATTTACCCCAACTGATCATTAAAAATCTTAAACTGGTATGCTTGTGACAAATTTACCCCAAACTAATTTATTAGACTGCCAAAAACCTTAAACCGGTGCAGTAGTGACAAATATACCCTCCATTAAATTGGATTAATACCACAAAAAATTACAAAAATTGTATACCTGTGACAAACGAAGAGTAAAATCTCAAATCAATACACTAATCAACGGTCACGTTTCATTTAACTTAATAGTTTGACAGTAAAATTTAACGAAAACTAACATAGGGTAAATTTATCACAAGTATACCAGTTTGAAGTAAATTTGTCAAAAGTATACTAGTTTTAAGGTTTTAGCGGTTAAAAAATTAGTTTGGAGTAAATTTGTCATAAGTGTGCCGGTTTTGAGTTTTTCGGAGCATTTACCCTATATTATATACTATATATCTAATATGTTATAGATTATATGCTTTTGTCTACTTTAAATTCTAGTGTCTTTTCTTATGTTCTCTTCGTAGTTCAGTTTATTGTGCAAATTAGAACATAAAAAGAAACTCAGTCCTAGTTCGACGCGAGAAAAAAAAAAAAAAAACCCTCTTCACTCGACTCAGCCTCGTTCGCCCGCCTTGTCCTCTCTCGCCTACTTGCCTTGTCATTGGCCTCTACTCACTCACCTTGTTGCTTGCCTTTGTTTCCTCGCCTAGCATGTTTGTTTTATGGTTTGTTACTTTTAGCAAGTGTAAATTCCTATTGTGATTTTATCTTCTATTTGTGTTTGATATGTACTGGTGTTCATAATTTTGTTACTCAATGTCGCATTGTTGGTGGATATGTAATTTAAAATAGTACGTTTGTCATTTTAAGGAATATAAAATATGAAAAAAAATAATAATCAATTAGTTCCGAATTGACCCCAGAACCAAACCGGACTCATAGGGATTGGTCCAGTCCTCAGTCCTAAGCTCCACAGGATCGATCCTTGGTCCTAAAAATTGAGGACCAACACTATGCGAGTCTATCTTTCAATTAGGTACTGGACCAAGCCAACCCAAATCATGCTCACATCTATTTTTAATCGCCACCTCACCTAGCTATTTCCATCATACGAAGTCCTCTTCGCTAGATCATTCTCCCAGAAAAATGCCGACCAAGTTGTTGCAAGAAGGATTTGCTCCAATTAATATGTCCCAAGTTAAAACCTGTTAACAAAACATGATCTATAACCCGATCATATGATTCAAATAAGGAAAGTATTGATTTGACTTTTGATGGCGAAACACGGCGCAAGTGCCACAACTTGGCAAGACGCGGGACACTTAAGTGCCATAACTTCCAAACGGTACACTTAAGTGCCACTTTTTTTTTCAAGTGGGACACTTAAGTGCCACCTCCGGCGACCCTTGCCGGAAATCCTACGTGGCATTTTTTTATTATTATTTTTCGCCTACGTGGCTCGCCGGAGCTCCAAATCAGCATAAAAAATAATAAAAAATTTAAAAATTTAAAAATTTTAATTTTAAAAAATTTTAAAAATTTAAAAAAAAAAAATAAAAATTTAAAAAATTTAAAAAAAAAATTAAAAATTTTAATTTTAAATTTTTAATTTTAAGAAATTTAAAAAATTTTAAAAAATAAGAAAATTTTAAAAATTTTAATTTTAAAAAATAAGAAAAAAAAAAAAAAGGGGGGTGTCGAAGGGCGGGCGAGGGCCGAGCCCGCCGCCGCCCCGCCCCGCCCCGCCGTCGCCGGAAGGGCCGGCGACGGAGGGGGAGGGTCGGCCGGGGTCGCCGGCGCCCGGCCGACCAACGGCGAGGGCTCGCGGCCCTCGCCGGATCGCGGCGAGGGCCGCGACCCTCGCCCAGATCTGGCGAGGGCTCGCGGGCCCTCGCCGCCGGTCGGCCGGCCTCGCCGGCCCCGGCCGGCCCGGCGACCCGGCCGACCCTCCCCACTCCGTCGCCGGCCCTTCCGGCGGCGGGGGAGGCGGCGAGGGCCCGCGAGCCCTCGCCGGATCGGGCGAGGGTCGCGGCCCGCGCCCTACCGCGACCCTCGCCCAGATCCGGCGAGGGCTCGCGGGCCCTCGCCGCCTCCCCGCCGCCGCCGGGAAGGGCCGGCGACGGAGTGGGGAGGGTCGGCCGGGGTCGCCGGGCCTCGGTCGGGCCGGCGAGGCCGGCCGACCGGCGGCGAGGGCCCGCGAGCCTCGCCAGATCTGGGCGAGGGTCGCGGCCCTCGCCGCGATCCGGCGAGGGCTGCGAGCCCTCACCGTCGGTCGGCCGGGGGCCGACGACCCGGCCGACCCCCCCCTCGTCGCCGGCCCTTCCCGGCGACGGCGCGGGGCGGCGGCGGCGTGGTGGGGCGGCGGCGGCGGCGGCGGCGAGGGCTCGGCCCTCACCCGCCCCTTCGACCCCCTTTTTTTTTTAATTTCTTATTTTTTTAAAACTTTTAAATTTTTCTTAATTTTTAAATTTTTCTTAATTTTTAAATTTTTCTTAATTTTTTAAAATTTTTAATTTTCTTTTTTTTTAATTTTTTGAATACTTTATAATTTAATTAATTTTTATATTAATAATTACACGTAGACACGCGAAACGGCGTCGTTTTCGCGTTTCTCCGCACACGTCGGCGTGTAAAACGACGCCGTTTTGGACTAAGATCGCCGGAAAATTGCCACGTCAGCCATTTGGCCGGATTTTCGCCGGAGTGGCACTTAAGTGTCCCATTTTGCTCCGATGATGGCACTTAAGTGTACCATTTTAAAGTTATGGCACTTAAGTGTCCCGGCGTGCCAAGTTATGGCACTCCAGGTGTCCCGACCTCGACTTTTGATTGACCGAACAGTAGAAGCAAAAACCGTGTTGGAGTTGAATTCTTCATTTGAGTCGGGAGTTTCATATTTTTTTATGCAAATATTATAAATATAAGAGACGGATTTTGGTACGAGTCCATTAGAGCAAACAAGAAAAGTGTTAAGGTTTTCTCTACAAGAGATCGTAAGATAACACTCGGCGGTTTTCTTTAAATGTAATTTAGAGTTTGGAAATATTTGAGTAATTTGAGTAATTGTAAATTCTGTATTTATCAAGATTAATAGTGGATTTCTTTGTGGTTGGCTTTCCTTGCAAAGTACATATCGATCCTCAATGTAAATTTTCAGTCTCTTTACTGTTCCTCATTGATTTCTCTAATTTCTCTTTTTTATATTAGACTTCAATTGCAAGATTCATCAGCTTCCACCTTATTTAATAATAGCCCTACCGAAGACCTTGAATCGAGACATCACTGTCTCATTTTTACTTTCTGGATGCTTCTTCCATCTGGACTTCTGTAACATTCATCCTAAGATATTTTAGCTCTGAGAGAGAGAGAGAGAGAGAGGCTCACAAATAATTTACGAAATCATTGATGTGTACAAACAAGCCACGCAAAGAGAATCATGTGTATAGTGGACAGGCGAGATGGAAACAAACAAAGGGGAGATGCCCATCACCTTTTCATGAAGGGATCACATTAAACACTTCTTTTTAAGTAATTTTCTTAACAGATTTGCATCATCATAGATTTACCAAGATCGATTTGCAAAATAGATTCATTATATAAGGGCTCTTAAATTAGTGAGTTATATTCGAGAATCAATTATAGTCTGACACATCATTTAATAAATTAATTTTAATTTGTAATCCAATCGCATTGTGGTAGCATTTCTCTAGATGTTCTTTCACGGTACCCAGCACGTCTTAATTTGAATAATAGTCCCCCACTCATCCTTTTTTCACTTTCTTGATCAATTAATGATGAATAACGTCATCAAGGACATCATGCTATGAGGTTAGGTATTTAAAAAAGTGAAGCTGGCAGCGAAAGGCTCAAAGACCGATCGGTAACCATTCCACGCCACATGATTAGACGAGGCAACCATGTGACGTGTATAATAAAACCGATAAAAAAAGACGAAGGACCAATTTAAAAAGGACTTTAGTTTTTTCTTTTTTCTTTTTTCGGTCTGAAAGAAAGACTTTAGTTGAGTCCCCATAAAATGCGATTATTTATGCCGGCAAGCGTTAACTCTCGTCGCCCAAAAACTGCTCAGTCCGCACATAACCCTAATCAGCCCATATCCCCGCATGATTCTCCACTATTTAGTTTCAACATGTTCGCAAGAAGTTCGACAATATCAGACTCCGATGCTGCTCTTTTAGAGTGCATTCGCCAGCATCTTCTCAACGACGATGACTTCGAAACCCTAGCGAAGATCCCTGAAAATTTTCGAATCCACTGTCCAGATTCAAGCTTCGACGCATCTTTGTCGCCGGAGACGACAATGCCTTTCGAAGTGGATGACTACAATGATAAGGACATCAATCGTGGCCCTCCGAAAGACGCCGTCGGGTTCAAATCCCCCAGCTCGTTGGATGGGCAAATGGTCATGGAGCACGTCCATCCCAAAGCGAATGAGGCACCGCCCAGAGGGTGTCACTACCGGGGAGTGAAGAGACGGCCATGGGGGAAGTATGCGGCCGAGGTTCGAGACCCGAAGAAAAATGGCGCGAGGAGGTGGCTCGGGACTTACGAGACGCCATGGGAGGCGGCATTGGCTTACGACCGCGCCGCGTTCGCGATGCGCGGGACCAAGGCAAGGCTAAATTTCCCTCACTTGATCGGGTGCGACGAGGTGGAGCCGGTGAAGGTCACTCGGAAGCGGCACCACTCGCCTGAAGCTGAGAGCAGCTCGCTGGATCCGAAGTGAAGGAAGGAGGATTTGGATGACTCTGCCCACGATCCCGACGAGCTTATGGCTATATGTCCTGTCTTTTCCAATAGAGTGGGACTCGTAATGGACGAATTTAGAGGTTTTTGTATGATGATCTTTTAGTCATTGTGTTATGAACATGTCTTGAGCGTATAAATGATTTGTTCTTTCTATGGAGATTTGGAAACGGAATTCTAATGGTTTCTTCCACCAAGAAAAAGAAGCATACGGAAAACTCATTTGTTTCTGATTTTTCTAATTTTTCTTTCTTAAGGGGACAAAAACTAATCAGAAGAAATTCCGACGGGGGCTTAGTGAAATTTTCTGGGGAGAAAATTGACAATTGTTGGTGCTGAATTGTAATTTTCCATGCTGTCGCACTAAAAAATTTGCACTGAGATAATGTATTTGAGAGGCAATGTGTTCGTTTATGCTCTGTTTGGAATGGCAATAGGGAAAGAAATTTTTTAGGGGTGGACAAAGAATATGACATAATTTTTAAATTTTTTGACAACAAAAATTTCGAATTTTATCCTTTTTTTTCTTTACCGCACCACTCGTGCGTCCCCCTCCCTATTTTTTCCAAGCGGAATGTTAATGTCCTAACCTTGTTTGTAAAGGATCGAGTTAAAAAAGAAATATTCCAGTCAAAATTTGAAATACCAAATTAAAATTTCGAAAATGAAAAAAATTCATGTCAATATATATAAATGTACGTATTATGTTGTGAAAACTTTAGGATTTTCAGGTTAAAAAGGATTCAAATTGCATCTGTCGCAAAATTTAAATAAAGTAAAAAGCAAAAACGATAAGCCCATCTAGAAAAAATTGTCCAAAAAGTCCTATGTGGCGTGAGGGCTTGCGGGTCATCGCTAGATTTGGCGAGGCGAGGACGTTGCAATCCTTGCCCAAGCGCTTGGTGGCCACAATGAGGGCTGTGACGCCCTTTGTCTCAAGTTGATTCCCGTAAAACCTTTCAGCTTCATTGAACGGTTTTTGCATCTGCTACTTGCTTGTACGTAGCTCCTGGTAAAAGATGACTTTAGGCAATGTATAACTTGTAGTCTGCACTCGCCGGAGAATGACTTCCGGTGACAAGAGATCCGGGCGATGGCGTGTACTCGGGTTCAACATGTAAAGCAAGGAGAAATTGGATCGGTTGTCATCGCAACCGGTGTCTGCACTTTCTTCGGGAAGGCAGCGCATCTGGTCGAGAGTAGTACACCTCTTGCCATTTCCAACGACTCCCTCCTGTTGTAATATAATACGCGAAAACGACAGAAATTGTTCAAATCCTTAGTTACATAGAGTATATGAAGTTCGCCCATAATGCTGTAACACCCTTCTCCTTAGCCACATTTATTAACACATCATTCGACAAATTTAATAAGATTGTGCTCCTTATTATTTCTATTACCTCTACTTTCTTAGAGACTTTCATTATAATCGGCAACTCATCCAACACCTTGGTCAAATCTTGAATTTTCATTATAATCGGCAACTCATCCAATGCGTTGGTCAAATCTTGAGTTGTCAATAGCACACGCATTAAACAAACAAAAGCCCCAAATCACAATCAGGAAATCTAATCCAAGCTCTACTACCAATTATTATAATATAATACGCGAAAATGATGGGATATTGTAAATTAAGTCAATACCAACTGACCAAAAAAATAAATAAAGAATAATAAGACACTAAAAATTTATATGATTCAGTCCGAATATCAGTATTCATACCACGGAAAGAGTTAGTAGCAAATGATATACTATAATCAGATAATCAGAGTTTGTCAATCAAAATTACAGTCGCTTATACGCTCGAGTATTTTATATACCTATAATTAAATCTAAATTCAAAAGTGTTTCATAAATAAGGATATAAACTCACGACACAAAATCAAAGCTCGTGTTGAAGCTCAAGCAATGGGCTTGCGTGCGGTGAAAGACGGGAACTACGTTCTTTCTTCAATGCTCATACGGCGATTTGCTTTTTTAATGTGCAGCCCCGGCTTTGGGCGGCTGCAAGGACGTCAACGCATGTGCGGCTCTTCTTTGGCTTAAAGGAACACGAAGAGGATTCTTTTTCCCTTTCATACGGCTTCTGCAGGAGACCGAGAGAAGATTATATTATTTCTTGACAAAAGTCCTCTCTGCCCCCTTATTTTACCCTTTAGCACAAGACTACAAATCAAACTTGGATTCCCATATAATAATATTTCACTCTAGATAATTACGGAGATCCAATGCCAAAGAATAAGAAAACCGAATCTGATTCGGATAGGAAATAGCTCATTTTAAACAAATCAAAATTTTTCTACGGATAAAGTTCCGTAAAAATTCAAACTCGAAACATAATTTAACACGTCTAAATAAATTTTTCTTGGTTTAAAAGAACTCAATCTACCATAGCCAAGACATTAATTCATAGTATCGAGCTATCATTACGCATATAATTACATCTTTGTTAGTCGCCTCTATTCTGGTACGATGAACCATTATAATCTTCATGAGGATTCTCATATTTCTGCTACCAATTTCAAGTAATGACGGCAATATGGAATTTTTGCAATTGCTCCATCGCTATTGGGATGTTCATTGAGATAATTGTGATATATGGCATTTAGAAAAGGACTTACCGTGTAGGCATCGATAATTTACTTGTCCTACTCATCGAGATAATTGTGACATATGTACAAACCCTACCCAGTTTATGAAAGACGCAACCAAGCCCAATGCCCCAATTCTAAGCAACTAGCAGATGATGCACCTCAAGGTTGTTCTCACATTGAAAAAGTGGATTAATTGAACAAGTCAAAGTATTGCAGATTTTCATTGAGGATGTCGATAAGGATATGGTTGTCCTCCTGACAGCGAGAGCTTCTCGACTGGAGAACCACGACGCCATCGATTCAGCAATAGTTTGCACGTTGGTGGACCCCATGGAGGTATTCTTGAATCTCTACATTGAATTTATATACAGCTGTTGTCGAAGAAATCGCAGCTTATTGTATTTACTATCGCAAATCGCCTGAAGTTCTTTGTATGCTCTATGTGCTTCCTCATGTTAGGCACGATCAAGAATCCAAGTTCACTTTCTTCCGTTTTGAAAGAGTATGAATTTGAGTTTGATCGCACACACAATCAGTGTGGAGATTTGTATTATATTTATAATATGTACATAAGCGGGAAAAATACAATTAAAAAATTTTACAAAGATAACAATCTACAGTATCAGTGATAGCAATCTACAGAATCAGTACATATGTGAAAGATTACTCTATCGACGAAATGGACGGAATTGACACAAATCATGGAAGATCGGCTCAATCAATGGGATTGGCATAGATTGCAGAAGATTGTTGTATCATGAGAGATTTGCTTTATCACACCCCCTCAAGCGAAATGGTGGCGGAGTCACTGTGAGCCTGTCGCCTAAAATAAGAAACCGAGAGATGGATAGGGGCTTTGTCATGATATCAGCCGTTTGAACCTATGTAGGAATGAAGCGAACTTCCAACTGCTTCTTTTTAATTAAATCACGAACAAAATGATAGTCAATTTCTATGTGCTTGGTTCGGGCATGAAAGATGGGATTAGCAGCCAAATAGATTGCCCCTACATTATCACAAAGAACAAGTGGTGGCCGATGTAGAGCGTATCGAAGATCTCGAAGGAGTTGTAATAGCCATAATAATTCAGAGGATACATTAGCCACCCCTTTGTATTCCAATTCAGTGTTGGATCTAGCAACGGTTGGTTGCTTTTTAGAACTCCAAGAAACCAAGTTGGGACCAAAATAAATGCAATAGCCACTAGTAGATTTTCGGTCATCAGGTAGCCAGCCCAGTCAACATCCATAAACGCAGTGAAGGTCAATTAGCAAATAGGTCACAAGGTAATGCCATAATGAATAGTAGCCTTGAGATAGCGCAAAATCCATTTGACGGCTGACCAATGATCTTCAATTGGACAATGCATAAATTGGCACACTTTATTGACGGCAAAGGATAGATCTAGCCTAGTAAGAGTGAGGTACTGCAGTGCCCCAACCGTACTTCGATAAGTGGAGATATCAATCAGTGGTTCACCACTTTGTTTCGACAACTTAGAAGCCAGGGGAGCCATAGGTGATGAGCAAGGTTTTGCATCAGCCATACCTATATGAGTTAGAAGATTGGTGGCATACTTGGATTAAGTGAGGGACAGCCCATTAGAGGATCTATGGGCTTTGATGCCAAGAAAGTATGATAAATTTCCCAAATAAGTGATTGCAAACTTAGTGCCAAGGCGAGTAATTAATTCAGTGATGGAGGAGGTAGAGCTCCTAGTAATACTAATGTCATCCACACATATGAGAAGAAGTAGAATGTGGTTAGAGCGATGATGTATGAATAATGAAGAATCAGCAGTGGAGGCCACAAACCCAATAGATAACAAATATGAACTTAGTCGAGAAAACCATGCTCTTGGGGCTTGTTTTAGCCCATATAGAGCTTTCCAAAGACGACATAAATGGCCAGGATAATGTGAATCAACAAGTCATTGGGGTTGCTGCGTGTAGACTTCCTTCTTTAATGGTGCCATGGAGAAATGCATTCTTAATGTCCAATTGACGTAGAGACTGGTTATATGTGATAGCTAAGGAGAGAACAACGCGAATCGTTGTCGGTTTGATAACCGAACTAAAAGTTTCATCATAGTCCAAGCCAGCCTATTGAGTAAAGCCCTTCGTAACAAGTCGTGCCTTGTATCTATCAATGGAGCCATCTGACTTGGTTTTTAAGCGATAAATCCACTTGCAATTGACCACATTCATAGAAGGGTGATGAGGGACCAATTCCCAAGTGCCATTTTGAATGAGAGCATTAAATTCATTGGCCATAGCTTGTTGCCAGTTGGGGTCTTTGTTTGCAACAAAAAAACAAGTGGGTTCACTTGGTGTCAAGCTTGGGTGAAAACAAGAACAGAGTGGGTGCTTAGTGGAAAGAAAAACCTTTGGTTTACGAATGTTATTCTTTAGACGAGTGACCATTGGATGGGTAGAAGTTGGCGGTTGAGGTTGAGAAGATTGTAACGATGGAGCTTCTAGAGAAGAGGATCCAAAAGATTGTTGAATATGTGATGAGGAGTCATCCATGACAGTAGATGGACTTGATGGAGTTGATATAGTGGTGGACACCCCTTGAAACTATGGGGGCTTAGTAGAGGAATAACCAATGCAAACAGGAGAACTAGGCGATGGTGATGACAATTGACTAGATTGTGAATTAGCAAATGGGAAAAAGTTCTCCTGAAAAATCACATGGCGAGAGACATATATTTGGCCAGTGCTACGATGAAGACAACGATAGCCACGGTGATGAGGAGAATAGCCAAGGAAGATACATTTCATTGTTCTGTCATCAAGTTTATTGCGAGTATAAGGGCACAGCCAAGGGTAGCATGCACATCCAAAAACACACAATTGTAAATAATCAAGTTTCTAGCCAAACAATTTCTCATAAGGAGACAATCCACTCAAGACCGTTGTAGGCATGTGGTTAATTAGAAAGACCGCAGTGAGGAAGGCATCATTCCAATATATGCGAGGAATGGAAGATCGGGTAAGCAATGTGATGCCAATTTCTACAATATGATGGTGTTTGCGCTCAGCCCGACCATTTTGCTCCTGTGTGTGCGGGCATGAAAGATGATGTAGGATGCCATGAAGACGGAGATAAGGATCAAATTTCTTATACTCACCACCTCCATCAGTTTGAAGTGTCTTGATCTTACAATTGAAATATTTTTCCACTTGGGATTTAAATTGCACAAAAGTAGACAGTGCATCAGATTTCACAGTAATTGGAAAAAACCATGTATATCCACTATAAGCATCGATAAAAATGATATAATAACAAAAATCATTAACTGAAGTAACAGGAGATGGTCCCCATAGATCAGAATAAAGTATCTCAAAAGGAGCATTACAGGTAGTTGATGATCTAGTAAAGGAAAGATGACGCGACTTGCCTAAGTGACATGATTCACAAAAACTAGATGAGGAAGACGGAGATATCAGCAAGTCATACTTTGAAATAACTGAAGAAGTAATGCGGGCAGTTGGATGACCTAAGCGCTCATGCCAAATAGAAGCAGAAACTCGTTCACCAATGAAGCAAGATGGAGCTAGTGATGATTTATTTGACTGTAGAAGGACCTTATTGGTGGTACGTGCATTATTAAGATAATAAAGTCCATTCTTATGCTGGCCTTTAAGTAGGAGGTTCCCTGAAGATCGATCCTTAACACAACAGAAAGTAGGATGAAATTCAAATACCACATCGTTGTCTTTGGTAAATTGAGAGACTGATAATAGATTCTTCTTAATAGAGAGAACATGATAAATATTTTGCAGTTTAAAAGAACTAGTAGGAGAATGTAAGAAGGAAGAACTGATATGTGATATTTGCAAACCTGACCCATTTGCAGTGCAGATTTGATCGATGCCAGAATAGTCACTCCGAATGTTCAAATTTTTCATGTCCGCTGTAAGATGATGAGTGGCACCAGAGTCTAGGTATCAGCATGGATCAAATGACTCACCAGTTGAAGATGCATACATTGCAAATGGAGAGCCATTATTAGCTTTATAACCAGGATTAAATCTTTGGTAGCATTGGAGAGCTAAGTGACCTACACGACCACAAACTTGACAAATGAGTCGAGAAAGAGGAACCTCCTTCATAAAAATTGCGACCACGGCCTCGACCGTGTCCTTGTCCTCGACCGCGTCCTCGACAATTGAAGGGAGGATTCGGGGCAACAGATGATTTGACCACAACATTCACAATAGGAGAAGACTGTATCGGAGATTCAGTGGTGCAGCTTTGAAGAATAATTTACTGATTGTAAAGCAAACCGAGGAAGTCATCAAGAGGTAATGGATCAAGACGAGATGTGACTGAGGTAACAAATGCATCATACTCCGAACCCAGGCCACCGAGGATGCTGAGAACTTATTAGGAATCGGAGATGGGATGAGCAGTAGCAGAAAGTTGATCCGCAATATTCTTGGCTTTTTTAACAAAGGCTTCCATGGAAAGAGAGCCCTTCTTTAGAGATCAAAGCTGATACTCTTACAGCATTATGCGAGCTTGAGATTGAGGAGCATAAAGTTTCTCAAGCGAGGTCCAGACATCATGAGAAGTCTCAAGATCGACAATGTGTGAGAAAACCGATTCAGTAAGAGTGGAGAGGATGCAGCGGAGGATGAGTTGATCTTGATAATGCCATGCAGTATGATCCGGGTTGTCGATCACATTATTATCAATATCAGTGATAGTAGGTGTCAGACAAGGATATGAGCCATCCACAAACCGAAGATACCCATGAAGATGAAATAAAGGAAGAAATTGTGCTCGCCACAGAAGGTAATTGTTGCGATCTAGCTTGATTTGGGGAACATGAGATATATTGCCAAGAGCAAAGGGTGATTGGGAGGGGGATAACAAGGATGAAGAGTTAGCAACGGTGATGGCAGTAATGGTGTCGGAGAATGTAGAAGAAGACATTTTAGTGAAAAAAAAATTGTGAAGCTCTGATACCATGAAAGAGTATGAATTTGAATTTGATCGCACACACAATCGGTGTGGAGATTTGTATTATATTTATAATATATCCATGAGTGGGGAAAATACAATTAAAAGATTTTACAAAGATAACAATCTACAGTATCAGTGATAGCAATCTAAAGAATTAGTACAGATTGTGAAAGATTACTCTATCGACGGAATCGACGGAATTGACACAAATCATGGAAGATTGGCTCAATCAATGGGATTGGCATAGATTGCAGAAGATTGTTGTATCATGGGAGATTTGCTTTATCACCTTTAACCCTACCGACGAAAGGACCGCACTCACATACATTGATAGTGCTGGGAAGATGCATCGTGTGAGCAAAGGCACACCGGACAAAGTAAGAGATTAGTTAAGTCGATAGTTAAGAGCCAACAATGAGATGAGAAACTTGCAATTCGTGTCTGCAAACACTCGGTGGTCATATTGTTGTGCAGATACTCAGTTTGGCACACGACAAACCGGAAATTGAGAAGAAGGTACACGCCATAATCGAGAAGTAAGCGGACCGCGGACTGAGATCACTGGCCGTAGCCCGCCAGGTGATCAATCTGTCTGACTAGCTGTTTCTTTGCTCTGGTAGGCAAAATCAAAACGCGTTTCGTCATGTTGTGATTCTTTTGTCATCGTCAGGAAGTGCCATCTAGCACCAAAGATAGTCCCGGCGGCCCCTGGGAATTCGTTGGACTCTTGCCTCTTTTCGACCACCTGCGCCACAACAGTGCCGAAACAATCAGAAGGTCCCTAGACCTCAGCGTGAGTGTTAAGATGATAATAGGTATCGCACAACAGCCACACAAGCTATGAGATTCGAATGTATCAGTGGATTTTCATTAAGAGTTCAGGAAAATTAATGAGCTGAGTATTGCTACTTTAACTTTGTTTCGATTTCAGGTGACCAAAAGAAACAGGAAGGCGACTTGGAATGGGGTCCAATATGTACCCTTCCTCATCCCTCCTTGGGATTAGTAAGGATGATGCAGTTGCAGCTCTCTCGACTGTTGAACTAGTTGAGAATGCTGATGGTTTTTGCTGGTGTGTTCCCCGATATGCCCTGTTGATTATCCTATCTGATCTTGATTGGACTTGCCTACATTCGTATTTCTTTACTCAATCCAACCTTCAGAACACAAGTATGAGATAGTGAAGAGACTGCAGGTGCAAAAGCACATTCGCGGAATCACTGGCGATGGTGTGAATGACGCACCTGCCTTAGAGAAAGCCAATACTGGGATTGCCATGGCCGATTCCTCGGATGCTGCCCGAAGTGCTTCTGATCGAGTGCTCATACAGCCTGCCTTGAGTGTGATCATCACCGCCATCTTGACAAGTCATGCTATTTTCCAAAGAGTGAAAAATTATACGGTAAATTTCATTGTTGCAAATGAAAACATGCTCAAGAATTAAGTACACACATATGGGAGGACTTGAGGTGCAGAAGAATTGGCATTCATATCTTAATTTTGTTCCAGATATATGCCGTATCAATCACCATACATATGGTGGTAAGATTCATTAACTTTCCCTTAATGTTCTTGGAAGTTCATTACACATTATTGTGGGTCAACCTTGTATTAACATGGCAGTAACGTTGCAGCTCGGGTTTATGTTGCTTACGTTTTTCTAGAAATTTGAATTCCCAACCTTTCGTGGTTCTTGTGATTGCTATTCTTAATGATGGTGAGTTTAGGTACTCTTGTTCCTGTATGCTTTGTTCAGGTTTGTGGGCGAGATGGCTTGTGTCGCTTGTTTTTGCATTAACATCGATGGCTCTACAGGTACCATCGTGGTGATATCGAAAGACAGAGTGAAGCCTTCGCCAAGTTCTGGCAGCTGGAAACTCAGTGAAATTTTCACAACCGGGATCGTCCTTGGTGGATACTTGGGTCTGACCAGTCATTTTCTTCTGGGCAGCTTATGAAACTAAATTCTGCAAGGTAATTGCCTGCAAATATTGGTATTAATTTCATGAAAGATAAGTGACCTCTTCTTAACAATTACAGAAGTTCGCAGACACTGTTCGGCAATCCGGTGTTCTATTGAAAAAATCTGCAAGAACCTAATAGCAGACGCAACTAGGGACAGGACAATTCCTCTGACGTATATTGTGCCTCGTATTTGGACATTGAATCGACTTGACAGATTCATATGCATGTATTCTCAGGAGAGATGTGATTGTTTTCCTCTTTCTTGTTCTCTTAGTGTGTCATATTCATCGCCAAAAAATATGCTTCATTGGTGAGAAAAGAAATGAAATCACGTGTTTTGGAAGTTACCTATTTGTGCAGCATAAACTTGACTTCATAGCTGGTTTATGCCCGTATTCTCTTTTCTGAATAACATTCAATTCTTTATGATGCAGGTTGAGGGTACCCCGCACCCTGAAAGGGAAGGTCAAGTCATTTGCAAAGCTGAGGGGTCTTGACGTCGATGAGATGGACAATCATTATACTGTCCAAGTATCAAATTACTCTCAAGAACCTCCAAGAACACAGCAAAAAGCTAACAAGAACAAGAGAAGAAAGGGACAGATCTGTAGATATGTATAAGCTTGGCGGTGAACAAAGACATGATGCGCCAATTTAATAGTGTCTGTAATGTCATACATTTATTTTGACTTGGAAATATCTACCTCTTCCTAAATTTCCTTTTCATAATACACCGAAGGCTTTCTGAAAGGATAAAAAAATCAAATTAGAACTTTCCAAGTGGATAACTTGTTTCCAGTCTAAGTTCAGATCAAGAAGTCGAGGAATCACTCGCATTTACTTTCTAAAGTACTGCAGAAAACAAGGCCGGGATCACTGTGTTTTCTATGGTTTTTCTTCTAATGTCACAAATCAAGACGATACAATCCTGCAGAATGGGCCACGCTGCAGTCACAAATGGCTGGCTACAAACTATACCAATTTCTAGAGCGTTAGACCCCCGGGCCAAGTATAATGTGTACACAGATAATTTGATTCTGACGGTCGGCATAGATCTCATGAGACCCGTCCACTATTACTACGAAAAAAGCCCTGCCCTTTTCCTTCGCTAATAGGAGAGTAAGCAACTTCTATTAGCGCCAGACCTTGAGTCGAATTGATCGTGTCATGTGCAACACCCATCAATGATGGTTCATTAATGTCCATTGATTTAGACTCCTTCCCCCTTCCCAACTATGAATAAGATCAAGAGGAGCCCGAAAGCCCCCAAACCAAGAACGAAAACGGAAGCCTTTCGATTCACTCCCCATTCTCTCAACAATAAAGCTCGCCCTCAAGCCCTGGGCAGGTCGGTCGGGTCTTTCCCTGTTGTTCTTGCTCATTGCACATCTCAGCGAGCATGCATTACGAGATTCCCAGCTTTTCACATATCATGGCTTTGAGGTATATTATGCGAACAAGAGCATAAAGTTACATGTGTCGGAGAGGAAAGAGAGAATATCCATGACTCCTGTTGCTACGGACAAAATAGGGGATTTATAGTTTAGATTCGCTCCCGATTCGACCTGCAACATTGGTCAAATGAATTATCAGGAGAATAATAGCTTCTTAAATTCAATCTTCACCTTTGTATTTGTTCAACATAGGCTAAAGTTAAAGTTGCTCCCAAGAAATTCTATGTGCACTTTTAATCAGCTTGCTTGGCAGGTCCAGCAGTGCAAACTAGAGTTGTCTACCCTGCAAGTTGCAACAGGAGATCCTTCCTGCAAATTCCTATGATATGCAATCTGAGTTTATGGCATCATTCCTGCGGCAAAAGTCCAGACTAAGCTGGATGCAGCCAGGAGACAAGAACTCTAGTTCATAATGTGTGGCAAAAATGCCGCTTTAATTGCAACTAGAATGGACAAAATAACACATGCTTGGAGGACATTCGTATGCATCATGGATTTCTTGCTTTTCGTGGTTCAAGGCATCGTCATTCTTGCGCGAGTGAACATGGAAGCCGTGTGTATGTGAATATACATGACTCCTTCCAGCGACAGTTGATAACAAGCATTAGCATAGGCATCGAAAAACATACTCAACGTGTGACATTGATCGAAGACTTCCAGAGAAATTCTACTGACAATGAATCTACAGCCGTGTGCTCGTTAAATGATGTTACGAACAAAAAAGTGTCTACCCTATCAGACTTAAAAGGAAATCTGAGTTACCAGTCGAACTCTGGCATTGCTTGAATCGTTACTGGTCGTTGCAGCACCATCCGAGCGCTACAGCGTTTGAGTTCGAGGAGATGTCATTAGCTAGAAACAAGACATCTCTAACTAGAAATAATGCCTTCACGGTAACTTTAGCAGTCACATGCAATCCTCTCTCTCTCTCTCTCTCTCTCTCTCTCTCTCTCTCTCTCTCTCTCTCAATGAAAAGGAAGTTCCAAGTTAAGAATCAGAATATGGACATATGAGAAGCCTCTCTCTCTCAGCAAACTCGAAGATTGGGATTCTTGACAAGAGGATACTTTGCTTAAAGTCATCGAGGATAACAAGAAGCCATTCCATTGTTCTTTTCTAATAGATATATAAATGTCCACAAATCCTAGCCATGTCTAAGGTATTCTGCAATAATGGGGACGTTCCTGAGTATCTTGGGGAAAGGTAAGTGATCTTGTTCCATTGATGAACAGATCTTTCATTGATTATGACTTTTCGAACCATAACCCGATGCCATCTTTCATTAATCACTACTTTTCGAAACTTAATTCCTTTATTATTACAGGTATATTATGTTCTACTCTTGATACAGCTCGATTCTAGACAAGATTATACAAGTGCTTTTAAGAAGAAATGATTCAAGTTTACCCTTGAGCTTTCTTCTCTTTTCTATGTTTCCTTACAGGAGGGCCACAGCCGCCACCGCAGATGGTCGGATTTTTTATGGGAGCGCTTTATAACCAATTTGTGGAGAAGGATATCACCAACTTTGAGGAATTCCACATTGCCATTCTTGACATCTTCAAGTAAGGTCATCTTCCCTATGTAGAAACGATTAAGATATTCATACAGGAGCTCAAATTATCAAACCCATGCAGCACGTTCAACGCGGCACTGCCCGGCAAACATGTGGACATTCCGACACAAAAAAAAGTAGAGGTATGGAATCGTCCACGGAGAGTTACGCGTGCATGAAAATACATCAATAGGCATGCTTAGATTTGTCCATTTGTTCGACCCTTTCAAATGTTCGCTAGATTTCTGTTCATCCTTTTAGCCTTCCAAACTGTACATCGGATAGGTAAAAAGGCAGCTAGCTGGTTTAAGCTCCTGATGCATGCGTAACATCATGCAGGAATGCTTTCGACAGTGGAAAGAAGCCGCCAAGGAGACAAAGAAAAAGAAGGTCTTTGTGAATTTCATGACACAGAACGTTACTGTCAGTAAGTTGGATGACTCCACAGTCATCACCGGAGTACTAACGCCACCGGTGGCTATGGCGGCCAAGAAGGCCGGAGAGAATGTGCCGCAGCTGAAGCTTATCAAGGCCATCCCCGATGTCATTTTCGTGCCAGCGGCCACCGTTTTAGCCCTCATCTCTGTAAAGCTGTCTGGAAGAATTCTCAACAAGGCTATAGTCTCCCCAGAGCGGAAAATTTAAGGAATTCAAACGCATCATACGACCCAAAAGAAAAATGCATGTGTGACTATAAATAAACAAAAGAAGTTCTTGACTGCGATTTTTTTAGAATGTCATTTTCAATTATGCCGAAAATAAATCACAAGTGAGGATATCATAATCTGCAAGCACTGTTGCTTTTCCAAAACGTTTCCTGCCGATATATCCAGAAGATACTCAAATGGACAGCATATAGCACAAGCCTCAGATTGGAAATGCGCAGAAGTGCTGATCAACTTACAAGAGTTTCGACCACAAAACAAACTTACAAGATTGTTTGTACTCGCTCACCCCAGTGAGGTGTAAAAGCAATTAATGCACCAACTCCAACAGGTTTAGATAGTTACAAGATTAAATATCGCTAGCTCAACTAAGTAGAAATATCCTAGGATCACGAAAAAATCATCAATGATGGTAAAAATGATAAGACGGAACTTTGGTCGACCATTTGAACCCCGAAATGTATAGGGAAATAATACTCCCGGTAAAGAAAACCAAGACCTATTTGATTCATGTTCGTCTTCCAAATGAACAGTAAAGTGTCTCCAGTTCCACCAGAGAATATAAAATCCATAGGGGAAGAGGGAGAGGATGAACAGAGAATATACAATTAGAACACGCAGACCTATACAACTCACGTTTTCAAAAGCAGAAACTATATAAACTATCCTTCCTCTCTCACAAACACTTCTCCAACTGTTACAACTATCTGCAGCCTCACCTAACCGGAGGATTTCCGGCTCCATCGACGCATAGCTGCTCGCCGACTTCGCCTCCTAAGTTTGCTACGTACATAGGTCTTGCAAATTGGAGGAGATTTCAAACTCGATCCTTTTCCAAGAGAATCGGTTTCAGATTTCAAAGGCGAAAGCAGAGAGTCGGTTTCAGTTTCCTGCAGTTCCAATGGTTCCCCAGGCTTCTCACCCATGATAAGCCGATTTCTGAACTCTACTAGATCAAGTGATTTTTCCTCCACTGCCTGCTCATTCGTCAGAATTTCTTCATCAGTCTGAAAGTGCAGACAAATTCATTTCACTTTTCTACCAGAAACACTAATGCCAGATAGACTCAGCATACAGATCATATTCTGCTTAACGACTTGAAAGTTAAAACAAAAAAGCAATAACGAAGAGGTGGATAGATTTGAGAGAGAGAGAGAGAGAGAGAGTACAAGAAGGATTAAATTCATTTTGACAAGGATTATTCCTCCTATTTGCCATCACTAGTTCTCCTAATTAAATATGGAGTAAATACGGAGCCATATCAAGGGCAGAACTCGAGAGAATTAAGAACATCCAAGAACTGCATCAAAAAGGACTAAAACTTAATCGCTTTTCATTTGGAGTTTTAAAATAAGAACCAAATGCACAGGTTAATAAAAACACAAGCTATAATTACTTACATTATCACGAGAAACCCCTCTAGATGTCTGATCTGTGCTCTCAATGATATTGGGCAAAGGAGTTGCCTCTCCAAGTGTTGAATTTGCAGTTTCAGGCAGAAGTATATCATCTAAATTGTGGTTTGATACTTGCAGAGATGCTGTATAGACAGATTTACAAGAAGATACAAGTCCATTCCCATAATGAGATGCCTGTTTTTTATCAGAGCTGGTCAACTCATCTTTCGGTGGCAGCATGCTCAACCTATTAACTGAAGAGAACTTTCCAGGATTTTCACTTAACACCTTATCCATCCGTGCTTTCAACTCGCATATGTGAGACTTTGCTTTTTCAATCTTAGCAAGTATTTGCTCCCGGGAATTTGCCCCATCTCCAAAATCAAGTGAATCACCAACACTATCACCTACTAGCCCAAACACATTAGGGAAAGAATCATCAGAGAAAAATTAACTCAAATAAGAAAGCTTTAGGAGGATAGCAATACGAAAGCTAATACAAATTATCTAGAACAGCAACTCCTCAAGTCAGTTTGGCATCACAGTGTAGCAACTCCATTAAAGACCATAATATAGGTAGCATAACATTAAATAAAAACTATAATTTCATTGCTATAATTCATTGAATGCAGCAAAAATTAAAAAAATTTCCACCAAGATAACACACAACATTATTAAGAGTGTGGATCATGTGCCACGTGAGATGAAACGGAATGCAGAACATCCCTTGTTGGAAATGTGGTACGGTCAGAATATGCTTTTCCTAATCATGTAGGAAAACTAAATCATAACAAAGGGATTTCATGACACACTAAAATCAGGAACTTTTTGATTAAATATATTATTAGACATAAATCTCATTGAAGGTGATCTCATGAATGTACTAGGACAATTTCCATATAGGAAAATTGGAAGCGTTGATTGAGTGCTTTGGATCACTAGAATGCCACAAACTGGAACGCTCATTCCAAATTATGCATTTTACAAGGAGATATCCGGTATCTTAAGAAGAGTCTTCTTTTTACTTTTGGGATATTAAGTATGATAGATAAATGATGAGTGCATAAGAATACGCTCACTGGTAACATATTTCAACAAAGCCTCACTTTCAGACCTAGCATTTAGGTTGCTCCCCATTTCGCTCCCCATTCTAGATGAAGGATCAAATTCCAGAAATATGACTAGTTGGTAAAGCTCCAAGGGAATAAGTCCTATAGGGTAGGCAACACTAAATGGTTAAGCTCCAAGGCAGTAGTATCTCAAATTATCTTTGTGGCCTCCATTTTCTATTGATAGATATATTCATGGCTCTCCTAAGTCCTATTGTCACTTTCATTGAGATCCTCTTCTGGTGCACATCACCACCTAAAGTCTGTGTATACGTGCTCCCACTGTGAGTTCGCTGATATTGCTTTTGTAGAAAATGAGATCATTCGTTATCATGTGTTTTTTCATTGTGAAATGATATGAAAGCTATCACCGTGTCTCTTCCTAATATTTGCCTACATTTGGACATGCCTCATTTCTGGTGGAAGATAAAAGCACATTTACAAGACTCTTAAAACTAGACCACTTGCTAGTAGGTGAGGCAAAGTAACTAAACCAAATGTTGGAAGAAAGAGAGATCCAAGCATTCTTTCCTCATAGAAATTACAGAAATTATTCAAGAAAAGTAGTGGTTTCATATAATATGATTAACCAGAGCATATTAGACCAATAGTTCTGATATAAGGAATCAGAATAAACTGCTACCTTGGAAATTCAATCTAAAATAAAGGGGAAAAGGATCCGAGCACATGCCTCAACCACCTAATTTCCATCTTATATAACGAAGAGCAAGCGAGGAGTCAAAAGATATAAACGATTCTACTTTTCAATAGTTTGATGTTTTGAAAGGAAGTGTTTCATGTTAAATAAAAGTCAAATGTGAGTGTTGAGAAATTCTTGAGAAATTTATAAAAAGTGAAAAGTTAAACTGTAAAATCAGTTTGATCCCAATCATCCCAAAATAATAATTATGTGCTGCAAAGTATATATACACCTTTTCATATCCTTCCCCGCTATTATTAGCAGAGCCTTACAGCTACCAAGTTAGAACATGATAACAAACCTATCACTTATATTCTAAAGGACAATCTAAACCAAAAAAAGAGTAAGGACAACTTGCCCGGATTTCTTGCAATTAATTTCTTTGGTACTCGACAGACATAAAAGAGAAAGTGATTTAACACCTTACCTTGATTGCCACGACGAATTTCCATATGAGTATGATCCGCACGGGACTTTCTATCTGCACGATCAGAAGGAAAAGATCAATCCTTACGTCCTTTGATTAATGCAAACACGGTGATGGCTTTAAATGTAGTACCACAATAGGAGAACAAGTTATGCTGTGACATATATGATGCTATATCTTGTGTCTCTTCTACTCTTTTTCTTTTTCTCCTCATCATGACTTTCTCTCTTGAGAGTTGACCAGAAAATGCACATGACTTGGCATTAAAATCCTGCGATTCTGGTCTTTCAAAAGTAAGTTCCTTCTTTTGCTTGTGCTCTTCCAGTTTCCTATCATACTTTTGTGCTTGGGAGTTCAACTGATTAATCCGCAGTTCTATCCATTTACATCGCCACCTAAGAGGCTGTATAAACCTTCTCCAGTGATCCGTCAGCTTTCTCCTGGAAAGGGTGACAAGAATAAAGATGAATGCATTAGTCAGACACTTACTGAAAGTGAAAACAACTATACCCTAAGCAGTATGCTATGTTCCTTCTATGAATTAATACTGTGAGACGTCACTATCAATTACATTTCTACCGCTTTATTTCATATAAAATAAGGGAGTTTCTAACCCTTTATTTCATATAAAGTAAGGGAATCACCGACAGCTTGTAAATGTTAAAAATCTCCCACCATGCATTTAAGTAATCAGCACATGGTGTACACTAACACTATGTATGGACAAGGAAGGGAAGAAGGGGGGACAAAAGTTTAGCTGGAAAACGGGAACTGTGTTAAGGAGATGAGAAAAAAAAAAAGGAATTTGTGCATTCTCTCCCCTGCTTTTCCTCTCCCCCTCCTCCCAAGCACAGCATAAACAATATGACAAACTGCCTTGTCATTTTAAGTTTAGCCACAGAACAAGAAAATACACAAAGGCTTATCCTAAGAAGCATTCTCTCCCCTGCTTTTCCTCTCCCCCTCCTCCCAAGCACAGCATAAACAATATGACAAACTGCCTTGTCATTTTAAGTTTAGCCACAGAACAAGAAAATACACAAAGGCTTATCCTAAGAAGCATTCTCTGGATATTCATGTACAAACCAGATACAATCAGAGCCCCCATGCGAAATATCACATTTTTGTCTTTTATCCAACAACCTATCACTATGGGAATGCTTGAGGAAAATCACCTTCTATAGGCCTCGTATGTATAACTAATGAGCTTTAAGAAATCATATTGATTTTCTTAAGCACATGGAAATATCACATTGTTGTCTTTTATCCAACGACCTATCACTATGGGAATGCTTGAGGAAAATCACCTTCTACAGGCCTCGTACATATAACTAATGAGCTTTAAGAAATCATATTAGAGGAAAGCATAATTTTCTTGAAGGATAATTCACATGATCTCCTCTTCTTCGGGAGTGGCATCAAGGCAGCTTATCCTATTTTCACAAGCAATTCTTTTCCTATCTAGTCCTCTTCATTCAAATGACAGGACTAAAGGCCCTCCTAACTGAAATCAACTTGTTTCACAGCTACAGGATGCGCTATAGGGAGACTTTCTCTAGATCTAGGCAAGAAAGCAAACAATATCAACAACAATACACCAACTCGCCTTCTATCGTTACCATACTTTCAGTTTCCAGTCAAAGAATCAAGTAAAGAATATAAGAGCTATCCATCTTCACTAATAGAATAATGTACTTCCTGGTTATCCAAGTTAAAGGAATCGATAAGCTTCAAAGCAATCATTCTCAGATAGCAAGAACTCTGTGGCATCCTAACTTCTCAGAAATAAAGATGAATATGAAGTTCAACAAATAAAACCAACATATTAGGACAATATATTCCATTCGAATACTGCAATCAGATAATATCAGCTTCTGCTATCCTAAAATGAACTTAAATCTAAGCCAGGTAAAACAAGTCAAGAGTGGGTCTATGTTGCCAACTAGCCTGGATATCATCCACCCTATGAGTGGCTAATCTAGACTATAGTTACTGCATAAAGGCTATAATGTCAACCAACCCAAGCCCAATGGTAGCAGATTCGCGAAACAAATATCTGCAAAAGCTTGAAGCATTGAAAGCAGATACATCAAGTGACAAACAAGCTTCATGCAGGGCATCTACTCGGGTCTCAGGGGGATTGGGACTGATGGGCTTTGAAAAAGTAAAGTAAAACCAAGTAAAGTAGATGATTATGCATGTTCATCTAGCTTGAATTATAAATCCAAGTACAGGGGAAAAAGATAATAAACCATGTTCCTCTAGCTCGAATTATAAATCCCAAAGGGCTTTGAAGAAGTACAGTAAATGATTATGCATTTCAATAAAAAAGATGAAGGGTCATGGCAAATAACAAGGGAATCTAATCACAAGAAGAGCCCACAGAATAATCAACAAGCATCCAAGACCCTTTAGAGATTCAGTATGCAGTACCTTGTTAGATAGAGTTCACTCTGTCCAGGATAACAAAATCCTGGCATATCGCGACCAAGATACTGTGAATCAACTTCACCATCACTCATAGCTAAATTATTCTCAGAGCCAGATGATGTATCACCGAATGAACTAGAATATTCAGTCGTATCCCCTTGGCCACCTTCAAATGGGCCTTCTTTGGTCGGATTTTTGCGATCAATTATATCGACATCGGAATTCCCGTCCCCATCAGGCATCTTGCCATCGTGCAAACCTTCCAAGCCGAACCTGCCATCCTGGCAGTTACTCAAACAGCGCACCGCTTTAGCTTTGGGATCTTGGAGAACGGCAGTCCCGTTCTCCTTGCCGACCGACGCATTGGCCGGCACGTCCTCCGATCCGCCGCTGCCCATCAGAGCCTCCGATTGGACTCGGACTTCTAAGTCAGGACCCATGTCGCCCATAATCAAGTCAGCCGCTCTAGCGATCCCCCGCTCGTCCCTGCACACAATTCAGCATCTAAAATTACGAATCACGCCGCAATCAAGAATCCCCAAGGAACCAAGAAATTGCGGCAGCTCCTCCGCTAGCCCAAACCCCCCTCCCCAAACTCTACAACCTCTACTACAACGAAGAAAACCCATGAAGCCGAATTGATAATAAAACCAAATCAAAAAAAAAAAAAAAGAACTAATCGAAGAACCACGATGGTCATCCACGGCATGGTTCCCGCGGGAACAGACCCATCATTCCCCGCGGACATCGCCGAGCGACGCCGCGCATTCGAAAGGAAATCGCGGAGGGAACAAAACCCAGAAGCCAGGAAACGCGAAGCATCAACGGGGAAAGAGAGAACCAGCAAGGCAACCGCCAAATCCGCAGAACCCACCATGGAAAAACCAAGAAGGGAAGCAATCAAGAAATAACAGAAGAAACCCTAACGGAACCGGGAAGGGGAGAAGAGAGAGAGAGAGAGAGATACACGGGCTAGCCATGGTCGTCTCCTCCTTCGAATCGGTGCGCCGGATGAGCTCCCAGTACCGCACGACTCGTCAGCATCCAACGAGCGAAGCGCAGAAGAGAGAGGAAGAGAGGAGAGAGAGAGAGAGAGAGAGAGGGTCAAAATGGCGTCGCGCTTCTGAGCTGGCGGTGGGGGGAATTTTATATAAATAAAGTAGGAAAAGGGCGGATTAGAAAAAGGTAGTTTCGACGTGGCGGGATCTGATTGGCTGAGAGGCGATGGCGTGTGTGTCAAGCTTGCGCCGGCACACCATCGTCAGTTTGCGCGGTACGGACGACCAAGATTTTGGAGGAGGGGGATTCTCCGTTGGGAGGTGAAGGGGCTTTGGTTTTGGTTTTAAGATATTTATTTGAGAATTTTTTTTTTTTAATTTTCAAAACTTGTCCTTTTTTTTCTTTTTAATAAACTTGGTGTGCAAGCATTGGGATTTCATTTGTTGTGGGCCCTTCGATTATCTACCTATTTATTATTATATTATTTCTGGTAATCCAATACTAAATATTTTGACTCAACTAATTACTGTCATTTTTATTGCGTGCACGTGCTTTATTTATGAAGTGAACTCTTTTTTTGGTTAAATGAAAGAAGGTATTGAAAGTGTTGGCAAATTATAAATCACGTGCCGAAAAAATAGTCAATATAAAGCCACGGATTTAGCTCGCGCGCCACTGGTTGGGCAAGCCCGCCATTTTCTGCTCCACAATGATGGGAGCGGAGAGCTTCAAAGCCAATGATACACCTAAGTCCCAGACTCATAATTTGCAATAACCCAAGTATTTGGAGATAGAGAATATAGATCGAGATGTCATACCTGTGATCTTCTGCTTGCAGATCCAATCCACAACTCCCTCCCTCGACCGCTGCTATAGTAGCCTAGCAAACTCAAATTTGGTTTTGGGTGAAATGATTGTGATTATTGCGAGAGTTAGTTTGTACTAATTTAGTCGTTCCATTCTATAAACCCTAATCTAATTGTAATCTCCATAAATACTGAACAGATACAGAAGATGTGAACGACCTTTTTTGGTAGACTTACAAGCTCACCATATGTGCAATGTCGGTGTCGATTAAGCCCTAATTCACTTCGAAAATCGGGAAAAAGAGTGGATTAAAACCTTTTCATTAAAGTGGATATTTTGAAAATGATAGTTCTTTTTAAGGGTTTTGGGGAGGTCGATGCATCGATCCGAACTCCATTTTTTTGCCAATCCCTTTGTTTAAAAATCAGAAAAAAGATTGAATTTTTAGTACGCACCTCGACTTCATTGATACACTTCAAGATGTAAACACAATTAACTGAGAGAGAGAGAGAGAGAGAGAGAGAGAGAGAGAGAGAGAGAGAGAGAGAGAGAGAGAGAGAGAGAGAGGCCAATGACAAACCTTCAATGCCAAGAATCGATGAGAACCGAGTGAAAACTGAGAAAGGAGCAATTGACAATTCTCTCGTACCAAACAAATTTTCAAGGATGGAGTATCAAGAGAAGACCGTAGGGTTTGGCCAAATACCAACAAATCTTCTATAGCCAATCTGGGGTTGGTAGTAGTACTTGAGCTTAATTAAAGATGGTGCCCTTAATTCTTCTGTTTTTTTTTTTTTTTTTTTTTTTTTCATTTCAAATCGATCATATTCACTGCTACGTCGGAAAAAAAAAAAACAACCCAAATGATTACTACTATATCGGGATGGTTTTACTTAATACGGGCGAGTCCAATTCAGAAAATAATTCTATGTTAGGTCTATATTCGTTAATAAAATAAATGAATAGAGTGTGTTTTTTTAGGGAAAATTAAAACCTTCACAATGAAGGCAATGGCGGTAGGTAAAGTCATGAAGTTAATTCCCTTCTCTCTTTGATATTTCGAGATTTCTTTCTTGATTAGTGATGAATTTGTTTGTGGAGGCAAAGAGTTGATTGGATTGTTGTTTCTTTACCTACCTTATAATCCAGTTTTCCAATTGGATTTTTCTTCTTTGTTGCCGAAACGTCGTTGTCTAGCTCGCTAATAAGGTCGGAACACTGTCTTTCATGGTCAACCCTGATTTAGGAAAATGGCATGCTTGCACGTTTTAGGGGACAAAATGCCAAAATTGTTGGGAAAATCCAGGAAACGTTTGGTTGGCTAAATCAACATGCCATTAATAAACCTCTACAGTAAAGGCAATGGTATTAGGTGAGGTTATGGATTTTCATTGTGCTTCAGATTATTTCGAAGGCGGCAATATTCCCAAACAAGAGAGATAAGTTGATTCGTTTCTCTCTTTGAAATTTCAAGATGTCTTTCTTGATTAGTCCTCTAATATGGATCATGAGAAGAAGGGTGAATGGATCATAAAATTTGCCTACTGTTGACACACGAAAAATGACAAGTATTCTGGTAATGATCTCGGATGCAATCGATAAAGAGATAACCAACAAGGAAGCAACGATATCATAGCTGTCAAGTAGTGGAGTCGGTAATATCAAATGCAATTGTCAAAAAGGTAATAGTTAAGTCAGTGTAGTCGATGTAACCGTCAAGTAATAGTTGGTGTAGTAGAATTAATATAACCATCAAGTGACCATCGGTAGTAGAGTTCATGTAACTATCAAGAAAATCAATGTATCGTATATGTAACCGTCGCTTGTGGGCTATAAATGGTCCAAATATACTCTTTATAACCCTCATTATAAAACTCAACATTCTTTTGCAAATTTATATTCATCTTTACTTTCCTGTAATTTACATTACTAGGCATATCATTTACTAATAAAGGACCTTCGAAACCTTTGTCAATTCACTCTAATCCATATTCTAAAAGGTATTTCATCGTCGACTTTTCAATGAAATGTATTCTTAGCACGCCTAACGAGACACATATTGTTGATTCAAGGAGATTACGATGGCAAGAAGCTAACAAGAGTCCAACAGTACTCTTGGCAACAACAACCCATTATCATAAACTAATAATGAGGCTACCACGCATTCTAAGTCCTTAGCCACCGAAAGAGTGGCAGAGGGTAATTGATTGGGAGATGTCGATCTTCCAGAGCATCTCAGTAAAGAACCGATGGGAGAAGTTGCACAAAATCATAGTGTGATGCTGGCTATGAGATGGTTGCCCGAAGAACAACAAAATCATAAAGCTTAGTACATCGTAAGCCACATATTAGGTGCGATCAAGCTATTAATCATCAACGCTGTGAATGATGCTGTGTCTAAGTGCCCAGGCGAAGCCTCCACCAATTCCAGCACCCGACCCTAAGTCCACGGTATCCATGCCTATTTTATTGAAGCAATTTGATAGTGTTAAAGGAAGACTACAGCTATAACTTTTCTGACAATAAGGAAATCAGAAGCGGATTTGTCATGAGGGACCTACAAACTCAAGCCGGGTCTGACCACGTTCTCTCACTCACATGGTGGCTACTCTTTCTCCCGCTAATTATCTCTAGCACGAGAATTGTGAAGCTACAAACATCTAACATCATTGAAATGACTCCTCTCATTGCGTACTTAGAAGTCATGTATCCACTGTTTTCGCATAGGGAAAGATGTGATTAGCACAAAATTCGTTACGGGTTCATTGAGCAGATAAAAAAAGACGTAGCAAGTGACATACAATGTTCCTGTAGGTCTGTTGGTGTCTGCGTTGATTTGGTCGCCCACGATAATCCTCACCGGCCCAAAGTCAAATATCTTCGAGTTCATGCCATCATCGAGAAAGAAGTTGCTAGTCTTGAGATCCCTGTGGATGATTTCGACACGAGAATCCTTGTGTAAGTACAAAAGCCCTTGAGCAACTCCACGAACAATCTTCAGGCTTGAAGCTCCATATTCAAGCATAGTACTTTCGACATCTAAAGAATCTGATGCAATCCCATTTTCAGACTCCTCTCTCTCTATTACCTATTTTCCTCACGTAGAGCTCCTTTTTGGCCACTTCGCTTATGAGAAATGATTATGTGACAGTTTTAATGTACTGTGAAAATAACAGTTTATTCTGAACTATAAAAAATCAAATCACAAATAATTATTAATTGTTATGAATTATTAATTATTATGGATTTTTTTTTTTTTGTCAATCCTACTCTATTCCTATTCTACACTCACTCTCAGACTTTTGCCCTGCCTCTTGCAGGGCGTGGGAGTCGAAACCCACCCTGGAAACTTACGCGTCCCCACCCCATCTCCCCCTGAGAAGGTAGGGATTTGAACCCTTCATCTCCCCCTTCCATGTTGGAAGGGTGGCCACTGGGGCGAATCCCAGTGGTTAATTATTATGGAATTCACTTCTTGAAGAATTTGTGCCTTACAATAAAGTGTACCCAAAGACTGTTATGCTAACAAAACCCTTTGCTTATTTCCTCTTTTGATTCTCATGTGCCCCTTTCCTGTCTGAAGGTGCCAAGAGGGAGAAAGAAGGCGAGACTCATGTTTAGTAACGGTTTGTGTCCGTCATGTAATTCATTAGATTTCCCTTGATAGTTCACAAGAATATGCATGAGAGAAATAGAGTTATACCTATATGTTAAGTAATACAATTAGAAAATTATAACATCTAAACTCCATGCAAATACTGTGCAATTGTCGTGCATGTGATGTGCATGAAAGAATTTTGAGCGAAAAATTTAGGTATTCACGTCCAAAGAACCCAATCAAATCGTTTGATGTGTTGTTCAACCACTAGGGCTGCAAACAATTTGAAGTCGATACAATTTCATCACTATAATGGGTGATGCAGGCATCGGTCAAAGCGATCCGATAGTACTAGGTACATCATTTATGTGAAGGCAGATATTTATAATGAGAATGTTGAAGCTGGATCAAAATTGGAGAACATTATGTTCGTCGCGATGATAGTGGTAAGATCATAATCACCGGAAGCAAAACGGTCGGTGCATGCTTTACCACTTTCAATGTGGCAACTAAATATCATCTAAGCTACTTATTATCTTCTTTATTATATTATCATCTACTACCAAAGAATATATATCAACGTATTAGGAAATTTACCCGATTATTTGAGTGTCAAAAGTTTGAAAATGTATACTTAAGTATTAAAATTTAATGGATCAATTAAGTGTCAATGGTAAAAAAATTCGGCCAAAATACTGACGTAGCATTTTTCTAGCAAGACAAGTGTAAAACGACTTCATTTTCCACACTGATGTAGAAAGAAAAGCAAAAAACAATGTCGTTTTGCCTTTGAATTTTAATAAAAATATTAATAAAATAAAATTTATTATTAAATATAATATCTAAATTTATTTTTATTCTTTTTTTAAAAAGCAGATTGCAGAAGGCGAGGGCTATGCAAGCCCTCGCTTTCACCTCCCCACTGTCACCGGAAGCGACACTTGGCCTAGCTAGGTGAGGGTTTGCAAGCCCTTGCCGCCAATCAGCTAGGATAGTCAACCCTTAGCTAGGGCCTGGTGACCCCAACTCATTCTCCCCCCTTGCTAGTGACGATGGAGAGGTGGCAATGAGAGCTTGCACAACCCTTGCCTTCTACAATATGCTTCTCCCTTTTTTAAATAATTTAATTTAATTAATATTTATTTTAAAATATAAAAAGATGCAAAACAACGTTGTTGTAGCTCTTCCTTACTGACTCAGCTTTCCAACGAGTCACGTAGGTGAGTTATATTACTAAAAAATTGCCACGTAAGATTTCTGACCGAGGTTGTCGGACTTGGCACTCAAATGTTTCAATTTTTTAAAAAAAGTGACACTTAAGTGTAGATTTCATAATTTTTTGCACTTAAGTATCTCTCATGCCAAGTTTTGGCACTTGCACTGTTCTTTGGTCAATTATAATGTGTGCTTACCTTATACTCCGGTTGTTTGATTTTTTATTTTATTTTTATTTTTTGAAATTCAGCCGTCTAATTCACCAACAAGATTGGAACATTCTCTCTTATTATCGACCATGATTTCATAATGACATGCATGCACTTTTTAAGAAAAACCCTAAAAATATTGGGGAAACTCTCTAAAAATTTGGCCAAGCCATGGATTGATAAGAATGATATAACTCGGTGGCTCGAATAGTATGGAAATAATAGTCTATTAGTTTGAAAATAACAGATACATTAATGTGGAGATTTGAGGAAATATTAACGGACGAATAATGTCAAGCGTGGATCTTAAGATTATGGTTATTTGACAGACTTACCAAAATAGCGATGTAGATTTATATAACACCGGTCCTCTCTTTTCCTAACAAGCACACAGAAATTCCATCTATGTCGTGAGATTAGGAAAACGGATTAGCACGAGAAATCCGGTTTTCTTCCCGATTCAACAGTGGCGTCATCTTTTGCACATTTAGGTATGTTTTTATTTTCATGAAATGATCAGTTTTCAAGATCTAAAATTTTATGTATGCTGATGGGATGATTCTAACAAAATCTTCAATAGCTAAGCCGGGGTTAGGAGTATCTGAGCCTAAATAAAGCTGGCGGTACTAAATCTCTTTGCTTTCCATGAAAAGATATCGATCATATTCATTGCCTGGTTGGGAAAATCGACCCAGAATATTTACTACCATGTCGCAATGCGTTTGCTTGTCTAATATGGCGAGTCTAATTTGGTGGGGAAAAATGAAAACTCCAATTCATGGAATTTTATTTCGTGTTGTTTTTCTAAGGAGGAGATAAAATAGCTAAACTAGAGAGATAATATATTCCTTTCTCTCTTTATTATTTCAAGAATTCTTTCTTTTCTAGTGCTAAATAGGGTTGTTAAAAAAAATTAAAGAAATTATAGATGTGTACCTACCTGATAAGCTAGTTGTCCAATTCCCCAAGAAGGTTAGAAGGTTCTTTTTGCATCGCTGATGACGTGCAATGCATTTTTATTTTTATTTTTTTGGTGAAAATGACGTGCATGCATTTCTTTTTCACTTTCGCCACAATTACAAATATGCACATTTTGTTTACAAAACAAGTAGCTCTTTCCAAAAGATATTATTTGAAAATTTTAAGTTAATAGAATATTTTTTTCTCTAAGGCTATGTTCGTCTTGTGGAAAAAAATGATTGAAAAACGTTTTCCTAATAATAATTGCTTGTACCATTTGAAATAATTAATTGATAAAAATACTTTAGTTACCAACAATAAATTATTTCTAGATATTTTTATGAACAATAGTTATTAATTTTTGTAAGTAACACGCGAGATCATTTTTTTTTTTTCATTTTGCACGAAATAAGCATTTGTTTGGTAAAAAAAACTTCATGATAAAGAAAAATACATTTCAAGAAATCATTTTCTAGCAAAATAGTTAGTTTTCCTTTATTAGGTGATATGTTATCAAAAACATTTTTGGGTATTTGGATCCTATTTTGACTTTATATCAGGCCCATAAAATTCATATTTTTAAATCATTTTTATTTTTTAATTTATTATATTTTAATTTTTTTTTTTTTTCTTTTTTTTTTTACTTTTTTTCCTTTCTTTCTTTCTTTTTTTTCTTTTCCTTCTTCCTCTACGATCACCGAGCCTCAACGACAATCACAAGCGAGCTTCGCCTCACGAGATTGGGTGAGCCATAAGCTCGTCAACCTCGGTAGAGTCCGAACTCACCAAGATTGGGCGAGCCATGAGCTCGTCAACCTTGACTGAGCCCGAGCTTGCCAAGATTGGTTGAGCTGCAAGCCTGCTTGGATTGGACGAGCCTCAAGCTCGCTGGCCCACATCATGGCCAGTCACTGGGTTGCTAACCATCACCAAGCCATGCGGGCGAAGGAAGAAGGAGGAAGAAGGAAAAAAGAAAGAAAAAGAAAAAAAATAAAACTAAAAAGTTTTAATTTTAAAAAAATAATAATTAAAATTTTGAATTTTTATAAAAAAAAATATTTTTGTAAGAATAAACATTTCATTAACCAAGGACCCCAAGACTAGAAAAATATTTCGGAAAATGTTTTTCAGTTCTTTCAAATAGGAGATCTTTCCCTGAATTTAAGTTTTGTTAGAAAAATAATTTATGTTGAATTAATTTTTTAAGCAAAGTAAATGCCGGAAATGTTTTTCTAGAGAATATTTTCTGTCAAAGAAACCAACCCTTAAATTTATTTCCAGGACTCCGTGTAATTTGATATCCGACGCACGGACCGTGATGCACTGCATAAATTACTGAAAAATAATGTGCGGATGGAGGATGGATTAGTCAAATGCCAATATAGAAAAAGAGATGCTTTCCACGCGTAGCTCATCTATCCATCCGCTTAACAATCAACATTATTATATTTGTCCTTTTGTCCTGCCAGGATCGAGGCATCGACTTTCGATGGATTCTTGTCATGCTCTTTGGAAACTCGGATTCAGTTCACATAAAAAGTCCAACTTCATGCGGAGCTTGTCCCCAGGATGGTCCCTTTTCATTCCTAGGCGTCGGTGGAATCGCTGGGGATGGAGCTCGGCATGAACACTTTTTGCTTGTTTCATGGCAAGAACCGCGGATGTATGTCGAGGCCATGTTCATACCAGAAGTGCAGAACTTGAATTTACCATTGATGAAGTCCCTGGATAGAACTGACCCCCGCCGCGATGTTACTCTTCCGAACCGGCTTTCATTGGGATTCTTTTACATTCTTGAGGCGCAAGAGCGATTTCCTGTTCGCCTTCGACTAATTGCCTGACTCGAGCTTTTACCCAAGAGCTGCTCAATGGCGAAAAGAAAAGGAAAGAAGACGGGCGAGGCAATTGCTCGCGGGTAAAATCTGGCTAGACCATCGAGAAGGAGGGGAAGGAAAAGGTTCCATAGGTTTGGACGAAGTTCTTGCGGCAAAGAAAAGGAACACTTTGTCTCGTCTTCGAAACAATTATTCGAAACAATAGATGAGAAAACACAGAGGAGCGGAAGAACTTTAGCATGTATTGCGATAGCCGAGCCGAGGACGGTGGTCGTCAACTACTGGATGGATTACAGCTGATTCCGCCACAAACGATTTGAAGAAGTACAAAAGCCTAAGAAAAGGAACATTTCTACTTCTAAACACAGAAGGACCAGTATAGTTAAAATCGCAAGCACTATATACTGTAAGGCAGAAGAATTGGAAATGAAGCATGTTGAAACAAGGCAAAAAGGAATGTTGAGGAAATTGCTATGAAATGCATATACAAATACACCTGGTTAGATGACTTCCATAGCAGCATAAATTTTTAGTCTTTATCTGTAATCGTCTTCACTGAAGTCTACGCTTAAGGATCCGATGGATGCCATCTTTTGACGCCTAATCTGTTCCCTAAACTTGGCGATGAACTCACCAGCCTTCTTATCAACCTCATTAGCTTCAGTTCCCACGTCACTGAGATAGTCGGACACGGCTTCTTTATCCAATCTCCTTTGGGGATTTTCAGCCTCAGCCATCCACTCCCCGCCGGAGTTCACATGTTTGTTGTCACGATGATTCGTTTCACCATTTGCACAATCAGCAAACTCTTGCTGCAAAACAGGACTGGAATTTCCCAGACTCGGTTGACCCGCACTACTGAAGGAGCCATGAGAACCTTCAGTTTTGTTCCCTTCCTTTCTCATACCAAAATGGTCTGTCTTTTCATGCTTCATTCCCACCTTGTCATCTATGAACTTTCGACAGGCCTCTTCGAATTGATCAACTGTTTCTGTTTGTCTGCGCGCTCTGAATGTTCTGACTGATTTTCCTCTCGGCGTACCTTTGATGTTCTTCTCGCGCGATTTGACATCTAACTTCAGAGAACCCTGAGGCAACCCTCTTCTATGCGATAAATTCTCTCTGCTGATGCACCCTGGGTCCTCACGATCATCCTTCAGTTTTCTCTGGCCATCCCCATCAAGAAAAGTATCGATACTGGTATAGCTACGACAATGAGATCCACGAGGCGGAAGTTTATTACCCGAGAATTCCTCCTGACTAGTCTTCTCACTCAGATCCATCTGCTCGTCGTTTAACTTTTCGATACTAGTATAGCTACGAGATTGAGATCCAAGCGGTGGAAGTTTACCACCTGAGAATTCCTGATATCTCTTCTCGCTGAAAGCCATCGGCTCATCATTGAATTGTTCGATACTAGTATAGCTACGGGAATGAGATCCACGTGGTGGAAGTTTATGACCCGAGAATTCCTCCTGACTTCTCTTCTCGCTCAGATCCATCTGCTCGTTGTTTAACTTTTCATTACTAGTATAGCTACGAGAATGAGATCCAAGCGGTGGAAGTTTATCACCCGAGAATTCCTGATATCTCTTCTCGCTGAAATCCATCTGCTCATCATTGAATTTTTCAATACTAGTATAGCTACGGGAATGAGATCCACGCGGTGGAAGTTTATGACCCGAGAATTCCTGACTTCTCTTCTCGCTCAAATCCATCCGCTCATCATTTAACTTTTCAAGCAGAATCTTCTCATTTCTCTGAGAATGAGACATGTCTGGTGACACTTTCCTGTTCATCGAAGATGAATAGAACGTGCTTTTGCTGTCAAGCGAATTATGTATCACATTTTCACCGTAATCATCTTTATCTGTCAAGTTTCTCCCCACGCCCTTCTCGTAGCCAGACACATCAAACGGACCGCAAGCATCAAGTGGCGAAGCGGCATGTGAAGAAGGGAACTGGTCCTTCTTGTTCCAAGGGTCCTCCACTTTTGGCAGGTCCAAAGAAGCGGAATGCAAGGGAGAGAGCTTGTCAGGTGAGGAGGAAGACGATGCTGAACCTGTATGCGAACTTAAAGACCCATTGGACTTAAGAGACCTCGATCTGTGATGCCTAAATCGAGATTCCTCAGCTGAGATATGCCTAGCATGTCGTCTCTTCCCGCCATTACCGAAACTCTCTCTAACCCCCATCCTCTCGAACCTCGGCTGCCCCGGTATTGCTGAATCCAGAGGCACAGCCATGGTTTCGTCCAACTTCTTCTCCAAATTAACCGGACCCACATCACCATAATCCCCATTGATATGGCCATCGGAGCTAATTGAAGAGTGACCGGAACCATTACCGAAACTCTCTCTAACCCCCATCCTAGATCGAGATTCCTCAGCTGAGATATGCCTAGCATGTCGGTTCTTCCTGCCATTACCGAAACTCTCTCTAACCCCCATTCTCTCGAACCTCGGCTGCCCCGGTATTGTCAAATCCGGAGGCACAGCCGTGGTTTCGTCCAACTTCTTCTCCAAATTAACCGGACCCACATCACCAAAATCCCCATTGATATGGCCATCAGAGCTAATCGAAGAGTGACCGGCACCAGAAACAGGAACAGATCCACCCCCATTTCTCGATTTCCGCCTACTCGGCTCCCCAGTCCGTGATCTAAGGCTCCTAACAGGCAATCCCAAGGGCTTGGAATACTCATCACCAAGATTAAAATTTGGCTGAGCCACCACAACCATGGGCTCAACCGGAAAACACTGAGAACTCCAGCTACTAACCACGGCATCACCATTCTCAGAGCTCAAAGATCCAGACTTTAACTGTTCCTCACTAGCAAAATCAGTCTCTTCACCGAAAGCAACCTTGGACTCACCTTGCGAGTACTGGGCAGCGTCCCATTTCCACGCCTCCTGCGCCGGCCTCTGGATCTTCCCGTCGGGCCCGCACGAGAGCTCGTACCCGTCTTCGAAGATCGACAGGAAGTCCCCCACCCGCGACGCGCTCCACGCCGCCGCGGCGGGGACGGGGGCCGCTCGGCGCCCTCGGGCCCGCCGTCCCCGCGGTTCCGGCGGCTGAACAGGCCGTACGACACGGCGAGGCCGATGAAGAGGAGGTGGAGGAGCTCCCAGAACTCGGTGAACAGCCGGTGGTCGAGGAAGGCGGGGGCCTGGGAGGGGAAGAAGGGGACGGCGACGAGGAGGAGGGCGAGGAAGACGGCCTTGAAGACGGAGCGGGGGAGCGAGGACGCCGCCGCCGCCGCCGCCGCCGCCGCAGCCGCAGCCGCAGCCGCAGCCGCAGCCGCCGCGGCGGGGGCTTCTGGGCGGTGGGCGGGTGGAGGCTGCGGAGGGGAGGCGGGGGTCGGCGCGGGAGGCGGTGCGGGTCGCCATTGTCGAGGGGGATGGAGGAAAGCTTCGAGCTTTGGGAGCTCTGCAAGTAGGTGGTGGAGAAGAAGAAGAAGAAGAAGGAGGAGAAGAAGGAGAAGAAAAAGAGGAAGGAGCAGTGGGGAGGAGGAGAAGTGGAGGTGGCGAAGGAAGGAAGACTTTGAAGCCAAGGCAAAGCAAAGAGACAAAAGGGGGGGGGGGAGAGAGAGAGGGGCCACGTCCGTGAAAAGTGGGAAGGACCGTTCGGTTTCAAAAGGGACCGAACTGCCAAGCCTAAGGAGCATCATCATCATCATCATCATCATCATCATCATCATGCTGTTTTTGTTTGCTTTTCGTGAGTTTTTGATCTGCGTTTTGGAGTGAAATTATCGACGAGGAAAGAGTGTGATCCGATGGAGTGTTGTGAGGTTCAGGAAATGGGGAAGTTAAAGGGGGAAGAGAAGGGCCAAGAGGGTGGAGAGAAAGAAAGTGTTGTTGTACTCAGCAAGGGGGAAGAAAAAGATCATTTTCTAATCAATTAGGCTGGCACAATTTTCAGATAGAAACTTAATATGCGTATGGCAACAATTCTGTTCTCAGAAATAATTTTTGTTTATAAACGATTTTATTTATATCAGTTCTTTGGATGAAATTTTTAGTAGAATAGCGCATTTGCTAAATGTACAAAATTTATATTTCCGGAGTAGATTTGTGTTTGATATAACTTTCAATTTTTCTCGTAATTTAAAATTTCTTTTGATTTTTTAATAGTTTTATTACATTTTTTCTCTTCTTTTTTTTTTTTTTTTCTTCTTCTTCTTCTTCTTTCTCTAGCAGGTCACCGATCTTGGCCATGGTCGACGACTGACCAGACAAGAGCTAGCGACCTCATCGTGGCTGGGCAAGGCTTCGGCGAGGTCACTGGCTCTCTTTTGGCCAATTGTCAGCCATCACCAAGGTCAGCAAGGCTCTAGTAAGGTCACTAACTCTTTTTGGCGAATCGTCGGCCATCGCCAAGGTCAGCAAACAACTAGAGGAAGAAAATAAAAGGAAAAATGAAAAGAAAATTACTTGATTCTTGAGTTGTTTTCAAGAATAAAGAAGCAACTTTTTTTTTACTTAAGGCCTCTTTAATAATATACCAGATAATGTCTGATTTTATTCTTTTATTCCCCATGAATAAAAAAAAAAGAACAAAAATCTATTTAGTAACTTTTTATTCCCAATAATAGATTTGGAACAAAATCAATAAGTCAAAAAAAAATTGCTTCTTTACTCTCTGGAACAATTTCAAAATTAAGTATTTTCTCTCTTTTTTTTCTCTTTTCTTTTCTCCTTTTTCCTTTTTTCTTTTCCTTTTCTTCTTCTTCTTCCTCTTGGTAGTAGTTGAAGCCTTAACGGACCCCAACGAGGCTTGAACTGATGAGGCTCAACCTTGCTAGCCCCCAGCGAGGTCTCTGGCCATCTCTCGAGACCAAAGAATCGGCTAGAGAAAAAAGAAGAAGAAGAAGAAAAGAAAAGAGAGAAAAAAAAAATAAGGTTTAATTCTAAAGTTGTTCTCGAGAATAAAAAAAACTTCTTTTTTACTTCTTCATTATGTTTCAAATTTATTCCCAAAAACAAAAAAGTTACCAAACGGATTTATATTCTTTTTTTATTTTGCATAATAAAAGAATAAAATCAAACATCATTTGGTAACTTTTGGCACGATATCAAATGAAACTTTATTAATCTTGTTCCAAATCTATTCCTAAGGAAAAAAAAAAACGTACACAAAAAAGATTTTTATTCTTTTTCTATTTCAAAGAATTTAATAAATAAATAAATAAGGAAACAGAAACATTACCAAGTCGCACCCTTAGTAGCAGGTGCTTAGGGATTTTTAAGGTACACCACAAATATTAATCATTTGGATGAAGAGAAGAAAAGATCCTAATCAATAAGTTTAAGCCTGTTGCAATCGGTTGCCAATTTTCGAGTAATGTCGGATTTTTTATTAGGGCTGTAGAATTGAATCGTTTTATCCGAGAACTAAATTAGGCTTCCCGAAAACCAACCTAATTCCTAGTTTCAAGTGAAGATCTACCCGGGAATTGAACTAACCGAACCGGTTTTGAAACCAATTTCATGAAGCCTAAAAGTCCTACTTTTTCTCTTAACATCTTTTTCTACTCTTAATTTTTTTGTTAACATATCTCTCTCTCAACACTTATACTCTTGCTTACTAATTGTCGTAATTCAAAAACTACACAAATATACAACGTTATGGTATTTGTTATAACTATGCGTTCCAATCCTTTATCATAGTGAAATATTGTATAATTTTCCATTTTTTTTTATGAGTATTTAGAGGTTTAATCAAACCGAGTGAAGTCAATGCACAGCTAGGCTCAAGCTCAACTTGGCTCAAATATGCAAAGCTCGAAGTTCAACTCAAGCTCGATCGAGAATTAAATATACTATTCAAGCTCGTCTCGACTCTATTCAATCACAATCAACTTATAAAATAATAATAAAAAATGGATGGACTTTATAAATTCAAATATTATGTAATTTTGATTATTGCTATGTTTTTTTTTCCTAAATATGTAAATCAAGCAATGAGAGCTTGATTAAGCTCAATTAGGTTCATGAACTATTGAGTTGAGTTGACAAGCTTGAGCTCGACTTAACAAATTAAGCGAGTCAGTCTCAACTAGCCATCGTACAAAGGCCAAGATATTTGTGTATAACGTGACTCGATTGGATCTTTAGATTTGTGTTTGGCAATCGGGATGAAATTTTGGGGTCTACTTAAGACAAAAGAGCATTTAGGCTAGATAAAATTATTTTATGGGGAGGTAAGATAAAGATGGATATAATTTCAAATATCCATAATAAGAAAGTTTTTATTTTCAAATAAAAACTTCTTAAATTAACGAATTTAAAATTATATTTAAACATAAAATAATATTTGAATTTTAATATAAGAAATTCAAAATAACAAAAAATAATAATTTTTAAAATTAATCTTATTTTTATATATTCGAATTTAATTATATCTTATAATATAAGATTCAATATATAAATATATATTTATATTTATTATGCATTTTAGGTATTTTAGTATTTTAGATATATTAGTACAATTTGTAATTAATAAAATTTTATTAGAGAATGATGGAAAGAGAAGAAGAAAATTAAAAATTAAAAAAGAGAGGAAAATAAAATAAAAATAAAAATGAAGTATTAGAGATTCTTACCATCTCTGTCTGTAAAATTTGTAATTAATTTATATTGATACGGCGTTTTAACCAAATAATATATATATATATATATATATATGATGTAAATATATCAAACTTTATTGCTGCAATAACTAACTAGTAAATAGTTGATTGGATATAGCAAAATCCTCTAGATTTCATATCATATCATATATTATCAAATCCTATATTGATTAGAAATCTAAACGACCAAATGTAACCTAGGAATATATAAAATAAATCATATTTCCTTATATTCAATGCAATGCTTTTACAAGTAAATTTTGTAAATGAATGAGAAAACGAACTATTTTGGAATTTAGGTTCAGTTTATTTCATTGAAAAAGAATAATTTAGAAAATATTTCCAAAACAATGGTTGCTATGATATTTACAAAAATAATTAAACCAAAAATACCTTTATTGTACATGAAAATATTCAAATATAAATTGTTATTAACGATAAAAATAATTTTCATTACTAATTATTTCAAATAATATAAAATATTTTCTTAAAAATATTTTTCGAATTATTCATTTTTAGCTAAATAAAGGGAGCTCTGTATGACGGTTGTTAATTTGGAAATATTGAATATGTTCCAACTACATACCACTTTCAACAAATATGACGAATTTTAATTAGACGAAAATTTTTCCTATAAACATGTTCATGTGGTAAAAATCTTTTTATAAAATTACAGGACATTATATTGTCCTGTCTCCAACAACAATTTCATCCTCCATGTCGTAAAAGAGAAAGCAAGGACTGGAAGTAGAGAGAGAGAGAGAGAGAGAGAGAGAGAAATTTCCAGCCATCTTCGCCTCTGATTCCCGCCGGCGGCCGCTTCGCCGGAATGATGGCGGCGACGGACGACTTCGTGGAGGCGGACAACGCGGAGGCCATCATCAGCAGGATCGAGCACAAGTCCCGCAAGATCGAGAGCTTGCTCAAGCAGTAAACTTCCCCTCCTCGATCCCCTCTCTTTGCCGCCTTTCCGTCCGCGATTTCGCCGGATCGAATTTGAGCTGACCCACCTCCGCATTTCCTCGCGTTTCGGTTCGTCGCGTGCAGGTCGAGGCCGGTGGAGGCTCTCAAGACCGCCCTCGAAGGGTCGCCTCCGAACACGCGGGACGAGCGATGCAAGGTTCGCCCTTTTTTTTCTTTTTTTTTTTGCTCTTTTTTTGGTGGGTGTTTGCTGCTTGTATCGGTAGATCTTTGCGGGTGGTGAAGTCGCGGTTTTTTGCAGTCGGCGAACTGGATAGTGGTGCACAGAGCGATAATGGCGATAAAGGATCTGGATGCCCTGTTCTCCTCCTTGGATCCCGAGTACTACGACATCCTCATGAAGTGAGTGTTGAGCCGTCTTTTCCTTGCTGTTCGTACCCGTCCGTTGTTGATGCTCGTTCGGATTGTTGCTTCATGTTTGCTTAGTAATCTTTACCGTGTGATGGTAGCAATTTAAGGCACAGGGGATGGTTTTCTTGTTTCCATTAAGTTTGTAGCGCTTGAAGGCACAAGTGATATCAATGCCGAAATGCCACTGTGTGTGTGTTGGGCGGGGGGGGAGGAGGAGAGGGGGGGTGTTTGTGAAGGGCTTAATTTTTACCCAACTGTCTTGGGATCATGGAGAGGCTCATTGGGTAGTGACGATTATGCCTAATGATTATCGGCTGTGAAGGGCTTAATTATTGAGCTGTTTGTTGCGGCTGCAGCTTTTGGTAGAGATATTTAATAAAGATCAAGAATTCATGGGTGATGTAATAACTAGAAACAGCAAACTGTCTCTTCAGTTTATTGGTTTATCCGTGTCAGCAGGGTTGGCATGTTAGGATCTCCAAAGTCTTAATGTTTTTTCCCCCAACGACTTAGTTTGATATTCATTTTCTTATTTCTGGTGTTCAGCCCTACAAATAATTGGGTGAGAATAACTCAAACTAATGAAGTGATCTTGGAAGAATTACCTTTTATGAAATTTGACCATAACTTTGCTAAGGAATAGCCTACTACTTTGGTTTAGGTTATCAGTTTCTCACTTTTGCTTATGAAGAATAGGTTGCGCCAGTAACTACTATTAATTGTTTGCTTTGGCTGATCATAGTCTATCTAATCAAGGCCTTGTTAAAATGTTTGTGTTGTTGTATTGTGAATTCACTGAATTGTGCTACTTGTGATTGCTCTACTTATTTGTTGATACCCCATTTTTTGAAGGAACACACCGTGTTAAACTATGCAAGGCAGTCAAGTTAGAGTGTATAGGGATTCCTATTCCCAAATAAAAGCCCTTTTAGAGGCTATGCTTAGACTAAGCTGGACTTTCTTTGTTGCTACGATGTGATTTGTATTAGGCATTCTAGTTGCCTCTTCCCAAGGATCGGTACCAATGCTTTGTTTGGGAAGGAGGGTAGGGGAAGGAAAATTGGAGGTGGTGTGGAAAATGGGGTAAAGTTTAAAACTTTAGCATGGAGAGGACAGAAATTAAAATTTTCTTTCCATTTTCATCCTGTCCTTGCCTTCTAAACGAAGTATAAGAGTGATAGACTGGAGATGATAAAGCAGGGCAGGTAAGGTTGTCAATTTGGAATAGAAGGTAACATATGCTCAATGATATTTGCTCCTGTCCTGGGGTTATACATGTTAATGCTTGGGGTAGTTGTGGATTTAGAATAGCAGAAGCAACTCCTGGTTTAGATTGTCCCAAAACTATGATGACATGTAGCTTTCCCTGAATTCTAGACGAGGCATTTTATCAATTTTATTGACAAAGTCCTTATTGGTTGTTTCTTTGTTGGTTGTATTGAGTGCCAAAATCTAGTCATGCAATCTAGTCCTAAAAGATCTCCTTCCTAGATCAAATGCCTGAGACTTCTGAGTAGGTTGATCTAATGGTATTTCTGGTCTGGGTGATTGGAAAGACAGAGTAATTAAATTGACAACTTTTGGGGTTAGCTTGATCTCAAGGCCGGTTTCAAGCAGGAGTAGAATAAATTTTTTTTCTGCAGGATTCTGGTTTAGATTCCATTTTCACCAAGGTGCCATACTCTATTGGCTTGCCATATTCTTCACAACTCAGCCAGAAAAAAAGTAGTACCATGTTCATTCGTCTCATGTGTTCTTCTCACTCACTGAATTTTGGCATATAATGATCATACAAGACAATTGCATGCTGTTTTCCCCAGTCTCCCTGCAGCAATGTATTTGAAATTCCTTCCCGTTGATAACAGTGTCATTTGACCAGATAAATTGTGTTTGATAGCACGATACTTTTCTTTCTGGTTGGAGAACATGTTCCTTCTTTTCATCAGCACTTGAAACCTATCTTATTCTATGGATACTGCAAATATGACTTATTGGCTTGTCAATGCTTAAGACTGGCGTAGAGCATTATCTAACTCTCCTTAAGGAATTATATGCAAATGCTCTGGGGATGTTTCTTTATCGCTATTGGTACTTGAGTTAGTCTAAACTGACAAGATGGTATACAACAAAAATTGTCTTGAGGTCATCATTGAAGTACTTGAATGTTCTTACGGCTGTGAACATCTTCATTTAGGAGCAGTAATTAAGTAGATGGGGATTTGATGGCATCTGTTGTTTGCCTTATGTATGTATGCTCAACATGTATTTTACTTTGATCTTCAGGCTCAGTGTGCAATTATGGTCCCATGACCAGCAAAATTTTACCATTGTTAACTGAGATTAAAGGTAGATATATATATTGACCAATTGGTTTTGGTGTTTGGCTGGCCTATAAGTCTGATTAGAAGAGATTAGAGTTTCCCCATGTATCATGTATTGCTCTCGTCTGATCATTACTATCTTGCTTGGATTACCGGTATTGTTAAGGCCTTTGTTGGAGTTCAACATGCATTCCTTCTCTAGTGAGTAGTAAGAGAATTCAGTGTGTAAATGCTATCATTGTTGAAGTTTTTATGTGCTTCATTTCGTTCGTTAATGCCTTCTTCTTTTCCCACTCACAACATATCTGTGAAACCAGAGCCTCCTTTATTAATTTGATCCTCTTGTTGCTCGCCAGATACTTGTACAGAGGCTTGTCTACAGGCGATCGCCCCACCTGTGACCAATGCCTGCGGATTCACGAAAGACTCACGGAGAGGGCAGGCTTGGGGTGCATACTTCGTTCCTTAGCGGACACCATGAATACAGTATGATGATTGTTGATAGCTTGATCTGAAGAGAGAGAAGTTTTCACTGTATTATTACTCGCCTCCCTTTCCTGTAGATTTGGGCTGCAGTGTATCTGTCATCAACATGAATTGATCAGTATTATGCTTTATTAGGAACCGTCATCTCCGATTCCTTACGAAGCTATACTTGCTTCAGATTGCTAGAGAGCACGCATTCTTTCATTTCAAGGAGTTGGGCGTCTGTCTCTGTCTACCCTTGCGAGCGCGACTGGCAACTATGAACACTTAAATTAACTCAACTCGAACATGAGAAACTTTTGTTCCTGACGTAAGTATGGCTAACCGATGATTTACACAGTTTAGACTGTCTTGATCCAGGTTTCACGCAGATGATTCTGCATCTCCACTTGGGGATTGAGACGGTCAGGGGCAACATTTTGCTTTGGTGCAGTTTCGTTAAACTGAAAATAAAATGAATTCTCCATAACTCATCTTGGCAGTTGACTTCTGTGCATTGATTGTAAGAGGAAGAAATGGCCATCGTTACATGACAGAGCAGATGTGTAGAATCTTCGAAGTTGTAAAATCTGGGTCGAATATAAACCAGAACATACGCAGAGAACATACGCATGTGTTCTACTTCTTGAAGCCGTCTTATGGAAATGTACTTCATGTGTCGGTCAACCGACCGATGTGCAATTTGTGCTTCGTCCTACTCAACGGATGCTTGAATTTTGAAAATTTTGAAATCTTTCACTTTCGATCGGCTTATTACACCTTAAGTCGCCGTCATATGTCATGTGATGTAACTACTTTCTCTACCAAATGGGCTAGTCAGGAAATTGACTTTAGCATTCCTGAAACCTAACCACTTTACTCCTAGACTAGAAACGTTGTCAGCAATCGAGATTTATTAAACAATAAGATGAAAGAGAACTGTCAGTATTCTAATATGGTCATTGCCTAATCATAGAATGAATATTGACATTGCCTAATCATAGAATGTGACCGCCATGTACGTATCCATGGTTAGGGGACATCATACAACTCCTGCCCGTGTTTCAGTACTTTGCTCCCAAATTTACTTTCGAAAGGCATATTCTGTGTCACCCGTCAACAAATATCACAATTGAATTGCTTGAAACAGCTGATGACCCAACATGGTAGATGAGACCATGATTCATCGACATTCGAATAGATTTGACAATCACCCACATCATGATAGATCATCAAATTACCTAAGTGAACAAGTTTCATGAACAACTAACGTTCACCTTTTCCGTTCCCTACATGTTTTCGACCTTAAAAACAGGGATAAGATTTGTCTATCCCAGCAATCAATGTCCTATTATCAGCAAAAAGGACAATAGACGCTCTATTTTGCCAATCATTGGATCTTTCTACGTCATACTTGCTAATGTATCGTCAGGATGAGCTGATACTCTTTGCTTTACGCCCTGGCACATGCCGCGCAGATGTCAGAAAAGCCATTAAGAGTGCAAATTGTTCAGTCCTTGTTGCATCTGTAGCCTTGCCCAAGGGTTGATGGATGGTCCAGACTGACTAAAAGGATTATGGACCGGCCCCACGGGGCCAATCACTGAGGCAGTGACTGAAGATGAAGATGGAGGCGACAATGACGACGAAGGAACAGACACTCGCTGACATGAAGGGCACATGGTGAGCGTGGTGGGCGGGTTCATATGCATGTAGAGCTGTGGGGAGAGCTTCAGTGCTCTGAGCTCCTGCACTTCCTTCTGCAGCCTCTTGTTTTCCTGTGTAAGATTGTCACAGCATCTCTTAAGGTACTCACAGTCCACCTCAGTTTGCTTCGTCTTAGTCCTACACCAAATTGGTAAAAAGAAAAAAGATGTTATGGTACATCCTCATACAGAGCTCCCCCACACAGATTGTTGGTGCCAAACTACAGCATGATAATAACACATTATCAGCTCAATCTAGTAAGGTATGAATAACAATCTTCAGCCCATTTCCATGTGATTAAGAAAATCAAGATGGCAGCTATTAGACAAAAGAATTGCACATTTGCTCAAACCTAACATAGAGAAGCTGCTTCATCAAACCAATTCTTTGATGCAAAAGACCCAACGTCATTATCCTAACCATAAACAGAGCTTTCCAGAGCTGCATTGTAAATCATGAGTGCATGAATCTAAACTGGGGCCCTCGCATAACAAAATTTTAGGTATTTGAGTACTCCCTAATAACTTCACTTCCTCCCCTGGCGGCTTAGAATTTATGGATCCCACATATCAGTGCTCCATACTAAAGTGAGAACGCGAAGCGTACTCCTAGATTAAGTGACAAGTCACATCACCGGACTCCCGCTACACGCTCATGCACCTCGTGTGCAAGATGGCCCAACTGGGATACATGTGGACCCAAAGATTACATGCACTCACTATAAAGAAAAACAACAACTTCGCTGTCGAACTACCATCAAATGATTAAGAGAGAACCAACCACCCCCACCCCAACCCGCCTCTCTCCCACTCCTGACATTTTTCTTCCACAATGATCAGAGTGATGCAGATTAGACGCAGATGTAAAGCCATGTATTTGGGCAAAAAGAACTCAAAACTATCAGTTACCTGGCACGCCTGTTCTGAAACCAGACCTCTACCTGTCTGGGACTAAGATTCAGCTGCTTGGCCAAGGCAAGCTTTTGCTTCTGAAACTCAAAACAATCTCCAGTTAAACTCATCGAAACCATCCCTTTATTACATCCAAAGGGAAACCTAAAGATGATCTCATCATTCATAAATGAAAATGAAAACCAATTTGTGATTCACACAGATCCAATCATTGCAAAAAAGAAAACAAGAAAAAGGTCTCAAATCCCCAATTCGACTGTTACCAGCAAATGATAACTACAAATAAACATCAATCTCATGACTGAAATGCACTTTAAATTCTATTTTTCCTACCAAACATCCATGTCAGGTTTACAAACAGTGATTACATGCTCACGCACATTCAAAGAAAGCATATATTAATCAGTAATAGAATGACCAAAATTGCTGCTCACAGGGTTAAGAGTGTTGTGCTCTTTGAATGTCTCCTCTAGCACCAATGACTGTTCTCTAGACAGCCTGAGCTTCTTCCTCGCTCCATCTCCTCCGCTGCCATCTTCTTCGATGCTCTCACAAGAGCACGAAGTTCTCTCAGCCTCAACTTCATTTTCTCCAAGCGGTTCTCTCTCACTTCTCTTCCCACTTATGCTCGACACGGTGCTGTTAGGAGATGAGACATGATTATCATCATCCAAATCCACCACCAGTATGTCTCGGTTGATGCCAACTCCACCAAAGAACGGCCTTGTTTTGGAGTTTGTTTCTGAAAGTTGATGAATACAAATCAGGATTTGATAAGGCCAAGGAGGACAACGCTCCTCCAAAACTTAATCAAGTTTTTAAGGCAAATCTCACACTTCAACCTCCTTGAAAATGACAAAGCGACGGCCAATGAACATTAGAGTCTTAGCCTTCTACATCTAATCTAATAAATTACATTAAACATGAAGTAAACCCGAATCATTTCACAGAAACTGTTCTGCTTTGTAGCTTCTATGAACCAAAGGATACAAAATGCAGCGTACACATTCAGATAGATGCCTCGCAAAATGGTGCATGTTAATCAGGAATAAGCAGATTGGAAAGAAAAACCATTCACTCTCTCAAAGATTAAACAAGAAAACAGAATGTGACATTGAAAAAGGCAACGGACAAGAAAATCAGAGCAACACCCAAAAAACTACCCTCACCAGGAGAGTGGAAAATCTCATTCCAAGAGCACTTTTGCCCAGGACTCTGCCTGGACTGCATAGGAGCTTCCACGAGATTGAGGTTCAAAGACAATGCGCTCTTCCCGCATCCCAGGCTCAAACTCAACCCCAGCCCATCATCTTGCTCACCCATTTCCACTTTCCCCAAGAGCGGGCTCAAACACAAATCCAAAAATCCTCCTCCTTCCCCCAAAGCAGAACAAAAAGAAATTTCTAATTTTTCCTCTGCCTACAGCAACAACAGCTTCTGGGTCCGTTGATTTTTGGGTGTTCTGGGTTCTGAGGAGAAACAGGAACAGGAAGGGGCAAGAAAAGAACAAGAACAAGAACAGAGGTGTGAAAATGGCTGAGCTTTTTTCCTCTCTTTTGAGTCTTGGAAGGGGCAGCAGCACTGGTGGTGTCACGGCTTTTTTAACAAGACAATGAAAGGATGGGACAATGTCAAGATAAATGGAGGGGGGGGCACAGAGAGAGAGAGAGAGAGAGAGTAATGATGACTTGTGTCAGTCCAGCCTATTGCCTGAATGATGATGATTGATGGTTCCCCACACCACTCCACAGAGAGGGACACTCCCTCCCCCAAATGAATTCAATTCACCCCTTACTGATTGCAACCAGTGTGCCTTTCCCTTCCCTTCTTTACTGTGGTTAAAACGTGTGGTTTGGCATCTGCCCTGTGCTTTTTTGAACTGGGGTTGAGCATCATCGAGCTGAGTCCATCTATTTGACCGTTGACGGGACATAAAGCTGCGGATCCACTAATGATGAGATGATGATCAGATGATATTGAGAGAGAGAGAAAGAGAGAGAGAGAGAGAGAGAATGGGGGATGGGGAAGGTGAGGATGTGAATCATAAATGATCACAATCTTCACCAATGGAACCCACGAATCTCGCTTTTCTAAGAATAGAGATGAACACAAACCAGACCGGAATACCGGGAGCCGGTGGCCGTTGGATCACAAAAGAACGAATCACGATTCTCCTTTAGAGGTCTTTGACGTAGTCATGAGATCATTGAGATGGGCTACATAGCCTACATTTGGTACAACAAACAAACACTTGGAAATTTTAGTGAAACTCCAAATTAATACATTCGATAAATTTACTTTTTGTTAATTTTCGTGAAATTTTATCATTAAATTGTTGAGTTAAATAAAATGTAACAGTTGACGGATGTACAAATTTAGGGTTTTATATTTCGTTTATTATAAGTGTACCGGTTTGCGATTTTTCTTAGTATTAATCCAATATAACGAAAATTTATGAATGACAAATTTGTCATAAACATACCGGTTTAAAATATTTAGTAGTAAAAAAAATAGTAACATAGAGTAAATTTATCATAAATTTGTTATAGGAATATTGATTTATGGTTTTCGTGATATTAATTCAATATAATGAAAATTGATTTTTGATAATCAAAAAATTACTTTATTAGTTTGGGGTTTTTTATGTAGTCGACGAATTAATTTTTGGTAAATTTATCACAAGCTTCAATTTGTGGTTTTTTTGTGGTATTAGTATTATGGATATATTAGTACAACTTACTATTTCATAAAATATTATTAGAGAATGATGGAATGGGAAGAAAGAAATGTAAAATAAATTAATTAAAGAAAGAGTTGAAAAGAAAATAAAAATTAAGTGAGCTAGAGTGTTGCGAGAGATTTTTATTCATGTAGAATTTTTTGTTCATTTATATTGATATGCCGTTTATACTAAACGATATATATGATATAATGTGATTGTATCCAACTTTATTACTATAATCAACAAATGGTGGAAAGAATATAACAAAATCTCTAGATTTCATATCATATCTTATCCAGTTTAATTCTAGTTAGAAATCTAATGACCAAACGTAACCAAAAGGATCATAAAAAACTCTTAAAAAAAAAAAAAAACTAGTTTAGATGGAAAATGAAAAATAATTGAAGACATAATTTTAGGACTTGTTTATTTTACGAAAAATAAATAATTTGGGAATTTTTTTTCCAAAAGATAATTGTTTGGAAAATATATTCACCATGCACGAAATTTTTTAAATGTAAATTATTACAGATAATAAAAATATTATTCATCAACTAATTAGTCAAAGTAATATAAACAATCATTTTTAAAATTATTTATTCTTTGCAAAATAAACGAATTCTTAATATTAGGCTTTTTTTCCTTATTGGTTGGACAATTTATAACCTTGTCAAAGTCCATTCAGGAGAGAATTTTAAACATTCATCTTGTTAATCAATCTCGATTCTTGACCATTCTATAATATCTAAAGTTGCGCTAAAAAATCTCATATGTGGTCCAACAAGCTTCTTGTTGATTAGTTACTGAATTAGTATATCCTTAGACACTTGTTAATAAGATTTATTTTCAAATTTGAGGCAAATATCACCAAAAACTATAAATTATGCTTATTATAATACAAATATCCAAACGTTTTTTTTTTGTATCACAAAAGACCCTAAATTTATCCATTGTGATATTGATATCCAAAACTTTTTTTTTTTTTTTGTGTCATGAAAAAACCAAAATTTATATGTGTAACATATACACCATTTATTATAATTCTACCCAAGATATATTTATCATACTAGTATAAATTTGAGGTTTCTTTCTTCTTCTTTTTTTGGTTTGAGGTATTAGTGTCACAATGAGTAAGTTTAGGATTTTTAATAATAACGAAAAAGCTTGGGATATTTGCGTTATAGCAGACATAGTTGGAGGGTTTTTTGTGGTATTAGCCTTTAAATTTAATCCTTTCATATTAAGAAAAGAAGCATGTCGGACCTTAAGCACGGATGACCCGCACAATAGTTATGATTCGATTCAAACATTTAATTTTTTTAGACCCACCTTTTGGTGTTCCCATCTATTGAGGCAACTGGAGCCCACGTGAGATTTACATAAAAATAAAAGCCGAGCTCCCCCATCGTACGGTGCGTGCTCGTCGGTGTCCGAGGAATTGGCGCAATCCCAGCCGTGGATGGTGGGGTGCGTGGGTGGGGACCCATTCCCCGACGCCGCGCACGTGAGCGAAGCAGCCATCGAGGAGCGACTGCACGTGCGGGGTCGTAAAAGCGGATCTGGATTTAGATTTTGCGCCTTAGATTTTGGCGATAAACCTCCGACACCCAACGTTATTTACGATTCAAAAAACGGTCGTGCGTGGGATCCACGTGCGCGGACATGATTGCACGTGCGCGGACATGATTTGCCGACCATCTTTCCTTCGTCAAAGCTAATGGATTACGAAGCCATGATTCGAGCCGGCTCCGCGTCGTTATCCTAGGATTGCCGCATGTGCTGGTGGCTTTTTCCCTCTTGGACTAGCTGTTTAATGTGGTATTAAAATGAGTGAATCTAACATGATATTGAAATCAGTGTTGTCTTTTTTGCGAATGTACATCCACCTCCTTATAGCGAAATTTCGTGTGTCATGATGAGCCGACTTACATGTGAGAGGAGATGTTAAAAATATTGTCTCACATCGCTTGATAACAAGTTCTAAACGTTCTTTATATTCATGTGGTATTTTCTATTTATTAGTTTAAACTTTTAGATTGGATTTTTTAACGTTAACTCATCTATATGTGATTGGACGTCCATGATAGAAAGTAGAAGAGATGGTTGAACAAAAAATGCAAAGTAGGTAACATACATATTCATGCATGATATCTTATAAGTAGCCAGCAAAAATACATGCTTAGCAACAAGAACTTTTCACCCATTTACTCTTATTGGTGAGAATCATTCCATTAGATTTGTCCAGCGAGGCAGATTAAAAATTTTACATTCCATTTATCTATCAAAAAATGAATTATTTAAAAAATATTTCCTAAAAGTGATAGTTGATATCGCTTAAAATAGTTAATTAATGAAAAATATTTATATTATTAACAATAGTTCATATCAGATCATTTTTTATTGATTGATATTTTTAAGCGATATAAATGATTAGTTTTAAAAAAATATTTTTCAAATCATTCATTTTTTATGAAATAAACTGAAGCTTAAAATGTGGAAATTTGGGCAACTAAGGGCCTTTGATTTATCAACCGTTTATGCATAAGCATGGCAACAGCCTCAAAATTAGGGTCCTGAAAGCTCATAGTTGAGGAAAATGTTTTCCAAATAAGTCCATTTCCTAGAAAATGAATTTTCCTTTTTGTGTTTGGTTCTGCTGAAAATGCAGTTTGAGATAACGTTTTTCTGGCGTTCATTTATGGTCAAAGTAGCAAGCCAAGAACCTTACAAAGTAGACAGACGCTTTCGTGGATCCCTCGTAGAAACCATAAGCCCTAATCAGTCATATTCACACGCTCATCTTAAGCTTTGCTTGTTTCACGAAGGATGAATCATTTGAAACGAACACACCCTTAATATTTAGACAAGAGCAACACTTACGGATGAGGCCAGCCGACGCTCATGACTCGAGAAACATCGTCCTTGATTCAATGGTTTTTCAGACACTTAATTTATCTCATGTTACAAGGTTTAGCTCAGGTGAATTGGCTATCGGATCAGCGATGACCTCAAACACAACACCAGCCATCATCCGTGAAAAATATGAACACATCGGTTGCATCGTTATCTCCCGCAGATAATCATCAAGAGGAGCCGTACAGGAACTTAAACATAATGAATAGCCGCTTCCTTGAGAAACTTCCAATAACTACAGGAGGAAACCCACTGATTTCAGCACACTTCACTCTCTCAATCACATAAGCACACGACTTCTGGCATACCAAAGATCTGAAACACGCCGGCATGTGCAGGGAGAGAGATATATGGAGAGAGACCAAAGAACCTCATGGAGATTAAAAATCTGTACAATGGAGGCATGATACAGAAAACTTGTTTCCAAAGAGATGCAGAGTCATGCTGAAACATCATGTTACAAAAGAAAAAGGGAAAAGCTCTAACATGTTTCAGAACACCTCTAACTTCTGGTCATAAACAAACATGCAAAATACAACCGGAACATCAAGCCCTGCCTGCCAAAATTATGTGACCCCACTAAAAAGGAACAAGCTAGTGGATGTAAGGCAATCCCATCCAACTACCAATCACTACAATCTACAGGTGAAGGAAAGGTCCTATGGAACAGGATATTTTAAATAAGCTGTTGAGCATCCACTTGCGTTAATTGAGAGTAGATGTACTCATCAACTCTCTGTTTGGCCAGTGCCACCTGTTATTTCACAAAAAAAGGGAATTAAAAAAGACTGGGATATTTTGTAAGATTGGTAGCTCGCAAATGCTTCTTTTAAAATCCATTCTAAGGGTTAGTCAGCCAATCTGTTGCATCCTTTACATGATTTTTGAGCGGTTAATACCATAACCAATTAAAAACATGGCGCACGTTAACTGAAAACTGGAAACACAAAAGCCAAAAGTTACAGAGATTCTGCAACCGACAAAGCAGGTCATCACAAATGATTGCACCATTTAGGGGGACCCCTGCCAGCATAAGGTACAGAGAACATGGATAATAATATCGACTGCTATGAACTTGGCAAACAATTTTGCTTCAGAGGGTCCAGACAATTCATGGAGCCCCAGCAAGACATTTATAGACTCAGTCAATATGATTTCTAGAATGCCTATCCCATGATTGCATTCACATTTTGGCAACATGTAGCTCCATCTGAAAACTCCAGGTTTCTATAGACAAATCTCCATTCTACGCAATTGATTGCTTTCAAGTTTACCAATTGTGTTACATGCAATAACTGGTAGCACGACAGATAACATAACTAAATGAAAGAAATGATACCTGTTGAGCAGTACCACCAAACTGGATCTGCCTATGCTTCTGCTCGCCTTTTCCACCATAAACCTATGCAAGTAGAGAATAATGAAGCTGAAAGATAAAATGTAAAGAAAAAAAAAATTGCCTTGTAAAGATAGAGAAGCCCATATTAGCCAGTCATGACAAACATATTCCAATTTGTCAAGTATCACATTAGGGAATGATAAGAGTTCTGGATGAAGGGAACTTGCACAGAATAGAACCAAGAATGATATGGCTTACTTAATAAAAGATATTGAAAACACATAGTTTGGCCACATGATTCAGATTCAATTAAATGTTTGCCAAATCTATACAAACAAAAAAAGCGAGCAACGGTTTATTCATCACTCCAAAATGACAATGTAAGAGGCTTGCTTACCTTGATCGTTGCTCCAGACTCATTTCTTATCCTTGATATGTTGGAGCCACTCCTACCTATCAAACCTCCAACTAGTGTTTCCGATATCAGCATCTCGAACGTCACATAATCAGCTGAAACATTGTAATCTAATGGTAAGGCAATCGTCACAATGATTCAGAGTTGACAAATAATCCCGTGTGCAGTTTTGACATAAATTAGTCAGATAACCTGAATTAGGATCGACATATGGTTGAGCTGGACGAATCAAATTATAATTGTATGCTGGGCTGATGGAGATCACTTGTCGCGGTGGATTCTCCCTGGAAAATATTCATTTGAAAAAATCCATGTTAGCATTCCAAATGCTAAGAGACGTGTTTAGAAATCTAACGATGTCAATCTAATTATCAAGACCTCAGCTGACGTCCTATCTCCTCCAGAGCCTTAAGCACTGCAGGGATGTCACCTGAGATCTGCATGTGAACAAGCACTCAGTCAATGGTCAGAACCCAATAAAGAGTCTCAAAGGCAAACAGAACTCTGAGGCTAGCTTAAATTCCAATTAATATGCATAAACCTGTGCAAAGCCACAAAGAAAGATAGAAAGGAGAAAACAGAGAAAGAATGTACAAGATGTTGATTATGTTTGTATCAGCACAAGGCCGGGAAACATAAGAATGTACTGATAAGTATTACCCATGTCCACTTTCTTAGACCAAATGAAGGCTCAAGAGGCAATTTACTGAAGAGGCACTCTAAATACAATAACAAAGTACAAACTACATAAAGAGATACCGCACAGCACTTGAAATCAAACTTTTCATAATATACTTGTCCATATACCCCAGTTCCTTAAGGCTCACCTGTACTACTCTATCAGATTCAAGAGCAGATGCACATAATGGCAACTGATTTGGAGCTAAAATTGTTATTGTAGCACCAGAAGAACTCCTTAGTTTCTCAATATTCTGTCCAGACATCCCAATCAGACTTCCTGCTTGAGTTCCAGCAATCAAAAGCCGTAATGTATTGGCAGCCACATGCACCGCACCAACTTTTGATGCCTCAGAATTACCATCGTCTTCCTGTTCAAGAGGGAGTCAAAGCCATTTACTATTGCGACATGAAGTTCTCATCATAAATCATTTAGCATCATGAATTGAAATTACTTGACGTTTGGCCTCTCGGAATAACTTAGAAGACACCAGAAATCACTTTTTCTGCCTGTTCATTAGAATGACAACCACTCCTCCAGCAATTAACTTTGAAAAGGAAAATCATTCAAACATAAACTAGAACTAACACAAAGGCCAGATAATCACTAATCATTTCATTATACATCATCGCATGGTGCAGTGACAGCTCCTAATGTGATTTGAGATTTTCCATTTTTTCCAGGCCACTTTCTAATATATCCCATGTATTATCAGCTGTCAATAATGTTTGAATTAGGGGTTCCGGTATTCAAAAGAAATACTACCAATTCAACAAATCCAGCCGACAAGCTGTCATCAGCACAATCTACTTAAGTCAGACATGAGACTCTGGAATGAAGTGAAAACTCTGATTATAGACAAGATGAAGAAGGAAGGGAGGGGGAGGGGGAGAGAGAGAGAGGAAGAGAGAGAGAGAGATTACCGAGTGGCGACAAGCCCAGCTCGGGTACTACAGTCTCTACCTGAATCGAGGACCACGTCCAATGAGTCCCTCGACATCCTGAGTATTCAACGGAAAGTAAGTGAGAAGAATGGGGATTGGGGGTGGGCAATCGAGGAATAGGGGTGGGGACAGGGGCGGGGTGCTAAGATTGAGGGAGTGGGAGGAGATGACTTTAATGCATATAAATAAAGGGGATGGGACGGTACTTATCCAAGTGCACTGAGATTACCAAATATAGGATCAAGGCATGAAAGTATAAGAAATATAGGGAGGGGTGAAGGGGTCAGCTTAGCCATAAACTTTTTACCTTTTCAAGTACCAATATGATTCAAAAACCCTATTTGGAAGACAAATATAAGGGAAAGGCCTGAGAAAAAAAATCCCTTAACAGATCTGAAAAATTTCTGTGCGTTCACTTCAATCCATACTCATTTTTCAAGTGCTTCATCCTTCAGATGCTGTTAAAGAATGCAAACTTCGAATTTTCCTCCATCTTTACCGTTGAATACCCAAATGAATAAGTTGAATGGTTTGAACATTGAGAATATATTAACTCAGCCAGGTTCTTCTTCCACTACCCACTTATATTCTTCAATACATTCTTGAATTTTCATTCTCTCTGTCCTAGTCACCCTTTGTTCATTTCCAGGACAGGGTCATGCTCAATTATGCTTCTCAGCTATTCTTACATAAGCTGCCATTCAATCAGATTACTCACAACAGAAACACAAATAGACGCCCTAATTAGTACCTCGATGACAACTTATTCTTTAAAGGCAAATGTCTACCAAGGGCTCCATGTCATTTCCAAAAGTCAAAAGGCACAAAGCAGGAGCCATTAAGTGGATAATTTCCATCCATTTGCTTTCTCATTTGTTACCTCAACTCAGCATTACGCAATCACTCCAGGTTTAGGTCTATTCAGGGCAGTTCTCAGTTGCTGCATAACTTAATAAAACCCTCAGCTATTGATACCAATTTGTCAATTCAACATGTCCAAATATTCATTTAGCAAACTTTACTTTCAACGATGCTACGAATCCATTTTTCCTTTCCACTACATGGAAGTAACCATTCATCACCAAGGATGAAACTCACAAAGAGTAAAAAAGGTCCAACACGCACCTAAGTATGCACCTCAGAGTCCACACATGTAAGGAGCACTTGCAATTAACAAGAAATATATACATTATTTACCAAAAGTAATAAAAATATTGTTATTACTACCAGGCTCAGATATTGATCTCAAGTTAAGCCAAATAGACAGAATTAGCTTTTGGGAATCCAAGACAGGACCACAGAGTGAAATTCGTAGCTTCATCGATGGTAATTTCTTATGCAGGCTTAATGTCAAGAATGATTATAAAAACCATTAATTAGAAAAAAAAAAATGCATCAATCAGGTTAACATTTTTTTCTGCCTTTTAAAACAAAAGAACTGTTTCTAAAACAGCCTGTACACTGCCTAAGGTCCCTCGAAATTAGTTGGTGTGCATACGTGCTACAGTCTCAAATAAGGGCAATATAGTGAAGTATCTTGCTGAACATCTCGACAATTACCCATTTATATACTGACATTGCCTATTGGCAAGTGATACGAATACATGCATCATTCCTTCATAACTTATAAGTACTCATTTACAACTTCTATCCACCTAGGCAGGAAGATTATGTTGACATTTAACTCAACGGATTGATCTCTCCTCCACAACACTAAAATAATTTGGGTAGATCGTTCATCCTGTCGTATTAATTTCTTAACATCATTTACTCAAGGAGCTCAAATAAAGAACATGCACATCCACATGCTTGGCAGCAAAGAGTGTCCAGATGAGCCATAATAGAGAAGATCACCTTAAGGATCAAGGTAGCTATTTCCTGTAGGGCATTTTCTGCATCAGTAACATTGTTGTCATTGTCCTTAGAACTTATAATAATTACACGCTCTTCATGTCTCTGCAAAAGATCGTTAGTGTCAGTATATATATCAAGTTTCAAAAACAGACTAACTGCACCTCACAGCTTTATGAAATTACATTTCTGAATAAGCTTCTTGTTCAAGAAAAGGTAACATTTTTAGCCCTTAAGAGATGATTAATTTCTTGGTATCTTCCATTCTTGACGTTCAACAGATCAACTAAGAGGAATACATGTCCATCGGTGCCTATTAAAAGCCACTTTGTCAAAATAAGCAACCGTTTCTCTTCAGTAACATTAGCATTATTAACAGAATGGACACAGCTTAATGAAATCTTAGGTTAGGTTTAATTTATAACTCCAGGATATTGCCCCAAGACAAGATGATTAATGGCCTTAAGCTTGTAAACACGCACGCAATCTTGGCATTCCATAGGCCACTATGCCAGACCATGCAGTGTCTAAAGAACGGGGAAAGTAGGAATCTTGCATAACGAATAAAAATCTAGCGCGTTGTCCTTCTTGGGCTCTCAAAGCAAGAGATTGATGGGCTAAAGGAGAGAACTTCTACTCTCCGCCAATTACGTGCATTTCGATCACTGGGCTTTCTATTCAGGAGGATCAAAACTTTATCTACCCTCCACTCAAAACATACGATAAAAAGACAGTAGAAAAACCTCAGGTAGCACATGCACAATTCTCTCTATGATGGAATACATCATCGAAACAGATGTAAAAAGATTCTGCAAGTCACGTAATCAGGCCTTCCCGATCCTGCGTGAACTCATGAAACTACAATTTCAAGCAATCCAATCTCAATCGCAAGCTCAGTTCAAAAACTTCAGCTTTACCATTCCGGACACACGAATTCAGCATGGCAACCATTCTAAGCAATTCTCGCTTCGAATTAACACCACAAAAACCTAACAAACATCAAGAAAATCGGAACCACGCAGAAATCGACCAGCCAACGGCACTGCACTCACAACGATGGCGTCGGCGATCTTGACCGTGGCCTTGGTCTCCTCCCGGATCTTCTGGATGCGGCAACCTTCCTTGCCGATCACCTTCCCGATCTGCCGCGACGGGACCACGATCCTGAATATGACGTCCTGCGCCACGGCCTGGCGCTTCGCCGCCGACGACTCGTCCTCCGCCGCGTCCGCCGCCCCGGCCCCGCCCTCGTCGCGGCGGCGCTTCGAGCCGGCCGAGTTGGCGGGCGCGCCGGCGTACATCGGCGGCGGCGGCGGCGGGGGCACCGCCGCGGGCACGGGCATGGGCACGGGCACGGGCATGGGCATGGTGGGCATGGGCCAGGGCATGTGATGGCCGTACACGGGGACGGGCACGGGGTTCAGCGGCGGCGGGACCGGCGGGTAGATCGGGTAATGGCCAGGCGGCGGCTGAGCCATCGCGATTGCGCGGCGGCGGGGGTTCGTCGGCTCCGCCGGTGCAGGGTTTTAGGGTTTTTGCTTGGAATCGAGGAGGTCGAGCTATGGCCGGCGATCGATTCGCTCCTCCTTTCTTTCTTCCTTCCTTCCTGTCGCTCGTCTTCTTTCCTCGTCCCTCGTTTCCTCTCAGACATGCGTATATTCTTCAGCTGCACTGCAACAATTCGAGAAAATTGCGGTTCTGCCCTTGATGACCTCATCATTTTCATCAATTCTTTTTAAGAAATCACTTATTTCTCGGTTTTGGACAAAGAATGAAAACCTACCGTGTCAAAACCGGTTCCCAATTTTTAGAATTGGAAATTGAATAGGGCGACATTGAAGCTGGCTTGGAATTGAGCTAATCGAATTTAACTTTGTTTCGAGGTTAACCTGAACCAATCTACCTTTTTGTTCTCCTCTCTTGTGCTTTTGCTTAATTATTTTATTGTATGCGCATTTTTTTTTTTGCAAATTCTTAATTGAGGTACCATGATGGCTTGCTTATGTTGGAATGCTCGATTTCGTTATTTTTTTTTCTCTCGCAGAAGTTCTCAAATAAGAGATCGATAGCTTTTGTTTGAGTTGATTCAAAAGTGGTCAATGATGACAATCATAAATCAAGGAAACTTATTGAGAAATGTTGGATAGAACCAAAGCTAATTCTTTCATTTCTTATCATACATAGAGATGATCGCGGTTCGAGTTGAACATTATTCCCCACCTCCCAAGTTCAATAGAGGATTATTAACAGGTGTCGCACAAAAAACCTTAGAGGCCATTTTAGGTAATTACCTCAAGACCTCTATTCGACTGATTTTATCAGTAAGATCGACGGAAAAGAAATTGCACGTGTCGAAATATCCATTTATTTTCTTAATAAACGAAAAAAAAATGAAATAGCCCAATAAGCCCATCAAGCGACACGAGCCCAACAAAGCCCAACAAAGCCCAATCGCTAGCGCAAGTGCAAACAGAGGAACTTCTCGAGAGCCGTGGCGGCCGAGGGGGAGGCGATCGTCGATCCGGAGGAATGGCGACGGAGGAGGAGGGAGGAGCCGGCGGACGAGCGGCGCCGGCCGGGATCGGGACCGGCATCGGGAGCCACTGGTGGTGGGCGATGGGCGGCGCCGCCCAGCTCGGGCTGGGGATCTCGTCGTGCCTCAAGGGCTACGGCGGCGGCCCGGGCCTCATGCCCCTGAAGGCCGCCGCCGTCGCGTCCCTCTTCGTCGGCGCCACCGCCTGCGCCTCCGTCGCCGCCCTCCACGCTTCCGGAATCCGCAAGGTCGGTCCTTCCTCTGTTCCGCTCTTCCGATTAAGTGTTAAGCTGATGCTGATGTTTCGCTATGCTTCGTCTGCTTGTGAGGCTGTTCATGCTGATTTTGCTTATTTCGCCACCCGTTTGTTCGCACCGTGTGTAGAACTCGGCCTTCAGAAGAGTACCGACATGGAAAGTGTAGTCCTTGGTCTCCATTGCAACCTTAATGTTACCAAAATGTGTATTCATTGCATTGAGAAGAGAACCAACATGTAAAGTGTAGTCCTTGATCTCCATTGCAACCTTAATGCGCCGAAATGTGTATTTGTTGCATTGAGAAGAGTGCTAACATGTAAATGTGTTTTCGTTACATAACTCAATAGAATGTAGCAAAAGAGTGTGTTTCAGCTATTGAGCGATATGTTTCTTCTGTCTAAGAGTCCCGTGTTTGTTTTGGATATGATTTTGCCGGGGCTAAAGAAGGAGAATTTCAGATGATTTCAGGGATTTGATATCATAGGACTGTTGTTTAATCTTTTTCCCTGTGAAATATGGGGTACTTTGTTTGCTCTGTGGTAGAAAGTCGGCCGTCATGGTTGCAAGATCAGTTGTAGAAGAGATGAAATAAGGGATTCGTCTCTGGTTGCTGTGCCTTGTGGAATTACCTTGTTGATCTGCATTGTGAATCTTTGGCATTTCTTCGGCCCGTGTATTTCTGTGGGGAAAAAATTGCCATTCATGGGTAGGTCAGTGGAGATACCCTGAGTTTTGGCGGGGGGGTAGGATCTCTTCCTCCTTCGAGTTTGAGGATCACCGTGAAGCAAGATGCTCTCTGGGGTTGAACCGTTTGGTTGGAAGGCCTTTATAGTTTTTCACATGGTGTTGTGATATGGACTTGAGAGGAGAAAAATACGCAACTAACAATCCTCTCCCCTTATGAAGAAATCTCTTGGCACAGTGGAGTGGTGATTTCACATTATCTGCTCCGTGCCCATTATCCATCAGCATTGATGGGGTTATGCACATGTGTGCCTTGGTGCTTTGATAATTTTATGCTACTATTACATGAAAAGTCTCCATCTGAACAGCAAAGTTTGCTTTCTGGCTTGTACTACAACTGCCACATGCAATGGCAGACTGAGAATTTTTTGCCTCTTTCCATGTTGTTTTACTACTGAGTAAAGAAAATATATGGTGGTTCTAATTTCATGTATTGGCCTTGCCATAGTGTGGTCTTTATGTTTGGTTATTTGCTAATGGTTGCGTGACTTTTGTAGGTTGAAGATCTCATTGAGATAGGTGCTAATATAAGGACTAACCTCGGGAATCCTCCTGTTGCACAGGTGAACGAGTATGTTCTTCCATCCATATCCTACGAAATAATAAATCTCCCATGATCTCTCTTTTTCCCCCCAGCCAGATGAATTGGTTACTTCTTAAAGCTTATGATGTATAACTAGTAATTATAGCATGCACCGGAGGTGTAGAAAGAATTTTATAAAGGTGGCGTTGTTCACCCTGGATTTGAGGATTTTATTAAACAACTCTCTCACGAACCCTTACATCAAGGTGGATAAGATCACACGTGTAAAGCTTTTTTCACTGGTGGTGTTTGTTCTAACTTTCCATAATGTATAATGCTTCCTGGGAAACAAGAAGTGAGAAAGAAGAGTTTATTTTGTTGCGCATGGTTTGCCTTCTCTGTGCATTTACCACTTCTAGCATGATTCTATTGTTTGGTTGCCTTGCACTAGTTTTACATGGACCCCTTTTATGTCTATTCCATACATGACATCGTTGTGAAGTTGAGATAATCTAGTATAGTGTTCACTGGCCAAGCCTTCTAGTTCTAACTAATGATTTTTTCCAGGAGGAAATCGGATAATCAATGACCAAAATCTTGATGGCACATGGCATGAGGACGTGCGGGAATCTCCAGTTACCTAACCGAAGTGACTTTAGGAATAGTGACGATATAATTGCATGCGATCCCAACTTCATCCGATCTTTGTGCCTTCCTGATGCCCGCTGCACATAACATTAGTGATTTCATTTATATCTCGCGCTCATCTTTTGGTGGAGATGACACTTTTGGGCAACCACAAGACAAGTAGGCCCACAAGACAAGTAGGATTTCATCGTTCGTTTGCTGCTACAAATGCCGAGTACAATTGTGGGATGTGCATATACTTGCGTGAATCATGGTTGTTCGGTTTCTCGGGTAATGAAGCAAAAACTTCATGCTTGAAATTCTCTGCAGGGAGCAACTCGTTTCGGTGGTGTTTTTGACATCTTGAGTCATTGTCATTTCTCCCTCAGATAAAAAGAGGGGCTTTTCATGTATGGGATATGCTTTTTGCACTGTTCAAATGCTTGTGATTCATCCAGGAGCTCATTCTTATTGCTGCCGAATCCTCGAAACAGAAGAAATTAAGATTACCATGAGGAAATTTTGAGGTTTATGTTCCTTAATTTGGACAATAAAATGCCACAAATTTGCCCTTGGCAGTACTCTCCCACTCTTCCCACTCCCTTTCTTCTCTCTAACAATCTTTTCAGATCACAAAACTCTAGGCAAAGAAATCGGTAGAGTAATTCATTATTCCATTTCCTTTTTCTTCTAAGAAGTTCTATTAATTATTGCGTTCTTTTTTAAGCCCTTATCAAACTATTCCGTTTTCCGGTTGTCAAAGAAAATGGTATGATTATTACTTAATCATCAATTTCTCTTTCGTTGTATTTTATTGCGTATTTATATATATAAAATCGCGCTAGCTCAATCAAGTTGCGGAAATATACCGTTTTAAACCATTCGTGCTCTAGTATAAGTTCAAGACCTTTTTCGTTTTGATATTGCTATCTCTTATTCGTATATCAAATTATTTCCAAAAATAAATATATTCCAATGGATTTTTAATTGATATGTTTCATGAAATCTAATAAGTCTGCTTTTTAAACTTGTCCCACCTCTTTCTCTTTTTTGTTTCATTTCTTTCTTTACTTGCCAGTAAAGTTTGTAAAATTAGCAACATAGTGGGTAAATCGACACAAAAAAATTGTTACTTGAAATGGTTAAAATGTATTGACTCACTCGTCTTATTTTCTAAATGCGTTGAAAAATTTATGATGTGCTCCATTGATAATTATTTATTCATCCATACGCTTAATTAATATTAGTAAATTAGTTTTGCTTGGATTTCTCCGTCCCTCTTCTTTTTTTGCTCTATTTGTTAGCCAGCAAAATTTGTAAGTTAGCAACATAAAGCATAACTCAGTAAACGATATGTGTACCTTAAAAGGGTCAAAATGTATCTACTCACTTGCCCTATTGAGATTTCGAAGAACCAACCCCGTGTTCATGAATAAAGCGGGAATGCTCGATTTGATTCTTTCTGCCAAACTAAGCCTTTGCTCGCCTTGAATCGCATAGCTCGTGTTCATCCTTGAATCATGAGATCAATGCGCTAGACTTAATTCTTTTTGTTCTTTTCCAATTCTCCCTAAGAAGCACAATTACTTGGAAGAAAAGAAACGTGCTGAAATAAAAGGGAAAAAATAGGTAAAAAAGAGAGATAATACCTTGGAAAGGCGAGAGAAAATAGGGGAATGTGGGGGGAGTGGAGAGGTAACCGTCATCCTACAACCGCCACTTTCAAAAAATCACCCACAACATGGGACAACACGAACCGGTAGACAAGAGTTCGCGGACGGGCCGAGTACGTGTTGTTTTGCACAGGAAGAACGAGGAGGAAGAAGAACCCTTCTGCTGCTTCATCATCATCATCATCTTTGGAGAAAGGCAGCACGTCGACGAGGGAGTCCGATGAGGAGTTGCGCGTCGATGGAGGGGAAGAGGGAGGAGCAGCAGCAAGTGCTGAGGAAAGGGCCGTGGAAGGCCGAGGAGGACGACGTCCTGATCAGCCATGTGAAGAAGTACGGCCCCCGCGACTGGAGCTCCATTCGATCCAAGGGCCTCCTGCAGCGCACCGGCAAGTCGTGCCGCCTCCGCTGGGTCAACAAGCTCAGGCCTAATCTCAAAAAGTATGGACCCTTTTCTTCGCGCCTGAATCGCTGTGTATCGGCGTCGGTGCTGTTTCATAATCCTTTCACCGCTTTCTCATTCGTTGTCGAGTCGTATCGGGATGAATTTGAGTACTTTTGGCTTGTGATTGTTCATTTCTCCTTTTTGGGTTTTGCTCGTGTCCAGTGGCTGCAAATTCTCGGCGGAGGAAGAGAGGGTGGTGATAGAGTTGCAGGCGCAGTTTGGGAACAAATGGGCGAGGATCGCGACGCACTTGCCTGGACGGACCGATAACGACGTGAAGAACTTCTGGAGCAGCAGGCAAAAGAGGCTGGCCAGGATCCTGCAGGCCTCATCTTCCAAGCAGCACAAGCACAAAAGGGAAGTCCCTGCTGTTCCCTATCACAATGTCCCTACTGTGGAGGTACAAAAAACTTGGACACAAATCTTTCCTTGGCCTCGTATATTTCGAATTTTACCGGTTAGTTCGTATTGCATCGGAGGGATTATGTTGCAGGCGTCGATACAGTTTAACTGGTCCTTTAATCGAGCAGAATATCTTGTTATCACTTCAGTTCGAAATGATCGGTTATACTGTCATTGACGAGAATGTTTCAAGAGAATTGAAGCTTTTCAATTTGAAGTTCTTAAATTGAAGAAAGATGCATGGATTTATGCCCGTCTTCATTCTTTTCTAGGTTCCCAAATTGAGCTCTTCGGTGGAGGAAGAGTCAACCTCAAGGGCTCACTTGTGCGCAATGCCGCACATCGCGGATCCTCCGCCGCCACTGAGACTGCTTCCGCCACCGCCCGACCTGCCGAACCCCGGTACTCCCAGTGCCAGCAGCCATTTGGCTCCACACGAGTTCAACTCCAGTGAGGGCCTCTACACCGATCCCCACATGCCAATCCCGTTTCCTCACATACCGCTTGCACAATTCGGCATCTCGTTCTCGCCTGAGAGCCAAGATCCCATGTCGAGGCTCGATGACCCCGACTATTTCAGTTTGCTGGGCCCTGAGGATGACGCTTCCGAGCTTGTGGACGGAGAGGGATTTGCTCCCGACATGCCCCTCCTTGATCCTTCATTGTGTTGTAAAGGTGGCGACAGCATGATGCGAGGGAATATAAACGTGGGGAAGCCGGATGTCTTCTTCGACGACTTGCCACTGGATGTACCTGACCATTTCGAGCCACTCCCGAGCCCATCGAAGTGGTGATCATACAAGTCATACCGAGCTAGGAAGGGTCCGCTGAGGAGACAAGTTTTTTAATTGTCTAAACTTCCATGATTTGACAAGATTCGGCGACAGTCAATTCTCATCGCTGTGTATTCTTTGTATTCAGATCAGATTTTAGGACGTTTATGTATGAGACACCTCTAGTTCATGTGTTGCAGCAGTATGAACTGCTTGGCTGTCGATATAATTTCCAAATTCAGTGGCGTTTACGTGAGCATGATTGAGAGAGGATGAACAACCTAAACTGTCCTAACATCAAAATGATTCAACCCGACCAATGTATGGCAAAACTGGCATAGAAAGCGACTCAAGCACTCCCAATGCTTGATAAGTGTAAACACCAGTTCACTTGTGTCGTCGTAGCGGCTCACACTTGACGCCCGGGCTTTAATTCTTGCCCTCTTGCCTCCTTCCAATATGTCAAGGCTGTGACCTTCACTCCTTCCCCAGCATTTGAAGCTGGTTTAGAAATCATGTCAAGACATACAAACGTCTTTGCTTTCAGCCGCCAATGCTGTGAAGAAAGGGTTTATGCACACTAGGTATCTATATCAAATGCCAAATTGAAGCTCACCATGAGCGACGAACAGCAAATTTTCTTGAGGGTATACGTCAACGAGGTAGTGAATGGTGTGGAGGTACCGATCTCTTGCCTTCGATTCGCTCGCTCCCCACCGTGGCAGCTACAGCAATTTAGACATATTCTACAATCAGGATCTAATCTTCTTAAGTCCAGACTCTATGAAACCTCGAACCTCTTTGTACACCGGGTGCGGTGTGAGGTCCGCGAGCCCGATGGAAATGAAGTCTCGAGCTCTTTGATGTCGAATCCCCCTGAATCACGAGACGTTGGGTGATACCATAATGTGACATCATTTAGGATGTCGCCCATTCCATACTCTATGGATACCAGCAAAACGTTGAAAGGGAGTGGAACCAGGCATTTGGTACGAAGCACCTAGTACTCCTTCCTTCTTATCTCAGCATATTTTTGTTTTGTGTGAGAAAGGTCCTCGGAGTTTGAACCAAAAGTCTAACGCGGAAAGAGTATACTGCAACACATGGATAGACTACTCGACCGTGATTCTTGATGTGGGTGAGTCAGCAGAATCGCCATCATCACCTGCCACAGTGTTCGCGGTGTTGTTGTCCACTGTGGAGAGACCGGCGATCAGTTCCTGTGCAGTCTCGAGGCACTGTCGGAAGGGCGATGAGACAACCCGGTAGGTCGGGAACCCGAGCTCGTCCCGGAGTTTCTTGTCAGTGTCATGCTCCTTAGTCTGGCTCGCGTTTACCATTGCAGCGTCCCACGGCCTGGGCACCCTGGTCCACCACAGACCCATCGATGCCTTCGTCGCTGTGGTCGCCCATGGCGCACGACAAGGACGTGTTGGAAATGGCTGCACAATTGGTCAGCTTCGACCGTCGATGCCGTCTCAGCCGGCGAGTTAAGATGAAGAGAGAAGCAGAGAGAGAGAGAGAGAGAGAGAGAGAGAGAGAGAGAGAGAGAGAGAGGGCGATTTTGTGATAACAGAGTATGAGATTTCTCCAGGTGAGTGTAGACATCCATCCTCATCATTGGCTGCTCTCCCACTAACTTCAACCTCGACGGCTGCCCACTTTTCATGCCCGACCTCTTCTCCTCTGATGCCTCGATGTGGACGGTGTTACCTCGATCCTCAATTACTCAGTCTAGGCTTGAGGAAACTATTGGATAGCGTTCGTTTTTTCCATTAGTTTTTGCGGTTCTTTTCTGAGTTCTTGTCGAGCTATTCAAGCCAGGGGAAAATACATATGAGTTTTCTTTCATTTTGTAAATTCTGAGATCATATAAGTCTATTGGAATAGAATTTTGAGTTGGGAGATTGAGAAACAAATGAACTTGTGTTTTTATCTTTTTGAATTCATTGGCATGATTGACAAAAAAAGGTGAGAGGAGTTTATTTTTTCTTCTTGGTCATTAGAGCATGCATGACAAAATTTCTGGAACATAAATCAATTTTTATTCCATGGACGAGTTTCTGAGTAAAGAAATGCATTTGATAACTTAAAATTTTTATTTCTGGAATAAAAATTTGTTTGATAATAAAATAAAATTTCTATTTCTAGGAGCGGTGACAGCCGGCGTCCTATGGACGGAGTTTGACGTTTGGCATCGAAGTCCGACATCCGGCGATTGGTGGCCAGCATCCGGCGTTCGATGTCTAGAGTTTGGCATTCGATGTCCAACATCTGGAGTTCGACGACCGGTGACCGGTGGTAGGTGGTGGGGTGGCCAATATTTGATGGCTGGTGGTGAGCGGCGAGTGGTTGGCGGTGGGCCTCCGGTGAGCGTTCAACGGTTTGTGATGAGCGGCCAATGACTAGTGGGTGTCTGGCATTTGGCAGCTAGCGGTTGGCGACAGGTGGCCGGATGGTCGGCAATTAGCATTTGGTGGCCGATGGTTGGCGGTCAATAGCGGATGGCCAATGATTGGCGACGGGCGGTGACAAGAGTGAATGATTAAAAAAATTTTGATTTCTCATTATTGTTGAAGAAATTGAAAAGCTAAAAGTTTTAGTTTTTGATTTTTGCTTCGAATCTATTTCTAGAATATAAATCTATTCCAGTAATAGAAAAATGAAATTGCATTATTAAATGGATTTCTGTTCCAAACTTGTTTCGGGGAATAGAAAAACAAAGAAACAGATAAACAGAATTATCGTCATGCGCACTCTAAGAATAGCTTCGTTGGGCACTACGAAGTTGCGATTGACTTGAGATTTCTGTTTCTTGTTTTCTGTTATTCATTCATTTATTTCTTTCATTTCCATTGAGAGGGAGAAAGAGAGTGGTAGAAGCATAGCAAAGCAGTGCAGTGCAGTGCAGTGCAAAGTAACAAGAAGAGTCGGATATGGGGCCTCAAGTGCCCAATATTTTTATTTCATTGAGGGGATCCTTGTTGATATCCTACTAGATTAGACAAGCATGTCGTTTGGTCTGAGGAGGATCCTTGTTGATATCCCACTAGACCAGACAAGTATGTTGTCTAGTGTCCTTGACAAAATATGTGGTGTAATCTGCACCGTCACTAATGGTGGCTGTGCCGTCACCTTATTATTTTCCTAATTTCTCCCATGTAGAGTTCTCTCTCTTATGGTCGTGCCACTTGGCCCAATCCACGTTTGCTTTGACAAAATGACGTTGAGCTTCTACATGGAATCGCCAGGTCCAACACTATGAACTCAGATACTAGTTCAGCTTCTTCAAGAATTCAAATTATATGCGAACAAAACGATGGTTGGAACAAATTTGAGATGAAGTAAGTTATATCTAACAAGAGAATCATAAAAGATGTTATAATTGTCCATTGCTATTTCATTTCAATACCAATTCTTTAGTTTTCCAAGTTCTATCATGAGTCTCTGATTGTAGGTGGGATTCAAAAGGGCCGCAGAAGGCCGAGGAGGAAGACGAGGTCCTGATCAGCCATAGTGAATAAGTATGGCCAGGAGGACTGGAGCTCCATTTGATCCGAAGGCCAATAGGATGGTGTATCTTTTGTATATATTTCTAATCTTGGAGCTAGAGCCAATGATACGAGGAAATCGCACTGAGTGCAAGGTGCACCCCTAGAAATACCCCAGTGCACACCTAGACAACATTTGGTGTTTGGTGATATTGGACCTTTCTCACCCCAAATCTAATTTAAAGGGTGAATCTTTTCTCACACTTATAAACTAATCACTAGCTTATTTCATAACTAATGTGGGATAATCCTAAGAATCTCCCCCTCACACATTGGGCCCTTAGTCGGAGCAGCAATAACCCATACCTCCCAGTCCAAACTTGTTTTTAACCCATGCTCTAATACCAATCTGTTGGGAGAAAAATGACACCCGGAACAATATCGAATTAGTGTAGCAAAACAAATCAATCTCCACTCTTATGCAAACTTACTAAGAAACAACACAGTAGAGTAATATATCTACTAAGATATAAATGCCAAGCACCCCTGAACACTTTACATGGAAAATCTCCCTAGTGTAAGGAGATAAAAAACCATGAGGTTGAAGTCCGCCTAAAATCTTTACTATCAACAAAACTGGATGAACAAAGTGTTTCTCTAGTAGTAGAGTTACAAGGCAGCAACAACATCAAGAACACCATTCCTAGTAATACACATGAACTTCATAAGAGATTATAAATTTATCTTTCTAAAATGTGGGTTTGATTCAACCCCACGAAAACTTGATGCAGGGAGCTCCAAATGAAAATGAAACCAACCAGATTCGAGAATAATGTGTCACAAACATGCTCACAAAAATTCAACTCAATCAACCTCCGATAGTTAGCTTGATGAAGACCGGATAACAACATTTTTTTCTAGATTTTCTACTCTCTCTCTTGCTACCGCCTCACATTGAACATTTTTTTGCCGTTGCCCTGTAAATAGAGACAAACCTTATTCATTTAGGCCAAATATAACCTTCCACTAATTTCTCCATATAGATTATCATATGAACTCAAACTTTTGGACTTGCATTACATTGGGCTTCATTCATGTGAGAGTGAACCCACCCCATCGTTGGGTGCATGTCCAAGTCCATCCTCGAAGTATAACGGTATTCACCCACACACATCCTTTGAGGAATTTGCCCAGGTACTGTTTTGTCAGTAAAGTTAGCCACATCGGCCGCTTGCCATTTCCCTCCGATTCTTAGCTTGGTCATTATGACACCAATCGTACAGCTGTGGCATTTAATAGTTGTTTTGAAATTAAAACCAGCCGCATTAACTGCATTTGTCAAGTTACCATTTTAGTCAGCTAAGCCAACATATTGGTTGCATGCTGTTTTTCTTTGATCACTGCCTTCCACTCTTCATATCGAATAACCAACACCGCCATCGGACTTGCCATCCTTAGACAAGCCAAATCCTAAAATTTCGTTGTAAACAGACATTGGAAGCCGCCACACACGTCCCCATGCCACACTCCACATCCATTGAGCTCACGTATTTTAGGGCATTTCAAGTGTTCTCAGCACTATTTAGACTTGTATCTTCTATGCACTTGAGTTTGAGGAGAAGTCAAAAATATTTAGGTGTGTTTGTTTCATTGAAAGTATTTTACCAGAAAGTGTTTTCCGGATTTTCAGCCGTTTGGTTCTCTAAAAAAGATTTGGTCAATGAAAAATACTTTCAGGTCAACACAAATATTATGTATTATTTTAGAAAAACGAATTCCTCTGCCTCAAAAGCGAAAGCGAGAGCGCGGAGATGTCGGCGGTGAGCACCGCAGCGCTCCGGTGAGACGTGGAGCTGAAGCTCTTTGATGACGTGAGGTTCAGTGTCAAGGGCCTTGTTGACTCTGGTGTCTGCTAGATCCCGTCATTCTTCGTCCATGCCCCCCGGGAGGCCACGGTTGACATTGCCGACCTCGTGATCCCCACCATCGACCTTGGGGGCGTCGTCGGCGGTGGCTGTGATAGGGATCTCTGACGGAGGGTCGTGGAGGAAGTTCGAAGCGCGTGTGAGGGCTGGGGGTTGTTCCAGGCGGTGAACCACGAGATTCTGAAGGGTGTGCTGGAGGAGATGATCGGAGGGGTGTGGAGGTTCCACGAGAGCAAGGGAAGGAGGGAGTGGTACTCACGCGAGAAGGGGAGGAAGGTGCTCTACTTCTCGAATTTCAATCTGTTCAAGGTGGTGGTGGATTGGAGGGACACGCTGGTCTGCAAGATGGCCCCGAGCCCGCTGGAGCTGCATGAATTGTTGGAATCGTGCAGGTACGGCCATCGAAAACGGTTTACTTGACTCGATCTCTAACTTTTAGATTGCTCTCGAATAACTCACCGGCCAAATCGAGTAATCAAAGATTGTATGGATACATGTATAGATGCTGCAAATAGCTACATGATGTAGTACTTAGTCTTGCAATTTGAAGAATTTGAGGTCAATTTCGAGCTTTGTGAAGTCGACCATGCTCGAGCTCGAGAAATCAAGCTCGAGGCCAGGATATCAGCATGCCCAATCATTAGGTCAAATGTCATTCAATCATTTTTCTGGTCAACACAAATTTTATGTATTATTTTAGAAAATCCGTTTATAAAGTAACATGGACTCAACAAATTAATTTGGAAGTAAGAGGCACATTATTGTCAATTGTTAGGTCAAATGTCATTCAATCATTTTTTAAATGCGATTCAAATACCAGAAAATACTTTTAGTCACATATCACCAAATAAAGGAAAACTAACAATTTTCCTGAAAAATGGTTTCTTGGAAAACATTTTCCAAACACATTACATTTTTCGTGAAACAAACACATCCTTAGATATTTCTTAAAGATATTTAGGACATTTCACTGGATTTTTCATATCTCTTAAAGTGATGTGTATATCTAGGAAATTTCCACATCTCCATTAAATTATGTTTATTGGTTATCTTGGATAATCATATTATAAAGCATATAAATATGCTGATATACTCTTCTTTATGATACACAAAAAATATACCAAAAATTTCTCAATTCGATTTTTTCACATATATTTCTTATCTGATTAAACTTTCAAATTTAACAGTGACCGCGTAGGTCGTGATATAAAGAGGATGAGCAAACATAATTTGTCCTAACATCAAAATGACTCAACACGAAAAAGCCCCAAACCTAAAATGATTTAACACGACCTCCAAATGACAAGAACAACATAGAAAGCGACTCAAACCCTCTGAAATGCTCCATCACACACCGTAATTGCAAACACCAGTTCATGCGTATTGAATCGGCTTGCGCTTGATGCCGGTTTCCTCGGGGTCCGTTGCAATCTCGAATCTTTTAGCGGTGAACGAATCGCCATTCCTAATAATTTGCCTCTTGAGACGTGCGCTCCCACGGTAGCCTATCTTTAAGTCGCGCCCTCTTGCCTCCTTCCAATATGTTGAGACCACGACCCTCACCGCATCCGCTGCATTTGAAGCTGGTTTAGAAATATGTCGAAACATAAAAACACCTCAACTTTTCATGCCATTGTCACGCTGGCTGGGTACATGCACCGGGATGTGTATAGGAACAGTTGATTAGCTTCAATGGTGCAAATAGGTCAAAGGTGCATGCATTTGGACCAAGTCTATTCTAAACATTATTTGAACTTGAGCAGGTCCTTAAAAGACTCAAAGGACAATAAATAAATGGGAGATCTGTCTTGAGACAAGAGATCTTAAATATTACCTCCCGTATTCCCACTCACCTTGAAAGAAAAGCTTGGATGAGAATCGAGGGATCTTACAGGCGGTGAAGGTAAACACTACGTTATTATCGTGGTGCTAACTACCGTCAGGTAGAGGAGTATAGGAGCTCTCTACCATTGGGGTAATGTAGGGTGGTGTCAAGACCACTACAAGGTAAATAGAGCTTTAACCAGCTGTTCACCTTATACCTAGGTGCGCATGGGAACAGTTGAATCTGACAAGCGCCATTCTAAATTTGAGTGGACCCATCAGCTTCAACGCAAATAGGTCAAAGGTGCATGCATTTGCACCAAGTCTATCCTAAGCGTGCTCTATGATATTTGAAGCACCGTTAAAATGACATGGATTTTTTAAGAAGTCAATCTTTTCAGGCAATACCATAGCCATATGTATACCCTACATAATTTGGATTCATATTTTGATTAAATTTATTACAAAGAGAGAAACTATATGCCAAATCATGTTTATTGAAGTTAGCAATATGTATACTCGACATAATTTGGACTTTAAATTTTTATTAAATTGATTACAAAGAGAGAAACTACTTGCCAAATCATTTTTATTGAAGTTAGCCATATGTATACCCGACATAATTTGGATTTTAAATTTGGATTAAATTGATTACAAAGAGAGAAACTAAATGCCAAATCATGTTTATTAAAAACAGCCACATATGTATGCCCTGCACAATTTGGATTTTAAAATTTGGATTTAATTGATTAGAAAGAGAGAAATGAAATGCCAAGTTGAAGCTCACCATGAGTGACGAACAGCAAATTTTCTTGAGGGTATTTGTCAACGAGGTAGTGAATGGTGTGGAGGTATCGATCTCTTGCCCCGGATTCGCTCTCTCCCCATTGTGGCAGCTAAATCAATTTAGATAAACTCTAAATTAAACCATGCAATTGCACATACATATACTAACGCCATCTAGATTCAAGGCTATATTTAGAAGGGTAATAACCCACCCTGAAATGGGGCCGTCTGAGCGACTTAATCTCAAATATCTCCAAACTCACCTGCCGACGATCACGTGCTACTTTCCGTGACATTGTCGGGGGCATTTTCGTTGGGGCAATGATTGCTAAACGATCAGAATTTGATTTTTAAGCATGGTATGCCATATTAAAACCTCGTACCTCCTTGAACACCCGGTGCGGTGTGAGATCCACGACGCCGGGCGGAAATAAAGTTTCAAGCTTCTTTATGTCAAATCCCCATGAATCGCGATCCGTGGGATGATACCACATTGCGACGTCATTGAACACCTCGCTCATTCCATATTCTATGGATACCTACAAAAAATTTATTGGGCCGGCACTTAAATATTTCTTCCTTCTTATCTCAGCACATCGTTCTTTAGTGTGCAAGAAAAGGTCTGTCGAGTTTGAACTAAAAGTCTAACACGGAAAGAATTATATTGCAATAGATCAAAGCTGAACTTAGATCAAGAACTTTCAGCGGGATTAGGAGAGAATACTCCACCTTGATTCCTGATGTTGATGAGTCGGCGGAGTTGCCATCGTCTAGCGCAATATTCGTGGTCTCCTTTCCCTCCGTGGAGAGACCGGCGATCAGCTCACGAGCTGTCTCGATGCACCGCCGGAATGGCGATGTGATGATTCGGTGGATTGGAAACCTGAGCTCGGCCTGGAGTTTCTTGCCAGTTTCGAGTGCCTTGATCCGGCCCGCGTTGGTCAGTGGAGCGTCCCATGGCTTGGACTCGTCGAAGTTGTGGTCCGCGTGGTTGCTGCGGTCCGTGTAGTCGTCCGCACGGTCGCTGTGGCGCATGACGAGAACGTGCTGGCAATGGCCGGTTAATTGCTCGGGCTCGACGGTCGACGCCATTGCAAGCAGCGACTTAAGGTCGTGAGCTATTGTGAGCTGGACGCTTGGATAGCAGAGGGAAGATGAGTTTAAGTTAAAGCATAAGGTGTCTTGGTGAGCCCATGATTAGGAATGCATAATATAGAGAGATAAAGGTCATAGCTCACGGATTTTGATAAATACAACAGTCGACCAGAAAGGTTGGACGGCTGCCGGTGGGGACGCACTGCCGTTTTCATTTTTTATTCTTAGTGGTTGAAAATGACCTATATATTTAAATGTTACCCACATCGAAAAATATAAACTGCATATATTTTCTCTTTTGGTAATATAAAGGCTCAAGTGTAAAGACTTGCCTACTTGGAGATCCATAAAACATCATACAAGCCCTATGAATGAATTAAGTTCGGGTTTTGACCTCTATAGCTTTGGCTTCCATAGGCGATGCTGATCAAGAGCAGATGCATTAAGTGGGTGGAATTTACATAAGCGACTTCCAATTCTTGAATAGGAAATCCCCTAATGTGCCGACCAACTACGTTAATTTTGAGGGGTTAAACTGCATGTATTTTTGCAGCATGGTCTTATTAAACATAGAATGTCTCTTTATTTTAATAAGAAATGTGTGTCTACTAAGACAACTTTTATAAAGTTGTGATATGGTTTGATATGATAAATTTTCACCACTATGAACATAGACGTTCACTTTAACATAATTTGATATACTGAGTTTGCAGACCTATCTTAGTACTTTAGTCAAGCATGTACAACCCACTTTAAAGCTCATAGGTTTAGTACCATCAATTATGGGAGATGGGGTTGGTTTATGTAAGTCGAGACGCATCTTATGTAATTAAATAGGGTTATAATCCAACATGGACTATCATAAAGCCGATCGTGGATAAAAAAAATTATTAAATAAAGACTTGCTAACAAAAGTCGTTCCCTCTAAATTCCAATAATAGAATTATCAATTCACCCTTCTCGGCTGTTGGCAGAGTGATCAACGGTAGAAAATAGATAGGTCAAGGGTACTGTAGACAACCAGAGATTGCACGCCACATTTGACTATTGGTTTTGTCATATCATGATTTTTCCATCATGTTCGAGAATATGAAAAGCATCAAACGTGAAATATGAAAAGCATCACGTTGACCATATCCACCATTAACATATATGGCCAGGTGGCCCCATCAAATGAGGGGAGTTCCTAAATTTGCTTGGATTTTTCTGCAATAAATGAGGTGTATTACACTAAACCAGAGGCCAAGTCGGGGCTGGCCCCTCTGCTCTCTCAAGTTGCCCATTCAATTGAGTACATATTGAAAGGAATTGAGTTGATGGAAAGCTAAACAGAGGAATGGAATAATGGAAATTGTATATTGCTTTCTCATGTCAAATATAGGGAATAATTGTACAGGAAAATTGAAGAAAAGATTCTCTACTATACAGTATCAATCAAGGAGTATCGCATCAGCTATACGATATCAATCAACCAAATCATATCAAATCTCGAGGCAATGGTATTTCCAACACTCCCCCTCAAGCCGGTGGTTTGTACACATCAAGAACACCCAGCTTGCTTAGAAGATATCCATATTGCCTGTGACACAAAGGTTTTGTGAATATATCTGTAGGTTGCTCTGTCGTCCCTATTCCTTTTGTCTTGATCACTCCATCCTGTATCTTGTCCCTGATAAAATGACAATCGACCTCTATATGCTTCGTTCTCTTATGAAAAACTGGGTTTGTTGCAAGCTTGACGGCTGCATCATTATCACAAAATAAGAGTGTTAGTTCCTTTATCCATACTCCAAGATCACGAAGCAATCCTCTAATCCATACGATTTCACAGCTGGTCTTTGCCATTGCTCGATACTCAACTTCAGCAGATGATAGTGAAACAGTTGATTGTTTCTTCATTTTCCATGAGAGTAATGAATCTCCCAATTTGATACGGAAGCCTATGACAGATTTTCTACTCATATGACAAGTGGGATAATTTGTGTTGTAATATGCCATCATTTTCATGTCATTCTTCCGAGACAATAGTATTCCTAAACCAGGGCATCCTTTCAAGTACTTCACCACTTTCAGTGCTGCATTTATATGAGACTGCTTTGGATTGTGCATGAATTGACTGAGAATTTGTACTGCGTAGCATATATCAGGTCTGGTTATGGTGAGATAAATGAGTTTCCTGACAAGTCTCTGATATGTAGAGTAGGGGTGTGCAACCGGACCGGGTCAACCCGGTTCCTAGATCGGCCCACCCAGAAAACAGGGTCGGGAACCGATTCCGGTTGAAACCGGTCTGGGAACCGGTTCCAACAACTTAGACCCTGTTTGAATTGGTCCAGGAACCGGTTTGACCGGACCGGTTTGGGAATTGGTTGGAGAACCAGTTAAGCCACCCCCAAAAAACAAAACGCGTAACCCTAATTTCTATCTTTACCTCTCTCTCTCATGAGTCTCACCCCCTTTGCGAAGCTACTGCTGCTTCTCCGCCTGAGCCCCGTCCTTCGCGAAGCTGCTGCTGCTTCTTCGCATGAGCCTCGTCCTTTCGCGAAGCTGCTATTGCTTCTCCGCCTGAGCCCCGTCCTTCGTGAAGCTGGGCCCATCGCCAGAAGCCGAGCCCCTGCTTCTGCCCGTCCTCAGCCCGTCCGTCCGAGCCCCTTGCTCACCCACGAGATTTGCAGCGGAGCCCTTGCTTTTGCCCTACAGCAACTCCAGCGTCGCCCGCCCGCCTTCTGTCCTCACCCATGAGGTCTGCTTCTGTCCTTAGCGTCGCTCGCCCGCCCGCCTTCTGTTCGCGACCTACAGCCGAGACTCCTCCGCCAACGCCTGCACCCGTAGTCGCACCTCTGCTCGCGTGTGCCTCCCTCTACCCGAGCACTGATCCTGGTTCCATCCGACGTCGCCTCTGTTGCTCTCGTTGCACCCCTCGCGCTTGCACCACTGCCTCACGGTAACAACTTGACTGAGTTGAGCAAGTTCAATGTTTCCTTTAATCCATTGACATCTGGTGTGATCCCTGCGACAGGGCAGTTAGGTACGTTTGAGATAGAGTCCTTCCTCGGCGACCCTCTATTGGTCCTTTAGTCTTTCCCTAATCGAACACTCCATCCATTGCCAAATCACACGAGATTAGGCCAGAAGAAGCCTTCGAAGTTTAGGGTATTTCTGGTACTCTTTGCTCTGGCTGTTGCTTTCTTATCATTCGGGATCTTATCATTCATACTTTTCTCGTCCGTCAAGAGCCCGCTTGACTTACTTGAATACCTGGTAGAAGAAATAAAGTCTTCACTAGGTATTGTTCAGAAGCATTTAGATAAAATTATTCTTGGAGCATGCATTAGATTGCATACCTTTTTTTAGTCCAGATACTCTGATTTTGGGGGCAGGATAGTAACGATGTTCTAAACATAACATGAATTTGGACCTAGGATAGCGACAATCTCAGTATCATCAAATCTGAAGTTGAGAATATATGTGCAGCACACATGGGTTGGTGCGACAATCCCCCTTATTTTAGCCCCTGAGGTACTTTTTTTAGACTAAGGTAATCACTTGGCAGGTTTGACATACTGGCATATTCAACATAATACTACTATAGTAAGTTCTACTTATAAATTGTTTGTGTGCAAGAATTTTTGCATCTAATATGTGTACTTCATTACATTATCTGCAGGTACATATCCTCAGCAATATAACATTTTGCTCGAGAATCTTGGAGAGACAAGTTCTACTCTCTTTCTTTTCCTTTTCTAGTGATGTTATGAGGTACAAATTATTTGCTACAACGGTGGATGTGCTTATGCTGATTGATATGAGTGTTAAACGCTTTATTTTAAATATGAGTGCTGTACATCAATTTTTGCAAAACAGGTGCCAATATAAACAGGGTTGACCTTGTTCCCGGACCGGAAAAATAGGGTGGGTCGGGAATAGGGTCCAATGTAAATAGGATCGGGAACAGGGTCCAAAAAAAGAGAACCAATTATAACAGGGTCGAGAATAGGGTCCAGGTCTAGACCCTACCCACCCTGGACCCGATCACCCCTAATGTAGAGGGATCCTTAAGTAGAGGGTCCTCATTTAGTGGTGATAATCCCTTGTCGTATTCAGATGTTGTAAACTTGATATTTTGCTCAATTGGGATGACTACTGGTTTGGAACCTAATAATCCTGCTTCTGATATGATCTCTAGGATGAATTTTCGTTGACTAAGGCAAATTCCTTTGTTTGATCGCACAATTTCTATCCCGAGAAAATATTTTGGGGGTCCCAAATCTTTTATGTGAAATGTGGAATGCAGGTACTTCTTGAATGCTTTGATGGCAGATGCATCATTTCCCATAATGAGTATATCATCAACATATATTAGTAAATAAGGGCGCGCATGACAAAAATTCTATTCCAGAAATTGGTTTCTGGCTAGAAATTGATTTTTCAATTTCTATTCACCGGATAAGTTTCTGAGCAAAGAAACCCGTATGATAACAACTCAAAATTTCTATTTCTGGAACAAAAATCTGTTTGATAACAGAATAAAATTTCTATTTCTAGGAATATAAATTAATTAGATAACAACATAGGAAATCCTCAAATACAAAATAATAGTCGAAATAATACCAATACATTACAAAAGTTGAAAATACAATTTCATGGAATTTCCAGCATATTATTATCCCTTGCCATTTTATTGGCAATGGTTTTCCTAAGCGTATTTATTTGGTTTCTCTCCTCGGTCAATGTATCGTTTGCAAGCTCATCCTGTGTAGGTTCAGACAAGTACTGCGGAAGCAAGAATATGGGTGCCATCAATGGCGCCTATACAGCCTTGTCATTTGATCAAAGACTGGTATTGTACAAGATTATCAATAAAATAAAATTGATGGAGTAAATGAATATATGAGAATTCTACCTTGAAGTAACGTTTATGGTTAGGAACCAATTGGGGGAAGGTCGGTTTATTTTGATTCTCGAATTGAATCAGTCCAATTGCTCATCCCTAATTTCTTTATTATTGCTTAATGAACCTTTAATGGCCCTTGCATAACAAAGAGAGAGATTCTCTTGAATCTCTTGCCTTTGAATTAAAATTCAAGATTGTGTAACAATCTAATTATTTTGATTTTGCAAGAATTTTGAATTCGTAAAGAAACAAGGTTGAATTTCTAGGCACGTTTTTTATTCATCTATTGCGTAAGAACTTTTTATTCAACTGGCCATGCGCATGCTCTTTCTAGGAGGAAAAAGCCCCATTGTTTTTAAGTAATCATTTAAGAACTTTGGTCGTTTTTGAAAAATTGGGGACCCATTCGATTGCCTTTCATTCTAAAGAGGAAGTTATCAAAAAAAAAAAATTGAAAAAAATATAAAAAAAAAAACATGAGCAAAATAAGAAAAAGAAAATTAGCAATAATTTGTGAAGTTGTGGTTATGAGTGAATTAAGTTAGCAAGAAAGCGCAAGGTTCTTTTATATGGTTTGATTTCAGCTTCTAATTTCTATTTTAGAAATTGAGAAGTTAAAAATTTCAGCTTCTGATTTCTTCAATTTCTTTATTTCTGAAACAGAAATTTGTTTTAGAAATAGAAAAATCAAATTGCGTTACCAAACGGATTTCTGTTCCAAACCTGTTCCAGGGAACTGAGAAATCGAGAAATATAAATTTTGTCATGCGCGCCCTAAATGGATGATGTACCTTGGTTCCATATGAATAAGGCATAATCATATCTTGATTGTTTGAATCCTGCAGCAGTGAGTGCATTGGTGAATTTGGCATACTACTGACAAGATGCTTGTTTTAGCCCATATAGGGATTTGCAGAGACGACATACTCTATTCTCCCCCTACTTGCGTAATCCCGGTGGAAGGTCCATATATATCTCCTCTTCTAAATCCCTATGAAGAAAAGTGTTATGAACATCCATTTGATGTAGGGGCCAATCTTGGAATGTTGCAATAGACAAAAAAGATCGAACATGAACCTCTTTTGCGACTGGAGAAAATGTCTCATGATAATCGAAGCCCTCCTGTTGTGTGAAGCCTTTAGCTACTAATCGTGCTTTGTAACGTTCAATAGAGCCATTAGCTCTATATTTAATTTTGTACACCCACTTACATCCAATTAACTATCGATGAACTGGGAGAGGAACTATGTCCCATGTGTTGTTGTTCATCAAGGCTTGTAGTTCATCCGCCATGGCTTGTTGCCAGTGGGAATCATTAACAGTTTCAGCATATGAGGATGGTTCTTGTTCTTCGGATATTCTACTAATGCAACACATATGTTCTGGCGATAAATGAGCAAAGCTAACATATGAGGAGATGGGATAATGTGTACCCAAAGAGCTTGACGTAGAACAGACATAGTCCTTAGTCCATGTGGGAGGCCATATTGTTCGTCCCGAACGTCGAGGAGGGGCCGGATTGGATTGGTTGTTATTAGATTTCTCCATTGAAAGCTAGAGAAGTTGGAGAAACAACCACATTATTTTCCAACTGATAAGTGGGAGAACTCTTTGACGTATGCATGTCTTCGTTCATTTCTAGTGATGAACTGGGATCTTCTTCAGGCACGTGAGGTGCCACATGCGGGGTTCCCACTTGAGGAACTAAAATTAGTTGTGAAGGGGACATGTCTTCTTCACTAAAAAATGGAGGACATTGACTAATCTCCTTTTCTAGCCCCTCCGAGGATGCGTTACTTTGAAAAGGAAAAACACCCTCATGAAAAAAAACATCCATACTAATAAGAAACCGTCTAGTCGATTGATCAAGAACCAAATATCCTTTTTGAAGAGATGGGTATCCCATAAATATGCATTTTAGGGCATGGGGACCCAATTTGTCTCGAGGGCCCATAGTAGATGCATAACATAAACATCCAAAAACACGAAGATGTCGAATGTCAGGTCTCTTACCAAAGAGCATCTTGAAAGGTGTTTGTCCATTCAAGATTTGAGTCAACATCCGATTGATTAAGTAGGTTGCTGTGACCACACAATCTCCCTAGACTGTTTCCGGAATTGAGGCTTAGTATTTGAGGGCACGAGCAACTTCTAGGAGATGATGATGCTTCCTTTCGATAATCTTGCTTTGTTGAGGTGTATAGACACAAGAACTTTCATGCAGAATGCTATTGGAGGTAAAGAACGAGGAACATTCATGATTAAAGAAATCACAGGCATTGTCAGTACGAACTTGTTGAACAGATTTTTGAAATTGATTTTTTGTTAGAGTAATGAAAACCTTTAGATGGGAAAAGGACTTGGGTTTTGGACTGCATGAGGAAGACCCAAGTTGCACATGTGTAATCATCGACAATAGTGAGAAAGAACCGAGACCCATCACGATGAGGCGTGTGATATGGTCCCTAGATGTCCATGTACAATAAAGCAAAGACTTTAGTAGCATGTGATGTACTTTGTGGAAAAGGAAGACGTGTTTGTTTTGCTAGTGGGCAAATAGGACACTTAGGATGAGGGAAGGAAGCACTGACCCAATCGTCAACGAGACAAAATATTATTATTGATATTGGCATTACATAAGGTGCCCTTATTTAAGGGAAAACAAGAAAAATCAATGTTCTTGGGTAATGTAGCCCAAAAATAAAGTCCATCATGATTGTTACCCCAGCCCATCAGTTTCCCAGTCGAAAGGGCTTGAAAGAAACAGACATCGAAATCAAAGAAAATTCGACAAGAATTGTCTTCATAGAGTTTGGATACAGAAATCAGATTGAATTGAAAGTCGGGAATGAAGAGAACATTTTCCAATGTGATGGATGGATTGAGGCAAACATTTCCAATTTTAGTGACAGGAGTGTCATTTCCATTGGGAAGATGAACTGAAGTATTGTGGGGAGGTTTGCGGATTTGAGATAGAAAACGTTCATTGCAAACTATGTGGTCACTAGCACCTGAATCAATAATCCATGTCTTAGCTGAAATAGAGTTTGCAAGACAATAAGATGTACTTGCATAGCTGGCCACTTTGTCATTTGTTTCTAGCTGATTGAGTGCCCTCATAATTCGCTGGAATTGATCCTGATTAATAGGCTAGTTGACCTTAGCATTTGCTTTAATGGAAGTGTTATGTTCTTTTCTCCCCTTATCCATCGGCTTGCCATGCAATTTCCAACAATTCTCCTTAGTGTGATAAGGATGTTTACAAAATTCGCAAAATTTACCTTTTTTGCTTGAATTTTGACGAATTAATCTGGATGATGTGGCAGGATCTTGGCCATTGGAGGTTTTCCATGCGGGTGATGATGTGGCTAAATCTCCTCCATCCGATTTAGGTGTTACTAAGATGAGACCCTGGCTGTTAGATCTCGCTCCGCGTCCTGGGCTGTCTGATCCAGGGATTAAATCCTATCCGCCCATCTACATTAAGGCTTTGGTATGTCTTGAACTGTTGGATCGAAAGGCTCCCATCAAATCCCATCCGTCCATTTGAAAAAGTGGGTTGTCTTCTTCACTAGCCAACCCTAGTGCTGCAAATCCCATTCGAGAGAGTCCTCCATGGGTGTTTCGTTCGCTACTCCAGTGCAGCTCCGTCGTTGCTTTCACTGCCAAGACGACGCGATCTCCAGTCTTCAAGTACTCCGTGGAGGCAAGGCATTGGGATTCTTCTTGCACAGCAAGTTGGTAAATGCGTCCAAGAGGCGGAACCGGATCCATTGCAAGGATTTGGCTTCGGAACAGTAGGTATGTCTCGTTGAGAATGAGTAAAAAATGTGTTGCCTTTTCTTGCTCTTTGATTGCTCGGTTTTGAGCTAAAGTAGCTTTGGGACCCTTGAGCTTTTCCTCCACCATTTCTAGCTCGTTCTAGAGAGAAGATAACTTGTTAAAAAGGGCGGTAATAGAGAGATTGTCTTGTTTTAGTTTTGATAGGGCTTGGGTCAAATTGAAAATTTTAGCCCTATCAAGTTTCCCGTACATCTCCTGAATACTATCCCAAATTTTCTTCACGTCTTCGGTTTGTGGGAGTCCTGTGGCTACCTTCGGGCTAAGACAATTTCCTATCCACGTTTGCATGAGCTGGTTGCACTTCCTTTAGTGTTGTGCAAGCCATTTGTCGGACGGCATCGGCACGGTGCTGTCAATAAATCCATCTTTATCCTTCGTTATTAGGGCACACCGGAGCTCTCGGGACCAAACGGAGTAATTCTCCGGTCCCATGAGTTGTAGGGTAATTAGGCGTAGTTCCGGATCGTCACTAGTTGTTGTGTAGAAGGGTGTCGCTTGGTGGTGGTTGGCCACCGATGGTTCCAGCAAGTGGAATGAAGTTAAGGCTAAAAACGGAGTCGGGTTTGCCCCAAAACCCAGCTGACCTGAATCGGTTTGATTCGAGAATTATGGGCTAAAAGACGGAGCTGGGTTTGCCCCAAAACCTGGTGGACCCAAATCGGTTTGATTTGGGAATTGCCAACTCGACCTAGGCTCAGGATTCGGACCTTCTCCTGGCCTACTATTTTCAACGGAGCACATTTGGCCCAGTCGAACTTGAATTGGGACCCATCAAACATACAGCCCTGGAAAAATTTGTCTCAAACGAGCATATCTCGGGACTGATTGATTTGGATTTGGTTGTCTTTCTCTCGTCTCCTCAGGTTGGTTCTCTTCAGTAATATTGGGATCTGAAGAAGGATCATTGGAGGAGTTGTTGGACGAACTAGAATTTGGATTATGATTTTTTGGCATTTTTGCTTTGCAGGTTAAAGTTTGCTGTGCGGAAGCTTATTGCAGAAGCTCTGATACCATGAAAGGACTTGAGTTGATGGAAAGCTAAACGGAGGAATGGAATAATGGAAATTGTATATTGCTTTCTCATGTCAAATATACAAGTGTACAAGCCTATTTATGATACATAGAGTCTAAATAATTTAGGGAATAATTGTACAGAAAAGTGAAGAAAAGATTCCCTAATATGCAGTATCAATCAAGGAGTATCGCATTAGCTATACGATATCAATCAACCAAATCATATCAAATCTCGAGGCAACAATATTTCCAGCACACACTTAATACTAATTGTTTTTGAACTCTGCTATCTGTCCTTTATTGACCTCATTTCTCGTGAATTTTGCAGATTACCAAATATTGTATTGGAGGGACTATGTCGTAACTCCTCAATATATTGTAGGCGCATCAAAAACAGGTCCTTGGGAAAATTTTAAATAAAGGCCTGAAATGAACATTATTTAAAATAATGGCTTGAAGTGCCATTATTTTCTCAAATAAAGGTATGAAGTGGCCATCAATTTCAAATAAGGGCTTAAAGTGGCCATATTAGTTTCAAATAAAGGCCCGAACTCATTGTTTGGTGAAGGGCAATTTAGTCTTTTAATTTTTTTTTCCTTTTTTCTTTACAAACTAAAAAATATTAAACTTTTTTTAAAAAAAAAATAGAACACATGAGAGGGAGGGCTTCCTCTCGTTTGTGGCCGCCGTCCCATCATTGATGGGGTGGTTGACGCTTATGTGAGGGCTGGCGACTCTCGCTGACTAGAGGTGAAGGCCAGCAAGCCCTTGCCAGAGACAGGAGAGGGCGGCGACCCTCTCCCAGATCTACATGAGGGTCACCCACCCTCACCCCAATTGTTGGCCCTTGTGTAGGCCTAGCAGCCCTCGCTTAACAGCCCTCGATCTGGGCAATGAGGTCCGAGGGCCTGGGCAAGGGCTGGCGATCCTCGCCTAGATGTAGAATAGGGTCACCACCCTCTCTCGTCTATGGTGAGGGCTTGTTGGCCCTTGCCTCTAGTTGGTGAGGGTCGCTGAAGACCTCAATGACCATCGTGCTACCCCATCGGGGATGGGGTGGCAACCACAGGTGGGAGGGAGCCCTCTTGCCTTTGGTTTTGATTTTTTTTAAATTTTTTTTAATTTTAGTCACTTTTTTTATATTGATATGGCCACTTTAGGCCCTTATTTAAAACAAGATTCACTTTAGACCCTTATTCGAGAAAACGAGAGCACTTTGAACCCTTATTTGGAATTTTCTCATGGGTCATTTGATTGAGTGGAGTTGAGTAATAATTATGTAGGGCAGTGAATTGTAAAATCTTCTATATATTTTGAAGTATATAGAAGAAGACTACATGAGCCTATTTAAAGGCTTTTATCTGATAACTATCTAAAATAACTTATCAATCAAGATATACATAATCAAAGGAAAATATATAAGTAATCTTGAGAGATGTAAAGAATAAACACAAATATCATAATTATCTCTAACATAGAAAAATATTCTAAAGAAAATCTTGAATATCTCTAACAACCCTCAAACTCAAGGTGAGTTGTAGAAGTCAACTTGAGTTTGGATAATTAAGATGTGAAAAAATGTCTATCAATATTGCTGAAGTGGTTCTTACGTTGACATGGGTGCAGCAGCCTATGCTCGACGAAATTCGGGATTTGGCTCGTCTAATGGTGGTGTCTGCTTTTGAAATGAGCAGCGAAAGAGTCTCAAACAACAACTGAAGTTGTGGATTTGGTGGAGAAATTGGAACGATGTGGGCTATGTGACTAGGCTATGTGACTAGTCTCATGACAACCACCGCTAAGAAATGTGGATGTTGATGCGACTAGCGTTGTTATGAAGTAGACTCGAAAAATGGAAGTGACATGGCTAATGCACTTAACATCACTGATGTTGGCTAACAATATTACCTAAAGGGGGTTGAATAAACGATTTTAAGAAACTGGACAAAGTATTGTAGAATTCAAAGTGTTAAGTTTAATATAAGCGTAACCGAGTGAAACAAATTATAGATATAAGTAGTGCAATGCAGCGCATTTATATTGGGCAATAAATAAATATAAGGAGATAGAGAATGATACATACAAAGCTATTAGTGCTTTAGCTTGGTGTAAGCCTACGTTTATTCTCCTATACATTAGCTGGATTCCACTAGTCAATCATTGAGAAAGTATAGGAAAATGTACTGCTTGTACTCAAGCACCTTTTCCCAAAGTTGGTGTTGCTTATACATAAGCTAATAGATCTCACTATCATGTATATAAGCACAGACTACAACACTGCCAACACTTCTCACAAGACTACAAAATGGTGCACTCATAGTGATAAACTAGTATGATTACCTAGAGGGGGTGAAAAGGTGTTTAAAAGAAATCTTAACAAATAATCGCGGAATAAAATAAATTATAAGTAAAGTTTGGATGAAAAACAAAATCAGATTCGTGAAACACTAGACTTCTGGTAGATGTTTGAAATCTGTTATGTGACGAAACAAACTTCTACGATAACTTGTAATAGTGCAACAGACTTAAGTAAAGAGAGTTAAGGGAAGAGAAGATTGCACACGATTTTATAGTAGTTCATTTTTGATTAAGTTTACGTTCACTCTCTCATACTGACAGTTTACTGGCTGGATTTCATTATAGTATCAACAGAGAATTACAACTTGTGAGTGCAAATACTCACTGAAATAACCTTCTAACTTACTAAATCATTATTTTTGTATTTATCTCTCTTGAACACAATTTATAAGACACACTGAAGAAGACAAGTAGACAAGTAAAGAAGACAAGTAGTCGAGAGAAGTTTCTGTTGAGAAAACTCCTATCAAACTTTGAAGTTGACAAAACTTTATTCTTATTGTTCTTATTCTGAAGAATACTAGACTTCTGTGCTATATCGTGGAATTTTGTTTAAGTCTATTTACTCCAAAAGTCTTTCCCACTTTGACGAGATCCAGGCTGAAACCAAGTCCAAAATAAAGATATAATCAGACTCAGGATTATTGATCTGTCGACAAGGATTCAGTACAAATGAGATTTATCCTTAATATATGATTTTCAGGCGAAGAATCTCATTTACCTTCTATAAATATATTGATGGAATCAATCAAGAATGGATGAACTCAATTTTGAAGACCAGTACTTTTTTAGGAAATATCTACTTATGGAAATCTAAATTTTGATTGTATGGGCGACCAGAATTATTGGATTTTCATCTCAATCTTCAAACGACTACAAGATTTCCTTATTGATTCTGTCCAATGGATTGATTGGAAGAAATTCCTCTGGAAAATGCCAACGGTTAGAAAGGCGTAGAGAAGTATTTAAGGAGATAATCAGTCCATTTGAGAGTGTGCGTGAAAATTGAAATTCTAAAGTTTGAGGCCTTTCCAAACACTTGTTCTTCATCAACAGTGCTTACAAATTGTATTCAAGAGAGAAAGACACAAGAAGAGTGACTTAGTGAGAGAAAGAGAAATCCTCCACTGAGTATTCATACTCAAATCATTGTATTTCTTTATTGATACCTTAATGAATTTTAGCAAGAAGGCTATCGGCGTGGGAGAGTGGATATAGGCTTGATCTAAGCCGAACCACTATAAATCTTGTGTTCAATTTTCTCTTCCTTTAACTCCTTTTGATTTGTTCATTACAATCTTTTTCTGGACTTATCAAATTTCTAAACCATCTCTAATTGATTCTGAATTTACTACAAAAGTCTAGTGGCACTTTTACTCAAACTTTGCTTGCAATATAACTTATTTGCATCTGTTTACTTAATTTGTTTTTACACCTATTCACCCCCCTCTAGGTGGTAATACTAGCATTTTTAGTTTCAAACTTGGGAATTCTAATTTTCACGTCCCACACATCAACTTGACCGAATGACCTCCTTCAAATACTCTTCTATGCCACACTAGCTGTTCACATTCTCCAAAGGAATTTCTTCTAATTAATCCATTGGACAGAATCTATTGAAGATATCTTGTAGCCGTTTAAAAATAGAGATGAAAATTTCACTGATTTTGGTCACCCATACAATTAGAATCTAGATTCCATAAGTAAAACTTCCTCATAAAGAACTTATCTTCAAGATTGATCTTGTCAAATTTGTGATCGACTAAATCAATATATATATATATATATATATATATATATATATATATATATATACAGTGAAATCCTTGACCATAAGATAGTTGTTGATTTTTTTTTTTAATTTCTAAATAAAGTTCATTTGAGTCGCACGTTATCGAGTTTGGTTTTGAACTCTTTCTCGTTTTAGACACGACCTCGGTTTGGATTTCATCAGAATGAGAAATATTTTTGGGATGAAGTAGACTAAAGCAAGAGTCTTTCATAGAACCTTGATAAGTCCTTAGAAACAACTCACAAGCAATTTAAGCATTAAAAATAGAAAGTTTTGTCAACTTCAAAATCTTGGTAGGAGTTTTCTCAATAATTTCCTCATTTTTGATGGTGACAAAACTTTTTTGCAGATTTAGAGTACAACACTTTAAGTTACCCTACAAAAGAGCACTTTAGTAGCACAAGATATAGAGTTTATGAAGAAGTAAACATTAGATAAGCATAGTACTAATTGAAAGCAATCACAACTCAAAAAGTTTGCGAAAGTCTGCACAAGAAGCACACCAACAAAGCACCAAAACACTTAAATCTGAAAAGTCTCTCCCTTTTTGTCAACAACAAAAAGAGAAAATCAAACTAGCACAAAAAACAAAAATGAAGCTTTTGGAAAAGATCAGAGGGTTTTAGGACCACAAACAAGACGAAAATCCTTCAAATTCTACACGGTCTCCTCAAGCTTTATTAGGCACTAATCGAAGACAGTCTCAACCTTAGCCAAGTTTTGAATGGCTTGCTGGTTGATGGTCTGAACTTTGTCATCAAGAGATTGTACCTTGCTACCAAGATATTTTGCAGTAGTACCAAGAGAGGCATGCAACTTTTGGAATCTCCATTCCATACTACTGTGCCTTAATCTCCAGAAGAAGCTCGACTATTTGAGGATAGTTTGAATCTGGTTTGGTCTGAACACTAGCTTCTACAAAGTGAGCTAGAGGAATATTCAAATTGGAAGGAAGATCAGTACCCTGGAAATATGTTTCCCCTTGAACATTAGCTTGTTGGTCCTTAACTTCAAGAGATTCCCTAAGGAAATGAGAGATGTAAATGTCCTTTACGTTGGTGGAGAGTGACTGATACCATTACTTATGGCCGGTTCTATGATTGGGTTCTGAAGAGGAGTTTTCTCCCCAACTCTCCTGTCTTAGTAACTTGAGTTAGAGGAATAATATCTCCACCTTTTGGAATACTTCCCTTTCCAACACCTTCAGCACTAATTTGCTGATCATTTCCCTCGTTCTTATCTCCAACAACATCGTTAGCATGGTCCCTTGCATCATCTCCTTCCTTATCAGAATGTTCATGTTTCTTATTATGATCGTCATCTTCTTCTGCTTTGTCTGGGTCATCCTCCTCTGCTTCTTTTTCTCCAATTTCTTCTTCTTTACTTTCATCTTCTAGTTCTTGCTCGCTATCATCAGCTTCTTCTTCAGAATCCATTATATCTGCAACAGAGTCTTTCATGGAAATGTTTGCCACAATATAAGAGATAATCTCGTCTTCATCTTCTTCCTCGTCCTCATCCTGTAATAGAAGGACAAGTTTTCTTTTGGGGATATGAGAGACTACACTTTTGCCTTTCATCTTTTTCTCAGTTACAAACTCTATCTTAGTCGAACTAGCATATTCCTTTTTTTATTTATAAGTTTTAAAATATAAGAGATATCCTTTAATCTCATCTTGGAGATCATTTTAAGTCCAATTTGCATATGAAGGATGGTTTTGGAGCAAAGGTTAGAAGGAGGTTGAGTCTAAAAGTGGTGAAAAAGCCTAGTTATCAATGCTGCGTAAGGAAGCTAACCTTTCTCCTTTAGTATTGTTTTGTACATGTGTGACACCCTCATTCTGACTCAGTTTTTCAGAACAGAATTATTCAGGCAAGTGATTGTCAGATGAGAGTGTCTTGAGGATTGATAGGCCACGAGGACATCAAGAGAGTCCATTTAAGGGCCAAAAACTTGGTTTTTTTTAGCAGTAAGGACATATGAGTACGGAAAAATTGAAACAGGCCATGAACAAGGACCTATTGTGCTTGAGCCCAAGTGGGTGACCCAAGGCCCACATGCCCAAGGAGTGGGCGGCCAAGGGAGGCCCATGGGTCCCTCAAAGCCCATTATGCCCCTTCGACACAATCTTGATATTAAATGCACAAAAGGACGTGAATAGTGCATGAATAGTGTGAGATCTTGGTTAAACGACCAAAGTGCCCTTCCATTGGACTAAAGACAAAAGGGTAACAATGGAAGAAGGGCAAGGAAGGGGCGGCCATGCATGTGGGCGGCAAAGGAAGAGTTTGAATCTAGCCTACCCAGTCTAATCTAGTTCTATCAAGCCACTTGAGTGCAAATCCTCCCATTTAATGCTAGATCTTGCTTCTAAATGGGGCAATCTTGATGGACAAAAGACAAAGGGAAGTGATGGGGCTTTAATGAAAGACAAGACCTCTCTCTCTCTCCTCCCTTTCTCTCCTGCTCACGCCGGTTCTCTCTCTCTCTCACCCTCATTCTCTCATTTTCCTCACTTGCAATTTTCAAAACGGTCTCTCTTTCACCCTTCCATTCCTCTCTTCTTCAAGCTTGTTTCTTCCATTTTTTCTCTTGTTTTCCTCGTTGGTGACCACCCATCGAACCCCCAATGCCGGACCGCCTTCTTACTCCATCATACCACCACTAGATCACTGCTATGCGACCAACAACCGCCATCCAGCTGCTGTCCAGCCTTGTAGCCCTCTCCCTCGATGTGTTTCGAAGCCCAAGTCATTTGTGAGTGGCTTTTTAGCCTTTGATTTTGTTGGATTTAGGGAGTAGTTTAGGGCGGATTAGTGGTTATCTATGTTATTTAAGTTATGTGCCATGTGGTTTAATGGTTAAACATATTATTTGGATGATGTGCCATGTGGTTTAGTGGTTATCTATGTTATTTAGGTTATGTGCCACGTGGTTTAGTGGTTAAACATGTTATTTGGATGATGTGTCATGTGGTTTAGTGATTATTCATGTTATTTGGGTTATGTGACATGTGGTTTAGGGGTTAAACATGATGTTTGGATGATGTGCCATGCGGTTTAGTGGTTATCTATGTTATTTAGGTTATGTGCCATGTGGTTTAATGGTTAAACATATTAGTTGGATGATGTGCCATGTGGTTTAGTGGTTATCTATGTTATTTAGGTTATGTGTCATGTGGTTTAATGGTTAAACATGTTATTTGGATGGTGTGCCATGTGGTTTAGTGGTTATCTTTGTTATTTAGGTTATGTGTCATGTGGTTTAATGGTTCAACATGTTATTTGGATGTTGTGCCATGTGGTTTAGTGGTTATCCATATTAATTGAGTTATGTGACATGTGATTTAGGGGTTAAACATGATGTTTGGATGATGTGCCATGTGGATTAATGGTTAAAAATGATAATCGGAATATATGCCATGTGAATTAGTGGTGAAACATGATATTTGGATTATATGTCATGAGTTTGTGAAGTGAATGGTGCATATGTGTGTGATATAAGTGATGTACGTGTGTAAAACGATAGCATTTGACAAGTGAAGTTGCATATTGCATGAGCATCACATGGGTTAAATGAGAAAGATAAGAAATGGAGTGTGTGATAGTATGCTCGTGTGATCACCTAAGACCCTAATATGTTTACGCGGGGTGTGAACTTGTCCTAAGGTATTTTACACAGGACAATACTCGATTAAATTCGGATACCTCTAAGTCAACGGGATATCATTCGCGGATAGATTTTGGAACGAAGCTCCTTAAAGGAATGCCCCTAAATCAACGGGATGCCGTGCTCGATGGGGCGACATGATGCTTGGTTACGTTGGATGAGTGCGAACTTTCGGGTTGGCCTTGGGCCCTAAGTGGCCATAATAATCTGGACAAATGTGTATGTGAAGTGCATGAGATTCGTATGTGATGAGATTTAGATTATTGCATGGCATGAGCGCATGACTTAGATCATAATGCGTATTCATATGTTTGGCTCGAGAACATAAAGTTTATGTTATGAAATTGCTTATGCATTTACATTGATGGCCTTGTATGGTAGATAAGTTGTTATGAGATTGATGAGAGTAAAGAGAGAAATGTGTTGCCATGTTTCGCCATTGATAGATATTGCATGTTTAGGGCGCTTCCGAGGTGAACGACTTCCTTATGTGAGGTCTAGGAGGTTCACTCATTGAATTTATCTCATATTTGTTTCTTGAAATGTTTTCAGGCCCTAAGAATGGCTGAGCCATTCCATTAGATTCGTTTTGGCCTCTCTGTCGAGCATAGTCGAGAGGTGATGGAGTACCCAGTAGTGGGAGTGGCTGATGCACACTATACGAGATATGTCACGACCATTTGGGGTCAATGAGGGTTTGCGTAACCTCATGCCACACTGATTCGTGGCCTTGTACTTTTGGGTAGGCGGCGAGAGCCATGGTCCCATGTGTGACTTTGACGGTCCGTTAGGTACCAAAGGATCCGGGGGTGGCATCAGCTGGGATGTCAAGGATAGAGACGTTCCCAATGGGGAGGTGTTCGACCTTGAGATCAACCCCTCGCTAATCGCCGAGTCAGAGGCCTAGATCCTAGAGGCCATTGGGGCTTAGATAGACATGGGGTGTTGGCACTTTTTGAACCACCCTCGCAATATTATAGGCATAGGTATATGCTTGTCCTTTTTGACGGAGCTTGTGGCGAAACAGTTAGGCGTGTCAGAGGTGAAGAAGCTAGTTGATTAAACCTTGAACTTGTGGTGTATGAGATGTTGACTCATAACGCTTTTCTATATATATGAATATGTTTTTAATTCTCCCTACTGTTTGATGATTGGAGATTTGCTCATGTTTCTGCTTGTGCATTTTAATGTTATTAAGATTTAGGTCGGCAACACCTCTTGGGACGTCGTAATCGAATGACTAAAGGATAAGTAAAGGTTTAATGAGCGCGGGTTGTCGTGCAGCCATAGAGGTTTGGGGCATGACAATATGTGCAATTGAATGTTTTGAGGTAGAGAGAAGGCAACTTCGTTGCAAATGGCCCACATAATTTTTTGGCCTCAAATCTTGAAACATCAATGTTAGAGGCAGCCTTCGATCTGATGCAGTTGATGACAATCTTATGAAGCAAAATGTTAGAAGCAGATAGCCTAGAATAGGTTATACTTCCTCTATGAATCTTGCCCTTCACTAGAAACTTAATTACTTTATCATTCGAGGCAGTTATGGACATAAAACCACTTCATGCAACTCCCAAAATATCAGCTAGCAAATCAATATGAACATCAAACACTTTCTAACATGCAGTGAATTGAATATGTGTGGGGGTATAGAACAGACAAGTTTGAGTAAAAGTAGGCAATTAATTCAGGATAAGCATCAGATGACTCCATACAAAACTTCTCCATTTGAAGTTTAGCAAATTTTCCTTAAATGTACTTTGATTGAATCTAGAAAATCAAAGTCTACCATTCAAGGATTGATAACACTCTTGCTTAGCATATGCGCATAAACCTTTTTGTACTCTTTAGACCTAAACAATTTCCCTTTAGACCCAACAATCTCAGTAGCAATGCCCATTTTAGGTTAAAAATTTTTAAACATCCTTTCGTTGTTGTCTTCCTTCTTTCCTTCGGTCTGACTTTCAGTTCCAAATCTAGGGTCAGTAAGAAAAACAATAAACTCTTCCTCCACTTGTCTAGATTTCACTAACCCCAATTTCTCCAGGGCTTTTAGGAATAAGATTTTGTTTCCATACCCATTTTCTTTTAAGAAATTCATGATAAAGTCTATAGACTCCCTCCGTTCTTCAAGAAATTGTAATGCTTAAGGAGAACATTAGGTTTCCTTATCAAGATAGGAGTTGCACATTGGGTGACTTACTCCTCTATAAAAAGTCGACTTGTACTCCGCAGTGATTCTTCTCTAGTAAGATCAAAGTGTGTCAGAGTATCCTTCACAAAACGAGGTCCATGACTGACAATGTGGGATGACTTCCACTGTGAAGAGATCAAGACAAAGTTGGAGGATTTTGAAGATATGATGGCGTGTGATGGAGACTGGGATTCGCAAAGAATGAGATGATCGAGAATGGGAGGTAAAAGAGAGTTGCAGAGATTAGGGTTTGTGAAAGAAGTTGTAGTTGGGAGAAGAAAACTAGTAGATTTATTTAAAGGAACTGAACTGAGGCAAATGAATGGACACAGGGAAAATAACTTCCATTTTGGAAATTTGAAAAAAGAATAACTGTAAAAAATTTGGAACTATTGACTTCGAAAAATCATAAAGTAAATAAAAGATAACAATTTCCAAAAATCATAAATGACAAGTAAAAAATTGAGCAAAATATTCATACCTATTCGAGAAGGAAAGAACCTTACGCATCAAAATTTAAAATATAACTACCTGAGTTTGGAAAGTCTTTTAGAAGGATGTCTCTTCTAGAAAATCGAACTAATGAGTCTGCCTTGCATAGACTTTAACTAAATTCATAAATAATATTCATTTTTTTTTACGAAAACTAGCATTTTTCTAGAGGCTTTGTGAAAATATTCGCTAGTTGATTGTTGAATCAATAAATTGAACATTGATTTCACCCTTTTGTACATGGTCCCTTATGAAATGATGTCGGATTTCAATGTGCTTCGCTCTTGAATGGAGAATAGGATTTTTAGTGAGATCGATCTTTCTTGTGTTGTCGTATCTAATTTCAATGTAGGATTTTTTCATTCTAAAGTCCCTTATTTGTTGCATGATCCATAGAATTTGAGAATAACAATTACCAATAGCAACATATTTTGTTTCTGCCGTAGAGAGTGCCACAATGTCCTGCTTTCTAGAGAACCATGACACTAACATTTGTCCCAAGAGTTGGCATGTCCCAAGTGTACTTTTCCTATCGACTTTACAACCAGCTAGGTCAGCATCTGAGTATCCAAGTAGAGTAAAGTCTTTTCCATTCAAATATCACATGCCTAACTTTGCATTAGTTGCAATATATTTGATAATATGTTTAATAGTATTGAGATGTGATTCTCTAGGATCAGCTTGGAACCTAGCACACATGCACACACTAAATAAAATATCAAGCCGTGAAGCAGTAAGATAGAAAAAAGAACCGATCATGTTTCTGTAAGTCTTTTGATCCACTTTCTTTTCGTCTTCATCTTTGTCAAGTTTGAAGGAGCTTGACACGGGGGTTTTAGTTTTCTTACAATTCTCCATTCCAAACTTTTTAATGATCTACCCACCGGTAAGCAGCTATGATGGTTCAGGGCTTGCTCCTCATCGCCGAGGTCGCAAGTTCGAGTCTCTAGGTGCTAGCATCTTAAGTGGGGAGCCATGGTGGTGGGGTCCTGTGCTAGTCTCCCCCGAGGTATACGGGACCGGCCCTTTGGTGCTGTTCGGGCACGGAGGGCCCATGGTGGAGTCCTCGATTACCAAAAAAAAAACTTTTTAATGACCTCTTTAGCGTATTTTTCTTAATAGATGAAGGTCTCTTCTTTTGATTGTCTAACTTGTAGACCCAGAAAGAACGTCAATTCACTCATCATACTCATCTTGAATTCTTCCTACATAGACTTGGAAAATTTCTTACACAAAGGTTCATTAGAAGAGCTAAAAATGATATCATATATATATATTTGAACAAGTAGAAAGTCTTTACCTTCCGTTTTGATAAACAAAGTGGTGTTAACCATACCTTTCTTGAAACCACTATTTACCAAAAACTTAGTCTCTCACACCAAGCTCAAGGTGCTTGCTTCAGACCATATAAAGCTTTCTTCATTTTGTAAATAAAGTCTAATTTTTTGGGATCTTCAAATCTTAGAGGTTGTTCCACATAGACTTTTTCTTGGATGAAACCATTTAGGAAGACACTTTGACGTCCATCTGGAATAACTTGAAGTTACGAAAACATGCATATGCAGGTAATAGCCTTATAGTTTCTAACCTGGTTACTAGTACATATGTCTCATCATAATCTATTCATTCTTCTTGCATATATCCTTTTGCTATGAGTCTTCCCTTATTTTTGGTCACTTTACCCTTTTTATCCATCTTGTTTCGAAACAATCACTTTGTTCCAATCACATATTTTCCTTTTAGTTTGGGAACCAACTCCCAAACATCATTGATCTTGAATTGCCTAAGCTCTTCTTGCATTACTTCTATCTAGCTTTCGTCGGTTATGACTTTTTCTACTCTCTTTGGTTCCACTTCAGAGGTATGAGTTAGAGCAGTTGAATCTTTTTTGTCCATGGATCTAGTACGGATTCTTTCTTCTATGTTGCCAATGATGAGATTTTTAGGATGACTTGATTTATACTTCCAATTTTTTTTTTGAATCTGTCCATATCTTCAAGAATCTGCCAAGTCTATGCTTTTGTTGATTCTTTTGTCTTTTCTTCAACTTAATCTTGTTCAACAGAAGGTTGGGTTAGTTTGGGGGACTCAAACTTCATTAAATTTGAAACTAACTTAGATTCTTCAAGTTGAGTCTGATCTAGTTGGTTCTAGTTGACTTCTTGAAACTTGATATTCATTGATTTTTCAACAATTTGTGTGTTTTTATTGAAGACTCTACATGCTTTGCTTGTCGTAGAATATTCAAGAAATATCTTTTCATCTGACTTTCTGTCAAACTTACCCGGATAGTCATTTGTATTTTTCAAGATAAAACATTTGCATTCAAAAACATGAAAATATGAAATATTTGGCTTTTCACCTTTGTAACTTTCACAGGGGTTTTTTCTAGGATGGGTCTTAGAAAGACTCTGTTGATTATGTAACAAGTAGCAGAGATTGCTTTTGCTCGAATCGAGAAGAGATTTTGTTTTCAATTAATAGAGTTTTGGCCATTTCCTATAAAGACTGATTTTTCCTCTCTACAATTTTATTCTATTTTGAGTGTAGGCAGAAAAGAAAACATGTTAAAAACCATTTTCATCACAAAAGCTTGTAAAATCTTGATTTTCAAATTATCTTTCATGATTAGTTTTGATGCTGGAAATAGTATAACCTTTCTCATCTTAAATATTTTGAGCAAATTTTGAAAAATAAGAGAAGGCTTCTACTTTATTTGCCAAGAAGAAAATCCATGTAAATCTTGAGTAGTCGTTTACAACTACCAAACAATATTTCTTACTACCAATGTTTTAGGTTCTAGTAGGTCCGAAAAGGTCCATGTGAAGAAAATGCAAGATACGATTAGTGGAAACATTATTTATTGATTTAAATGAACTTCTGATCTGTTTTCCCAAAGTATATGGAGTACACAACTTAGACTTTTGGTATACCACTTTCGGAAGACCATGGACTAGCTTCTTGGAAGATAGTTTGGCAATCTGCTTCATGTTGACGTGTCCTAACTTGCGATGCCACAGATTTGCTTCATCTTGAATTGAGATAAGACATTAAGAACTCTCTAGATTTATGTCTAGAAGATAAATGTTGCCATGTCTTCGACATATAAAGGTTTGAGAGAAGTCTTGATTGACTCTAGAACGAAATTCTCTTGGAAGTTGATTTCGAACCCTATATCACATGGTTGGCTTATGCTCAGAATATTGTAATTGAGACATTTTATTAGGGAAACATTGTTGATGATCAAGTTACCGATTTTCACTGTTTCATGTCCAATAATTTTTCCCTTGTTGTTTTCACCAAAAGAAACGTTTCCTCCTTTTTGTTTTTCTAATTTGATGAAACTACTTGAGTCTCCTGTCATATATCTAGAACAACCACTATTCAAGTATCATTTGCTTTTCCTTTTAATAGTAATTTGCAGTCAAAAAGAAATCTCAAACTTTCTTTTGTACCAGAATTTTTTTGGGTTGCCTCATAATTCTTAGTAGGTCTCTAGACTCTAAGACATTCATTCTCAAAATGTTTTAACTCTCCATACTTAGAACATTTAAGAGCACTCCAACCAACATGTTTTGTAAAGACTCTTTGAAAATGATTTTTGTAAGCAAGTCTAGGAAGTCTTTTTCTGAGTCTCTCCTCAACGTTTGGAAAATCAATTAAAAGTTCACTTTCTCTATTAAAACCCAAACCATATTTGTTATAATAGGGAACTTGAGTAGAAAGAATTTGTTCTAAAGTTTTCGAGCCTTTTGAAAATTTTGTAGTAATATCTCAAATTTCCTTTTTCAAAATCTCATTTTATTTGGAAAGAGAATCACAACTTTCCTTTAAATCATCAGAATTATTTTTCAAACTCTCAAATTTTTCTTTTCAAGAAATATCCTGTAGTTTGATTTAGAATTTTCCCTCTTTAGTTTGAAGATTCTTTTAAGAGAGGATTGAGATTTAAATAAAGCTCATATATGTATTTTGACACTTTAGGAATCTCGGAATGGCTTACCTCGATTTCCTTATCAGACTTAGAGTCTGTGTTTGAATCAGATTATGATTCTGAGTTTGAGTCTGAGTGAGCCATCAGATAGATATTTGCAAATTCCTCATCACTTTCCTTACATTTTGTGTCGCTCCAGGTTTCTGCTTTAGAGTTTTCTTGTATTTCTCATACTTTCCTTTCTTCTTTTTTTAGCAAGTGACTGTTTGACTTGATGTCTCTCTTCTTCTTACACTCAAAATATCACATCCTTGCTAGGTTCATTATCTTCTATTGATCTTTTCTGGAAATTTTGCTTGTTCTGCCTTTTTGAGTTGAATCTTCTTTTCATCCTATTCAATTTTCTGAATTTCTTGATTAAGAGAGCAAGTTCCTCGTCGTCCATGTCATTGTTTGAGTCTGTATCATCAGATCATCATTAGACTTAAGTGCAATTGACTTTTTATCTTTTGGATCCTATTCATTGGTGATTTGTTTCATTTCGTAGGATTGAAGAGTGCCTATCAATTCATCGACTGAGAGTGGCATAATCCTTTATGTTTCTTGAATTGAGGTTTTCACATGATTCCAGTCCTTTGAGAGTAATCGCAAAAGTTTATTGACCTTCATTAGGGTAGAAATTGGTTGACCTTGATACGCCAAATTGTTTACAATTTCTGTAAAATGATTGAGCATATCTCAAAAAGATTCGCTAGGCTTCACCTTGAAGAATTCATATTGGTCAAGTAAGATGTTCACTTTTGTCTCCTTTATGCGATCTGTTCCTTCATAAGTGACATGAAGTCTATCCCAAACTTCTTTAGCTATTTCACATGACAAAATTCTATTATACTCAGCAGGAGACAAAGTGCAATATAAGGAATAAATAAATTTTGTGTCAAGAGCCCGTCTCATGGTGATTTCTGCTTGATCAATTTCTCGGCATCCTTGTCTATGACTTCTTTTCCCTTGTTGGAAGTAGAAGTAGCCTTTGGATTGATTCTTTTTTCCACAACATTCCACTTCATAGGATCTCTGGATCTTAGGAATGCCTTCATTTTGTTTTTTCACGCATTGTATTCCTTTCATAAAAATAATGTGGCTTTGTATTGCTCTACCCTTCCATGAGTCCTGGTGCTAAGATACTATAAATAGAAGATCTTTAACTCAGAAGTAAAAAAACTTCAAAAAGACGAGCATAGGGCTCTAATACTAATTAATAAACTAGTAAAATCATCTGGAGGGGGGTGAATAGTTGTTCAAAAGAAATCTTAACAAATAATCTCGGAATAAAATAAATTGCAAGTAAAGTCTAGGTGAAAAACATAATAGTGCAACTGATTTAAGTAAAGAGAGTTAAGCGAAGAGAAGATTGCACACAATTTTATAGTGGTTCGGTTTAGATAAAGTCTATGTCCACTCTCTCACGCTAACAACTTACTTGCTGGATTTCACTATAATATCAACAAAGAATTACAACTTGTGAGTGCAAATACTTAGTGATATAAACTTTTAACTCACTAATCACATTTTTTGCGTTTTTCTCTCTTGAACACAATTTGTAAGGCACACTAAAGAAGACAAGTAGTTGAGAGAAGTTTTAGACTTTGGAATTCTAATTTTCACGTCCCACACATCAACTTGACCGAATGACCTCCTTTAAGTACTCCTCCATGCCACACTAGTTGTTGACATTCTCCGAAAGAATTTTTTCCAATTAATTTGTTGAACATAATTTATTGAAGAGTTCTTATAGCCGTTTGAAGATAGAGATGAAAATTTCATTGATTCTGGTCGCCCATACAATCATAATCTAGGTTTTCATAAGTAGAACCTCTTTATAAGTAACTTATATTTAAGATTGATCTTGTCAAATTTGTTATTGACTAAATCAATGTGTGTGTACATACATACATACATACATACATACATACATATATATACATATATATATATATATATATATATATATATATAGGGATAAGTGCTACGGAAGTCCTAAAACTTGTCATGAAAATGCAATTGAGTCTTAAAACTTGCAAAAAGTACAATTAAGTCCTAAAACTTGTCAAAATGGTTCAATTGAGTCCTAAAGTTAACACCATCAGTTTTATTGATGGAAAATGTTGACTTGGAATTTTAAATTATTTTTATTTTCTAGCTGGCTTTCTAAAATAATTTTATTTTTATTTTTAAAAAAATATATTTAAAAACTGAAATTCATTTTTAAAAAATTGTTAAAAAAAAAAAAAAGAAAAGAAAAGGGTAGGAGGAGGCAGCCGCCCATCGCCGAAGGGGGCTAGCGATGGTCGCCACCGCCGCCCGACCGGGCAAGGGCTCGCTGGCCCCAGGCGAGGGCGCCTAGATTTGGGCACACCGTCCCTCACAAGGGGCTGGCGAGGCCTTGCCCAGGCCCTCGCCTAGGGCCGGCGAGGCCTCGCCTTGGTCGAGCGGCTGGCAACCGTTGTCGACCCCTCCGGCAATGGGCGGCCGCCTCCTCTTGCCCTTTTTTTTTTTTTAACAATTTTTTATAAAATGAATTTTAGTTTTTAAATATAATTTTTTTAAAAGTTTGAATAAAAAATTATTTTAAAAAGCCAGCTAGAAAATAAAAAATCATTTAAAATACTATGTCGGTGCCATGTTAGCATTTTCTATTAATAAGACTAACGGTGTTAACTTTAGGACTCAATTGAACCATTTTGACAAGTTTTAGGACTTGATTGCATTTTTTGCAAGTTTTAGGACTCAATTACATTTTCATGACAAGTTTTAGGATTTCCACAACACTTATCCCATATATAGTGAAATCCCTGGCCAAAAGATAGTCATTGAAAAAAGTTTTGTCTCCAAATAAACTTCATTTGAGTTGCACGTTGCCGAGTCTGATTCTGAATTCTTCCTCGTTCTGGACACAATCTTAGTCTGGATTTCGTCAGAATGGGAAATATTTATGGGATGAAGTAGACTTAAGCAAGAGTCTTCGATAAAACCTTGATAAGTCCTCAAAAACAACTCACAAGCAATTTAAGCATTATAAATAGAAAGTTTTGTCAACTTCAAAATCTTGGTAGAAGTTTTCTCAACACATAGCACATTATAAAATGTAAAGCTTTCTTCTCACCATCTTCATCTCCATTTATACTCCTCAGCATACAATCTAATCTTCGAGATGATTAATCTCTAAACTAACCGTTGAAGGATTTGTTGAGTAGATCAATTAACCATTGAGGTTTATAGATAATATTTTCGTATATTTGGTCGTCAATACAATCAAATCTTTGGTTGCCAAAATTAGAGTAGCTTTACTTTATAAAGAACCTTACATTCAGAATGATTGTCAATCAACCAAGATTTCATGTGAGCTTGATTTCCTCCATGTAGATGATCTTTAAGATTGATGGTCAATCACTTTCTTCTAAATTAGGAATCTTTTTTCAAATTACAAGTTGTTAAGGGATGAGATAATTTATCTCAATATTAATCTTACAAATCGTGACAAGATTGTTATCGTAGGTAGTGTAGGTGTTACGCTTATATCAATAGTTCCTAGTTATATTCGGTGTCCTGGTAATATCAGACTTTTACTTATATCGAGCTTTTTGTCATATTAGACTCCCTAGTATGTCAAACTTTTGCTAATATCAGACTCCAATTATATCAAACTTCTTGGTTATATCCAATTGCTTCTTAACAGGCAGTTTGAATACGATGTTGATGTAGATACTTTAGATTTTCACCTTGATTTCTCTAAGTCTGTAGGAACTCCCCATTCTTCTAGACTTGTTCATGTAGGTTCTTCCAATTGTTTGAATCTTTTCACTTAGTACATCAAAGTTCATTTTACATGGATATTAGTTGGAATATAAACAACTCTTGCATATATTAAGCTTGTAAGATATTATGGATTGTTTTGTCAAGTTCACAATATATTATAAGGTTTTCTCAACAGTTGCAATGACTTTCATGGAGAAATGGAGTAGTCGATGTGTTTTGGCATTCTTGCAAAATAGACCCAATGAATGGTTCCTTAAACAACAACGAGTCTTTAGGGATGTCAGTAGTTATTGAAAAAGAAAAAAAAAACATTGACATATAGGATTTGCACTTGGTTGTGTACTTAGAATTGTCTAGCTTTGATACCGAGTTATAAGTCCAACCTAAAAGCTTAAGCTATTAGATGGAGGGAAGTTACATAAATATGAAGAGCATATATGACTGTTGTTAAGTGATGTAGGACAATATTTCAACATCCCCCCTTAGGTGCAAGTTGTATTAGGAAATGCACACACAGAAAAGGGATATTGCCGATTCTGATACCATGTCAAGAAATAATACTATTGATATTGGGAATGGTTAAAGAGAATTGAAGTCCCAAAAATTGAAGAAAGGCGCATGGGTTTGTGCTTGTGTCCTCATTCTTTTCTAGGTTCCTAGATCAAGCTCTTTAGTCGAGGAGGGATAGACCTTGAGGACTTGCTCGTGCATGACGCTGCAAATCACTAATCCTTTGTTGTTGATATTGATTCCGCTACCGCTTGACTTGCCAAGACCCAAATTGCCAATGCTAATGGCCGTTTGGTTCTAAAAGAGGTCGACCCCAACAAGAGTCTCTACTTCAATCCCCATATGCAAATCTCATCCCCTCATATACCATTGCCGCAATTAGGCCTCTTGTTCTCACCTAAGAGCCAAGAGTTCATGCAGGCTCAACCTCAACTATTTTAGCTTGTTGGGCCTTCGGGACAACGCTTCCAAGCTTGTGGGTGGAAAGGGATTTCCTCTTGCCGTGCCCCTTTTTTGGTCCTTCCTTGTGTCGTAATAGTGATGATGTGATAAATGGAAATATGAACACGAGGAAGCTAGACACTTTCTTTGACGACTTGTCAATGGATATACTTGATTTTGATATGCACGTTTGAGTTGTGTTAAAAGAAATCAACCATCTTAGGATTAGTGTAGTGTAGAATAGTTAATATATCATAATTAACTCATAACTGATTGGCTTATGTTTTTGAATGAAGGTGCATCCAATTAGATATGTTGTTAACTCAAACTTGGGCTCCATCTTGGCTATCTCTCCAACTTCTACTATGTGCTCCCAATAAATTGTATCAAAGCCGATGCTTGATTGATGACTCCCTCTAAATGTGTATCGGTGTTTGGTAAATATTTCAAGTAAGAAATCTAACCAACATGATTTTTGGGTACCCTTATCGTTTATGTTTGGGAAAAGAGACTAGGGATAAAGGTGGACATTGGAGATTCAAGTTAATTCGTGTTTGTCACGCCCCAAACCCCAGGCACGAGCACATCCCTTGGCAATCGATTAAATTTGTAATGTCCCAGGACACATCACCGACCCTTTCTTTTTATCTTTCAATTAAGCACATGCAGAAGCGAATTAAATAAACTCCTGACTAACAATCAAACACAGGGACAGTAAAAACATGCTAACGCTTTCTCACAAACTACACTTTATGTACATGCCAAGTTAACCTAGGAGTTTATAAACACAAGTCGGTCGTAAAAGAGTCCTAGGTAACCTACACTCCACTAGTGACAGGGCCAGCCAAAAGGTGTCGCATCATGCACCCACCACATTCGCACTCGGCAGATCTCCACGCTACGGCCTTGAAAAAAGGGTTAATCATGACGGGGTGAGATAAATCTTAGTGAGTCAAAACCCTAAACTCCAATTAGGATGCAAATTCACCTCAAAGGCGGTCCTAAGCACACATCATACAAAACTCACCTCGCCTCGGTGTGTCCTTGCACGTTAGCTCATCACATATGCTAATATTAATGCAGCAAGTGTAGTTTAATAATTGGAACACATCATTTCAATCACATGGGTCTTGATTATAAGGCTAAATCGTTATGACACATCTCATACCGTGCCACACAATTTTGTTCCATAATCAGGTGCAACTATCACAACCACTTAGGCGTGTTCCAGTTATTACGACCTATCGGCTACGACCAACTCAACAGTCGGCGGTCATCCGGTGTAAATGGGCATCGTACCGCTCCGTTGGACATGGCAATGTCTAGCATCCTCCGCCTAGATGGCATTCCACTAAGAAGCTTCGATCCGAAATCCATCTGCGAACGGCAATGTCTAGCATCCTCCGCCTAGATGGCATTCCACTGAGGAGCATCATCCTGCGTAATCATACGCATCAGGATGGGTTCCACTTAGTGACCACACGAGCACACATACTTGGCCAAGAACATCATGCTTTGCATCCAAATACCTTGTATTTAAATAATAAACTTGGCCATTTTTCTTTATATAAAAAATCTCAGTAAAATAATCATGCATGGTCACGTATTTAAATTGAACCATTAAACATAGTACGCTGCCATTTCAAAATTCAACGATTTTATATAGTACATAAAAATTTGGCGTCAAAAATCAACACCCGGTATTTTTTCTATTTAAGTGCCATAAAATCGAACTTTGCAATAATAACTAATAACTATCACCAAGCACTCAATTGCACATATACGCAATTAATTTCATATATAAATTCATCTACAAGAACTAGCATAAAATTTCACGAAACGGCTATCCCGTCACTAATTACGATTAATTAAATATATTGTGATTAATTAAATTAATCCAACTTAATTAACCTAACTGTGGTTAGCTAGATTAAGGCAGTGACGAGTTCATGACGATGGCAATGTGAAGGCGGTGAAGACCCAAGACTACCGCGTCTCCAACGGAGCTCAAATGATGGCTGAAAATGGCCCTACAAGTCTTAGCCAAAAGCTGAGATTTGGTTATGTGGCTGAGGCAGATGGAGGTGCTGCTCGGTGCTGGTGGTGAGATTGGGATAGCAGTGTGGTGTTGGCCGTGGATAGGGACTGGGCGGCTGTTGTTCGGCGGCTGGGCAGTGAGCAAGATAGGCGGTGAGGGTTGGTGAGGCGGTGACTGGTGGCGTTGGGGAAAGGAGGGCAGTAGGTGGTTGGGCGGTGCTGCTTGCGATGGTGCTAGATTGAAGACATCGGATTGGGCTGGTCGTGTGGAGATGGAAGTGGCAAGCGGTTGGGCAGCGAAGGTGAGCGTGTGGTGAAGGAGAAAAAGAAGGCTTGAGGGAAATAAAAGGAGATGGGGTGGTCGACTGCCGTGGAGGGAAGGAATGCACGACGGATGGAGGGAAATGGGAGAGGAAAGTGAAGGAAGTGAAAGTCAAAGAAGTGGCCAATGAAAAGCCTTGGAAAATATCTTTGCACTCATGAAATGTGCCCCAAAGTCTTTAGCCCTTAGTGTCAAGAGGCCACCCAATGAGAAAATAGCTCTCATTTCAACCAATTAAGCCAATTTGGTGTAGAAAAATATACCCATCTTCAGCCATCCGAATTTCCTTTGTTTTTTTGTTTTGTCCGAATTTGATTTTTCCGCAAAATTCCGAACTCGATGAAATTTCTCCGAAAGATGAGACGACATCCTAAAAATGAATCGTGACACGCTTGAACGTTCGATTCTCGAAACCGAATTCAATTTCGTGGTTAAAATCGACCGAATGCGATTTTAGTGCAATCTAACCCATTGGGTAGCTTTTAGGGATTTTAGCGCGTTTGACTTGTGGTTGGTAATTTTTTATCCATGTTTGTGCATCTCTGACTCGTAGGCAACTCTCGGTTGTCATAAAAATCGCAAGGTTTCAATTACATGTATCGAGTATAATTTTGATAGAAAATTGGGTTTATTGTCATTCGACGCGAATATTGCAATTGTGCGGAATCACCTGCAATTTGACTACGTGTTTCCATCGAATCGACTTATATCTGATCTTAATTCGATTATAATGATGTCGTATTAACCCTCACCGATTATTATGGTTGTGCAGTCGATTTCTGATCGAATTTTCTAGTCTGCCGCGTTTATATCCTTTAACAACCTTACCTAATAGATTAGTCAACTCGTAAGGGGCCAGCTTAGAGTAAAATGACCATAGGCGTGTTGACGAACATTATCGAGACGGGATCGAATTTCAAGATGTCACAATATTAGTGTGTATAAGGGTACCCAAATTAAGAGAGAGTAGATTTGATACTGAGCTCCCAAGTGAGAGGGAAGATTGTCGATATGCATGTGTGAATTGTATTAGAAAATGTCCTATGTTAGAGAATTGATATAGCGTGGAATAATTAATATATATATTAGTTGGCCTATAATTTATTGACTTAAACTTTTGAGTAAAAGTGAGTTCAGTTGGTAACATGTTGGACTTGCGTTCTCTCTTGACGATCTTCTTGGATTAAGGTATGGCACTTCTACAAGGTGATCAAATAAAAATGGGTATTAGAGCTAGATTTGATTGAGTTGAAGTGAATTGATAGTGATGGAAGAAGGAAAAGTAAAATCGATAGATTTGATATGAAGGATTTGGTTATGAAAGATGTAGATTAAGTATTATTTGTATCAAAGAAATCTGTAGTTACACCTACCTATAAAGAAACTGCATTTTGTAAAGTAAGCTCATTGAGAGTTACTGGATAGACACATTGAATGTTATGTGGTTAACTTGTAATGTTGCATTTAACGTGTGAAAAAGAAGATTTTTGTGAGACTAGTGAATGCCCTCTCAAACATGTATGGAGGTCTTCTTGATGCGACATCTTTTTCATTTAAATATGGTCGAAGGTGTGTCGATTAATGAGCTCACAAGTGGGAGGAAGATTATTTAAGATGCACATGTAAATTATGTTAGAAAAAAGTTCCACACTGAAGAATTGATGTTGTGTGAAGTAGTTAATAGACTCATAATTTATTATCTTAAGTTATTGAGTAGAGATGGCTTTAACCGGATATATAGATAGACTTGGACTAGAGTTCCCTTTTTTTGATTCCCTTGGCTGAAGATTTTGGTCTTTTTCCCTACGCTTCTAACACCTAACAATTTCAAGCAGCTCCCGAGCCCTTCAAAGTGGTGACAATACAAGTTATACCGAGCTAGGAAGGGTTTGCTGAGGAGACAGAGTCTTTCATTTGTCTAAGCTTCCATGAAATTGACAAGATTCAGAGACAGAGCAATTCTTGTTGCTGTTTATTCTTTGTATTTGAATCAGATTCAAGAATATTTATGTGACACCTCTAGTTCATGTGTTGCAGCAGCATTAACTACTTGGCTCTCGATACAATTCCCAATTTAGCGGTGTTTAAATGAGTCACGATCAATGAAGGGCGAACAACATAAATTGTCAAAACATAAAATGATCTAACACAACCTACATATCACAAAACCAGCATAAAAAAGCAACTCATACCCTCCCAATGCTCCATAACATACAGCAAATGCAAACACCAGTTCACGCGTGGTGTAGCAGCTCGCGCTCGATGCCGGTTTCATCAGTTTCCATGACAATCCTAAATCTAATAGTCCGGCCTTATTTCGCGCCCGGTTGCCTCTTTCCAATATATCGAGGCCATGACCTTCACTCCTTCCCCTGCATTTGAAGCTGGCTTAGAAAACACGGCATGACGTAAAAACGTCTTCACTTTTCGTGCCATTATTATGGATGTGTACGCCCTACATCATATGGGTTTCAATTTTATAAGAGATAATACAGTTGCTCTTTTTAAATATATATATATATATATATATATATATATATATATATATATATATATATATATTTATATATATAAACCACGTAACCAATTTGGCTGGAATTTCTATTTGATTATGTATATATATTTTAGATAATCACCTTATAAAACAGGGATAAATTCACTCATTTTGGTGCTAAAAATTATTTTGGATCGCGCCGATGGCACCAAAGTAATCGTTTTTTCCTCTAATTTGGTACTTAAATGATCCGATGAAAACTTTTGGCACCAAAATGAGTGCCGTATACAACTTTTAGCATTTCTAGTGTACTTTCACCCATAAAGCATATAACTAAGCTGATATACTCTTCATTATGATATATAGAAACATTTCTTAATTCATTTCTTTGCATATATTTCTTCTCCTATAAAACTTCCAAATTTAGAGGTGATCACATCAGTCATAGTATAGAGAGGATGAGCAAACATAAATTGTCCTAACATCATAACGATTCAACAAGACCTCCAAATGACAATACCAACATAGAAAGCAACTCAAATCCTCCCAATGCTCCATCACATATTGTAATTACAAACGCCAGTTCATGCGTGTCGAATGGACTCGTGTATGATGCCGGTTTCCTCGGGGTCCATTGCGATCTCAAATTTTTTAGCAGTGAACGAATCGCCATTCTTAAGAATTTGCCTTTGAGATGCGCGCTCCCGCAGTAGCCCAATTTTATGTTGTACCCTCTTGCCTCCTTCCAATATGTTGAGACCGCGACCATCACAGCGGCCCCTGTATTCGAAGCTGGTTTAGAAACACGTCAAAACGTAAGAACGCCTCAACTTTTCGCGCCATCGTTACGAGGACTGGGTGCATGCACCGAGTGTGTGCAGCAAAGGTTGAATCTGACAGGCGCCATTTTAGAATTGAGTGGACCCATCAGCTTCAATGGTGCGAATAGGTCAGAGGTGCATGCATTTGCACCAAGTCTATCCTAAGCGTCCTCTATGATCTTCGAAGCAAAGTTAATGACGTATGGATTTTTTTAAAAGCCAATCGTTTTAGGCAATAGCATAGCCATATGTATACCCTACATAATTTGGATTTACAATTTGGATTAAATTGATTACAAAGAGAGAAACTAAATGCCAAATCATGTTTATTGAAAATAGCCATATGTATACCCTACATAATTTGGATTTACAATTTGGATTAAATTGATTACAAAGAGAGAAACTAAATGCCAAATCATGTTTATTGAAAATAGCCATATGTATACCCTACATAATTCGGATTTTAAGATTTTGATTTAATTGATTACAAAGAGAGAAATGAAATGCCAAATTAAAGCTCACCATGAGTGACGAACAGCAAATTTTCTTGGGGGTATTTGAGAACGAGGGAGTAAATGGCGTGTAGGTATCAATCTCTTGCCCCGGATTCTTTCTCTCCCCCATTGTGGCAGCTACACCAATTTAGATATAGTCCAAATTAGACCATGCATTAACACATGCCAAGACCATGTAGATTCAAAGCTGATTTTTGAAGGGTAATGACTCCACTGAAATGGAGCCGTTTGAGCGACTTGGTCTCAAATCACTCCAAACTCGCCTGCCGATGATCACGTCCGACCTTTCATGACATTGTCGGGAGCATTTTCGTCCAGGGCAACAATTCCTAAACGATCAGAATTTAAATTTTAAGCACGGTATGCCATGTAAAAAGCCCTTACCTCCTTGAACACCCGGTGCAGTGCGGGGTCCACAACACCGGGCGCAAATGAAGTCTCGAGCAACTTTGTGTCGGATACCCATGAATCGCCATCCGTGGGATGATACAACAATGTGGCGTCGTTAAGCACCCTACGCATTCCATATTCTAAGGATACCAACAAAAAGTTTAGTGGCCAGCACTTCTTATCTCAGCTTAACGTTCTTTAGTGTGCAAGAAAGGTCTTTCGAGTTTGAACTAAAAGTGGAACACAAAACGAATATATTGCAATAGATCAAAGCTGAAGTTAGATCAAGAACTTCCATCAAAACCCACGTGAGATTAGGAGAGATTACTCTACTTTGATCCCTAATGTTGATGAGTCTTGACACCTAAATTTTACAATTTTATTTAGGACTTAATCGTGTACAAAATTAGGAATTAGTCACTAAAAAAAACAATAACAAAAAAAAGAAGAAGAAGAAAACAAAAACAAAAACAACAAAAAAAAATAGAAAAATAAAACATGGAAGAGGCCGGGCCGGATCTCACCTTGGCCCGGCCCATGCCAGCTTCCTCTTCGCGTGAAACCCTAAAGAGCATAGGGGAGAAGGAATAGGAAAGGGGGGCAGCACAGAGAGATCGAAGAGAAAAAAGAAAAAAAAAAAGAGAGAGATAGAGAGAGAAGGAACGGATGGGAGGGGGGTAGCGGCAACGCTGCCTGACACCAGCCGAACCACTACACTCCTCCTGCCGCCCTCTGACAGCCATCGCCCTTCGAGCCCGACGTCGTCTAACTCCCTACACTTGACGCTGCTGTTGCCGACGCTAGCAACCACAACACTTGTCGCCGTTGCTCCTGACGCCAAGCCGGTTGAGACCAGAGGGAGAGGGAGGACAAACTCAGAGCCTTTCGCCGCCCGAGTTGGCTATGCGCCCACCGCTCTGCAGCTGCCTTGCCACTCCGCTAGAAACTTCTTCGTCACCGCTGCGGCTACCCGCCTTTGTAGCAAATCTCGGGCCTTCCTTGCCTCCGCTGCACCAATCGTCACGGCTGCGACACCACCGGAAGCAATGCTGCTGTACACTTGACTCAGCGCCCCTGCTTGCAGTTGAGCCACTGCGCAGCTCCCTCTGTTGGCCACCGTAGATCAACCTCGATTGCGACGTTGCGACCCAACCCAAGCTGCTGCACTTCCACCCTCCGATTGGTTGCTCCTCTGCTTCGCCTGAGACCTGTAGCTCGACCCATTCGAGTCGCTGCTTTGCCAGAGCCCGAGTCGACGCCGAACTTCCCTTGTCAAGCCGCCGCTCGTCCTCGCAGCGACACCGTCGCCGCCGCCACCGTCTCTACTCGACGCTAGCAACCCGTGCCGGCCACCGCACCTCAGCTGCCCTGCCGCGCCGCCGTGATTAACCTCTGGCATTGTGTCGCCGTGCCTCGCCACGTCACGCCACCACCACCAAGAAATCCTAGGGTTTCGGCCAAGTGCCAAGTCGGGCACAGGTTGCGAAACAGGTAGGTTTTTGTTTTTTTTGAACAAATCGGGCTTGGGCTATTGTGGGCTTTGGGCTTGTGGGTTTTTGGACTTGTGGGCTTGGGCTGGTTTAATATGGGTTTGTGGGCCTGCTTTGTTTTAAAAAGACAGGAGAAGGGAATTCTTGGGCTGGGCCCACGCTTCGGGCCCACGTGGGCCCGCTAGACCAGATCCAACCCGTGCCGACTGGGCCGAACCCAGGCTGGGTTAGACCAGACCTGACCCGGTTCGGCCCCCCAAAAAAATATATTAAAATTTTTTTAAAAAATTAAAAATTAATTAAAAAAATTTCGAAATTTAAAAATTGTGGGGTTTGGTTAGGAATTGCTATGTATTGCCTTTTTAGTGTAATTAGGTATTTATTTGCTCGTATATTGACTATATTGCATGTTTAATTTACATGTTTAACTATGTTTGCAATTGTTTAGTGGCATGTGTTAATTTTACTGCAATTAGGATCTTGATATTTATGATTGTTACTTTAATAATTATACACTCGTATGATCACCTCACATGTTAGTGGATAAGTATAAAATCAATCCAAACTGCTTGCCAAAAATCATTTTGTTAAAATGAACAAGATTAGGTACCGAAAGGGCACTAATTGGTTAATTAGTGTAATCAAGTCCCCGATTCTAAATTCTCTGGTTGCGTAGGAAGTGGGGTATACTCCTATACCTCACTTGGTTTCTAGCCGACCCCAATACGCTACTTGGTTTCTAGCCGACCCCAATAGGCTAGTGGTGACTCTTTTTTGCAAAATTCCTAAAAAAAAAAATATCCTAATGTCACGCGGGGTATGAGTTTGGGAGAGTCCACGCCTAATCATGGGCCTTAGGCCCGTTCTTTAGGCAATACCTATAAACCTGTTCCCTCCCCCCGAGGGTAGGTCGCGACAATGAGTTGGTGGAGTTGCCATCATCTAGCACAATGTTCATGGCGTCCTCGCCCTCCATGGAGAGGCCGGTGATCAGCTTCAGTGCAGTCTCGTTGCACCACCATAACGGTGACGAGATGACCCATTGGATTGGGAACCCAAGCTTGGCCTGGAGTTTCTTGCCAGTTTCAAGCGCCTTGATACGGCCTACGTCAGTCAATGGAGGGTCCCACAGCTTTCTCAAAATAGAAGTCACTTCATTTTTCTAGGGATAAAATCACAAATCAATTTTTCAAAAATCAATGACACTTTTGCATACGAAACTTTTGGAATAGAAGTGGACATTCGATTGATGGCCGTGGATTGATTATTTTAATGATGTCTTCTCTTATGATAAAATCTTAGCGAAATACCAAAACCCTGTAATAAGAACTGTGGGGCATGTACCATTGCCTCGATTTTATTGTGTAAGAAATGACCTCATTGAGATATCATTTTCTCTTATTCATGTACTGAAATTGTCATCTTTTTGCAGGTCATGAGCGAGGCTCCTTGACATTCTCGTGGCCACTCAAAGAAGTGAATTCTAGAGTTAGGACAAAAGTTGATTTTTACTCTTATCTATACGAGAGTTTCTTGTATTTTATCAATGTTCTTATTCTTGTTAAGAATCATGTTTTTCATTTTGAGTTTTGATTGTGAATCCAATTGTTGCTTTTGTAAATCATGCGACTCACCTTTTTTAATGATGGAATTCAGTTTCATGAAAATCATCATAAAACAAAAAAGAAGAAAAAAACAACAAATTTAGAGGTGTTTCAAGACAATCTTTATGTCCACCTTCCAAAATGAATTTCAAGAAAATTTTGCTTAAGGCCCTCTCTTCACGTGGTTGTTTTCTCGGGCTCATGGAACTTAAAGAGCAAGCATGCATCGACGCTTCGTCAATGCCAATCTTCCATAAAAGCGGAACAAATTTGAGTTCCGTTCCAAAAAATTTCTTTATTTGAAGGGAAATGATGCAAATGCCTTAGATGCCAAAATAGCCCATCGATCTCGTTCACTTTGCATGCTGAGACAAATGAAAGGAGTTGCCAATCATCCAAAAAGGCAAATTTGAATGGAGAGTAAATTGTATTGATTCCAATTATTCATTTCTGATACCGTTTCTAACATGGCTTTTTTTCATTGTCAATGAGACATTAAGAGTACCGAGTTTTGTAACAGTCCAACAAATGCAATGGAGCATTATTAAGTTATGTTCATCTTGAACAAAGAAAGATTCAAATAATGAAACGGAGGAACAATATTATCCCTTCCTCCATGAGTGATACCTTGGGATGTTGATCGCCCGGCTTTGAAAAGGATGTATCTCGTTCCTAAACTTGATTCTCTTAAGCATAAAAAATGACATGTCATTTTCTTTGATATAGGACAGATTCGAATGGAACAAAGGTTTGTCATATAAAGAGTGGGAGAACAACTTTTGATTTAAAGAAAATTTTCTCCTACCCACCAATGAAATGTGCTGGAATAACATTGTCAAATTCATCAAGAAAGATGTATCGTTCCTTAGTTGAACCTAACTAAGAATGGAGATAACTCATTTCATCTCCACTTCTTACAGGATGATATAAAAAAAAGTTGCGCATTGACCATAGAAGTGGCGCCTTCTACTAAGGAATCAAGAAAACATCAAACACTTAAAGGTGAATGCAAGGGAAGGGTATTGTCAAGTTACCAAATATCCACGAAGGTGAATCCAAGAGGTGTTAGCGCCCAAAGGATAAAAGCAAGTGAAGGGTAACAACGTATCGTTTCCAACATTTCAATCTTTAAGGATTTTTGCACAACATATTCTTTTACATTTTTTACAAGGTTACCGAGTTGCCATGCCACAGGTAAGTACCATTCTTCTCATTTTTTAAGAAAAAAAGAAAAAAAGAGAGGAGAATTTCCATTACAAAAGAGAACCTTTGGCGCTTTCCTAGAAACAAAAAATGAATAATTGAGAAAAGAAAAAATTTCTACAAACTTTTTGAGCATCTTTTTTATCTCAAAATTATTTTCTTGTTTTGTGGATTATTCATTTTGAATCAAATTCCCTATGGAGATTAATCTACTTGGATGATTTTGATAGAGTGAAATAGAGATGTTAATCATGCCAAGCAGAGGATACTTAGGATGAGGAAAGGCAAGTCATTTCCAAACACATCCTTCAAACACTTTTGAGAGTTGAGTGAAAGGCGGCCTTCTCTTAGGGCGAATGATTTAATTCACATTGAGCGCAAAGATCGAAATGATAAAGACGTTTCCTCATTAATCCCAAGCATTGCACTAATCTCTTACTACCCCTTCGGGCAAAATAAAAATGATCCTTCAAAGTAACTCTGTTGAGAATGGCCCTATATTAGGGCAACATAGGAGGTTATGGTCGTATTGTAAAGCGAAAGGTTGAGAAAGATTCTATTACTTTCACTTGCATCAATTTTCTGGTGATAGCTTCAAAGGAATTCCCATTAGAGCTTGACTCATCCTAAGGTGAAGAAGAGCATTTCCCTCTCTACCCAAACACCGATACCCATTGCTTTCACCAATTTGGGCTTGATTATTCATTTCTGAACCCGAGCAGTGATCATCTCCCTTTACTAGGGCAAGGCATAAGAATTGCCCAAATATAATTGACAGTCATGAGAAAATGTGAAAAGCATCTTGAAAGTCACAAGAGTTACAAAAGTTCAAAGAGCAAAAAGTTCAACAAACTATGGGGCATGAAAAAGCAGTGTGCCTGGTAAAAGTAAGGCCAATGCCCATTAAAAGAAAAAAGCCAAAATGCTACATCTTATGTAGAAGAAAAAATTATCAAAGTCTAAATGCTTACACAAAAAAAGTTATCGCAAGAGCAAAGGACATTAGATAAAGGAGCAAAGCTCCCATGTGTAAATGATTAGCCAAGGGACTTTCAAGACGTGCTGTGTTTCAAAAGCCAAATGCTTTCGAAAGGTCGAGTAACCCGGTCATGATGCCTGATGATCACCAACTCTTAAAAACCCTCTTGAAAATTTTAAGCCTTTCGAGCCTCTCCCGAGCCAACGTTACAACCCTCTTTCGAAGTCCCTTCTGATTGGGATGGTTTAAGTGAAAATGAGAATACCACAAAGAATCTATTGCTTGAAGGAGTGGAAGTAATTCTATCTTGTCTTATCTTCCAAGTTCTCGACTCATAAACTTGATGAAGATAGCAACAAATGTTCCTTTATTGGCCTCAAAGCAATCATTCCTTTGTGTAAGCCCTAACCGAGCCTATATTGCAGTCCTTTCAAAAGACCTTTTTGATCGATTAGATTTTACTCATTGTGAATGTTTCTGGAAGCCTTTGACATAGGTTATGTGAGATACCCTCAGCAATCAGTTATTCAAGCAGTCATTCTATTGAGAGTGTGTGAGGAGCCCTTTCTGACTAAGAAGCTTTAGTTTGGAATGCTTAATGAGTCTTTTTCACGAGTCGTAGCCATTCTGATAAGAACTTGACTCCTAGAGAATTTGATGATTAATGATATATCCCTGACCAAGATGATAGTTTTGCGCCACATGATGTTGATTGACATCAAATGTTTTTCTAAAGCAGTCGGACTTAACTTGATTAGCTTGTTCAATTAATGCTGCAATATTGTCAATATGTCTCTTGATGACGTCTCTAATGACATTTGTTTAGGTTGAGTTTGACAGGATTCCTTAGTGAGGCCATGTAGTTTTCAAGGGGTTAGCAGATGCTTCCCTAAAAACCAGAGGTTCATGGTTAACCTTAAAACATGTCATCTCCAAGGGTTCATGGTCAGCCTTAAACCATGCGATCTTCAACGGTTCGTGGGTCATCCTTAAACCACAAGGTTGGTGGGTCTATCCTTAAAACCATGGGGTTAGTGGCTTTTCCCAAACCACATGGCTTGTGAGTTCATCCGTAAACCACGCTTGTCCGCATTCGGTCAAAACCCGTTCGTACACGGTGAGACCTCTTTTACGGACAAAACCCGTTTATATACGGTGAGACTATCATACCCAGTCGAAACTCGTTCGTACACGGTGAGACCCCTCTTCCAGTCGAAACCTGTTCGTACATGGTGAGACTATCATACCCGGCCGAAACTCGTTCGTACACGGTGAGACTATCATACCCAGTCGAAACTCATTCGTACATGGTGAGATCTCTCTTCTAGTCGAAACCCGTTTGTACACGGTGAGACTACCATCCGGCCGAAACCCGTTCATACACGGTGAGACCTCTCTTCTAGTCAAAACCCGTTCGTACACAATGAGACTACCATCCGGTCGAAACCTGTTTGTACACGATGAGACCTCTTTCCCAGTCAAAACCTATTCGTACACAGTGAGACTATCATTCGGTCGAAATCCGTTCATACACAGTGAGATCATTTTTCCAGTCTAAACCACACGGTTCGTGGGTCTATCTTGAAACCACACGGTTAGTGGGGTTATCCTTAAACCACAAGGTTAATGGGTTATCCTTAAAACCACGGGGTTCATGGTCGGCCTTAAATCATGTCATCTCCAAAGGTTCATTGTCAGCCTTAAATCATGTCATCTACAAAGGTTCATGGTCAACCTTAAACCATGTCATCTTCTTATGACCCGGTGGGCTTCTGTAGCTTGGAGTCTTCCTTATCCCCCTTCTTATGACCCAATGGGCTTTCCATAGCCCAGAGTCATTCTCTCCCTTCATATGACCCAGTGGGCTTTCCGTAGCCAGAAGTCATTCTCTCTCTTCTTATGACCCGGTGGGCTTTTCGTAACCTGGAGTCCTTCTCTCCCTTCCTATGATTTGGTGGGTTTTCCGTAACCCGAAGTCCTTCTCCCCCCTTTTTATGACCCGGTGGGCTTTCTATAACCCAGAGTCCTTCTCCCCCTTCTTATGACCCGGTGGGCTTTTCGTAGTCCGGAGTCCTTCTCCCCCTTCCTATGACCCGGTGGACTTTCTGTAGCCCGGAGTCCTTCTCCCCCTTCTTATGACCCGGTGGGCTTTTCGTAGTCCTGAGTCATTCTCTCCCTTCCTATGACCCGGTGGGCCTTCCGTAGCCTGGAGTTCTTCTCTCCCTTCCTATGACCCGGTGGGCTTTCTGTAGCCCGGAGTCCTTCTCCCCCTTCTTATGTCCCGGTGGGCTTTCCGTAACCCGGAGTCCTTCTCCCCCTTCCTATGACTCAGTGGGCTTTCCGTAGCCCAAAGTTTTTCTCTCCCTTCCTATGACCCGATGGGCTTTCCGTAACCCGGAGTCCTTCTCCCCCTTCTTATGACCCAGTGGGCTTTCCGTAGCCTAGAGTCATTCTCCCCCTTCTTATGACCCAGTAGGCTTTCCATAGCCCGGAGTCTTTCTCCCCCTTTCTTATGACACAGAGCTTTGTAGCCCGGAGTCCTTCTTCCTATGATACGGAGAGCTTTGTAGCTCGGTGTGCTTTTGTGGCCCGAAGTGCTTTGTAGCCCGAAGTCCTTCCTATGATATGAAGAGTTTTGTAGCCCGGCGTGCTTTTGTAGCCCGGAGTGCTTTTGTAGCCCGGAGTGCTTTGTAGCGCGGAGTCCTTCTTCTTATGACATAGAGAGCTTTGTAGCCAGGCGAGCTTTTGTAGCCCGAAGTCCTTCTTCCTATGACGCGGAGAGCTTTGTAACCCTGAGTCATTCTTCTTATGACACTGAGAGCTTTGTAGCCCAGCGTGCTTTTGTAGCCCGGAGTCCTTCTTCCTATAACACGGAGAGCTTTGTAGCCCAGTGAGCTTTTATAGCCCGGAGTGCTTTGTAGCCCGGAGTCTTTCTTATTCTTATGACCCGGTGGGCTTTTGTAACCCGGAGTTCTTCTTTCTCCTATTGACAAGACATGTTTCCATAGTTATGAGTTCTTTCCGTCAACCTGATACGTGCCTATGCACTTGGGGTCTTTCTATCGCCAAAAAAATTTATGTGTCTTTTGTCTTTGAATGGAACCTCTTTGAGCTCCCATTCAAAGAGGGGCAACTATTGACACTTAAATTTTACAATTTTATTTAGGACTTAATCGTGTACAAAATTAGGAATTAGTCACTAAAAAAAAAAAAGAAGTAAACAAAAACAAAAACAACAAAAAATAGAAAAAGAAAATATGGAAGAGGTCGGGTCGGATCTCACCTTGGCCCGGCTCATGCCGGCTTCCTCTTCGCGTGAAACCCTAATGAGTAGAGGGGAGAGGGAATAGGAAAGGGGGGCAGCATAGAGAGAACGAAGAGAAAAAAGAAAAAAAAAAAGAAAAGAGAAGAGAGAGAGAGAGAGAGAGAGAGAGAGAGAGAAGGAACGGAGGGGAGGGGGCAACGGCGGTGCTGCCCGACGCCAGCCGAACCACTACACTCCTGCCGCCCTCCGGCAGCCATCACCCTCCGAGCCTGACGCCATCTAACTCCTTGCACTCGACGCTGCTGCTGCCGACACCAGCAACCGCAACACCCGTCGTCGTTGCTCCTAACGTTGAGCCAGCCGAGACCATAGGGAGAGGGAGGACGAACTCAAAGCTTTTCGCTGCCCGAGTTGGCTGTGCGCCTGCCGCTCCGTAGCTGCCTTGCCGCTCCGCTAGAAACTTCATCGCCGCCGCAGCTACTCGCCTTTGTAGTAGATCTCGAGCCTTCCTCACCTCAGCTGCACCAATCGTCACAGCCGCAACACCATCGGAAGCCAAGCTACTCTACACTCGACTCAACGCCCCTGCTTGCAGTCGAGCCACCGCCCGACTCCCTCTGCCGGCCATTGTAGATCAGCCCCGATTGCTCCTCTGCTTCGCCTGAGACCTACAGCTCGACCCATTCGAGTCGCTGCTCCGCTAGAGCCCGAGTCGACGTTGAGCTTCCCTTGCCGAGCCACCACCCGTCCCTGCAGCGATGCTGCCGCTACTGCCACCGTCTCTGCTCAACGCCAACAACCCGCACTAGCCACCGCACCTCAGCCGCCCTGCCACGCCACCGTGATTGACCTCTGGCACCATGTCGCCATGCCTCACCACGCCACGCCACCGCCGCCAAGAAACCCTAGGGTTTCGGCCAAGTACCGAGTCGGGCACAGGTCGCGAAACAGGTAGGTTTTTTTTTTTTGAACAAATCGGGCTTGGGCTATTGTGGGCTTTGGGCTTGTGGGTTTTTGGACTTATGGGCTTGGGTTGGTTTAGTATGGGCTTGTGGGCCTGCTTTGTTTTAAAAAGACAGGAGAGGGGAATTCTTGGGCTAGGCCCACGCTTTGGGCCCACCCGGGCCCGTCAGGCCGAACCCAAGTCTGGCCTCCAACGGGACCCGACCCAGTGCGGCCCCTTAAAAAAATATATTAAAAAATTAAAAAAAATTAAAAATTAAAAAACTTATTTAAAAAATTTTGAAAATTAAAAATTGCGGGGTTTGGTTAGGAATTGCTATGTATTGCCTTTTTTTTTTTTTATAGTGTAATTAGGTATTTATTTGCTCGTATATTGACTATATTGCATGTTTAATTTACATATTTAACTATGTTTGCAATTGTTTAGTGGCATGTGTTAATTTTACTGCAATTAGGATCTTAATATTTATGATTTTTACTTTAATAATTGTGCACTCGTATGATCACTTCACATGTTAGTGGATAAGTGTAAAATCAATCTAAATTGCCTGCCAAAAATCATTTTGTTAAAATGAATAAGATTAGGTACTGAAAGGACACTCATTGGTTAATTAGTGTATTCAAGTCCCCAATCCTAGATTCTCTAATTGCGTAGGAAGTAGGGTATACTCCCATACCTCACTTGGTTACTAGCTGACCCCAATAGGCTACTTGGTTTCTAGCCGACCCCAATAGGCTAGTGGCGACTCCTTTTTGCAAAATTCCTAAAAAAAATATCCCAATGTCACGCGCGGTATGGGTTTGGGAGAGCCCACGCCTAATTATGGGCCTTAGGCCCGTTCTTGAGGCAATACCCCTAAACATGTTCCCTCCCCCCGAGGGTAGGTTGCGACAATGAGTTGGTGGAGTTGCCATCATCTAGCACAATGTCCGTGGCGTCCTCACCCTCCATGGAGAGATCGGTGATCAGCTCTGGTGCGGTCTCGTTGCACCGCCAGAACGGCGACGAGACGACCCAGTAGATTGGGGACCCAAGCTTGGCCTGGAGTTTCTTGCTAGTTTCAAGCGCCTTGATCCGGCCTACGTCAGTCAATGGAGGGTCCCGCGGCTTGGGGAACCTGGCCCACCACAACTCGCTGACGTTGTGGTCGGCGCGGTCGCTGTGGCGCATGAGGAGGACGTGTTGGCAATGGCCAGTTAATTGCTCGGGCTCGACGGTTGTTGCCATTGCGAGTGGTGGCTTATGGTTGTGAGCTGACGCTTAGAGAGCGGAGGGAAGATGACGAGAGGAAGAAGAGAGGGCGATTTTATGAAAATAGAGTAGCTTAGGTAAGTTAAAGCATAAGATGTTTTGGTCAGTCCGGTCAGTCCACGATCAGGAATGCTTCATATATAGAGTTGAAGGTCGCAGCTCACAGATTTTGATCAATACAACAATTGAAAATGTAACAGAAGTGTTGGATGGCGATCTTGATCAATACAACAATTGAAAATGTAACAGAAAGGTTGGATGGCTGCCGGTGGGGACGCACTGCCGTTTGCATTTTTATTCTTAGCGGTTGAAAATGACCTATTTATTTACATGTTGCCCACAGTCGAAAAATATAAGCTGCATATATTTTCTTTTTTGGTAATGTAAAGGCTCGAGCATAAAGACCCACCTATTTGGAGATCCATAAAACATCATGCAATCCCTATGAAAGAATTAAGTTTGGGTTTTGACCTCTACAGCTTTGACCTCGAAAGGGGATGCTGATCAAGAGCAGATTGCACTAAGTGGGTGAAATTTAAACAAGTGGCCTCCAATTCCTAAACTAAAAATCCCTTAATGTCTCAATCAATTACGTCGATTTCGAGGGTTTAAATTACATGTATGTTGCAGCATGGTCTTATTAAACATAGAATGTCTCTTTATTTTAATGAGAACTGTGCGTCTACTAAGACTGCCTTATAAAGTCGGGATATGGTTTCATTTGATAAATTTTCCTCGCTATGAAAATAAATGTTCACTATAAGTCTGCAAAATCATTTGATATAGTGATTTTGCATACCTATCTTAGTTTACTTTAGTCAAGCATATACAACCAACTTAAAAGCTCATAGGTTTAGTACCATCAATTTTGGGAGATAGATTTGGCTTATGTAAGTCGAGATGTATCTTATGTATTACATAGATTATGATAAAGCCGATCATGGGTAAAATAATTTATTAAATAAAGACTTGCTAACAAAAGTCGTTCCCTCTAAATTCCAATCAATAAAATTATAAATTCATCCATCTTTGCTATTGGCGGAGTGATCAACACTAGAAAATAGATAGATCAAGGGTACGTTGGACTACCAGAGATTGCACGCCAAATTTGACTATAGGCTTTGTCATATCATTAACTTTCCCATCATGTTCGACAAATAATTCATTATGTCTATAAAGCAACAAATGTGAAATATGAAATGCATCACGTTGGCCACATCAACAATTAACATACATGGCCACGCGGCCCAATCAAATGAGGGGAATTAAAAAATTTGCTTAGATTTTTCTGCAGTAAATGAGGTGTATTACACTAAACCAGAGGCCGTGTCGGGGCTGGCCCCTCCGCGCTTAATACTAAAAGTTTTTTTTACTGTTTTCTTTCCTTTCTTGGCCTCACTTCACATAGTGTCTAGAACTAGGGATACTGATTAGATGTGTTGGTTTTAAACATTGTGCAAAGCAAGTGTCTAACCAGTAAAAAGCAAGCTTTCGACATTGCTTCCAGCAGTAGTCCAATAACCCGGTGCCTAGCTTGAATGCGTTCTTTATTTTAATATATCGGTTCCTACACATTGTCCCCCCCCTCCTCCCCCCACAATTGGAGAGAGTTTTTCTTTCCTTGGCCTTGGAATACCCTCAAATTTTACATCCTAGAGTTCATACAAGGCAATTTTAGAACTTAATTAGGTCCAATTCATTATGCCTATAAAGCAACAAATGTGAAATATGAAATGCATCACGTTGACTATATCCACAACTAACATATAACATATCAATTAAGATATACATAATCAAAGGGAGATATATGAATAATCTTGAAAGATATACAGAATCAATAGGAATATCATAATTATATTTAATATAGAAAAATATTCTAGAGAAAATCTTAAATATCTCTAGCAACCCACAAACTCAAGGTGAATTGAGGAAGTCAACTTGAATTTGGATAATTAAGATTTGAAAAAATGTCTACCAATATTGCCAAACTAGTTCTTATGTTGATATGAGTCTAGTAGGCTATCATCGATGAAATTTAGGATTTGGCTCGTCTGATGCTGGTGCTTGCTTTGGAAATGAGCAACGAAAGAGTCTCAAACAATGACTGAAGTTGCGGATTTAGTGGAGAAATTGGAGTGATGTGGCCTATGTGACTAGTGTTATCACAACCACTGTTGAGAAATGTGGCCGTTGATGCGACTCGCGTTGTTATGAAGCAAACTCAAGAAATGGAAGTGACACGGCCAATGCACCTGACGTCACTGATTTTGGCTAACAAGATCACCTAGAGGGGGGGTGGGTGAAGAGACAATTTCAAGAAACTTGACAAAAGTATTGCAGAATTAAAATTGTTAAGTTTAATATAAGTGTAATTGGGTGAAACAAATTATTTATATAAGAACTGCCATGTAGCGTGTTTATATTGGGCAATAAATAAATAGAAGCAATAAAATGGAGAACAATGCTAACAAAGCTATTAGCGGTTCGACTTCGTGTAAGCCTACGTCCACTCTTCCAGATTAACATGCTTTTAGCTAAATTCCACTAGTCAATTGTTGAGAAGGTAAAGTAAAATGTGCTACTTCTACTCAAGAACTCTATTCCAAAGCTGGTGCTACTTATACTTAAGTAGATAGATCCCATTATTATACACCTAAACACAAACTACAACACTACCAACACTTCTCACAAGATTACAGAATGGTACTCAGAACATCATATAAAATGTAAACCATTATCTAACTTTGGAATTTGCACTCTTGATTCTCATTCTCCTCAACATCTTGATCTCCTCAACATGCAATCTAATCTTCAAGAGGATCAATCTTCCAACTAATTAAATGATCTATTGAGTAGATCAATTAACTGTTGAGGTGTATAAATAAGATTTCCGTAGATTGGTTGCCTATTCTATCAAATATTTGGTTTCTAAAAATTGAGTAGCTTTATAAAGAACCTTGCCTAGAGGATGTGTGGCATCCTAGAATTTCATAAAAATCCCTAAATATGCCAATGAACCATGGATAGGCGATGGAAGTACCGATATTGTAATTTGTAGCCTTCTAATCCATGATTTGGGATAAGATGTATGGCCAAGTCTTTAATGGATGAATTTTGGAAAGGAAGTTTTATTTTTGGCCATATGTATGATAAATGGGAACTTATGGATTTATAATTTCAAGTATATAGTTATCTTAATTTGCAATTTAGTGCTTTAATTAAATAGGGATTTAATTAGTTTTTAAAAGGATTAATCTTAGGTTAATTAAACTTGGGTCTTAGGCCCAAGAGGGATGGGCCTAAGATGGGCCAAGTTGGCCGACCCATAGAGCCCATAAAGGGCTGTCGACCACACGAAGAGGGGAGGGGAAGAGACAGTTTTGCATGCCCTCCCCCACTTGTCCTTTGAAGTGTGCCAAGTGTCCTTCATGCATGCCTAATCATAGCTAATGATTGAGGGGAAGAAATTAGGGGATGATGATGCCAGCTTAAGCGAGAGAGAGAGAGAGGGAGAGAGAGGGGTTTGTCCGAAGGGAGAGAGAGAGAGATAGTTACCGAGAGAAAGAGAGAAATCAAGAGAGAAAGGGAGAGTGAGCGTGCGAAGAAGAAGGAAGCCGCTCGTCCGTCGTTTGTCGTCGCCGTGTCCAGTCGCCGTGTGCTTGTGTTTGCTCGGTTTGGAGGCAAGTTGGGATCCTTAATCTGCTCTTGCATGTTGTGTCTAGTATGTGTGCTTAAATGGTGAAAGAATTCGGATGCTTAGGGAGTTAAAAGTTGAAGTTTTAAGAGGGATGTTTGAAACTAGTAAACTGTTCTTGAGAAAACAGTTCGACCTTGGGTGTTCTATTGGCTTGCATGTGTTGCTTGAGTTGAATTTTGGCCATGACTTCTAAATGAAAGTTGTTAAGGACTTCTTGAAATATAACATACTCAAATTTGGGACAAAACGAACAAGTATATGTGGGTGAAATTCTTATTTTTCGGAGAGACTGAATCTGGAGATTTAGGTAACTACCTTTGATGAATGCATGGTCTGTAAGCCTATCTTTTTGTTGAAATTTCACTTCGATTTCTTAACAAATGATGTAAAGGACATCCTGAGGTTTAACATATAAAAAATTTAGAGAAAAATAACAAGAATAGATAGGTGAAATCATGGTCTTTCGGAAGTAGTCAGATCTGGAAATTTCGGTATTGAAACAGAAGTTTTATCCGCCTATGTTTAATCACTTAGAACGAATTTGACTTTGGTTTCTTTATGAAAAACCTACCTTAGGATCTTGACTACAACATAGTCGAATTTCATGAATTTTGAAGGTCTTTAGGGTATTTAATCGGAAATATTTCAAAAGCCGTGTAATCTGACGCGTTCGGATTTAGTCAGTTTCAATGTATGGGTTATATATCATTTTTTATGAAGCTCTTTCGGCAAAGTATTCTTCACGAATTATCTTTCTTTATGTCTTCCCTGCAACATATTACAATTTCATAATTTTTGAAGTTCATTTGCCTATTTAACCAAAAATGCTTCAAAAACTGTGCAAGCTGTATTGATAGAATAGAAATGCTGTGATGCATGATCTATATAAAATTGTATGAGGGTCTTTTGGTGCAGTGTCCTTCATGAAATATCTGCCATTATGTCTTGAATATCACATGTTCAAATTTTATAATTTTTAAAGGTCATTTGGGTATTTAATGGAAATATTTTCTAAAACTGTGTAAGCTGGATTGTGCGAATTTCAAATGCTGTAATTTATGACTATTCTGTTTTGGGATGAGCCCCATAAATTATATTGATTGAGGTGATTGAATCTTGCTGAGCACGTGATGATATTTGGCACTGCATATAGAATCAAATGCTGAATTTGACTTTGTTGCCATTACATCATGTGCCATGTTGATTGTGAAACATAAATTGGTGAATATGAATCATGATGAATGAGGAGACTATTGGAGGTGAGCCGATAATGCCTTGGGAGTGTCACGATGCCTGGGATGGGGGGTGCCAGATGCCCAGTTGTATTGTGATACATGCCCGAATGTCCTCAAGAGTTTCGAGATGCCCGGAATGGTTGGGTGCCGGAAGCCTTGGAGGTTTGTACCTAGGGGAATGCCTCGTGATGCCAGTTGGGATGCGAGATGCCCGAAATGTGAGGGTGCCGGATGCTCGGTGGTGTGTGTCGGAGGTTTTCTCGCGATGCCAGGTTGGGGTGCGAGTGATAAAATGTGGGATGCAATCACTAATCCCGGGAAAGAAAGATGTGGTGATCAAATTGAAGGATAAAAAGTGGAAATTGAATCATGCATGGTATGGTGACATGTATGCATGACTGTATGATATGATGTATACGAGTGCATGGTTATATGTGCACCTATGACATGATGGTATGCGTACATGAGGCATGGTATATGTATAAATGCTTGGTGATGAGTGCATGAGGATGTATGCACATATGGTATGATGACGTATGCATGGCTGCAAGGTAAGTTATGCTTGGATGCATGGATGATATGTACTATGCTATGATGTGTGATTGTATTGTGTGATGTATTGAGTAGTTTATTGGATCTTTTACCTACTGAGTTGCTGTACTCACCCCTTCGGGGACCAACATTTCAGATTAGGAAGATGCCGCTCTCTCCAGTCACGCAGGGTACCTTCTATGGCCTCCCATCTGACGTGGAGGTAGAGTGTTCGGAGATAGATTGCATTACCATCTCTGGGTTGATGTTTGTAAGAGTTCGCGTGCTGGTCATATACGATGTGGGCCTTGCTGGGGGCCCAATCATACAGGAGTTTTTGTCGGTCCACGTCCGTCGAGATGGAGTGATTCGGGGGATGTTGCCGCCACCACCGCCCAATGCGCCAGGATGGGTGTGATGGCCGCGTGAGGGGTAGAGAGCTGACGTTTTTTTAGAGTAGTCGACACTGATAGATGGAGGATGACACGTGATCGTTATAGGGGTCGAGCTACCTTTTGGGTTATGGCCAAGTGTAGTTAAAAGTCTTGGCTTTTCTTTTTGGTTGTACCGACCCGAGAAATCCATTATGAAAATATATAAATAAAAGTGGTTCGGCCTTATCTTTTCTTATGGTGCGTAGTTGGTGTGTATTGCATTATGGTTATTGGAGGGAGAGATGGTGAGACTCAATTATGCTTCCGCTAATAAGTTGCGCAGGGACCGTTTTCAAAAAAAAAAATGCCTAAGGACCTCGGTCCTTCTTTAAACCCCTTTTTATAAAAGAAAAGTAACGGATATCTTTGGAATGAAAGCGATAGGCAGGCTGTGGCGACCCTAACGGATCGGGGGCCATCGAGGGGTGCCACAAGATGATTGTTAATTAAAAAGATTTCATGCGAGATTGATTTCTTCCGTGTAGATAATTTTTAAGATTGATGGTCGATCACTTTCTTCTAAATTAGGAATCTATTTCGAATCACAAGCTATCAAAGGATGGGATGATTTATCTCAGAATAATAATCTTGCAAATCATGACAAGATTGTTATCATAGGTTGTGACATCCTGATTTTCAGGTTCTGTTTTCAATTGAATAAGTCGAGCTTTTCATCAATGCGCCTATAGTTCTTTTCTTTGAGTTGGCCACTTACGAGATAATTAATTTATCAGATGAAGCCGTTAAGAAATCTAAACGCAATAGATTTGAGAGTTCGACTAGGAATCGACTGCTCGACCGTGCTAATTTACAAGGGTCATTACAGCACTGTCAAAATCGGTCAGAGACCAGAGATAGGTCGATTCGATAGAGGTATGTGATTAGTGTGTGGGTGATTTCACCTTATTGCAAAATTCTTGTCAAACGTCACTAGACTGATTTTTCTGTCATTTCTGTACCATGTGCCCGTATTTGAAATCTCAAGATTTTCATGACAACTGAAAGTTGCCAATGTGTCGAAGATGTACAATATGGCTCGAAAATAATCGACAACGGATCAATTGTACTAAAAATTCCTAAAAGCTACCCGGTAGGTTAGGTACCGCTAAAATCGTGCCAGATTAAAATTAACCATGAATTTAAACCCGATTTTAGAAATTGAAAGTTCTTTCATGTCACGATTCATTTTAGAAACGCCGACTCGCCTTCTAAAGATTTTTTTTTGCAAATCGAGATTTTGGCGGAAATTCAAAGTAGGGTTGTTTTTGACCGGGAAAATTAGAGTGCCGGTTTTGGTCACATTTTTTGGCTTCAAGTTGGTTCAATTGATTAGGAAAAATGTGAATTTCAGTGTGGGCACCTTGGTTGGATTTATGGACTCAAATTTAGGTTCAATTCGAGGAGAATTGAATAAATTGAGTTGCAAATGTTCCAAAATTCGTAGGTCTTGGGGTGTGCAACATTTGGATTACTTGGAGATTTGTTGAGGAAGCTTTGGCAGCTGCAAATTGGCTGAGGAAGACAGCCAAGTTGGTTGGGGCAAGCACTTGAGAGTTTGGGATATTTTGGTGGCCCCCTCCAATTTTCAGCAGCCTTCTTCTTCTTTAGCAGCCACCTTTCTCCATAGTTGAGGCTTGTGGAAGCTTAAGAAAACCAGAAATCAGCTAGCTCTCTCCCCCTAGCCTGTCGACCACCGCCTGAAGCCACTAGAGCTGCCACACGCCACTCATGAGCCCGTCGCGCCACCGCTGTCCCGTGAGCGTCGTCTTGCTCGCCCGCGCCTCCTGTCACGCCCAGCCGTGTCCTCTGAGCCTCCCTGGTCGCCGTCGTGGTCGCCTGAGTCATCTCCGCCACCATCTAGTAGCCATTGTCGCCCGCCTAGCCTCGCAACAGCCTTCGCCAGCCATCTTGAGCCTTTCCGGCCGCTGTTGTTGCTCAGTTCAACTTCTTCGGCTAGCGAGTAGAGGCTGAAGCCAACAAGGGCCGTGAGCCTTCGTGTGGCTTTTCCAGGCCCTTCTGGACCTCCATTGGTGTTGCTGTGGGCTTAGTTATCGCCCGCCTCTACGTTGCCATCGCCGTGGACTCATCGAATCGCAAAATCGGTGAGTTTACTTGCTAAACTCTGCTTAAGGAGTTAATGATGCTTATGGGGTGATTAGTTTAGGCTAATTAGGGTTAGGTGGCTAGTTAGAATGGATTAGTGATTTAATTATTCGTTTGTGCATGTTAGATGGTTAGAATGGATGGAATAAGGGCTAAAGTAGTCGTACTATTTATATAGATAGATTCAAAAATTTTCTAGGCCCATTTAGGTAGTTAGATTAGTGTTTATGGCCTAAGTTGCTATTTATTGAATTTAAATTGAATTATTTAATTAATTTTTGTATTTATTTAATTATTTAATATTTTCTAAAAATTATAACATGATAGTTGGTGACCGAAATTTCGTGCTGATTGCAATGGTGTGCTTAGTTTCTGCAATTGAGTGTTAAATTGTGCAAATTGAGTGGTGATTGAAATTTTGAGTATTTAATTCAAAATTTGGAAATTTCGGTAATTATTTAGAAATTACCAGGTCTCAGGTTTTGATATCGAAAATGGTTTTAAATACTATATCAAATAGTGGGATTTGAAAATGAAAGATATTAGTTTTTCTGGTTCAAATTGACCGTATACCCACACGCGATTATTTTACCATGTGTTTTTAATACGAAGAAAATGGGCCAAGTACGTTATTTTAATTGGGACATTTGAGTGCAAAGCATGATGTCTTGGCCAGGAATTGAATGGGTGCATGAATGGTTATGAGAACCCATCTTGAGCTATTGAGCTGGACGTGCCTCTATATGGGATGCCCTACCAATGGATACTGGTCGCAGTTAAGGTTAGACCGATACTCCTTTATGGAATGCCGTCAATGTAGTGACGTTGCCATGCTCGATGGGGCGAGACAATACCTGGTTACGTCAGAAGACCGCCGAATATCGAGTAGGTCGTGCCCGTGTGTGGCCGTGATTAATAATTGGAACGCATACTGAGTGAAATTGATGCGCCGGATTATGGGACAAAATTGTGTGGCATAAAATGGGATGTGTCATAACGATTTGGCCCTATAATCGAGACCCCTTATATTTATTGAGATGAAAGTGACGGCATTAAATTGTTTGAGTTTGATTATAGCATATGGTTGGGTATATGAACTGTACTGACATGTAGGAAGGATCTAAGATGAGGTAAGTCTCTGTGATTATGTGACTATGTGGTTACGACGCCCTTAGCGTATTTCCTTCCTAGTCGGAGTTTAGGGGGTGAACTTGCTGGGACATTGTCCCACCCCGTCGTGGGCTTAATATTTTTAAGTCATTGGATGGCAGTTCCTCCGAAACGTTTTGGACAATTGTGGGCTATTACTGAGCGGGGGATAGATGTTCGGATCCCCGGTAGTCATTGGGTCTATGAGTTGATCGTGACCACTGTCTAGGTTGACGGGGGCCTACCTGAAAGGGTATCTCATCAATTCAGGGTGTGGTTCCGTCATGGACTCAATGGATATAGAGTGGGTCCCCTCCAGGGTTTTGAGATCCCCGCGATGGTTGTCGATGCCACTTTTGGCGAGAGTGCAGCTAACCCTCCTGATGGAGCTATGGAGGACTCGGCACCACCGGAGCCAGTGGAGTTTGAAGGATCGATGAACGTGTTCGATTAGTAGGTCGTAGGACAGTTCCTTTTTGAAAACCGACCTTTTTGTAGACCTTGTTTATAGACTCAGCTTGTGTATAAAAGTGTTTGGTTTGATAAGATTGTCATACTTCCCCATCCCATGCCGTTTGTTGTTAGGGGTGTTTAATTAGCTTCCACATGTGCATTAAAATGAATGGGTTGGCGACGCGTCCTGAGACGTCACAAATTTTATCGACCACCAAGGGATGGACACGCGCTCGAGGATCAGTGTGTGACATAGGTAGTGTAGGTGTTCTGCTTACATCAACAGTTCTTGTTTATATTTAGTTTCCCAATAATATTAGACTTCTGCTTGCATCAAACTTTTGGTCATATTAGACTTCCTACTTTTGTCAAGCTTTAGTTAATATTAGACTTTGGTTATATCCAATTGCTTCTCAATAGGCACTTTGAATATGATATTCCTATAAATTCTTTAGACTATTCACCTTGATATCTCTAACTATATAGGAACTCCCCATTCGTCTAGACTTATTCATGTGGGTTCTTCTAGTTGTTTGTATCTTTTCACTTAGTACATCAGAGTTCCTTTTACATGGATATTACTTGAAATATAAACAACTCTTGCATTTATTAAGCTTGTAAGATATCATGCATTGTTTTGTCAAGTTCAAAATATATTAGAAGGTTTTCTCAAGAGTTGCGATGACTTTCATGGACAAATGAAGCCATCAATGCATTTGGCGTTGTTGCGAAACAAACTCGATGAATGGTTTCTCAAACAACAATAAGTCTCTAGGAATGTCAATAGTTATTGAAAAAGAAAATAACACGAAATACAAGATTTTTATTCGGTTGTGCACTCAGGATTTTCTAGTTCTAATACCAAGTTAGAAAATCCAAAAGTTTAAGCTATTATGTGGAGAGAGATTGCATGAATGTGAAGAGCATACATGACTATTGTCAAACAATGGAGGACAATATTCTAACACCCCTTCTCAGGACACATATGAAAGGGATAGCACCAACTCTAATACCATGTCAAGAAACAATATGGTTGTTATTGGGAATAGTTCAAGAGAATTGAAGTCCCAAAAATTGAAGAAAGATGCACAGATTTGTGCTCTTGTCCTCATTCTTTTCTAGGATCCTAGATCAAGCTCTTTGGTGGAGGAAAAATAGGCCTTGAGGGCTTACTCGTTTGCAACGTTGCACATCATTGATCCTCTGTTGTTGATATTGCTTCCGCCACCACCCAACTTGCCAAACCCCATATCGCCAATGGTAGTGGCCATTTGGTTCTACACAAGTTCGACCCCAACAAGATTCTCTACTTTGATCCTCCTATGCAAATCCTGTCTCCTCATATACCATTGCTAAAATTAGGCATCTTGTTTTGACCCAAGAGCAAAAAGTTCATGGAGGCTCAACCTCAACTTTTTTACCTTGCTAGGCCTCCGAGAGAACACTTCCAAGCTTGTGGGTGGAAAGGGATTTCCTCTCGGCATATCCCTTTTTCGGTCCTTCCCTATGTTGTAAAGGTGTGATAGATGGGTATGTGAACACAAGGAAGCTGGATGCTTTCTTGGACGACTTGCCAATGGATGTACTTGATGTTGATATACATGTGTAACTTATGTTAAAAAAGTGCGACATCTTATGATTAGTGTGATGTAAAATAGTTAATTTATCGTAATTGGCTCTTAATTGAATGGCTTAACCTTTTAAGTGAAGGTGAGTACAATTAGATATGTAGTCAAATTACACTTGGACTCCATTTTGGTGATTTGTCCAAGTAAATGTATCGATCTTTTACTACGTGCTCCCAATAAATTGTATTAGAGCCCATGCTTGATTAATGACTCACTTCCAATGTGTATTGGCATTTGATAAATATTTCAAGTAAGAAATCTGACCAACATGATTTTTGGGTACCCCTTATGGTTTAGTCTAGGAAAAGAGATTAAGGATAAAGGTGGGCATTGGAGATTCACGTTGATCCATGTTACTTTATGAGGGTACCTGAACTAAGAGGTTGCATATTTGACATGAACTCCCATGTCAAGGGGAGATTGTCGATATGCATGTGTGAATTGTACTAGAATATGTTCTTTATTAGAGAATTGATGTGGTGTGAAATGGTTAATGCATACTAGTTGGCCTATAATTTATTGGATTAATTTTTTGAGTGAAAGTGGGTATAGTTGGATATATTAATGGGTTGGACTTGAGCTCTCTATTGATGATCTACTTGGATTAAGGAATGGTGCTTCTACTGCGTGTTCCAAGCAAAAGTGGGTATTATTGTTAGGATTGACTAAGTTGAAGTGAATTGACATTGATAGAAAAATGAAAAGTAACTATCAACAGATTTGATATGAAAGATTTTGTTTTGAAAGATGTAGATTTAGGATTATTTGTACAATAGGAATTTGCACTGTGAAGAAACCATAGTCTAGGAAGCAAGTTGATTGAGAGTTATTGGATAGATATGCATTGAATGTTATGCGACTGATGTTAGAGTAATGTTGCATTTAACCTTCGTAAGAGAAGACTTTTGCGAGATTAATGTATGCCCTCTTAAACACGTACGAGATAAGGTCTTCTTGATGCGACATCTTCTTCATTTAAATATGGGTGAAGATGAGTCGATTAATGAGCTCACAAGTGGGAGTAAGATTGTTAAGATGCACATAGAAGTTATGCTAGAAAAAAAGTCTCATATTGGAGAATTGATGTTGTGTGAAACAGTTAATTAGCTAATATCTAATTATCATAAATTTTTTAGTAGAGATGGTTTTAACTAAATATATAGACGAACTTGGACTTGAGTTGTCCCTTAGTGATTTCCTAGGTTAAAGATATCAGTCTTCTGCCACACGCTTCTAACACCTAACCATTTCAAGTAGCTTCCAAGCCCATCAAAGTGGTGACGATACAAGTTATAACAAGCAAGGAAGGGTCTGCACAACGAAAAAATCCTCTCGACATGTAGAGCTCCCTTCTACCCTATGGTAGTTTCTTCTTCACTAAACCCTTATACCCACAGTTGACCTCCATCGTACCGTTGACACCATTTTAATTGCTCGAAGCTTCTCCCCCCTTTAGCCATGGCTTTCATCGAGTTGGCCCACCCAATTTCATCTTTGTTGTTTCCACCCACAATCTCCTATTCTTGAACCCTGTTCCATGCTCGACGCAATTCTCCCCATTTGTTGATCCTATTTTTCCCAATTGCCTTATTTGGCTGAACCTCGCAAATTTGGCCGACCTATCTCTGTTGTCCTTTACCCACAATCTTGACCAGGCCTATCTATTGCTTCGCATGGTTACTTTCCTTTGGCTTGGCCTGTTTTGGTCGTTTTCCCTTGTGTACTGCATGCGACACATACCCAATACCTACCTCTTCTGCCTTCCTACCCGCGACATGCTTGCTGATGGACTACACTAGCCAGGAAGGGGATGCTCGTCTCGCTGCTCTCTGCAACAGATTGGGCAGACTCTGGTCCGAACAAGAAGTCGATGTGTGGGATGAAGCGGCCCCTGCAAAGAAGTTAGAAGAATGTAAACTAATCTCGGTGGGTAAACTTCTCTCTAACCCTTCTATTAATTTTCAAGCATTTCAGAATACTCTTAAAAGAGCATGGTGCAATGACCAAGTGGAAATTTCTCAACGTGAAGCGGGGCTATATGTGTTTAAATTCAACTCGGAAGGAGAAAAACAGAGGGTGTTAGACAATGGTCCTTGGCTATTCTCGAGCCATCTTGTTATTGTGAAACCTTGGATACCCAACAATCCATTACATTGCTATGAATTTACCACTTGTGCCTTTTGGATGCAAGTTTTTGGGCTTCCCCTGGAAAGATGTACATAGGAAATGATAAGTAAAGCTGTGAGAAATATCAGTAAGATGCATGAAGTAAAGATTGAGAGTAGAGAAGGCATAACAACGGGCAGGCAGGGCTCGAGTGGAAATCAAATTGCAAGAACCGCTTAAACCTGGGAAGCTAATTAGATTAGAAGGGAAGAACATATGGCTTGATTTTCGCTATGAACACTTATCATACTATTTGCTACTCATGTGGCATTCTTGGCATTATGCAATGTACTGTAAAGATATCCCCTTTGATGAGGCAAAAGTGGAAGGGAAAGACAAGTTATATTATGGTTAATGTTTAAGAGCTGAAGTTCGAGAACACAACCCGTTTTGGCAAGTCTTTTAAGAGGCACAAGCTAAACAAGATGAAGTAGAAGAGACCATACTCGAAACTCCTCAGCATTCAACTCTTTTACTCCCTGTTGATCCTCATAGCACTAGCTAGCAACAAGCTAACATGGAAGTCAGCTTAGTACAACCTATTGATCATCCTACAGATCCACTCCTAAGGCGTGCACCTCTCGCTAACTCTCCACAAGAAGAACTAGCACTTAAGTTGAAGTAGTCCTGTACAAGACTAGCATGAAATGATTGAAGATTCAAAGGTAGGCTCCTCCAAAACAAAGAAACTAAAGAGTACTAGAATGCATAGTAAAGCGAGTCCTCTCAAGAAAGTTAAAAGGTATGCTCCTTATGAGTCACGTTCTTATCTAAATGAAGGCCTTGATGAATCTCATCTTATGGATACCCCGATATACAAGGTTGACAGGGTAGGTAGTTGGGCTGTGGTGGCTTGCCCCAAAAAGCCACCGAATGACAAATAAAGCTAATTAGTTGGAACTGTCAGGGACTGGGCAATCCCATGACAGTTCAAGCGCTTAGGGCCTTAGTGGTCCAAGAAAGGCCTGAAGTAGTATTTTTTATGGAAACAAAAACCAGGACATTGTGATCTAGAAAATTCAGTGGAGGTTGAAATACCTAAAGTGTTTTATGGTGAGCCCAATGGGTTTGGCTAGGGGGATGGTGGTTTTCTGAAATGATCAGGTCTCCTTATATGTCGAGAGACATACTACACATTTCATTGACATGATATGCACTATTGAACCGAGTGGAAACACAATGAGACTTACCTGTCTTCATGTGCTTGTGGTCTATCAACAACGACAGCAGCTATGGGTTGATTTGAGACACCTCAGCTACTCTAATACCCTGCCATGGATGTGCATTGGAGACTTTAATGAGATTATATATCATTGGGAGAAAGTGGGTAAGAGACTAACTGAGCCCTACAGGTTGCACTCTTTTCGAGAATTTATAAATGAATGTTCCCTAATGGATATTGAGAGCAAGGGTTGTACCTTCACATGGGTGAACAATAGAGATGGCGAGGATGTGGTAAAAGAATGACTTGATAGGATGTTGTGTACAATAGACTGGCGATTGTCTTACCTGGAAGCCGAAGTTTTTGCCTTACCCACTCTGGGTTCTGACCATAGCCCGCTTTTACTAACTACTGACCTCATCCCACCAAGAAAGCAGAAGGCTTTCACTTTCGAAGCTTTTTGGCTCCAAGATCAGGATTGCTGCAAGGTTATTGTAGATGCTTGGGTCTCTTTATCACTAATGGACTCCTCTCTCCCTTGAAAGCTTCAGATTACCTCTTTAGTGCTCGGCAGGTGGAGTAAATCAAAATATTCCAACGGTCATCATCAGCTTCATCTGTTATAGTAGCAAATTCAGCAATATATCAATCAACCCGGACACCACTATGACAAAGCATGAATAAATCGTTTTAAGGATGAAGTCCAACACTTATGGCAACAGGAGGAACAATATTGGGCGATGAGATCACGCATAAACTGGCTGAGGTGGGGGGACAAGAACACAAAGTTTTTCCATGCAACTACTATACAACGACAACAAAACAACCGCATCAGTATGCTACAAGATGAACATCAAAGGTGGATCCGAGATTCCACTCAACTGTAGAACATAACGATGGATTTCTTTCGAAGCCTCTATAGCTTGGTGGGCCACCTGATTATGGCCCTATTCTGACACAATGTCCCCAGGTGGTTATAGCAGGGGTGGATACAACTTTAATAGCAAAGGTCTCTCGGGAGGACGTCAAGCAAGCCACCTTTCAATTAGGGGCTACTAAAGCACCGGGACCTGATAGCTTGAATGGGTTGTTCTACCAAACTCACCGGGACATTCTAGGAAGATATATTTACCTTTGTGCAAGACTTTTTCATCTTAGGTGCGTTGCCCCCCGATATCAATAGAACACTTATTGCATTGATCCCAAAGATACCGCATGCTAATAAGTTAGATCAATATCGACCCATTAGTCTCTGCAATTTTATCTATAAAATAACCAAAGTGCTAGCAAATCGCCTGAAACCTTGGTTATTTGAGTTGATTTCAACGGAACAGAGTGCCTTTGTGACTGGCAGACTAATACAAGATAACATTTTGGTTGTCCAAGAGGTCCTACATAAGCTAAAAATCAGGGTAAGGAAGAAAAAATTTGAGGCCATACTAAAGTTGGATATGAAGAAAGCATATGATCGGGTTGAGTGGGACTTTCTGGAGGCCTATCTTCGACAACTGAGATTTCATGGTAGATGGGTGCAATGGGTGATGCAATGCATTACTACGGTCTCCCTCAATGTCAAATTAAATGGTGAACCATTACCCTATTTCCATCCAACAAGGGGGCTCAGACAAGGTGATCCTATCTCTCCATACATGTTCATCATTTTGGCTAATGTCTTATCTATCCTTATCCAGCAAGCAGTCGACATGGGAAATCTAAAGGGGATCCAATTTAACAGGTGGTATCCTACCCTATCTCATCTATTTTTTGCGAATGATGTAATATTTTTCTTAGATGGCTGACTCCTTGAATGCCAAAATTTAGTGAACATATTACAACAATACTATTTAGCCACGGGCCAAGTTGTGAATAGAAACAAATCAGGACTCTTCCTCAGTAGAGCTTGCCCTATTAGTTTAAAGCAAAACTTGGCTAGAGAACGTTATTTGGGTATACCGTCTAATTGGGGTTTTCCATAGAAGATATTTTTGCTTGGATTCTGGGGTGAGTTAGTGCAAAGCTGGCCGGGTGGAAAGAGAACCTTATATCTAAAGGCGGGAAGGAAATCTTGTTAAAAACAGTGGTATAGGCCCTCCCACAGTACGCCATGTCAATATTTAAGCTTCATGTCTCTATCTGTAAGTCCATTGAGCAAAAAATAGCTAAGTTTTGGTGGCAAAATAATAGTACTAGGTCGGGAATACATTGGAAAAGTTGGAACTTACTTAAAGAGCAAAAGGATAATGGGGGGCTTGGATTTTGAGATTTACTTACATTCAACGAAGCACTTCTGGGTAAATAGGCATGGCGGCTATTCCAAAACCCATCATCATTGTGGAGTCGAGTTTTCAAAGGATTATATTTTCACAATACCGACTTATGGCAAGCAACTAAAGGACCTAGACCATCTTGGGGCTGGCAAAGTCTACTCTTAGGCCGAGATTCCATTTTACCTCAGCTTCAATGGTCTGTTGGTAATGGGCAGAGGATAAGAATTCGCAAGGACAAATGGCTACCCAGAGGGATCATTGGCGGACCCACAATCAGAGGAGAGCCCGAGATGGTGGCTAGCTTTATCAATCCAGAACAGCCTACTTGGAATGTTCCTCTACTCCATAGTAGCTTCGATGACCAAACTGTTGAGGATATTGTCACCATACAAATAAGCTCTGCTTCCACTACAGATCAACTTATATGGATACGGATGCCAACAAGACTACATACAATGAAAAGTGGCTATACTTCCCTTAGATAGATAGCTCACAGCAAAGCTAGCACCCGTCCATCCACATCCTACCAAACACCACCCCTGTTATGGCGACAGGTTTGGAAAGCAAAGACCACCCCTAAATTTCGAATCTTCCTGTGGTCGCTTTGCCACAACGCGCTCTCTACAAGGGACAACCTATTTTGATGACACATTATCCCCGATCCGGTATGTCAGCTCTGCCCATCCCAAATCCATGAAACTACTAAACATCTATTTCTACTTTGCCCATGGACACAAGGTATTTGGTCCCACCCCAAGGTCAAGATAAACATATCAGCTTACAACACACATCGAATGGATGCTTGGCTAGCAGATCTATTTGCGAGTAGAGCCAACTTACCTGATCTGGAGACCATCGCATCCCTTCTTTGGCAAACTTGGAAAGCACGAAACCACTTCATCTTCCGACACCAATGCAAAAAGCCCGAACAGATTATGGATTTGGCACTCACAACTATAGCGATTACCCGTCGAACAATGCAGCCGGCGTCGGACACAGGGCACCCTTTGCTGAACCCCCATCGGTTGTGGATCCCCTCGGAGCCTGGCACACTCAAAATCAACATTGATAGGGCTTTTCCTATAGCAGGTCACATGGGAGCCATCGCGTATGTTTGCAGAGATCATGTAGGGATTCTGATTGATGGTTTCTCTAGTAGGATACCAGCATCCTCCCCGTTGCAAACGGAAATTCAAGCCCTAAATCTCACTCTCCAATTTTTGCTGCAGAAAGGAATGGCAGACCTCACCTGCAAGTTGAATCCGACTACCTTGTGATGGTAGAAATTGTGAACGATCGCCGGTTGCCACCATGGGATTGTCAAGCCCTATTCGCGGACAGCACCTCGTTGATCCTCCAATTCCCCAATATGCATATACGACATTCCAAGCGTGAAGCCAACTCAATAGCTGATTGGGCCGCCAAGGCCCATGGCCATGGAACCCTGACTCCAAACTAGGCCTTTTCACCTCCTCAAATTCTCTTGGATATGTTATGTACTGAAACCCTGTCTATGGGCTGTAATATTTTCCCTACTTGGATCAAATGCTACATATTCAAACCAAAAAAATAAAAAATAAAAAGGAAGGGTCTGCTGAGGAGACGAGTTTTTCATTTGTCTAAGCTTCCATGATTTGACAAGATTCAGAGACAGAGACAGAGCAATTCTGGTCGCTGTTTATTCTTTCTATTTAGATCAGATTCAAGCATCTTTATTTATGAGACGCCTCTAGTTCAGGTATTGCAGCAGTACGAACTCCGTGGCTCTCAATATAATTCCCAATTTAGGGGCATTAAACGGGTCACGATCAAGAGGGGACGAACAACATAAACTGTTATAACATCAAAATGATCCAACACAACCCACATATCACAAAACCAGCATAAAAAAGCAACTCAAACCCTCCCAATGCTCCGTAAAATACAGCAAGTGCAAACAACCCACATATCACAAAACCAGCATAAAAAAGCAACTCAAACCCTCCCAATGCTCCGTAAAATACAGCAAGTGCAAACTCCAGTTCATGCTTGTTGCAGCGGCTTGAGCTCGATGCTGGTTTCATCAGGTTTTGTGGTGATCCTAAATTTACTAGCGGTGAACAAGTTGCCATTTCGAACGAGTTGCCTTTTGAGATGCGCGTACCCAAAATAGTCCGGCCTTAGTTCATGCCCTCTTGCGTCCTTCCAATATGTCGAGGCCATGACCTTCACTCCTTCCCCTGCATTCGAAGCTGGCTTAGAAAACATGGCGTGACGTAAAAACGTCTTCTCTTTTCGTGCCATTATCGTGGATGTGTATGCCCTACACCATATGGGTTTCAATTTTGATTTAATTCATCAGAAGGAAATAAATGAAATGCCGAATCGAAGCTCACCATGAGTGACGAACAGCAAATTTTCTTGAGGGTATCTGTCGACGAGGGAGTGAATGGTGTGGAGGTATCGATCTCTTGCCCCGGATTCGCTCTCTCCCCATTGTGGCATCTACAGCAATTGTGATACTCTACGATCAGAATCTAATCTTCTTGAGACCAGACAGCGTACCAAGTAAAAACCTCGTACCTCCTTGTACACCCGGTGTGGTGCGGGGTCCACGACGCCCGGTGGAAATGAAGCCTCGAACTCTTCGATGTTGAATCCCCATGAATCGTGGTCCGTCGGGTGATACCACAACGAGATGTCGTTTAGGATCTCGCACATTCCATACTCTATAGATACCTGCAAAGCTTTTGAAAAGGAATGGGGGCGGGCATTTGGTAAAAAGCACTTACGATTCCTTCTTATCTCATTCTTTTTGTTCTTTTGTGTGAGAAAGGTGTATGGAGTTTGAACAAAAAGTCTTACACGGAAAGGATATATCGGAATAGATTAAGAAAGAAATTTCAGCAAAACCCATGTGGATCAGAATAGGTTACTCGACCTTGATTCTTGATGATGATGAGTCAGCAGAATCGCCGTCGTCCGCCGTGGAGAGACCGGCGATCAGTTCCCGTGCGGTCTCGACGCACCGTAGGAAGGGCGACGTGACGACCCGGTGGATCGGTAACTCGAGCTTAGCCCGGAGATTCTTGCCGGTATCCAGCGCCCTGTTCCGGCCCTCGTCGGACAAAGGGGCGTCCCACGGCCTGGGCACCGTGGTCCACCACGACCGGTCGACCCCTGGGCCCATGTCGCTGCGGTGGCCGTGGCGCATGACGAGGACATGCTGGAACTCGTCAGGTACGACGGTCGACGCCATTGCAGCCGGCGAGTTTGAGGTCGGGAGGCTGTGCGCTGACAGAGCAGAGGGAAAGATGAAGAGAGGAGGGGAAGAAGAGAGGCAGGGGGCGATTTTGTGAAAGGGAGAGTAAAAGATTTCTCGAAGCGAGGGTAGTGAGCACCCCCTCCTTTTAAATTCGATCCACCTGCTCCAACCCGTCCTTCTCAGAGCTCTGGAAATTAGGGTCGCCCAATCAAAGGAGACACGCATTGCTTCTCTCTCTCTCTCTCTCTCTCACCCTCTCCCCTAGGAATCGATTGCTGCTCCACTGCAGAAGCGACGGTTCCGGTGGCGTTCGCAGCTGCTTAGGGGTGAGCAATCGACGTCCGACAAAATACTAGGTGCCAAGTCCAAGTGACAGATACATCACCTTCACACTAGTCCATCCAACGGTTAACACGTGTTATTTACGGGCCACTCGTCGCGGACCCTTGCATTCGCCCCTCTCCCTTTAATTAATCAACAGTCTCTATCCTCTCTTTTCTATCGGACACTTTGTAACCTCTTTCTTCAATTAATTTTTACTCGTTTTTTCCCTCTTTTTCTTTTTTCTTCTTCTCCTTCCTCCTCTCACTCCATTGGGGATGATGACCTCAGCTCGGACTGTTGCAAATCGCCTTCCACCACTACATCACTATGATCTCGGTTCACCACCTTACTGCCGTCTCAATCCTCCATTGTCATGCTCGAACTCTACCGGCGAACTTGAGCCGTGGATTTTGGATCTAAGCCCGTGTGAGCCCTAGATTTGTGATCAAGAGCTCAGCTTGACCTCAAATTTGCTGATTCGAGGTCAACTAGGGTAGGCGAAGGCAGAGGGGGAGGTGGAAGTGGTGTGCTAAAGGTGGCGGGGTCTATGGAAGCGTGAGAGCCTTTTAAGAAAAAAAGAGTAGGCTTTGTTGTTTTCTTTTTTTTTATAGAAATGGCAGAAGAGAGAGGAGAGAGAAAGTCAATTAATTGAAGGGAGAGGGAGAATGCAAGGGTCCCTCGGGGCTAGGCCAAAACAATGACACGCGTCACCCGTTAAATGGAGTAATATGAAATTGATGTGTCTATCACTTGGGTAACTAATATTTTCTCTCAATATCTAGGCCAACCTAGCCATCTTGATCTGGTTTCTATGGGACTGAGCTAATTCTTAATCTTGGGACTTTTAGACCCTATACTATGCAAATTGATTTGCAGTCCTAGGATAAACTAATCTTTTCTTATATATGTCAAACCTTTGCATCTTGAAAGTTGTTTTAGTAGGATTTATTAGTTTTGTTCAGGGTAACTTTTCAAATGAGAGGTGTGATGGTTTAAATTAGAATAGATGTCTTCAACACGAAACGAAAATTCTACGAGTTGAACAATGCATGTCTTTAGGATAATAGTTATAATATTAAAACTCTTAAATGATTTTTTCAATGTAGAGAGGAGGGGAGGGGTAAAAATTAGAAATTCAAATCTCTGAAAATAGTTGATTCTTGGTATTGTTAATAGGTGGTATAGACATAGATAAACGAGGAAAGGATTGGGAAAAAAAAAGCCACATGAAGGAGTGAGGAGAGACCCTTCGAGCCTAAAAAATGCATAAAGATTGAAGATCAACGAAAGGCTAATCCATTATAAATTTCAGTGGAACGGAAAGGGGTGCGACAAAAGGCACTATTTTAAAAAGCATCGTTATACAAAATGACCTAAAGAATTCGGATTTAGCCAATACGGCAGCGACGCAACATAAGTGAAGGGTCTAATCGGGGAAAAGTACAAAAAAAGTCTTAAACCTATTGTATTTGTACCAATTCAGTCATAATCTTTTCAATTGAACTAATTCAGTCCTAAATCTTTTAATATCGGTACCAATTCAGTCCATCTGGCCAATTTTGCCCAGCCGGCGCTAACGTGGACGTCGGCCGGTGGCCGAATGCTGACGTGGAAATTTTTGTGATTTTTTTATTATTTTTTCGAATTTTTTTATTAATTTTTTTTTTCCTTTTCTTTTCTACTTTCTTTCTCACGGTGGTGGCGAGCCTCATCGGAGGCTCGCCGGCCACTAGGCAAGGGCCGCAAAGCCCTCGCCTGTTGCCGGCGAGGGTCGCGACCCCACCCAGCCTCTCCCAAGGCCGTCAGCGAGGCTGCTTCTCCCGAATCTAGGCGAGGCCAGCCTCGCTCGCGGCTGGCAAGGCCATGGCGGCCATTGCCAGGGCGGAGGCGAGGGTCGCAAAGCCCTCGGTTGTTGGGGCAGTGAGCTAGGGTTTCGGAGGCGAAGATGAAGCAGAGGAGCGGCAGCATGAGGTGCGGGAGCTAGGGGACCAGGGCCTCAAATTGGGATTTCGTGAAGGTAAGAGCGGTGATGACGAGGTCGAGAAGCTTCGAGGTCGATAGCGGAGGAGGCGCCGGGGACTCAGCGGTAAGGCCAGGGCGAGGCTGGCCTCGCCTAGATCTAGGCTAAGCTGCCTCGCTTGCGGCCCTGGGCGAGACTGAGCGAGGGTCACGACCCTCGCCGACGGCTGGCGAGGGCTTTGCGACCCCGCCTTCGCCCTGGCAATGGCCGCCATGGCCTCGCCAGCCGCAGGCGAGGCTGGCCTTGCCCAGATCTAGGTGAAGTCGCCTCGCCGGCAACCCTAGGATAGGCCGGGCGAGGGCCGAGACCCTCGCCAACCACCGCCAGGAAGAAGGTGGAAAATAAAAGGAAAAAGAAAAAAATTAATAAAAAATTCGAAAAATAATTAAAAAAATCATAAAAATGCCATGTCAGCGTCCGGTCACCGACCGACGTCCACATCAGCGCCAGCCAACCAAAATTGGCTGGATGGATTAAATTGATACCAATATTAAAATGTTTAGAACTGAATTAGTCCAATTGAAAAGTTTATGACTAAATTGGTACTAATGCAATAAGTTTAGGACTTTTTCGATATTTTTCCTGTCTAATCACGAGAAAGTATATTCGTTGAGATATCTGATCAAGAATAGCCCAGGCCCTCAATGCTTAAGTGAGAATACACAAGAACATGTGACATCAACACGGTTTCACAGCATCCTTCTCTTCGCAGAGAGAAAGAGAGAGAGAGAGAGAGAGAGAGAGAGAGAGTTCTTTCTTTTCTTACCAAACCATTCGCACGGAGCTGTCGAGTTACTCAGCTGGGAAAAGTTGTACAGTCTGTCGGACCATTGACCTCCTTTTCTTAGTCTTTGTCTTTTGCAAGGATAAAAAGACAAGCAAAGGGCTCTTACCAAAAAAAAAAAAAAGACAAACAAAGGGAACCGGCGGTTTCCAAGCAATGAGAGCAAGATGTGGACTTATTGGCTCATCTTGATTGATCCTTACTACTGCAGAATGGATTCATCGATGGCCTTACTTACGGTTCCCCAGCGAAATATGTTGATCTAGCAGAAACAATTAGAGAGTTTAAATCGATCCTTTTCGAAGAATAAGATGGTCTTCTTGAAGGCCTAAATGTAAGAGTGTTTGCTGTCTCCTTGTGATTTTCGGTTCAAGATTTTTCAGAGTATTTCCAAAGCAAAATCTTGAATACACCGAGTTGATACGGAGGAGTGTGCCCCAAATGCACTAGGTCTTTTTGAGAGCATTCCAAGAGTGGAAAACCTAAATGCATTGGGACAACATGGAGGAATATGCCCTGAAGATCGCCCAATAAATGAATCCAATTGAGGTGTTTGGAATTTGGTTTGGACAGTACATCACCCGCTCAAAAAAAGAGTATAAGAGTGATCCTGACACGACATTTTATGTCACTTCATTTGGTTGGAAAGCACTTCCACTTAAATCTCTTATTCCATAATTTTGAAACTAAGGAAGTCACCGGCCAAATTCAGAATCAGTTTTTCATTTTGAAGCACATTGCAGTAACAATGCTCTAATGGTTACGCTCAGTTCTGGACATGTTCAACAAAAAACTTTGATATTTCGCAAGGACACGAAATGTAACTCGTCCACGAAGCAGTGGCGAATTCGAATCCTCAATTTTCAACTACTCTTGTCTATTCAGCGATGTTGTGGATCTATTTTCGTTAAGGAATATGGATTTTCGATGTTGTGGCCCTTGTAGGCCTGCTCCTCTAAAGAGTACAAATTCTCTATATTTCGAGCAGCTTCCAAGCCCATCGAAGGGCGAAAAGAATTTTTTAGTTTGTCTAGCTTCCGCGGTTCGACAGATTCAGTGACAAATCAATCATCGTCCCTGTTAGTTCATTAGATTAAAGAATTTCCATGTACGAGACACATATGGTTCTTCACGCGTTGCAGTGATATGAAACCCTTGGCTTTCCATATATTTCCAACGTTAAGTGGTGTTTTACATTAGTCATGATTCGGAGAGGAAGCCTGCATTAAAAATCTTACGACGGATGGGAATTTACATTAGCGAACGTCATCAAATCTTAACGTTCAACCATCAAATTAAGCTGTCGAAGCTTGTCAGAACAACATAAACTCTCCTAAACATCAAAATGATCTGACAAAGCCTACACACGACAAAACCAACACAGAAAACAACTCATACCCTCCCAATGCCCCGTCGCATTCATCAAATTGTCAATTGAAATAAACCATTTTTCTACAAAGCCATTGGGCTTCGAAAGATCTAATAAATCTAGACTATCGTGAAATTATATGGCGATAGTAAAAATTGATATGGCATGTCAAACCTTTGCATCTTGAAAGTATTTTTTTGGCAAAATGAAGATTAGTTCCTTATAGGGCAACATTCTAAATTAGATGTGTAAACAGTTTATACTAGAATAGATGCCTGCAAGAGGAAGTTCAAAATTTTTAACAGTTGACTGATCCCATCTTAAAGTAGAATAGACATCATTAGGATAAAATTGAGATTTTTAAACATCCAACAATTTTTCGATGTGTTGAGGGTAGAATCAGAAATTAAAACTTTTTTTTTTTAACATTAGATATTTTTATGGTAAAACTGAAAATTTAAATCCCTAGAAACGGTTCAATACTACGGTATTCTTACAGGGATATAGACGTAGATCGACAGGAAAGGATGAAAACCTCGAAGATGACAACCTCAATCTTTGTTTTTTCTTCTTGGGACGAAGGAGATAAGGCCATCTGTCTGTCTTTACGTGCGTGGCCTTCTTAGTTCTTTCCGAGAAAGAGCGATCGTCGAGGAGGGTCGACAGAGCCGAGAAAATTTTATAGTTACCCTTTTTTGAGGTTGTCAAAGTGAGATTGTCATCTTCATCGTGAATTATTTTACTATTTTTCCTTTTATAATTAAGATTATTATTAGCTCATATGTAAGATGTTGTTTGCAGCAGCAGTAGACCAAATAAGATGTTTAAAAATTACAAGAGGGGAAGGAAAATGGGACGTGTTTACCATCAAATCCGTTTTCGTTTTCTCCGCTGAAAGTAAAAGATAACTTTATGTAAGTTAAGCATTAATAGGAATTTAAGTTCATCATATTTGTGTGCATTTGACAAACCGACTTTATTGCAACGTCTGCAGCACAAGGAAAGAAAAATTGAAGAAAAGATATGGCATGTCTACGATTTTTCTCATACCGCCTTAAAAAAATGTAATAGTTTCTCCTATTTGGCATCTCTTAGGTTGAGGGCATCTTCTTCGATCGAGATGATTGATATCATAGATCAGTTTTTCACACCAAACACTTGATTCTCCGGTAATTATCAGGTCCTAATCATCACCAACCGACTTCAAAGGATCAATGTGAGCGCATCGAAAATAGTAGATACAAAGTGAGATTTTCTTTAGAGCGCATATGTTGTTTTATAAGAACCGTAAAAAGTCTCATTTTATTTTTCCATGTAAATCTAAATCATATTCTGATTTTAAAAATTGTCAGAAACGTCAACTTTTAGTTCTAAATCCATTGTTGGTTTGTGTGAATCGAAAAGGGGTGTTGCAAAATACCATTTTAAAGAGCATTGTCATACCAAATGAAAGGACATAGCCAAAGGGTTTAAAAAAAAAAAAAACAGATGACATCAACACGGTTTTACATTCTCTTGTTCGCGGACAGAGTTCTTTCTTTTCTTACCAAACCCTCCGCACTCAATTGGGCAAAGGTTGTAGCCTGTCGAGGCATTGACTCCTTTTCCTCAGTCTTGGCTTTTGCAAGCATAAAGGAAAAGCGAAGAGAACCGGCGGTTTCCAAGCAATGAGGGTCTTTTACTGAAGATAATGTTATACTAGGAGTTGATTAATGAGATGTTGATTTACGTGACGAAGAAGTTTGCTCATTTTCTTGTGATCTTAAGTTGAAAGTGTTGGAAAAATTTAGAAATACATAAAAAAATAATAATAACTATTAATACATTGTGAATGATTAGAAAATAGAAAAATAAATGTCTGAGATGTGCAAGCACTGTCCTTAAGGATAATTTCGCCCCTCGGAGTACAAAACTCGGTGCGTAAGGCTTCAGCGGCTATCCTCTCAAGATACAACAGACCTTCCTTTATACTCCGCACTGAATATTAGAAGGAAATAGAACAACTTTTGGCTATAACCCAGCAAAAAGGAAAAGGAAAGGAAAGATTTTTAAAGAAAGAAAGGATATTCTCTCTTTCATTCAATGTATCTTTTTTGGATTGTCTTATGAGATCTTATTTTTATATTCAGACAAAATAGAGCCGTTAAAAGAGGCGTTGTAAAATAATGGATGATTTATTTGAGAAATAAATTAAACGTTACAAAACGATTAAAAAGCCGTTATATGACCTTTAAGAAGCCGTTATGTGATCGTTAAAATAATGATGGTTTTCAATACGATCATAACTTTTATCGAAGCTATTATTGTAAATATTTCAAAACTACTGAAATATCTAACAATCCCCCACATATTTCAAAAAGTTTTGACAAGAAAATAGAATAATGCTGGGTTATTGGAGAGTAATGCATCGGAATTGATGCTTGTTAGGCTATGAACCAACCCTAGAAAGAATGAAATATAATTCACGAAATCATTGGTGAAGTTTGAAACTTCTATGAACCAAAAATTTCTTTTGTGAATTATAATTTTCACCAATCACATTACACTCCCACAAACTTTGTTGTTCAACACGGTTTTGCGCTAATAGGTCATGCATGTGCTTGGTTTATTCATAAGTGCTTTAGAGATTTTCGCCAAAAAAATCTCATAGGAGCGGCCCCACTCCACACTTATATAGGTGATGCAGTTTAATACACCACCAATAATGGCTATGGAATTTCATTAAGAGCTTAGCTCAACCTCTTTTTCCTTGCAATTTTGCACTATTTTCACCTTAGAATGGACAATAAATTTTAATAGTGCACTAGATCAACAAATGACTTGTTATTACCCATATAAACCTAATTCATGGGATTGACAATCACATAGGTTGGGTTACCATCACTGTTGATTTTCTTCAATTGGCTTGTCCCATTCCCTTCGATGTATAGTCAAAGGATTGGCCAAAATCATTTCTGACTTAACATAATCGATCGATATAAATCCCTTTTATAAGAAATTATTTTACCATATCATGTCTCAACCAAACGTTTCTTTTTGCCATTGAAAGTTTCATTCTTTGCAATAGCTATTGCCTTTTGGCAATCATAATGTCTAGACATAAGTGTCATTTTATTTCCATAGGAACATACAGTAAGAAATTTCTCAACTACTCAGCCTCAATTTTAATATGAGTTTGAGAAATTTTTCTTCTTCCCAAGAACTTAAGTAGTTCTTTAATCATCAAGATAAATATTTTCTTCTCCTTCCTTACTAGAAGTTAGGAGGATAAAGCATTATGTTTTTAACATATATGCTTGGTAGTGCCTGAGTCTACCTCCAATTCTTTTGCATTTGCCAAAATATTGGCTTGGAAAATGACTACAATAATTACATCATCAGATCATCCACTTCAACCAAGTCAAATTTTGGTTGAGCAGGATTGTCATTTCCCCTACAATTTCATTCAACTGCTTTTTATGTTGCGACACCTCCACAAGGTGGACACATATTTATTAGTGGATTTTGTCTCATATGAATCCGAGATCCACTTAACATCACTGTATTATTCTAATACAACGGAAAATCCACTATGTAAAATGTCATAGTTTATATTCACATGGCCACAAAATCCATAAAAATTCTATTGTTGTGAAAATTGATCTCACCTGAGGCGTTCATTGATTGTCATGGAGTCTTTGACTTCTGTCTCTTCACGCCGATCTCTACTCAAATTAGCTAGACATACAAGTTCGTTGATGATGGCATATTCATTCAAAGAAAATTTCGCACTAGGAGCTGCTTATTCTAATAAAAAGAAGCTTGAAGAAGTGATTATTTGTAAGGACAAATTTGGCCTCCACCAAACCCTAATACCAAGCACTCGTCAACACTAAATGGTATATCGGCGATAGAAAATTTGTTGCTTTGCTAAAACATTTATAAAAGCGGCATCATGAAATCATCATAAATCCCATTTGCGAGTGTTGAATCCTAATCAGCAATTTTACATACACATGTAGGAGCACGAAAACACTAATTAATGCTCGACTCTAAATCCTACCACAAAAAGTCTTGTCTTAAGATCAATGGCAATATGATTACCACTCCCAACGCAAGTGAAACTATTCACACTAAAAAAAATGAATAAAATAGTTCACATTTTAGAAAGGAACGTTAGCTACAATCCTTGAGATTGGCTATGCATTTAACGTTATTTACTGTCCTTGACCCACATATTAGATAATGGAAAGTAAGTAGTACGCAATGGGTCAAATGAAAATATCAAAGCAAAGGATATCTAAGGTTATTACAAGATATACAATTACCTTGGTCTTGCACTACCACAAGTAGAGTGATGGCTCTTTCACAAGAATATCATAAAATCTTCTATTTAAGTTTACTTTTTCACCTACTACTTCTAGAAGGTAACAAAATAAGGTGACAAGAAGTTTTAACAAATCTTAAATGACACTGATAGTGTCCTGTCTCCTAGATAAGTTCTCATCACGCTCTGTTATATAGGCAATAAAATGTCACAAATCGAAATGATACATGAAAACACCACCGCTTTCACTTTACAAGCACCGGACTAATAAATGAACCGGCTAAATCTCTTCCACTGGCACTTATAGTTTATTCAAAATCTCAAACTGAGAATAAAACAACTACCGGCATGCAACCATCAATGGTGCTCATCCAATATCCCTAAAATATAAAGTAGGGCAAAGACAAAACACAAAAATATATATAGCTTGATTTCGTATGTTGTACCTCCTCTATTCTTAATGAGCATAAAGAAGGCCAATATGAGACTCATAATTTTCAGCTTGCATTATTAACAATTGCACCGGATAGAAAGGTCAAAGCCAAGCAATAGTCAAAATAAAACCTACTAATATAACAGTTCAAAGTTAAATCAAATACACCACCCAATCACAATCACTATTGCTCTCTCCTAATGGAAGAGCAACTGACGCCTTAATGAATTTTCCAAAAAATTAAACAACAAGAAGAACATGGTTCTACTAACAACAACATCATTACGATGGTTCTCAAGCTTGGAGACATACTTCTTGTCCTATCGACACAAAATTCCTTGACGGATACTAGAAGTCATTAACATTCAGATGGTAAGAATTTGAAACCATTTTGTAAAGTAAAATTTACTCACAAAAAACCAATGTTTCTGTTTTTTTTTTTTTTTTTTTCATTTCTAAAATATGAAATGGGTCACTACATAATGGTTAATATCAAGCGGTCAACCAATTAAAACAATAGGAGCAATGAAGTCACAATGAACAAACAATCTCTAATCCTAAAATTACAACTTCCAGATCATGAACAGAATTAAAATAGGAAACCCCAATGCAGATTGAAGCTTACGAATAATCACGAATTTGAGTGAGCAAATAATTACAAACACCCAACTTACTCTCGAAACAAATTTAGGTATTAAAGCCTCAAAGTACGATTTTACCTGACATTCAATAACCTTATCAAAACGACCAAGAAACCTTTTGATGATGCTCAGTAATTTCCGACGAGATCCACCCACGATTATGTGATACTTGTCCTTCACCATCTCGATCATTCTTTCAATTCCAATTGCGGTGGCAGTGACAGCAACAACTTTAACTTGGAAATTCATAGGATTTATCCTTAAGATCGTTGGAAAAATTTAGAAATACATAAAAAATAATAATAACTGTTAATACATTGTGAAGGATTAGAAAACAGAAAAAACAAATGTCTAAGGCGTGCAAGCATTGTCCTTAAGGATAATTCCGCCCCTCGGAGTACGAAACTCAGTGCGTAAGACTTCAGCGGTTATCCTCCCAAGATACAACAGACCTTCCTCTATACTCTACACTGAATATTAAAAGAAAACAGAACAACTTTTGTGTATCACCCAGCAAAAAGGAAAAGGAAAGGAAAGATTTTTAAAGAAAGAAAGGATATTCTCTCTTTCATTCAGTGTATCTTTTTTGGATTGTCTTATGAGATCTTATTTTTATATTCAGACAAAATAGAGTCATTAAAAGAGCCGTTGTAAAATAATGGAGGATTTATTTGAGAAATAAATTAAATGTTACAAAATTATTAAAAAGCCGTTATATGACCGTTAAGAAGCCGTTATGTGATCGTTAAAATAATGATGGTTTTCAATGCGATCATAACTTTTATCGAAGCTATTATTGTAAATATTTCAAAACTACTAAAATATCCGACAGAAAGCACTCTGGGAGTGAAATCTACGAACACACCAAATTGATATGAGGGAGGACTCCTTTCAGACTGTTTTGGAAGTGGATTGATTTGGGCGTGTGAAAGTTGTTTCGAACATCACTTGACCCACTAAAAAAAAAGCCTAAAAATGTTGACATGATATTTTATGTCATTCCATTCAGTCGTAGAGAACTTCCATTTAGATCTCTCATTCCATAATATTCAATATATTGGAATTTCCAGCTTGATTCCTAGTGGGTTCTCTTTTTCAAGTAAAGAAACTAAGAGAAAAGACCATAATCACATTCATTGACAGCCCGTCCATACAAGCAGTCCCCCTAGCAGAAGGAAACGTTGACAAAGACACAAAACTCATAAGACCAAGCTCTTTTAGATCATATGTCCTACGACAAGTCATGCGAACATGAGGGTATCAATCACATATCCGTCCTCGGCAAGCAGTTGACGCCGGATTGGCCATGGCTCGTGAGAAGCTCGAACTCGCCAGCCTCTAACGCCTCACTGCTCTGAACGACTTGTCTTCTAAGCTGTATATATCCGCAGTAATTCACTTTAATCTCGAATCTCGCAGCGTCCTCTAAATGTGTCAAGAGCGCAACCTTCACTGCTTCCCCTACATAAACATGAAAGGAATGATTCCAATATGCGAAGCCTCATGATTGATTGAGCGAGCTAAACTATTACTAAGAACTTATCGTTCGAAATTGTTCAAGTAATATATCACAACAAAATAAAATAATAAAAAAATGGATGTGTAAGCAGGCCAAAGACTTAAGCTTACGTCGCATGAAGTTCTTGGTGTAGTACACCCTGAACTTTATAGCTCTCAATCTGATTGCATGTAAGATGAAGCTTACCATGAGTGATAAGCAGCAAATTTTCTGACGGGTAGCTATTGGCAAGAGAACGAATAGTGTGGAGATATCTATCTCTTGCCTTTGCCTCGGTCTCTCCCCAGTGCGGCAGCTACAAAGAACAAAACTCAAATTAGTTCTGAGTTCATTATCTGTATCCAATCCAGGAAAATAAAAAAGACATTATTTACTAGACAAGATCGAAGATCCACTCGATTTAGTTAAAACATTAGGAAAAATTTCTATTTTTTCTTCTCCACTTTCTGCTCAAGAAAACAAGAAACGAAATTCCCGAGAACGAATGAAGCGAGACCCGAAAATCAAAGAAGTCTCGGAAACGGTCGAAAAAATTTTCCTGCTCATCCTGCTTTTCGAATCCCGTGGCAGAATTTTCTTAGGTGAAAGAGCTTAACGAGTGGCTTCCATTGTGGCTCTTGGCCGCAGCCTTTGCAGGCTGGCTTTCTTGAACTCGTGGTGGTGAGTTTAGGCTCGACCAGGACTTGGCTCCCTTGGCCCAAGCCTGTATATTTACCTAGGCAAGTCTCGTAAAATGAAATCGACAATTTATAAAATATTTATTTGGGACCTCAAACATGAAAAATTTAGTGTACCTCATTGAACACTGGCTTCACTGCACGATCCAAAGTGTCTAATGGAATTAAGGCTTCAACCACAGGAATGTTGAATCCCCAATCCCCGTGATTTTCAGGACTAGGAGGAGCATGTCTGAATGTTTTGTCGTTGAACAACTCGCCCAATCCATACTCTATAGATATCTGCAAAAGACAAAAAAGTGTTAAAACCTTATCATTAGCAAATACTAAGGACCAAAACCCCAGGCATCATTGGTACATATACACATGACTAAACAATTTTAGATGAATTTAAGAGACATCTCAATGGACCTTGACTTTTGATGGGTCAATACCGCCACCGGTCCCTGTCACTGCATTGGGGTCCTTGTCTGGGGCCGGGCGGCCGCCAATCAGCCCGAGAGCGGTGTCGACGCTCCTCCGGAAGGGAGACACGACGACCCGATGGATTGGAAAGCCGAGCTGGGTGGGGAGTTGCTCAGCCACCTCGAGTGCCCTGGCCCAGCCGGCCTCAGCCAATGGAGGATCCCACGGCCTGGGGGCCGTCAATGGCCACGACCGGTCGATGCTGTCAAGGCGGTGCCCGTGGCGCATGACGATAACATGCTGGTGGTGGGGAGGTCGCTCGAGTCTCGTGGTGGCCATGTTCACAAGAGAAAAAATGGTTTGAGCGAAAGAGAGGGGGAAGCTTTCTCGGAGAGAGAATGACAGTTCGTGGCACACAATCTCTCTCTCTCGATCCTAGGAGATATATGCACATATCTTTATACTGTTTGGTTTGGACTTCCTTTCTTTACAATTTCCTCGCGCCTTCCCAACAATTTCCTCGCAATCGATCAGAGCTTGACTCTCGACATGAGTCTCCAAGAAATTGTGGTGGAAGATTCATCGTCACGTAATATTTCATTACGAGTCTTGACTAGCGGACTTACAATAATGTGAAATGAAATGAAACAAATTGAATTTAACGAAGAAGCTGCCTAGCAGATTTTTCCGATTCTATGACCAAAAAAAAAAAAGATTCTTCCAATTCGCTTATATTATATAAAGTAAATAAAATCACCTTCTTTTTACAGGATCTCAATCGTTCTTTTCTGCCACCATATTCTTAATTACCTATTTTACAAAGGGTAAATGGACAAACGAGTGAATGCCTAAGTGTATTTCATTCCTCACACGTTTTCATGTTTAAATTTTGATATTTTTTTTCTATCTTAAACCTTTCCTAAGATTTAAAATCTTGAAATATTTTTTCTCTTCCCACATATATTTGTACCATTTCTTTGTTCTGCGTATTTTTATCACTAAATCCTTTGGATTATTCAATGATTCAAATAATTTGTGACAAAAGTGATTTTGCTTAATGATTTTTTTTTTTTTTTGCACGATTTTGCTTAATGATTTAAACGACAATTTCTTGCACACATGTAAGACGTCTACATATTTGCTAGTATAAATATAATGTAAGACAACCTCCTACTTTTAAGGGGTCACAACCCCTTTTTTCTTCTTTCATATATTCTCAAGGAGTTATTTTATAAAGTATTCTATCGATGGCCAATTATGTAAATTAATACTTTTAGTATATCTCTAACATATTTGGGATAATGACTGGGAAGTCCTAAAAATTGCGTCAATCCATCACTTTAGTCCAAAAATTGTTAGGATGAATATATGAAGCATTAGATGATAAATATGTGATTTAAGACTTGTTATATGAGAGCTGGACCTGGTAATCTTGTGAGTCTTCTTTAAACTTGTGACGTGATTCAGCTAGGGAAGATGACATCGATGATGGCTATTGGAACCACAATTCAAAAATTGGTCCAAGCAATTTCGTGTCCAAGATAGTCTGAGTTGTTCAAAGCGCTGAAAGTCCCGAGAAGTACATAAAAAGGGGAAGAGACGGTCCTACTGGCGATCTAATAAATAAATAAATAAACTGTTTTTTTTTTTTTTTTTTTTAAAGTTTTGACTTAATGGGAACCTGAGACTAACATTTTTTCTTTTTTTTGGGTCGAACTGAGACTAACATAGACTGGTTGAAAAATAGAATTAAAGGAAAGAACATATCAAATTCAATATTGAATCATAGAACAAGTAATACACCCACTAAAAGTCCGTCCTTATTGGCAAAAGAATCGCCCAAACGTGGGAAAGAATTAACAAAGAAATACAATCGTAAAACCAAGCTCCTTTGCCCTTGCATCATACGTACTATGACAAATTGTTCTACTGCTTGATGCGAGGGTATCGATCACATCGGCGTCCTTGGCGAGCAGTGGATGCCGGTCTGGCCGAGCAGCTCAAACTGGCCAGTCTCAAACGCGTTGCTGTTACGAATGACTTGTCTTTTGAGCTGCGCGTATCCGCAGTAGTCCATCAGAATGCGGAATCTGGCAGCGTCCTCCAAATGTGTCGAGACTGTGACCTTCAATGCTTCCCCTGCATAAATGTGAAGGGATGATTTCTGATACGTGAAGCCCAACGGTTATTATGTTAGCTTTACTAAGATCTTCTAGTACGAAGTTATTCGCATAATATATCATTAGTGGATAAACAGTAGTGATATGGATGTATAAGCATGCCAAACACTTTGAGTTTATGTCAGCTGGAAGTTCCTGGTGCAATATGCCTAAGTTTTATGGCTTTCGATCTAATTGCTTGCTACAATATGGATTAGAAATTTCTGAAAAATTAAACTTAGACTTGAAGCATACCATGAGTGATCAACAGCAAGTTTTCTGAAGGGTATCTGTCGGCAAGAGATTGAATGGTGTGGAGATATCTATCTCTCGCGTCTGGCTCAGTCTCTTCCCATTGCGGCAGCTACAAAAATCGAACTCAAATCGGTTCAATCATATGTATATAACCAAGAAAAAAGAAAATCCATTGTTGACTAATTCTTTGTCGCACGAAACATCAAAAATCTTTTGTACCTCTCTGAACACTGGAATCACTGTATTGTCCAATGCATCTAGTGGAATCAAGGCTTCGATATCAGGAATGTTGAAACCCCAATCCTCATGATTTGCAGGACTCGGAGGAGGATGTCTGATTGCTGTGTGGTTGAACATCTCGGCCAATCCGTAATCTATAGATATCTGCAAAAAAGAAATGTGTCCTTTCATGTCAACATGTGTTAAGCACCACAAGCTAGGCATCATCGATATATGCATGAAAGACTGAAGCAATTTTAAAATAACGTGAGCGAGGGACTACGGGACCTTGACTTGTGATGGGTCAAGGCCGCCATCCCCTGTTGCCGCATTGGGGTCTTCGTCCGGGGTCAAATGACCGGGAAACAGCCCCAGAGCAGTGTCGACGCACCTCCGGTAGGGAGACACGATCACCCGGTGGATTGGGAAGCCGAGCCGAGCGGGAAGTTGCTTGGCCGTCTTGCGAGTTGTGTCCCACCCAACCTCGGCCAGTGGAGGGTCCCATGGCCTGAGGGCCGTGGACAGCCATGACGGGTTGACGTTGTCGAGGCGGTCGCCATGCCGCATGACAACGACGTGCTGGTGGCGGCAGCGGTGGTGGTGAGGTCGCTCAAGGATCATGGTGGCCATGCTCGCAGCGGAGAAAGGGGTAAGGGAACGAGAGCGGAACTTCGTTAGGGAAAAACTGAGAGTGCTGAGCATGAATATGGTGTCTTAGGAGATGCACAAATCGGCATTTATAGACCCTCTTAACCATTCGCGGTCTGTTCGTGCTTTCTGAGCAATTGTCTACAGAATTTACAAAGGATCCACGCGGCATGAGTCGGCTCTGGATATTCATTGGAAATTTCTTCAGCGTGTAACTCGGGGAAGAACGGGAAGAACGTTGGCCGGGAAATAGAACCGAAATAATTAATTGAGCAGCAGAGAAATTGCAGTGGAAGAGGCACCGTCGTGCTAGAGATAATTATGATATTTTCTTGTATTAAAAATAATTTGAATATTCCTGTTGACTTTTTGTATTTCTTAAGATTGCGCAAATATCTCCGTAGATATATGTTACTTTATATAGTTATATAATTAAGCCTATAAATAGGCTATTTATGTATTCTTTTTTATATATCAAATTATATAGAAAATTCTCCAATTCTCCTTTCTACTTTATATGTAAGGTGCAATATTTTCATAATTTAACAAATTTGGGTTGCCACATGAGTGTTGATTTTTGGGGTTATTCAGATTTTTTTGATAGCATAAAGCAAAATAAGAAGAAGGTGAACTTAACAAAGAAGCTATCCAAATGTTCTCCTTCGTTATTTACATTATACAGAGTGAAAAAGAAAAATCTCGAATTTTTTAAAATATGTCAATCGTTTTTTTTTTTTTTTCCTTTTCACCACGATATACTTATTTTGCAAAGATTGTGTACAAGGAAATATGAATTAATATGTAATTCTATTCGATCCCCCACATGTGTTGTTATTAAAATATTGATGTTAATAGTTTTTTTCATCACGATCCGTTTGTGCCTTCTGAGCAATTTCTTCAACACAATTCACAAAGAATTCACGCGGCATGAGTCTCTCTGGATATTGATTGGAAATTTCTTCAGCTTATAACACGGTTAAGAACGTTAGCTGTGAAATTGAACCAAATAGGTGCTGATTTTTGGGTTTATAATTTTTTTTAATAGCATAAAGCAAAATAATAAAACAAGGTGAACTAAACAAAGAAGCTATACGTTCTCCTTCGTTATCTACATTATATGAAGTAAAAAAAGAATCTTAAATTTTTTGAGAGATCTGAATCGTTTTTTTCTTTGTCTATGTATTCTTAGATACTTATTTTGCAAACATTGTATAGATGGCAATATGAGTTAATACATAATTTTATTCGATTCCTCACATGTTTCATTATCAAAATATTGATGATTTTTTAACCTAGAACTGCTTTTCTTAAAATACATAAAATCTTCAAATATTTTTCTCTTCCCACATGTATTTATACAAATTCTTTTTTTTTTGTATATTTTTATTACTTTTTTCTTTGGATTGGCCACGAGTTTTATCACTTAAATAACCAAACCGTCCTTATCCTTACATTATTCAATCTTAAAATTTGAATCTCTTCTATCTCAGGAACAGCTTTACCAAAACAAGGCCAATCATAAGAAAATTTTCGTTTCCACAAAATTCTCTTAGAAATTGATTTCTTACGTACGCATAAAGTATGTGAACTTTTTTGTTCAGTATAGATAAAAAAAAAAATACCCAATTTCTTCGCAAAAAGAATAAAAATAAAAAAGCACAAAAGAAGCCATCTCTTTGATTTGAAAATCAAACCCTTCAAATTTTGGATTACGTACGCGCTAATTACAGCGGACGCTTCGCGGTTAAGTTCCACTCGATTTCCCCTGGGTCAACCTTACGTATTTGACCAAATGCCCCTCTTCTCTCTCTCCTTCCCCTCTTTCGTGGAAAAACATTTGAAAGCTTGCTTGAGAAGTCATCTACCCTTTAATTGATCTTGCGTAGACTTTTGACCTTGTGTGTTCAAGAGAAGATGCTTAGACTAAATTTTCATTTTATTATCGTTTATTATTTATAGAAATTGAATTTTATTGGCAAAGAAAGAATTTCGGTTGCCCTTATGTGCTCGTATTCAATACATTTCTACAAAAATTCAGTACTCCTTCGTGTGGAAGGAGTTACTGTCGAGTCGTTCATCCTTAAAAGCTTTCTTGTTAATCATGTGTATATGCTTCGTAGGCAAAAAGATTTGATATCTTCAGATCTTCTTAAATGGGATGATTCGAAGTTAGACAGTTAGAAAGTAAGTATTTAGGGTTATTTAGAGAAGGATTTGCATGTTTAGACTTTTGGAATTTTGATAAAGTAAAGTAGATGGCTAGAAAGTGGTCAATTTAGAGAAAATTTTGAAATCTTGGTCCCTACCCCAGTTTGACCGATTCCGGACGTGTTCATCTTAGGCCAGCTCTCTTTTCAAGACTACAATTGAGACTATGACCGAGTAAGCGATTTTATTGATGTGACATTTCATGAGTCGTTATTGAAAGTGATTGGCCCATTTAGACAATCAACAAAGATCTCTCGTATCTCTCGATAAATAAATGTGGTGGAAAAATTTTAGCATTCCTAGCATTATTCTAATATCAATCCACATGGAGAGAGACAGAGAGAAAGTCGTCAATAGACAACGTATCATCGTCTGTAAATTTCGCTCGGACGCTGGCCAAGTTCTTCTATTAAAACCTTACATTGTAAATGCGGTGCTAGGTGGACTATATATAAAGTCGAAACCTTTAACTACGGTTGGAAATAATGAAATGTTAGATTAGAGTAAGAGCGATAAGACAAAAGCCGAAAGCCATGAAGAAATCATTATTAACACCACAAAATACAAACAGTTCTACGTTCAGATCAATTATCCCAGTTTCTGTTTGCATCTTGTTCAATCAATAATTATGGGGTACTAGTTTTTTTTTTTTGGTCTAAAAACAAAGAATTTCATTCAAGTACGACCAAAATTACAACCCATAGAAAGGGCATCAATTATAATTAGAAGTGGCACCAACCTCACATCGATAATATGTTAATTTTGTAAACTAATATTGCTTTATATAAAAAAAAAAAAAAACCATTCTCAAGATCAAAACTTCTTTGCATTGTTCAGCTGGCTAGAAGTTTTTTTGATTATAATTGCTTTTTTTGGAGTATTTACGTGTAAAATAATTACACATTTTTTTTATTGATTTTACTGGAATATTTAAATAATAAACCAGATTTTCATTCAATAGCTTAAAGTTTTAAAATAATTGGCAGTGGTTCATAAAACCTCATATGGTAGCAAAGTTAGGATGACTTGAGTTCAAATTTTCCAAGCCCCTATTTGCCTTCACAATCAAATATTTCCACGCTTTAGTGTAAAGCCAAATTGTAGCCTGCGAGTGAGGAGAAGTGTTAAAATATTTAAATAATGTATTACACATTTATCTAACAACATAAACTTTTAAAATAGTTGGCAATAATCTCACAAAATGTTACATATTTACAATGCGTTGGGAACATCGGCCATATACTATAATCTAGGAAATGATTTCACAAAACACATAGTGATTTTTTCATATGTAAAAAGCTTGCGTAAACATGTGAAAGCTTTTGCTAAAAGAAAATGATAAGTGCATTAAAAGTCTTAAAACTTATCATAAAAGTGCAATTAAATCTTAAAATTTTTAAAAAAAGTGAAAGCAAGTCTTGAAATTTGTCAAGAAAGTACAATTGAGTTTTAAAATTTTCAAAAATACAGTCAAGTCCTATAATTTATTAAATTGGTCCAATCTAGTTCTTTGTTGATTACACTTCTTAAAAGTTTAAAGATTCGATTGTACTTTTGTGATAAGTTTTATGATTTAATTGCACTTTTTGAAAATTTTGGGATTTAATGACAAGTTTTATGAGTTGATTTCACTTTTTAAAAATATTAAGACTCAATTGCACTTAGTATTAGGACTTCTAATACACTTATACCTAAAAGAAACCAATAGGCAGAACTGGCTAACAACAATGGATGTAACTTTCCCTTAAAATAATTATTTTTACCCTAGATAAGTACCGGAAAAAGGTTTAAATTTTAAGTTCATTTGTCTCAATGAAAACGCTTTCCACGAATTAGTTTTCTAAACAATGACGTGTTTGATTCGCTGAAAATAGTTACTTAACAAAAAACCAATTACAGTCAAAGCAAGCACCTGTACTGAACATTTGGAAAAGGAATTGTCGTTTCTAAATAGAAGAAATCATTTTCCCAATCATAACAAATTTCTTAACACATGCTCACTTTATTCACCTTCTTCAATACCTATTATTCTAAATCAGATCCAAACACCTGAAGATGATTTTAGTCACACGTTTTCAGTATATCAACAAACAAATAAAAAATAATCATTTTTCTTGAAAATAATTACCATGGAAAGTGTTTTCCTTTGTCACAAATTTTATGCAAAACAATTACACTTTTTGCAAACATTTTGTACATACTACTATTTCATCCCACGCATGTTTCAATGTTAAAAATTTAATATTTTCCTATCTTGAACAATTTTCCTAAAGAGATTTAAAATCATGAAATATTTTTCTTTTCACACTTATGTTAATACAACTTTGTTGTTTTGTATATTTTTATCACTATGGTCAGAACATGTAACAGAAACCCAATGCTCTACACCATACCCATTAATAAGTAAATTTTATTGGCAAGAAAAATTCCATTGCCTTGTTTGCTCATATTTCAATGTATTTTCTGCGAAATTGACAAATCGTATGATAATGCCTTTATTTGTGAAGGAGTTACTCGTCATCACCATTGAGTTGCTCGTCCTTAAAAGCTTTCTTGATTCACAAATTTCGATGCTTCATAAGTGAAAGGATTTGCATGTTTGGATTTTTGAAATGTGACGAATCAAAATAGATGGTTAGAAAGTAAAAAATTTGGAGTCATTTGAAAGAGCATGCGCATGTTTAGATCTCTGAAAATTTGGTAATTCGATTAAGGGGCTAGAATTGAGAGCAAATTTTTAAGATCTGGGCCTGTCACCGGTTAGACCGGAGCGGAATTGCATTCAGTTTGGGCCAACTCTCTTGTCATTTCTCTTGGAAACTCCGGGCCAACTAAGGTCGGGCCGTGCTTATCTCTTGGCATTGTGCCCGACTTGCGTGGCCTTTAACAAACCTTTCATGGTTATCGGATATTCCCCTAGAAATTGCGTTACAACAATGACTAACAAAACTATTCTAGCGACATGACATTCCGTAAGTGGCCATTGAAATTAGTAAGCCTATATAAACAACCAAAAAGGATATGTCACATCTCCTGGCGAACCAATTAGTGGATATTCACTGCCCCAAAAAAAAATATATTATTGAACATTCTAACTTATTGATCGATATGGATAGAGAATCGTCTAGAGATAACGTATCATTTTGATAATGGAGTTTACATCTTCTTTATATACAAATGGTCTCTTTCCATCTATAAGTTTAACTTAAACTTAAGCATTCAAGAAAGCAAATAAATGGAATATATCAGTTAGTCTTCCTTTCTAAGGAATCCTCTAATTCCCTGGGATGGTAATAGGACAACCATATACTTTGTAGAGAGATGATACTATGTCCTAACTGATTTTAGTTCCTTTTGTGCATTTATGGTTACTTGGGGACGATTGTTCTTGATTTAGATAACTCTCAAGAAAGATTATAATAAGTGCAGAAGACATGTTAAAAGGATAGCAATGAGTTCAAAGACTGATTTACAAAATTGATATATTAAGTGTCACGGCAGACTTTTATTGAATTTCAATGATTATGGGGTACTTGTTTTAGAAGTATACTCGCACTAACCTCACATTAATATTTTAAACTAATATTGCTTTATATAAAAAAGACCATTCTCAAATCAAAACTTCTTTACATTGTTCATCTAGTTAAAAGTTTTTCCGATCATAGTTTCTAAGAATTTACGCATAAAATAACTACACGTTTTGATTTATTTACGGTGCGTCGGTTGAAAATAATTTTTACAGTTTTAGGGTTAACCAGTGTGTGTATTGGAACATTGGTCATTTACTATAATCTAGGAAATGATTTCGCAAGACACATAGGGCGCGTTTGGTAACGTTTTATTCTTTTTTTTGTTCAGGGCAGAACGTAAAAAAAAAAGTGTTTCTGTTCCGGAGAACAATTTTTGAACAAAAGAACGCGTTTGGTAACGTTTGGTCTGGGAATAAAAAATGAACAGAAACACGTTTGGTAAATTTTATTCTTTTTTTTTGTTTCTTTTAATTTTTTAAACATTTTTATTTTATTTTTCATTTTTTCCTTTCTTTTTATTTTTTTTTTTTCGGCCGGTCACCGGCCTCCGGCGACTCGGCCGGATTTGGGGCCGGCGGCCTCGCCCGGCCACGGCGAGGCTCGCCGCCCTCGGCGAGGCGAGCCTCGCCGTGGTTGGGCGAGGCTCGGCCTCGCCTTGGCCGGGCGAGCTCGGCCTCGCCCAGATCCGGCGAGGCCGAGCGTCGCCGGCCCCGGCGAGGCTCGGCCTCGCCCGGCGATGGCGAGGCTCGGCCTCGCCTTGGCGGGCGAGCTCGGCCTCGCCTAGATCCGGCGAGGCCGAGCGTCGCCGGCCCCGGCGAGGCTCGGCCTCGCCCGGCGATGGCGAGGCTCGGCCTCGCCGGATCGGGCGAGCCCGAGCTCGCCCGGCCCAAGGCAACGCTCGGCGTCGCCGGCGCGGGCGAGGCCGAGCCTCGCCGAATCTAGGCGAGGCCGAGCCTCGACGGCCGGTCGCCGGCCATGGCCGAGGGCCGGCGACCGGCGAAAGAAAAAGAAGAAAAAAAAAAAGAAGAAAAGAAGAAGAGAAGAAGAAGAGAGAGAAGAAACGTTTCTTCATTTTACATTTTCGGAGCAAAAACAACAATTTGTTGTTTCTTTTTTTTGTTCTTATTTCGTTAGAAACAAAAAACAAAAAGAACAGTAAACGCAACCAAACGCGTTTCTATTCTTTTTTTTTTGTTTAAGGGAACACTTTCCGTACATGAAGTGTTCCGGAAACACTTTTTTGGAGTGTTTCCATGCACACCCATAGCTTCCTATGGATTATGTAAAATGCTCAGGTGATGTGTGAAGGCTTTTGATAAAAGAAACCAATATGTGAAATTGGTTAAGCGCAGTGAGCGTGACTTTCCTTCGTAAATGTTTTTTTATGTATAAATCCTAGGTAACTACCAATAAAAGGTTAAAGATTTAGGACACATTTGTTTTCCGGAAAATAATTTCTTAACTTCAGTCATTCTTACCACTTGAAACAAATGTATTACCCAAAAATATTATTGTTACCAACGAGAATGCTTAGGTTCCGCAGGACTTGCAATACCCTCAACACCATTTGTCTACATGGTATGAGACAGAAGAGAAATCTAGACATTCACGTGAGTTACCACATGTTTTGGTCTATCATCAATCATTTAGCTTCTCATGAAAGTCATATTTCATATTTTAATGCTAATTTGACCTAGCACGAATTATAAACATGATCACGAGATGATACGAATTACCAATCCTAAAGTCGCAAATTCATTTGTGAAAAAAAGTATGGTTGGGCAGCGAAAATGGCTTAGCCAAAGTGAACGAGCCTTGTTTCTTGTACCCATACAGCCAAGGTACGACGAGTATTGCCAAATGAAGCAAAGAGATGGGAAATGCAAAGTACTTAGTGATGTATAGACCATTCAATTGTGGCTATTTGATCATATAAAATAGTAGGGTAGCAATCTATTTACGCGTGACTTAACTTAATGATTTCCATAAACTAAGCTTTTCCTCTATTATTGTTTCTATTAGAGAGGATTTTGATATGGGCCCTCATTCATAAAATTGGGTATATCATAATCATTGATCATATAAATTTTGTTCATGAAATTCACCCGATTGATGGCTGAAAGTCAAACTCCGACAAAAACTTTCCCCTCTATTAGGATGTATATACATGATTCCCCATTACTAGAAAAGACCAATACACAACTCTCTGACATAGAACACATACCCTTTAGAAAAAGAGAACAATTTTTTTGATTGGCGATCTAATTCAAAACTGATTTTTTTAGTTTGACTTAATAACATAAACCGATTGAGAAAGAAAATTAGAGAAAAGAACATATCACATTCAATGTCGAATCATAAAAAGAATAACACATTCAGTAATCGTCTGTCCAAATGAGCAAGAGAATCCTCCTAATATATGGAAGAATTAATGAAAAAAAAAAAAATCATAAAAGCAAGCTCTTTTTCCATCCATCATATGTACTTTGACAAATCGTGCAACATTCAACATGAGGTTATCCATCACGTTGGCATCCTTGGCAAGCAGCAGATGCCGGTTTGGCCATAGTTCCCCAGAAGCTCGAACTCGCTCACATCTAATCCGTCGTCCTTTTGAATGACTTGTCTTGTAAGTTGTGCATAACCGCAATAATCCATCCTAATCTTGAAGCTCGCACAATCCTCCAAATGTGTCGATATCACGACCTTCACTGCCTCTCCTACATAAACGTGAAGGGATGATTCTAGTATGTGAAGCCTAATGATTGATTTAGTGTGCTAAGGAAATACTAAGAACTTATCATTCCAAATTGTTCAAGTAATATATCATCATTGAATAAGATCCTTTTCAAAAAATTTCGATGTGTAAGCAGGCCAAATACTTTTGAATCTGATTGCATGTTAGTTGAAGCTTACCGTGAGTAATAAGCAGCAAATTTTCTGAAGGGTAGCTATCTGCAAGAGAACGAAATGTGTGGAGGTATCTATCTCTTGCCTTTGTCTCAGTCTCTCCCCATTGCGGCAGCTTAAAAAAAATCAAATCAAATCAAATTTAAATTAGTTCACTATGTGTGTCCACGAGAGAGAAATGAAACCAGCTATTTACCAGACAAGGTTAGGGATCTCTCAAGTTAGGTAAAACATCCATAAAATTTTGTCTTTTCCCTTCTCGTCTTTATGCTTGGGAAAACAATAAAACGAAATTCTCGAGCATGAATTAAGCGAGAAACAAAGACCAAAAGTCATGGAAACGGTCAAAAAAATTTGTCCATTAGTGCTGGTTGACCTAGTCCTATGTCAAAAAAAATTAAGGTGGATGAACTTAGCAAGTGACTCTTCTTATAATTTGGTGTCGCAAAGTCTAATCTCATAAAATGAATTGATGTTTTTTTTGTCTTTTTTTTATTTTTGGGGATTCAAACATGAATAATTTATTGTACCTCATTGAACACCGGTTTTACTGTACGATCCAAAATGTTTGACGGAATCAAGGCTTCGATCTCAGGAATATTGAACCCCCAATCCGCATGGTCCACAGGATTAGGATGAGGATATTTGATTGCCATATCGTTGAACAGCTCACCCAATCCATACTCTATAGATACCTACAAAAAGAGAATGTGTTAAGACATTATAAACATAATTTTAAGGACTAAAAACCTAGGCGCCATTAATAAATGCAGACAGGAGCAAACAATTTCAGATGATTGTGAAAGAGAGATCGATGTACCTTGACTTGCGATGGGTCGATGCCATTGTCGCCCGTCACTACACTGGGGTCCTCGCCCGGGTTCGAGAGACCGGCAATCAATCCAAGAGCGGTGTCGACGCACCTCCGGAATGGAGACACCACAATCCGGTGGATCGGGAACCCGAGCTGGGAGGGGAGTTGCTTGGCCGTCTCGCGCGCCCTGGCCCACCCGACCTCGGCCAACGGCGGGTCCCACCTCCTCGGGGCAGTGGCCGGCCACGACCGGTCGACACTGTCGAGGCGGTCGCCGTGGCGCATGACGACAATGTGCTGCCGGTGGTGGGGGCGATGGTGGCGGTGAGGTTGCTCGAGTCTCGCGGCGGCCATGGTCAGTCACAGCAGGAAAAACGGTGAGGGAACAAGCATATATCTGTGTACATATACGAAGAGGGAGACCGTGTTCTCCGATACGGGCTCTTTCGGCTGTGAACCGCATCCCGTAAAATCAACAGTAGTATCCATGAAACTGCAGTGGAGGATGTTATAATATATTTATTATTCTAAATATGATCCTAATATTGTATTCTCAGTTAGTTCCGATTTATCGCCTAATTTATCGCCTATATCTATTACGTAATATTTACCCGTTAATATGTTACCATAACAGTTTTGATGATGTCGGTAACATAAAAAACGGAATAAAATGTCAAATGGTCTAGTCAAACCCTATCACTAAGAAAACACACCAGGTCCGAGGGATATTAGCTAGTAGAATAGGAAGTACAGATGTAGTGTTTCCCATATTGCAGATCGATCTTGCTGCGTGGATCCGTCTAAGATTTTAAGGTTTCTCACTTTTGCAAATTTTCATCAATGGCTGAAGATATGTTGATCTTTACGTTTTCGCAAATCAATCCCGAATTTTATATGAATTTATCCGTGATTGATAAATGGAAATTGTCATGTTTTAGTTTATATTTAATCTAAACGCGTGAAGAACGGATGATGAGGGGACGCTCTTTCGGCTGGGAACCTTAACCCGTAAAATCAGCAGCAGTACCCAGTGGAGGATTCGTGGAAAACGAGAGGTGACGGTACCGTTACTCCTTGGAGACTAACGGTGCTGCCCCCACCACAAGTAATAATAAAAATAATAATAAACAACTTATTAAAAACATCATCAATAGAAAAAAAAAAAAAATATATATATATATATATATATATATATTCAATGCAAAAAAGAACGGCTTAAACATTTTTTATTACAGGACAAAGTAGATATAAGATTTCTGTTAGCCACGTCTCCACCATAAAACATTTTTTACAGTCTTAATCGTGAAAGAAAATTTTCATCGTTTAGCAAAATTAGTACAATTGTCAAAATTAAAACTCGAGCACTTAATTTACGCATCTATAAACTCTGCTTGATTCATGGCAATCCAAGTTAGCTCGGAAATCAAAATCGCGATCATCTCATTATTAACCAAAAGTGAAATTTATTATAATATTTAGGCTCTATTTGTTTCGTAAAAAATGAATAATTTAGAAACGATTTTCCAAATTGAAACATATTACTCACAAAAATGAGTAAACGATAAATATTTTCATCTCTCATGAAAATATTTAAACATAGATTGTTATCGGTAATAAAAATATTTTTTATTGACTAATTATTTTAAAGAATACAAGTGATCATTTTTTGAAAAATATTTTCCAAATAATTCGTTTTCCACAAAACAAACGGACTCTTAAAGTACATCGAATTTCTTTGATTAAAATTTTTTTATCTCATTGTCTTTATTTTATTTTTTTCATACAACACCACTTTTTGACCATGCTCACCAATTTTCTTTTTTTTTTTCACTTTTTTTGGGTAATTATTTAAAATCTCATTGGTGAAAATGTTTTCGTGATTACACCGCAAAAGAATTTACTTTTAAATTTTAGTAGTTATTCAAATTATTAGAAAAGTTCACCAGCAACAAGTAAATTTCCTTCTTGTTGATTTCATTTTCGTTCTAAAAAAAAGAATCATTGACGAAAATCTGAAAATTTTCTACTAAGATTTTGTCTCCAAATTTGTTCCGCGTTATGGTTACGGTTGACCATCATCATTGAATGGCAATATGTGGTCCACGAAACGCTTTCCATAGTAACGTCCGTTGCTAATAATGTAGAATGAAATAAAACAAGGCGAACATAACAGAGACGCTATCTAACATGTTCACCTTCCTAATTAATTGTACAAAGTAAAAAAAAAAAAATTAAAAATCTCCGTTTTTGAAGGGATTTCAATTTGTTTTTCCTTTTCTGACATATGCTTAATACCTATTTTGCAAGCTTTTTGCGCGTATTTCCATATCCCACTCATGTTTCCATGTTATAAATTTTGATATTTTTCTATCTTGAACAACTTCTCTGAAAATATATATATATATATATATCTTGCAATATTTTTCTCTTCCCGCATATATTTGTACAATTTTTTTGTTCGACATGTTGTTATCACTAATTTCCTTAAATAATTCAAGAGCCTCCGCCCTTGCCTTTGCACCTTTTTGTGTGTGTGTGTGTGTGTGTTTTTAAATATTTTTTTGTTTTATTTAATTAAGCATACTGTTAAAAAATAAGAATTAAATCCAAAACGATGTTGTCTTAGCCTAGTGTTTCACGTCTTGGCCACGTCATCACCATGTAGGAGAGAAAAATAATACAAATAGCCACACCAGCATTTCCTATTTGGCTAAATGAATAGAGTTAACATAATGATTTGGTTGTATCAATTTAATAAGTTTTGAAACGTAATTACACTTTTTGTAAGTTTTAGAACTTAATTGTACTTTCATAACAAATTTTAGAACTTGCACATATCCCAATTTTCTATAAAGATTTATTTTCCAAATTTGTTCCGCTTTATAGTGCCGATTGACCATGGCATTTTGTGGTCCACAAGGCGCTTTCCCATAGTAACGTCCGTTGCTAATAATGCACAATGAAATAAAACAAGGTGAACATAACAAAGAAGCTATCTAACATGTTCTTCTTCCTTATTAATTGTGAAAAAAAAAAAAATCATCTTGTTTAAAGGGATTTCAATTGTTTTTTTTTTCTTTTCTAACATATGCTTAATACCTATTTCGCAAACATTTAGCACACATTTCCATTTTATCCCACACATGTTTCCATGTTAAAATTTTGATATTTTTCTATCTTGAACAACTTTTCTAAAAAAAATTAATATCTTGCAATATTTGTCTCTTCCCACATATATTTATACGATTTCTTTGTTCCATATATTGTTATCACTAATTTCTTTAAATTATTCAATAAACTCAATTATTTCTTGACAAAGTGATTTTGCTTAATGATTTGAATGTCAATTTCTTGGACATGCGACTTTTCCCATCACTCAAGGTTCGGTCCATGGCGCCAGTTTTCTCTCGCTCATGTTAGAGTTTCCTCTCGCGTAATGGTCGAGTTTTTCGCCATGTCTTCATCTTCCTCAGCTCTTCGTCTGATCTGTGCGTTCCATTTGAACAACTGGTGCTCCTCGTCATTTCTACCCTAACTGTTTCTATTCCTCTTTTAACTCTTCCGCATGCACACTTCCTTTCCTTCCTTCCAGTCATCACCTTCCCCTCGTTCCGGTGTTTCTTCCGTCTTTCTCAAATACCAGTTTTCTGCTTTGCATGTTGCCAATCTGTAACATGCAACCCTTACAATTCTCAGTTTCGGTCATATGCTCTTCAAATTATCCATACTAGTGTTCTTCGGTTATTCTACCAATGGATGAAAGGGACGATACCTCCAGAATTGCTTCCTTATGCAGTCGCCTTGGTCGATTATGCTCAGAACAGGAGTTGGAGGTGTGGGATGATCTCCCTGCATCGGCCAAACTGCAAGATTGTCGCCTTATCTTGGTGGGTAACGTTTTTACTAATCCCTCTGTGAATGTATCAGCATTTCATGTTGCGATGAAGAAAGCCTGGAGAGTAGATCATGTAGAGATTACTTCAGCAGATACAGGGCTGTATATAATTAAATTTCGAACTGAAGTGGAGAAAAGGCGCGTTCTGGATGGGAGCCCTTGGTTATTTTCCGGTCAGTTGGTTAACCAGAACTAGTTGCCGATCTCATTGATTCACAGCACTCTGAATGGAAGTCCTCCTCTGTTACTTCATTCTTCGATGTCCAGGTTAGTGCAGCCATTCTCAACACTCCTATCAATCCGTCTCTCCATCATGATCAACTTGTTTGGACAGAGACACCTTCTGGTACCTACACAGTGAAGAGTTGTCATCATTATCTATCTTTACAATCTCAGCAAACAATTCATACACCATCATCCTCTTATACTAACCCGCCCCTGTTATGGAGGAAAATTTGGAAGATGCATACAGTTCCCAAGCTTAAGGTTTTTCTATGGTTAACTTGCAAAAATGCACTAGCAACCAAACATAATCTTTACCAGCGACATATTATCCCGCATCCCTACTGTACTCTCTGCAATAATTCTGTCCCAGAAACAATCGAGCATCTGTTTTTCTTTTGCCCTTGGACTTATGACATCTGGAATCATGAAGAAATCAGAGTCAGTATATCTCCTACCTCAGTTAGCCGATTCGATGCCTGGCTTGTTGACCGTGTTTCCCATCCTCAAGCGTTTCCAAATTTCGAAGCGATCGCTCATATTCTGTGGGAGATCTGGAAACAACGCAATAACGCTGTTTTTCGTCAGATTCCGCTGGATCCTCTCCTAGTTGTCACTGATGCCCTTTCCCAACGTACCATCTTCCAGGTCATCCAACCCTTGCCACAGAAGATTCCAAACACACAGGTCAGTTTAGGGCACGGATGGAAACCACCAGCGGAGGGTTTTATCAAGTGTAATATTGATGGGGCTTTTCGCCCAGAATCGGAGAAAGGATCCATCGCTTGCATTTACAGAGACAGCAAAGGTATTTTGACGGATGTGCTTACCCGATCTGTGCGTGCTCAGTCGGCATTCCAAGCCGAGATCTACGCCCTTATATCTGCTCTCCAACAGCTTATCCAGAAGGGACTCCATCTTCAGCATTTTGTGATCGAATCTGATTGCTTGCAGTTGGTGGAGATCGTTCGGACGAAACAGAAGCCGCCATGGAAGGAGAGTCATCTCTTCGCGATTCTCAGCGATCTTCTTCCGCAATGCCCTAACCTTTCGCTTCGACACATCCGGTGACAGGCAAACCTAGCAGCTGATTGGACTGCAAAAGCCCACCGGGATCAAGGCCCACCAACAAACTGGCTCCTCTTTCCTCCGCCTAGTTTCCTTAATATTCTCTCTTCGGACGCTTCAACACTAGCTTGTATTAATCTCTCATATAATATAAGTTCTCTTTCGACCAAAAAAAAAAAAAAAAAAAAAAAATTTCTTGGACATGCGTGTACCATTTGCTAGTATAAAAAACAGAGAACCTCCTACTTTTAAGGAGTCACGATCCTTTTTTTCCCCTTCCTCGATATATATTTTCTTATTTTATTAAGAATTCAATGATGCGTAAATAATCTAAGCTGGCTTGTCTTTTTGTATTCTATCCCATCCACGAGGGAGGGACTCGTGATGAGGCAGGTGCCGCTCCCTTCGTCTGCGTAATTTTGCTGGTGGCCCGGTGCTATGACAAATCGGCCAATTATGACATGGTCTTTTGTATATCATAATCATTGATCATAAAAACCCTATTCATGAAATTCACCGAATCCACGGCTGAAAAATCAAATCTAGGCAAAATCTTTCCCTTCTTTTAGGACGTATATACATTATTTCCCAGTACTAGAAAAGACCAATATACAATCCGACATAGAACATATACCCTTTAGAAAAAAAGAACAATGTTTTTGATTGGCAATGAAAGAATTGAAAAAAAAAAAAAAAAAATCATAAAAAGCAAGCTCTTTTGCCATCTACCGTATATACTATGGCAAATCACGCATCATTCCACACGAGGCTATCGATCAATTCGGCATCCTTGGCAAGCAGTAAATGCCGGTTTGGCCATAGTTCCCCAAAAGCTTGAATTCGCTGGCATCTAACTCATCGCCATGTTGAATGAGTTGTCTTGTAAGTTGTGCATATCCGCAGTAATCCATCCTAATCCTGAAGCTCGCACCATTCTCCAAATGTGTCGAGACCGTGACCTTCACTGCTTCCCCTGCATAAACATGAAGCAATGATTTTGGTACGTGAAGCCTGATGATTGATCGAGTGTGCTAAGGAAATAGTAAGAACTTATCATTGGAAATTGTTCAAGTAATATATCGTCATTGAATAAGATCTTATGTCGCATGAAGTTGCTGGGGCAATGCACCTGAGCTTTATAGCTTTCAATGCGATTGCATAGTAGTTGAAGCTTACCGTGAGTGATGAGCAGCAAATTTTCCGAAGGGTATCTATCGGCAAGAGAATGAATAGTGTGGAGATATCTATCTCTTGCCTTTGGCTCAGACTCCCCCCAGTGCGGCAGCTATAAAAATAAAAAAAAAAAAATTCAAATTCAAATCAGTTCATTATATGCGTCCACGAAAGAAAAAGAAGCCCATTATTTACTAGACAGGGGTAGGGCATGGGTAGGGATCTCTCGAGTTAGGTAAAGCACTGATAAAATTTTGTCTTTTCCCTTCTCGTCTTTATGCTTGAGAAAACAATACGAAATTCTCGAACATAAATTAAGCAAGAAACGAGGACCAAAAGTCATGCAAACGGTCGAAAAATTTGGCCATTAGTCCTGCTTGACCTAGTCCTATGGCAAGAAATTTTAAGGTGGAAGAGTTTAGCAAGTGGATCTCATTATAATTCGGTGTCGTAAAGTCTAATCCCATAAAACGAACATGAAAAATCTTTTGTACCTCATTAAACACTGATTTCACCGAACGATCCAAAGTGTCTTTTGGAATCAAAGCTTCGATCTCGGGATTATTGAATTTCCAATCCGCGTGGTCCACAGGATTAGGAGGAGGATATTTGATTGCCACGTCATTGAACATCTCACTCAATCCATACTCTATAGTTACCTGCAAAGAGAGAATGTCTTAAGATATTATTATAAACAAAATTTTAAGGACTAAAGACCTGGGCAACATCAATAAGTGCAGACAGGAGCAAACAATTTCAAATGAATGTGAAAGGAGAGACCGATGTACCTTGACTTTCGATGGGTCAATGCCGTCGTCGCTTGTCACTGCATTGGGGTCCTCGCCTGGGGCCGAGAGACCGGCAATCAATCCAAGGGCGGTGTCAATGCACCTCCGGAACGGAGACACCACAATCCGGTGGATCGGGAACCCGAGCTGGCAGGGGAGTTGCTTGGCCGTCTCTCGCGCCGTGGCCCAACCGACCTCGGCCAATGGGGGGTCCCACCGCTTGGGGGCCGTGGCTGGCCACGACCGGTCGACGTTGTCGAGGCGGTCGCCATGGCGCATGACGACGATGTGCTGCTGATGGTGGTGAGGTTGCTCGAGTCTCTTGGCGGCGGCCATGTCCACAGCAGAAAAAACGGTGAGGGAACGAGAGAGGAACTTAGTGAGAGAATGAGAGATTGGGAGTTCTCAGCACAAATTTTGTATCTTGGTTGCAGGACAAGCAAAGATCTGTGTAAGTGTCTATATATGTACAAAGAGGGATTACCGTGTTCTCTCGATCTGGGCTTTCCGAACAAGTTCTTCTACGCGCAGATAAAAAAGCTTACGCGGCTAAGGCTCTCTGCATATCGATGGGAAATTTCCTACGCGCTATGAACGCGCGAAGAAGGGATGATGATGCTCTTTTTGGCCGTGAGAAGTAACCAGTAGAATTGACGGTAGTTCCCAAGAAATTATGGTGGAAGATTCAAGGCAAATGAGAGGGTGACGGGACCCAAGAAACTGTGGTGGAAGATTCAAGGTAAATGAGAGGGTGACGGCGCCACATTAGAAAAAAGAAAGAAATGAAAAAAGAAACTTATTAAAAATATCATCAAAAGAAAAATATATTACATCTCTACATTCAATGTAAAAAAGAACGTTTTAAACATTTTTTTTTCTGTTACAGGACAAAATAGATGTAGGATTTCTGCTAGCCGCATCTCCACTATAAAACATATTTCACACTGGTAATTGTGAAAGAAATTATTCATCGATTTAGCAAAATGAGTACAATTATCAAAATTAAACTCGAATACTACTTAATGCAAATTAAAGCATCAATAAACTCTACTTGAGTCATGGCAATCCAAAATAAACTCGAAATCAAAATTTGTACGTCTCATGACTAACTAAAGGTGAAATTAAATTTAAAGGGTTTTGTTTGTTTTGTGAAAAAATAATTTGAAAAAAATTCCAAATAATGATTGTTTATATTACTCACACAAATGAATTAACGATAAATATTTTCATCATCCACAAAAATGTTTAGACATAAATCATTATCTTTAATAAAAACATTTTCTATTGATTAATTATTTCATAAATATAAGTGATCATTTTTTGGAAAATATTTTTCAAATGATTTATTTTTCATGAAATAGACAAAGCCATAAAGTACATAAAATTTCTTTGATTAAAATTTTTTCCCTCATTGTCTATTTTGTTTTTTTTTTTTACAACTTCACTTTTTTACCATGCTACCCAACTTTCAAATTTTTTTCACTTTTTTGGTAATTATTTTAAATCTTATTTAATTAGGTAAAATGCATGTGTGCGTTGCTAATTTGATGTTCATTGTATCTAGAATTGGTGAAAATGTTTTCAAGAGTACACCGCAAAAAAAAAAAAAAATTAGTTTTACATTTGAGTAGTTATTGAAAGTATTAAAGAAGTTCACAAGCATCAAGTACATTTCCTTTTTGGTAGTTTCATTTTCGTTATAGAAAAATAATTATTGACCAAAATCCGACAATTTTCTATTAAGATTTATTTTCCAAATTTGTTGCGCGTTATAGTTACGGTCGACCATTATCATTGAATGGCAATTTGTGGTCCACAAGGCGCTTTCCCATAGTAACGTCCGTTGCTAATAATGTACAATGAAATTAAACAAGGTGAACAAAACAAAGAAGCTATCTAGCATATTCTTCCTTATTAATTGTATAAAGTAAAAAAAAATATCCCCTTTTTTAAGGGATTTCAATTTTTTCTCTTTTCTGACATACGCTTAATACCTATTTTGCAAACATTTTGCGCATATTTCCATTTTATCCCACACATGTTTCCATGTTAAAATTTTGATATTTTTCTATCTTGAACAACTTTTCTAAAAAAATTTAATATCTTGCAATATTTTTCTCTCCCACATATATTTATACAATTTCTTTGTCCTATATATTGTTATCAGTAATTTCTTCGACTTATTCAACAAATACAAATATACAAAGTGTTTTCCTTAATGATTTGAATGGCAATTTCTTGCACATGCGTGTACACATTTACTAGTATAAAAAGCAAAGAACCTCCTATTTTTATAAGGAGTCACAATCCTTTTTCCCCCTTCCTCGATATATCGTTTCTTATTTTATTAAGAATTCAATGACGCGTGAATTAAACTTTTATTTTCTCTCTTGAGTATTTGTGATAATGACAAAAGTTCTAAAGTTGCATCCATCTGTGATTTTAGTTCCAAAACTTTCTTTTGCTCATTTAAATCTAACAACTTGTCCATTCCATTACCTCCGTTAACTTTTGAAGACCAAAAAAAAAAAAAAAATTCTAAGCTGGCTTCTTCCTTTTATTTTGTATTCTATTCCATCCAGGAGCGAGGGGGTCATGAAGGACAATGAGGCAGGTGCCGCTCCGTTCGTCGCCGGTAAGGATCGGGGACCTTTGCCGGTGGCCTGGTGTGGCGACGGTCGTCATGGCCATCAATCAAGGGCCCCTGCCCTCGCCTCCTCAAACAAGGGTGGTGGCCCCTCCCCAGGCCACCAGCAAGGGCTCATTGCTCGCCCTTCGCCCTCGGTGAGGGTTCCTAAACCTTACTAGCAACAAAGGGTTTTCTCACTGTTCTCTGAATTCTTTTTTTTCTCTTTTTTGAGTTTTATTCATTGTTCTATTTATTTTTTTTATCATTGCCTATTTGGTGCCGCATGAATGCCATTCATACAAAAAATAAAATGAAAATAAATACAAAAGTGCCGCATGGATTTTCTGTCCAATAAAAATCACAGAATTAATGGAAGGACCAAAAGAAGCTTTAGGACTGTAGTGATGAACTGACTCAAGTTTTAGGACTTCCATTGTCATTACCCTATCTGTTTGAATCTATTCTATTTTACAAATAAACTTTACAAAAAGAAGTCTAATCTTAAATTATTTTTCTTTTCCACAAAAAATTATCTAGCTATCAATTTTTTACGTTCGTGCAACATGTGTGCGCACTTTTGCTAGGTATAAAAGTACTTGATTACTTAGCCCCTAAGAAAAGGCAGAAAAGAGGCTATCTCTTTCGTTTGAGAATATTTATAAAACTGAAGCCTTTATATTAGATGATAATGGGCTAATCACAGTGGACACTTCACCATCGAGTTCCATTTGAACATCAATTTGCGAGACATATACATAGATATAGTCGACCACATTGCATTAAACACATTAATATGGCGTGCGATAAAAAAATGAGAAAATTAATAAAATAAAAACAACATCGGAACATGTCTCCCGACCACACTTTCTCTTGTTTCCCTTTACCAGATCTTTCTCTTGCTCGTCGTTAAAACCTTTATTGATTAACAAATTACTATGCTTCATCGGTGAAAGAATTTCCATGTTTAGATTTTTGAAATGTAATGATTCAAATTAGACGGCTAGAAAGTAAAAAATTTAGAGTTTATTTTATGATGCGTTCATTTCATGAAAAATGAAAAATGAGTGATTCAGAAAATATTTTCCAAAAAATATTGCTTATATTGTTTAAAAAATTAGTTGCTGGAAAATATTATTATCATCAATAATAATCTATGCCTAGCTATTTTCGTGGGTAACGAAAAGATTTTCCATACATTTATTTTTGTAAACGATATAAGCGATTATGTTTCGAATTTTTTTTTCCAAATCACTCATTTTTCAAGAAACAAATTGCAATATTAAAGAGGATTTGTATGTTTAGATATTTGAGAATTTGGTTAATTAAATTAAAGGGTTAGAATCGAGAGCAAATTATAAAATTTGGGCTTCTGCAACCGGTTAGACCAAACCGGAATGTAATTCGGTTTGGCCTAACTCTCTTGTTGTCTGGACATGGACTTCCTTAATTTCAGTTTGGGCCAACTCTCATGTTCTCCAGCCCAACTATGGTCGGGCCGGGCTCATCTTTCTACATAATGCTTGACTTGCGTGGCCCTTAACAACACCTTCATAATGTTGGGATATCCCCCCGGAAAATGTGCTACAACAATGACTAACAAAACGATGCTGGCAGAGATGGTGGAGTTGCACACTAGCCACCCGCAAGGCCAGCGTTCAACTCCCTACCTCGTCATTTGCCCGACTTACCTGCAGCTCGTGGGAGGTGGGTCCTTGCGGGTCACATTGAGTTTACGCCGCCGCCATTTGCTGGACTGCTCTACGGCGCTTCCTGGTCACGAAAAATAAAAAAAACAAAACAATGCTGGCGACATCACATTTCGTAAGTAGTTATTGAAATTAGTAGGCCTATTCCAACAATCGATAAAGACCCTTCGCATCTCTTGGTGAACGAATTTAAGAGATGTTCGGACTGATCAATCTACATGGAGAGAGTCATCTATAGACAACGTATCATATCGATCAATTTCCCCTATATGCCTACTAAGTTCTATTACTAATGACTCACATTGTAAATGTACTAGATGGGCTATATAAAAAAAGTGAAATTCTTTAGCTAGGGAAAGAAGCACTGAAATGTAAGATTAAAGTGCTAGTGATAAGATAAAATCCTAAGGCTACGAAAAAAAATTAAAAAAATTTACACCATACAATATAAAACACTTTTAGTCAGATCATTCATCCCAATTTTCGCTCACATCTTGTCTGATTCATGAGATTATGTTTAGGCTTACTTCTATAGATGGGCTTTCTCAGTCATAGAAACAAAAGAGAAATTATCAAAAAAAAATTTAAACCTATTGCCTTTGTGCCAATTCAATCTTAAAACTTTTAATTTGACTAATTTAGTCCTAAATAGTTTGACGATTTGTCAATTTACTTCTAAGATTTTTGATGATTTTTGCTAATTTTGGCTAGAAAATACTAATGTAGCAACCTAATCAACTTTGACCTTTCTATGTAACACACTGATGCTGATGTCAATAAATTTTACTTTTTTTGTTTTATGATTTTTTTTCTTTTTTATTTTCCCTTTTTTTCCAAGGTCGCCGACCATAGGAAAGGGCCTCACCCAAGCCACTCGAGGGTTGGTTGGTGACCTTGCCAGCAACTAGTTGGAAAACAAAAGGAAAAGGAAAAAAGGAAAAGAAAAAGGAAAAATATTTAAAAAAAAAAAAATATATGTATGAAAATTGTTCGTATCGGCAAAAGATTAGTGTCTCACGTAAAACAACTAAAGACTGCCATATCAATGTTTCCTAAAGGACTAAACTAGTAAATCATCAAAAGGTTTATGTGGCAAATCATTAAAACATTTGTGACTAAATTGACAAATTGTAAAAAAGATTTAGGACTAAGTTGGCCAAATAAAAAGATTTGGGACTCAATTGACATAAGTACACTAAGTTTAAAACTTCTTTCGTAATTTTCCCCAAAAACAAACACCAAAGGAGAGAGAGAGAAAAAGAAAAAAAGCATTCCAGAATGCAAATAAATGGATGTTTTAACCAGTCTTTCTTCCTCAGGAATCCTCTAATTCTTTAGGATAGCAATAAGAGATGGAGAGCGTCGCTGCTTGATCAACTATGTTGTTATAAAGAGAAGATGTCAATGTCCTAACCCGATTTTAGTTCCTTTCGTGCATTATGCGGTTACTTGGAGACATTAAATTTGACCTAAACATTTGACACAGCTCTTGTCGATTGCGATAGGTCACAAGAAAGAACATACTAAGCGCCATTTCTAGCACAGAAGACGTGTTAAAACGACAACAGTGAGTTAGGACAAATTTACAAAATTGATATACCAAGCGTTGTGGTTGATTTTTTGTTGGATATCAATGTATTTTGGGCTACTTGTTTTAAAAGCCATCGTTTTGTTTATACATTTTGCAACCTACCCTTGCTTTATGTTACAAACCATTCTCAAGATTAAACCCTCTAAATCGTATTTGCAACCGTCGTACTTATTCAATTTCGTTGAAACAAATGGAATGCAAAAAATATTTACTTTAACTGTAATCGTTCTTATCACTTTAGACAAATATGTTAACTGAAGATATTTTTATTGTCAACAAAAATGTTTAGGCTTTGCAAGGCTGGGAATACCCTCAACAACATTCTTTTACAGGGTACGAGACAGAGAAAAAAAAAATCTAGATGTTCACGTGTGATTATAGCATGGTTTGGGCAGTATCAATGATTTACCTTTTTGAATAAAGATTATATTTCACGTTTTAATTGTAACCCGATGCGGCACAAATTATTAATACGATTATGATACTATAACATGAATTACCAAACCCTAGAAAGATCGGTGGGCGAACATAAAACAATTATGTGTCACATTCATGGTTATACACATTGCATAAGAAGTAAGAAGTATGGTTGGACGAGAAATATGCGAATTGAAGATACTTCTCATCTTGAAGTCCTACATTGGAATTTCGCCAATGGTTTGACTTAAACTCGAATCAGAGTTGGCGTCGCCTCGTTTCTTGTGTGCCTAAACAACCAAAGTACCACAAGTAATGCCGTAACAAGCAAAGGTAATCGGATGGAAAAGCCGAAGTACTTGGCCCCAAAAGCGACTCGTGCTTGCGAGATAGACCCATTACTTTACGTTGCGTGCGTGCTTGGGCATTAGATGTTCCTAATGGTTAGGGTTTTGGATTTTAATTGCAATTATTGCGGGTGCTTTTCTCCTCTTTTTCCCTTCTTTTCCTGATGGGTAGTTTCCGAGAAGGATCTTCGGTGGAACTTGAGAGTAGAAAACGTCAAGTTGGAGTCTTAGGAGGGTACAAATTGTCCGGCTCCTCGATAGGACAAGGCATCGGCTGTTACTAGGTGGAATATCCCTTGTCATCTTCCCGCACACGCTACGGACGCTCGAACATCGTGCCCCCTTCTCGTTGCACATGTTATCACCGGTTAAAAGAATTCGTCGTCTCGGTGCACATGTTATCACCGGTTAAAAGAATTCGTCGAAAAGCAAAGAGGGAGCAAGATAGAAGATAACTCATTTTAGGTAAAACCGATCAACCTCGATTGTTTAGTTAGGTCGACTCCCTTTGTCATCCTCCCACACGAGATGCTCGAACATTGGTTAGGGTTCGTGCTGCCGATATCGAGCAAGAAGGAAGATAATCCATTTCAGGTGAGACCGATTGACCCCGCTTGTTTAATTAGGTTGGCTCCTCGTGCAAATTATGTCATTTAGCATATGATATTTGCGGGCGTTTTGAGAATGCAGGCGCTGTGCTCCTTGGGGTTTATAATGGCATCTTGGTGATGATGGTGATCTATCTTTGTTACTATGGAAATGTTTTGACTTCTTTGAAAGGATGAAAACGTGTAAAAATTCGAAGAGACCTTGTGCGTCGAAATTTATGAATTTGCAAAGATTCGAGGCATTTGCTATCAAATAAGATTCAACATTCAAGCATGAAAAGAACAAATATTGCCAAACTTATAATAGGTTGACACTAGATTACCTCAACTGACGTTAAATGAGTTCATATTTGTAGTCTTTTTTAGGTGCTAGGAATACAAAAAAGAGTTGGTTCTCAAACATTAGAAGCACACGAAAGTTTAGTGTATCCGATGAAATTAACAAGTGAAATCCGTAATATAATCGAGTAGAACCATAACCAAGGATGGGGGCCAGGATCAACGACGAACTTTATGGATTCTTTCACAAACGGGTTGTTATTAGTCCTATCCAGTCTAATGGACAGGACGGAATCATTACTCTTTATCCATAAACAATTCCATATTTCCGTAACTATACAGAAATGTGTGTTGTTTGCTATATAATGGAACATAAAGCGGAATCCTAAAATCATTTTTCTCCTCTCAATTCCTCATTCTCAATCGAACAGGATGGTGGTATAGTGTTGAGAAATTGGCCCTCATATCCAAGAGGGTTGGAAAAGGTCAACTCCTCGAGTATGCACCTCTTCGCTTCTCACTCGATGCACGGGATGACAGCTATGAACATTGAACAACAACGAGGCGATAAATGGATAAAAAAGTAGCAATTGAAAAAAATTGTGTCAAATCCTTGAGAAATTGGTTCTCATGGTTAATTGTGATAGGTTCGAATCCTCACATTTAAACATCTTCACTTTTCACGAGACATTGAATATGTTAGAATATTTTATATATTAAATTAACAATTAATCTAACAATTTATGCTTTTGAATTTTACTTTTTAATATGATATCAAAGTCAACTAATCCTTTCACATATATGTCCACACCCATTAGTCAAATTCCACATACTACTTGTAACCTAATTTGCACATGAGGAGTGTTGAAATATCTCATATCGCTTAATAGTTAGGTTTTATGCTTTTTAAACGTATGTGGTTTCCATCTACCTATTAACTTAAAACTTTTAGAATAGTTGTCGATGGTCACAAAAAATGTCACAAAAAAGATCGGGATTTTACTGAATTTTAACCGGGGCTAGTACGACTATCCCCTAGGAAAAAGTAAAAAAGAGAAGAAAGTCATTGGATTTTTTTATCATCTTATTTATTTATTATGGGATTATTTATGTTGATATGGAAAACATGACAATTTTTATTACTTTTCTAGTAGCATCTTCGCTTTTTCATCATTGCCATCTTTTCTGTAATCATCTAATATATTATGAAGGATTAACCCACAAAATGTATGCCAGCTTTAGGTATCCAAACCCTTTTCTTTCCTTTTCTTTCTCATACTCCTCATCCTCTTCATCCTCGCCTTTGCTTGCCGTAGAGTCTTCCAACTCAGCTCAACGTGCCAACGCCCACCGATCGCCCGAAGACGTGGGAAGGTAATAAAGAAAAGCAGCTCAATTTTTCCCCATCTTGAGAATTAAGTTTAGTAATAAGCTCAAGACAAAGAAAAGGACCCAAAAATGAAAAAGCAAAGCAAAGCCCACATAAAGCTAATCCAAGAACAACTTGCACACATGCCTATATGTATGGTTTGATTCCCTTATCAACAAAATTACCATAGCCAACCAATAATTCTCAGCAAAGCCTTGTACTTTGAGAAAGACCCCGGAGAATAAATGTGCAAAAGGGCAAAAAGAAGAAATAAAACACAAAAGAAAAAGAAAAAGAAAGAATTAGAAAAAAAAAAAAAAAGGTGGGGTTGATTATCACGCAGTTGACTCATTCGGCCAGAAACGTGATTGGGCCCCACCTCGATGTTGAATTGGATTGGGCCCCACTCATGTGGCCATGTGTTACCATCTCGCAAACGTCTCTCTCTCTCTCTCTCTCTATCTACCTTAGGCGGTTCTGGATCCACCGTAGCGCCGTCAAGATTGTCGCAAATCATGGATCAGCATGTGTTTAGAAAAACCCAGATGAAAATAGAAAGGAGAAAAAGAATTAAATCGAGATCTACTTCAATTAGTATTTTAAATCGACGGCCAGTAGGCACTCTTGCTAAATAAAATATTAGGCGAGAGACGACTCGGGACTGGTGACTCACTTGTCTTTTACGTCGACTCGCTTTTTGTCTTCTTCCCGACAGTGGCCGAAGCCCTCCACGTGGGAACTTCCTCATTGGTTTTTCCTTCCGAAGACCCTTCCTTCTCTCGCCCAACTTCATTTGTAACATGTTTTTTTTCCCAGGTCGTGTGTTTCACGACCAACCATCTTCTTGTCTATTGTCTGCCGTCCATCTGTCGGGCATTGAACCAGCTAGATATCAAGAGGCGGGTGGTTGCAAGAGTTCATTGGACCGATTGAAAGTTGTTATCGTTAGGCCTAGGGATAAGCATGATTCCAAGATAGAACCTAGAACTTGAAACCGAATTGGTGGGAATCTATTCAATTCTAGATTTCAAAATATGTAGGGTAGATTCCAGACTCTAAAAATTGAAAAACTTATTTCAATAGATAGATTCCAGATTTTAGGTAATTGGAACCTAGAATCTGGAATAAGTTTCTTTGTTTTTCTTGGTCTATGTATTCGCTCAATCATGTGGTATTGCATGATGTCCAATGATAAGTATATAATTTGTAATTACTAGTCTAAGTTTCCATTTTATGACTAAAACTTTGCATTTGTCAATGTTTCATATTCTTAGTGTGTCTAAATATAAGTTATAATCAATGAATTATAACAACAAGCAATACTCATTCACTACAATCATTCAATTAATAATATAAGTGGAATCTGCGTAAACCTTGGAATTGACTTTGAAGCCTATGACAGGGTAGGTTTAATATGATTTTGTGAGACCACTTTCAATAGTTTTAAAAACTTAAATTGTAAAATAAATATGTGATTTATTATTTAAATATTCAAACTCTCCCATTTACGCTTAATCTAGTCTTTTGTTTGGTACGAAGCATGAAAATTTAATTAGGAAGGCAAATGGAATCTAGAAATATTCAAACTTTGAACCTCCAACTCTAATACCAAGTAAGATTTTGTTGGACTACTACTAACTGATTCAAAAACTTAAGTTATTAGATAATGTGTGGTTTATTATTTAAATATTTTAAAATGTTTTAACTTCTAAAGTATACATGGTAGGTTTCAGGTTTCAAAAAATGAGAAACCTACTTCAACAAGTAAGTATCAGATTCCAAAAAAATGAACAACCCACTCAAATGGGTAAGTTTCCAAGTTCAAGTAGAACCTATACAAAATCCGGAACCACTCACCCGTACCCGCGCCGCCTTCGATCAATTGAGAGCCCATGCTCTCTCTAGGTTGGTGGGTCGCCTAAGTTTGTTTCGTCCTTTGATTTCACATGCTCGCATAATTCCGGGTCTCAGATGCCTGATTGTGATCCTATACGAGTCGAGAATTTCACTTTCCTTCTCAAACAGTCAAGAGGTGGCGTTCGACGAGTTCAATCCATGGAGGAAACGATCATCAATTTATCTTTTATTTCCTTCTTGAAAATATGATTTCATGAGGAAAACATGTCGAGAAAATTATGGGGTCAAAACGTGGGATACTTGATTTGGGTGCTTTGGTGTGCAGATCGGCGGCATGTGCATGCGTCCTTTGAATGGGGGATATGAAAATGAAACTTCACAAGAAAAAAAAAAAGAAGGTTTCCTTCTTCTTTTTATTTAATTAGATGCTGCGTATCCGACAACAGGCTCCAATGGAGGACCCATTTAAGGCTGAAAAAAGATCTATATCACATGAAAATCATGGGTTGGGTGGGGGCACCGACCCGTTTCGGCCTACCGTTTTTCTTCTGATAATTTTTCTTCTTAATTGATTGGCATGTGGTTTATTAAAGCTCGTTCCTGAGGAACTTAATCAAACATGATGCATCAAATTGGAAGGACAATTGGCACAATATGCGCCTAGCAGATCCCCTCCGTTTAATTAACCTCAGCTTAATGCGGGTTATATATCCCTTCTGAAATCGAGCGCATTCAAATTAGGTTTCATGCGTGGTCATGCGTAAACCCATTTGGCCCCAGCATCCAATAAGTACTAATTGAAAACGAAATTGGGAAATATTGTCCAATTAATCCTAAAATTATTGTTGAAATGTCAATTCAATCATAAGTCTTCCAAATTAATTTAGTCCTCAATGTTTGTGCAAGATTCCAATATAAGACGATGATTACTGGACTGCCATGAATGCTATCTCCAACGAAAATTGGCTAGAAAGAAGGATTATATTGGAATTCCGTACAAAAGTTTGAGACTAAAGTAATAAAATTGAAAAATTTAGAACTGAATTGATATATGTATAATAGATTTATGATTGATTAGGTCATTTCACTCAAAAAATTGTATATATATTATATCAAGTTACAAAATGACCTTAAATGTCAATCTGTCTCAAATTCGATCAGAGACAGATCATTACCAAGAGATGGGAAGATCCGTGTGAGACTTCGATTGCATCCGAAATTGGGGAGTTTGTCATGAGGGTTGAAAAGAGGGACGACCCAATGTACCCAAGTGCACTTACACGAGAAAAGAGCAAAGTATTTTAAAGGATTCAAACTAGGGACAATGCATTGACACAAGAAAAGGCCAAAGCCAAGTTACAAAATGACCTTAAATGTTTTTTTTTTTTTTTTTTTTTTGGTAAAGAAATGACCTTAAATGTTGACATGTCTCAAATTCGATCAGAGACAGATTATCGCCAAGAGATGGGAAGATCCGTGCGAGACTTCGATTGCATCCGAAATTGGGGAGTTTGTCATGAGGGTTGAAAAGAGGGACGACCCAATGTACCCAAGTGCACTTACACGAGAAAAGAGCAAAGTATTTTAAAGGATTCAAACTAGGGACAATGCATTGACACAAGAAAAGGCCAAAGCCAAGTAACAAATTGCATGCAAGTAAAAAAGCATTTAGCATCATTGCCAAGGCGAAGAAGGCCAAAGGCAAGGTACAAATGTGTGCTATTCATTGCCCATATGGGAAACAAAATAGCTGATGACCGAGTATCATGAGATCTCTCCCCCCCTCCCCTCGTTCCCATAATAGTGCCATTGGGCCCCACCCCTCTTTTATGTCCTTTTCCTTTTTTTCTCTTCTTCGTCTTTTCCTTTATTTAATTTCCTTTTCTCCTTTTGCTTTTTCTCTTTATATAAAACATTTTATTTTCCTATTTACGGAGGGAGGCATCATAAAAAGCCCCCAACAGCGTCCGTTGAGTGTGATGAGAACCAGCCTCCTCTAATGGCACAACATATCAACATTGAGAGTGGTGCCCGGGAGACTTCCCCTAGCTCATCTTCACTCACCACCACCGCCCCCGCCGCCGCCGCCGCGACCACCTCATCCTCCTCCTATTCCTCCGCCGTGGCGGTCGCCGCGACAACAACAACAACCTCCTCCTCCTCCACCTCCTCGACCGGGTCGGATCCGGCGCTAGAACCGAGCAAAAGAAGCGAGGATTGCACTTCTCAAAAGGGCCCGGGGAAGTCCCCTAACTCGGGCGCCCACCCGGAGGAGCCGGCCGGCAAGAAGCACAAGGCCGGGGGCTCCGGCGAGCACCCGACGTACCGGGGGGTCCGAATGCGGAACTGGGGCAAGTGGGTGTCCGAGATCCGGGAGCCGAGGAAGAAGTCGAGAATCTGGCTCGGGACGTACCCTACGGCGGAGATGGCCGCCCGGGCCCACGACGTGGCGGCATTGGCCATAAAGGGCAGCTCGGCCGTCCTCAACTTCCCCGAGCTGGCGCCGGAGCTCCCGCGCCCGGCCTCGACTTCCCCGAAGGACATCCAACAGGCCGCCGCGAAGGCCGCCGCGTCTTTCGCTCCGCTCCCGTCGGAGCGTGGAGCCGAGGATGGCACGGGAGCCAACCCGACGCGGGACACTTCCGAAAGGTCCTTGTCCGACACGAATTCTTCACAGGAGTCCACGAACTGTAGCTCAAATGACAACGAAGATGCCTTGTTCGATCTGCCTGATCTGTGCGTGGATCAACCGAATGGCTTCGGATTCTGTCCTTCCCTCTCGTGGCAGGTTTGCGCGGCGGACTCGGGGTCTCGGCTCGAGGAGCCGTACTTGCCGTGGGATTACTTCTAGTTCTAGACCATTGAAGCGTATATTCATTTTGTGCTATAGATCAATTTGCTTGCTCGTGCACATGTTCCGCCATGTCCTTATCGAGGGTGAAATCTTGTCTGAACCCGGTCCACCGTGAGTCGAGCGACGTCATTCGTCGAGCTCTGTAAAATCCACTTCGCAACTACGTACGCGACTTGCTCAGGCCGCTCGATTCACCATGATCTGAGGTTCAGACAAGATTTTTTCAACCCTCTCGTTCGATGGAGACTCCTCGTCCTTCCCGATTTCTGAATCCAAGAACACCCACTTGGGAAAATGTCGAGTTTCTGTTGCTCGAGAAAGCGTGGGGTCACTTCTGAGTTTGGTTTCAACGTAGCAAATTTCTAGAGAGAGAGAGAGAGAGAGAGAGATGGTTTGAGTTTCTTGCAAGACGAGGGGTTTTGCTCAGATCTAGCTGTAACTTACGAGCACACACCACCAGAAATTAATTTCGAGTGATTACTTAAATGCGGGTGTTGATTTGGATCCTATATACATAACGAAAAATGGGGTTTCGTGCGGCTGATTGGCAATTTGCCAATCGCCTTTGTACCAGTCTTGCTTTTTCTAGACCCACCAAGAAAGAAATAATAAAGATGTTTTCTATAGTACTATTGACCAGGAAACCTCCCCATCACTCAACCCTAATATATTATCCTCGCGTGATATTACGTAAATTGTGACATCACATGCAGGACATGTGGATGGAGATTAGGTATTACTATTACGTGCGAGCCTAAACCATTTTCGATCGTTTTGTGTGTGTACTGGTTCATCGAGGGCTAGTGTGATTTTCCATCTTTTTGACCTAGCAGGCAAACAGACCGCAGTACTTGCGACTAGGACATCTTGCGTACCGGCATAGAATTGGTACACAGTGATTATGATTGATTACTGTAGAAGGAGGAGTTATGTACAAGAGACTGTAGAATTTTGAATGACGTGTACTCACTGATCTAAAGATAATGGATTAATTACTGCATAATCCCGTGAGAGACTAGCCCAAGCTGGCCAGTAATAATAAGACTTGAACATTTGGTTTCATGAAACATGAGATCTTAAATCAAATTCACTCGGTGAAACTTATTTGCCTGGAGAGAAGTGATCCCTATTGCATTCTTAAATGCGGCACATCGATAAATTTAATTTAATGTACGAAAACTTGATTTGACACATTATCTAACGTCAGTATCAGAGCAAGCAAAGAGAAGTATTATATATTTAATGCATTTGTAAGCAAACATACTTGCTTTTAATGCATTCCTTCTTCCATATCAACCTTCTAAAAGATGTGATGAAGATCAACGAAGGAGACAAAGGCATGGAATTGTGGAAAAAAAGTTTTTGGTCCCAATTCCAAATACATGCAATTTAGCAAGGCCAAAAAGACAAGGCGCCTCTTCATTCGTGCACCCAAAAGTGACGAGACCTGTTCAAACCACTTTAGCTCATTTGTAGCAAGTGACCTCACTATCATTATCTTTCCCTTATTCAATGGGAACCATCATTTTGGAGCTACCCCCATACCAACAGATCCTTCAATCTACACCCTTATACAGAATATAATTGTGTTGGGGGGTCCCACAAGGCACCCGATTGATTTTGGACACCCTTTTTAGGGCCAAAAAACAAAGATTGAAAGCACTAGAAGGACGGGTAGGGATAATCCAAGAAATTCATGAAAGAAGTCGTGAAGAATGTGACAAACGAAAAGACAAGGGAGTATCATATATGAAATTAGGGTTTCTTTACAGCTACATAATGGCATCGAAGGCTTTGATAAGATGGTACAGAGTGCTTTTTCTCTTCTTCGATAGTGACCTTTCAAAAGGAGCAGTGTTAACCCAACTGATTACGACATTGGCAAAGCTAGATTCTATATCTAGGAAGGTGCATGCATGGCAGTGAATTAACTTGGTCCTTTCATTTTGTGGGATATTTCTACGCTTCGTTTCTTGGGGGGACATAGGATCCAGAGGATAGCCTAAATAGGAAGCTTTGCGCTCCTAGGTTTTGGGATTAGATTTGATTTTGACCTATTTGACTGGCGTGTGATGAAGTAGGTCAGAAATGTTGAGCATACCTAGACATGAGAAGACATGCCATGCAAAGTAAAATAAGAGTTAAAAGCTAGAACAAGACCAGCTTAACCAGCCACAACCTAAAAGCAGCATCTTCTTTAATAAAGCGGTTATCATTAGGACAAAGCCACGATGGTTCCTCCAACATTGTTGTTTTGCACAAATAGCATCTGTACTTTTAAGTGCAATTCAGAACTCTTCCAAGGCTGTAATATCTTGTAAGGGAGATCTCCTTCTAATGCTTTCCATTTGATCATACATTAAAACTTCAATATTGTATTTCAATTTCATTCTAAGACTAAAATCGCGAAACCATCGAGAATGGATAATTGGCTAATACTTTTTTAGATTTAATGCGAAACTACCGAGTAAATAAAAATTTGAAACTACTCATATTCATTTTACAAATTACACGGCGCGCGGAGCACTCATTAATTCTAACTTATCTATGAAGTTGAATTATCAACTTTTGGAAGTTTCTTCTGATGGGTCATCGCCACTTGTGGGGTGCCCAAAATTCCATTCCAAAGTATATAAGGGGCAAAAGTAAAAGAGAAAAAAAAAAACAAAAAGAAGAAAGGACACAAAATGCCGTGAGGAAAGTTCCAAAATATAATAAGACACGATTAATAAATAAGAAAGATAATACCCTGATATTTGATTGATAAATGCATTCAATGGAGAAATTAGATTTTTATATAATAATAATAATAATAATAATAATAATAATAATAATAATAATAATAATAATAATAATAATAATAATAATAATAATAATAATAATAATAATAATCAAAAAGTAACCAAATATTGCTCGGCGCCACTTGCTTCTAAGTTGAGTGGCATATCTAATGATTATCCCAATAATAAGATCCCATCACCAATTAAGTAATAATTGCCTAAAGATCTCATCACATCAAGCCAAAAGAAGAGAAATCGAGTCTGGTGAGATATAATTTGTAAACTAATAATCACACAAAAGAACGTTGACGTCACCATGGACCGAACCTTGAGTGATGGGAAAAGTGGGCTCTATCGAAAAATTAGCTGGATGCCTAATAGCTAGGGAGACAAGCTAGCAAATCATGAAAAGCTTGATTATCGACAATGATGATGAGAATGATTGTGGTGATAATGACTGGTTTGATGCAAAGTTCGGACCTAACTAAGGGAGATTCATGCCCGATATTAGAGTGAGAGCCAAATTGTCAAATGTGAAATGAACAAATAAGAAAAATTAATAGTCAGTTTACTCCATTTCGACGAAATAAACGGTGCTGAGGGGTCGATGTTGGACTTGCATATGGGTGCCGAGGAAGCCTCAGTGTGTTGACTTGATGGTCCAGATCTAACTCTGTATGTTGGTTGAATCAATACCTAGAGTTTGGCTTAAACTGATTTGATTATGCAGTTTCTCTTATTGGTGAATAGATCGGGTTCTTTTGGTACATAATTTAGAGTGAAGCTTGTATATTAAGTTGTATCGACACAATCTATCTCAATGACACCCCCATTTCGGTTAAGAAATTGTTTGGTGGTGATTTACGTGGTAATGCCATTACATTATTTCCAGGTTAGTTTCATATAAACAATCATAAGTAATGATGAAAGCACAAGTTTTGTGTGTAGGCAAAGGATGTGCTTTAAAGAACTCGTCTTTTCAAAATCATACATTGAATATTGGATGATCAAATCCGAAGACCCAACAGTTTATTGATAAATTTATACTAAATCAAAGGTATCATAGTACAAATCAAGAACTAGGTATGCTTTAATTATGGAAATGATTGAGTTGAATGTTGGTTGATAAGTTGACAATTATATATAGTGAGCTAATTAGAAGAACTTTCAACTAAAAAAACTTAATAGGTGACGAGCAACTAGTATTTTCAGCCAAAATTGTGGAAGATCATCACTATGCTTGGCCTATTCACGAGCAATAGCCCCAGGCCTAGCAATAGCTAATTGAATTCAATTGGATATGAAGCAATCAAGCTTATTTGTACTCGTGCGTGCTGATTGAAAATCTCTTGATATTGGTGATTGATTAATTGCCTGATTCTTTTTATAGGACGGTTGAGCAAAAGGTCCCCAGCTTCTCAAATATATAATTCAGATTGCAAGAGAAGAAAAGAGATGCCAAAACAATTTTAGCGTTGGGAACATGCAGCAAAAATTTGTTACATTCTTCTGTGAGATCGCTAAGAGGGATCTAAGTCCAAGCTATTAACATATTTAATGAGACCTACTTTTACACAAAAACTTAAGTTAATGAGTCATGGGCCAACTAAAATAATATTAACCGCTCCGCACTACGCGTGAGCTCATCTTATCTCAAGTCGTGACCGTGGCTCTAATAAGAGTTGTTAGGAGTGCATAGCAGAAGCACAACACAATCTTCCAAGGAGATGGCCAAGATGGAGTTCAAGTCCGAGCCTATTTAATGAGCTCACATTCACTCAAAAACTTAAACTAATGAGTTATGAGTTAACTATAATATATTAATTGTTTTACACGACACAAATTTTCAAATGTGGGATTTCTCTAACATAAATCACCCATGCATGCATCCTAACAATTAGATGAGAGGTCTTAATCCCCAATGGTTATATTTATGCTTGCTCATACATAAACTAGTGAATCATTAAGAGATTGTCGAAAAAAATTTCAAACACCTAAATTGGGAAAAGAGGCCTATCATTGTATATTCTCCTGTTGAGCTTGCCTCTTTGACTTCTTTTCATCAAGACGCTTGTGAAACTCGTCAACAATCGCGTCTACGTCAGAAATTCAAAACCGAACTACACGCATGGAAAAAGTAAAAATCACAACGGACTAGAATACAAAATATGAAAAATAAACAAAACGTACTCATAATCACTCAATCAAAAGTGACCTAACCAACTGAATAATTAGCTAGATGTAATGAGCAAAATATAAATTAGACCCGAGGAATATCTTATAGAATCTCTTCCCATTACGTCGAATTGTGTGGAAGTAGCATCTTCTGAAGCTAAAGTTGCGCTTAAAGCATGTTTTTATCGTCATTGAGGGACAGAATACCTGTCTTTGGATCTTCTTTCTGCATATAATCCATTATTTTTTTTTTAGATTAATTAAAAGAAATTATCAAGAAAGAGAAAGTGGAGAGAAAAGAACGTATGAATAAAGAATGAAATAGGGCACAAACACTAAAGAGCATGTGCTGGAAAAAGAGTAGAATATGCTTTTTCCTAATTAATATTAATGCCTTAAAACTCACAATCTCTCTCTCTCTCTCTCACCCCCTCTCTTTGAATAATTAAATTAAAGCAAATGTCACTATTGTTTTGAAAAAGTTTGCCACTTTGTTGCACCTAAAGATGCAGACATCACAAAGGTTTTCCTTGTGGAGGGCAAATTGCTTATTAAAGAAAAACCCCACTCAAGGAAATTGCATGGAAAATTTCAGAAAGGACGGGAAGAGAAGTCCGGAGATTGGGGGAATCCAATGTCATGAATTAGTCTTTGCTACCATGTTGCCAAGCGATGTGACATGATATCATAGGATATAACAATTCAATAGGATGACATGGCCATTGCCGGTTGGTTATTATTGTATCTGTACATATAAGGGCCCAGAAATTGCATGAGTGTATTAGGTGGGCAATGCTGTTGACAAAAGATTTTGCAGGTGCAAACATGTGATTCACCATATTTTGTTTCATGCTGTTCAAAGATGCACATGATTCATGGCTTAGCCTGAGGGAAGGGAGAAGAATCTCTTCCCTTAAATAGAGAAACTAATGCCTTTTCATGAGAGAAGGCTTTTCCCTTTTTTGTGCAATTATATATATTAAAATTCGATTTTTCCAAAATCAAACGTAAGAATTTATTAGAGCGCATATCATGCGAGATAATGCGATTCGCTAATATGCTATGTTAATAATGATGCTGTTAAGATACAAAACATTGTTTCCTTTTCGCTCGTGCATGAGTTGTACTTGGAGGTATATAATGTTCTCTGAACTCCTTTTTCCTTTTTCTGTAGATGTTTGCATAGTTTCATCTAAGGATATGCGAAACAATTTAGGATGTCTTTTGACTTCTTACAAAAACTTCGAGGCACGATAATTCATCAATAAGGATATTGTGTACAAGATCAAAAATTACTTGTCAGCTTTGGCGACAATGAAAAAATCCTACTACATACTCTCTTGTGATGATACATAATATGTTCGTTTTTGGAGGATGTAATTTGTCACTTCAGGCAATTCGTAACAAATATTCATTTGATTAGCTTCACATATCTTGGCTATAATTAGTGGGATAAGATGATCGGGCATCCATATGTGTTGGGAAAAGCACGGTAGAACTCCAGTACCTTCAATGGGAGATCCAAGAGGAAGCACATAACTTGAACTCGTTGACATACCTTGTTGAACTCGGGTTTATCAGAAACATTTTGTTATTGAGATATGAGTCGACTAGGTGTTACCGGTTGCTCCTTTGACTTTACACATCTAATGTAGGACTTCTTTCTTTAACGTGTGGTCAACGTTCGCAATCGGTACAATGTTGAGTACACCTTCACAAGTGTGCGATGCACTGCTCTACCCTTTGTTAATTAGTCTTCTTAATTGACGCCCAAATTCTCCCTATGCGATCAAGAGAGGCTGCCCAAAGGACGTGATGCTTCTTGGGCCTCCGAAGGCCGATCACAAAGCCACTTCCTTAATTAATCGAACTTGTGGTCAAAAAGAATAAAATTAATCGAACTTGAAGGGCCCGTGAAGATCATTTGGATTATCGAGTAACACAATTTTCGCAAAGTCAGATGAGTTTTTCTTTTTTCTTTTATATTATTTCGCACAGCAGTCTCTTCGGTGGACCCTGCATAATGAAAATGGGTTATTTATCAATAGCTGAAATCGTCGCTGCACCAAGAGAATCGCCATTTGCGAGAAGATGTTGTATAGCTCATTTTATGATTGTGATTTCTTAAGAAATAAAGTTTAAAAAAATAAAAAAATTAGTTCAATTTACGGGGGTTTACATCATCCTTCGAGAGAAAGATCCATTGTTTTAAAAACACCGTAGCCTAATGCGTTTTGCCGTATTCATAAAATATTGCCTAAAACATGTAAGAATAATTGTGGCCCACATGTTATTATTCATTAATGATTTAATAATTATTTAAATGCTAAAAAAATTATTGGCTATGAAAAAACACAACTTTATAAAGGTGTGCGGTTCTTATAAAATTACGTGCCTGTTGTAAAAATAGAATGTGCTTTGATGCAAGATACTTGTTATTAACCTGTATAAAGAATCTAGTCCTTCCTCTACACAAGATAACAAAATATTGTAAGTTATCCTCCATGAGATAGAATACTTTAAGATTAAAAGTGCGTCAAGGGAGAGAAATTATATTTTTTCATTTATCTTATTTCTGCAACAATAATGTTCTCAAAGTTGTTCTAGATAAATATATATTTTCATCTCTCTTGTCATGAATAAATCTTGAAGAACTAAGATTCTTTAATTTTGAAAAATTGGGTATGTTCGTTGGGAATTTCTCTGTCCATGTCATTATCAGTTTATTAGAATCAATGCTTTGTGTAAATTACTTACCATAAAAGGTAAGTTGATTATGTAAATTCTCATATTGGTTAATAAATCAGGTTTTCTTGTACATAATTTCAAATAAGGCTCGTGTATTAAGTTGTATCGACTCAATCTGTCTCGATGATACCCCTAGTTCATGAAATTGTTGGGGGCGATTTACATGGTTATGCCATTACATTACTTATAGGGAGGTTTCAGGTAAACAATCACAAGTAATGACGAAAGCACAAGTGTTGTATATAGGAGGAGGCTGTGCCGTAAAGAACTTGCCTTTTCCAAATCATACATTGAATCTTGGATGATCAAATCCGAATCCCAACACTTGATTGATAAATATATTCTAAATCAAAGATATCATGGTCCAACCAAGAGCTAGATATCCTTAAATCATGGAAATGATGCTGTTGAATGTTGGTTAAAGATTGATTCTTCTACATACGAAAATTCCAATGAGCTGCTTGTTCAGTTTGAATCTTATGACTTAGGAAATTTAATAGGTGACCAACAACTAGTATTTTCAGACAAGATTGCAGAATATTGTCACCATGCGCGGCCTATTCACGAGCAGGAGCTTAGGACTAGCAATAGCTAATTGAACTCGATTGGATATGAAGCAATCAAAATGATTTTTTTTTTTTCAGACAAGATTGTGGAAGATCATCACCACGCTCGGCTTATTCACGAGCAGGAGCCTTAGGACCAGCAATAGGTAATTGAACTCGATCGAATATGAAGCAATCGAGCTGATTTTTGTACTTCTATATTGCTGATTGATAATCTCTTGACGTTGGCAATTGATTGATATCTGAATCTTAATAGTGAAAGGCCATATAAAGACTATCTTACGAACATTCACGAATATCTTCAAACACCTGGATATTAAAGTTATGTCAAAAAAAGAAAAAGAAAAATAATCAAGTACCTAGTATATTATTCTATCCCAAGGCTTGTGCAACTTTTCGATAATCGCATCCAAATTAGAATTGAAAACCAAGGGCTAGAATGCAAAATAATCATGTATCTCCATAAACACCCACCAGTCTAATAATGGCTCATCAGACTCGATAGTCAGCAAAACTTAATAAGAAAATATAGCTCGATCCAAATGAATTTCTTAGAAAATATCACACCAGTAGGTTGAAATGGGTGGAAAGAAGCATCTTCTGTAGCTAAAGTAGAAGGGAAAATGTCACAAATGGTCCATGAACTTTCATCTAATGTTCAATTCCATCTCCAAGCTTTTGATTTGCTCAATTTGGTCCATGAACTTTCATCTAATGTTTTCATCTCTGAGCTTTTGATTTACTCAATTTGGTCCATGAACTTTCATCTAATTTCCATCTAGTCCCTAACTATTTGAAAATTGACCAATTTCCCTTTTTTTTTTAATACCAATTTTTTTTTTATAAATAAAAACCAAAGTGGGGTTTTTTTTTTTTTTAATAAATAATGTACAAAAGCCCATCAATTGATTTTTCCATTTTCGGTGAAGTCCATAAAAAAAATCAATTAATGGGCTTTTGTACATTATTCAAGTAATTTGCATATACAAAAAAGAAATCAAAATGCAAGATTCACCTTTGTTTATTATTATTGTCGTTTTTTCCATTTTTTTTTAATATGGAGAAAGGAAATAAATATTCACCTTTATTACTTTGCATAATGTGATATTTTTTCAACAAAAAAAAAAAAAAAAAAAAACCTAGTTTGGTATTTTTTTTTTATGTATAAAAAAAATAGTTTGGTATAAAAAAAAAAGAAATTGGTCAATTTTCAAATAGTTATGGACTATATAGAACATTAGATGAAAATTCATGAACCAAATTGAGCAAATCAAAAGCTCAATGATAAAATTGAACATTAGATAAAAGTTCAGGGACTAAATTGAGCAAATCGAAAATTCATGAATAAAATTGAACATTAGATGAAAGTTCAGAAACCATTTGTGATATTTTCCTAAATTAGAACTTAAAGCATGTTTTTATCGTCATTAAGGGATAGAATACCTGTTTTTGAATCTTCTTTATGCATATAATCCATTATTTTATGTTTTGTATTAATTTATAAACTTATCAAGAAAGAGAAAGTGGAGAGAAAAGAATGGGTCAATTGTACCAATAAAGAATGAATAGGGGACGAATACTGAAGAGCCTGTGCTGGAAAAGAGTGGAATAAGCTTTCCCTTAATAATATAATGGCCCGAAAACTCATAATCTCTTTCCCTCTTTCTCTTTCTCTTAATAATTGACCAAATACCACCATTGCTTTGTAGAGTTTTGCCACTTTTTTGCACTTAAAGATGCAGACGTCAGAAAGGTTTTCCTCGAAGAGGGCAAATTGCTTATTTTAAAAGGAAAAAACCTGTTCGGGAATTTGCCTGGAAAATTCAGAAAGGACAGGAAGAGAGAAGTCAGAAAATTGGGGAATCCAATGTCATGAAATTGGTCTTTTTGTACCATGTTACCAAAAGAAGTGACAACGTCCCAGGATATAAATATTAAAAGCAGGAGATGTCACGTGTCGATTGCGAATTGGGTGTTATTGTACATGTGCATGAGGACCCAGAAATCCCATGAGTGGGGCGATACTGTCTATAAAAGAATTCGCAAGTGCAAACATGTGATTTACTTTTTTTTTCCCCTTTATTGGTGTTGAAAAATTGCACACGATTCATGGTCTAGCCCCACGAAAGGGAGAAGGATATGGAGCAACCGATGCCTTTCTTTGCAAGAGGGTATTCTTTTTCATCAATCATACATCTTAAATGAGATTTTTTTCAATTCAAAATGTAATAATTAATTAAAGTGCACATCATACAAGATAATACGATTGATTAAAAAAACCATCTCTTCTTCATCCTTTCTTGCTTGTATATGAGGATACATAATGCTCTTGGCATTCCATTTTACCTACTACAGGACACACTATCTTGTGACATGACAATACATAAATATTATGTCATTTGAACATTTTTCTTTTCATTCAATTCATAGCAAATCTTCATTTTGATTCGTTTCACTATTTTGGCTATAATTTTTTAGATACGAACACAAGGCTGTCCATATATATTAGGAACAGTGCAACATAACGTCAATACATCCCGACAAGATCTAGAAGGGAGCTCGTACTCAAATTCACCCAATACGTTTCGTCAAACTTATGACTACTCCAAAACTCTTCTATTGAGATTTGAGTCAAACGTCATCGGTTGCTCCTTTGACTTTACACTTTGACTTTACACATCCAAATGTAGGACTTCTTTCTTTTGCAACGTGTCGAGTACATTATCACAATAATAAATGCATTGCTTCTCCCTTTGTTAACGAAGTCTTCTCAACTCAGGCCCAAAGGACTTGGATCTTTCTTGGGCCTCCAAAGGCCCATGACAATGTATACAATGAGACCTGGTCAAGCAACAAGCCTCTTCTTTATTAACACGCCTTGAAGGGCTTGTGGCTCCAGAATGACAGATGCGGATTTTTTAATCTTGTGCGATACTCTCTCCAATAGCTCGATAAATCTGAACCTTTGACTCATGGAAAATGAACCGTTTATCAATGACTTAAATTGTCGATGCATCAAGAGAAGCATCGTACAGAGGAGAGGATTTTGTTCCCCGAAAAGGCATCCTTTCGACAAGATGTTGTGTAACACATCTTTATGATTGTGATTTTTAGAAATAAAGCAACATTGATATTTGAAAGAACTATATGCAAGCCTAGGCGCCGAGGACCTAGTCTCGGGCACCGAGGTCTTGGGCCCAACTTCAATGGATCTGGGCACGGGCGCCAAGGACTCAAGCACAAGCACCAAGGTCTTAGGCCTAACCTCTATGGGCCAAGCCCATGACTCAAGGTAAAGGTACTTGGTTTCTAGGCCTTGACTCTATGGACCCAAGCTCGAGCATTAGTGACTTGGCCACAAGCATTGAGATCCTAGGGACAAGTGCTATTCTCTTAAGCGCAACCTCACAGAATTGAGGCTGGGCACCGAGGTTCTAGGCCCGACATCTTTAGACTCAGGTTTGGCCTCAATGGATCCTAGTGATCCCAACCCCAGCTCTAAACCTAAGTCCACTGCTAAGGACCCGAGAACAAGTGTTAGGGTTCTCATGTCCAAAAGTGGAGTTTTTTTTTTTTTTTTTTTTTTGTCTACATGCCGATATCTAGTCATATTTTAAAAAAATGTTCTCCGATTTTTAAAGTATCATTTTTCTAAATTTAAGTTTGAGTCCCATTGATTTATTTTCCTAAACAATCTAAACATTGAAAAATGAGTAAAATATTTTTTTCTATGAAATAAAAGGAGTGTGAATATGATGTGTTAAATCTAATTAGTTGTGCAAAATTGCTTATGTTGGACTTGGGCGATGGATCTGCTCGAACGGGGCGGCGACTTCACATCAACAAGCAATAAATGTCGAACGCACTTCATTCATATGGCATAAATAAAAAAGTGTGTTCAAAATTGAAGAGGAGCACTAATAGTCTAATAGGACAATAATGATGCCGTCTAATGCCGAAACCGTGGTGCGCTCTCTCTGTTTTTTTCCCCCTCAATTTTTTGTTCATCGTATCAATTAGTATCACGAACTACTTGTTAAAACATAATTGCATTTTTAAAGTGTCAATCACATATAACACGAGAGCCGTCAATTTATTGAAAGTTTATAACGTCATTAGTCGTTCGCAAAGTGAATTATCCTAACATCTCCTCTACTTCGACGCCATTTCGATTTGAACTTGAAAATTTGTTAGGAAAAAATATTTGGGCATTCAAATCATGGATGATTCAAGTGAAATAGTTGTTTTCCTTTTTTGCAAGTTTTGATCGATTATCCTTTTTTTTTTCTTTTCTTTATTAATGTTTATATTAGGATGTGTTTTGTTTCAGGAAATTTTCTTTTTATGATAATGGAAAATGTTTTATGGATTTCAGATTAGACAATTCATTTTCCTAATTTTAAGCATGCCCATTTTCTTTTGACTGTAAATAGTTTTTTCTTGATAAATCATTTTCAGCAAGCCAAACTCATAAAAGTTTAAAAACTAATTCACGGAAAAAAAAAATTTCAATTAAACAAAGACACCCTAAAGCCATTTGAATAGGAGAGATCTCTCTTCAACTATGGGAGGGTTTGAGCTAGTCTCACCCACCCCTCCATATATTATTAATTTTATTGGAGCATTCTTGTTTTTTCTTCTTTTTACTTTCCTTTTGATCTTGATATGGGAGCTCTTTTCTCATGGTCTATTACTAAATTCGAGAGTTTGAACTCTCCTAATTTAAATTTAGTCCTAGGAGTTCTTCACTACCGATTTAAATTTAGGAGTTTAATAATATTTTCGAGGATTTGATACCCCTTATATTTTGTAGTATTTTGGCCTTAATTATGCTTCCATTTACTTTGCTATGAAAGTTTATGTACTTCTCATGTATCTTTCTGAACAATGAATACAATTTTCTTTTAATTAAAGAAAAATATAAACACACCCTTACTTTTAATTCAGTTGGTTAGTTCAAATGTGGATATCCCCACTAGCACCATACACATCAAGAGTTATTTCATATGCTAGCCATATCACGATGACATGTCAATAAGTACATTGACTAAAAATTGAGAGTTATAAAATTGAAGGACAAATATTGATTAAGATGCATAGCATACTTAAACAGTGATCGAATCGTTGCACCAGATCGACCACGGCAGCCATACGTACGATTCTTTCTCGCCCTCGTCGATTTTTGGACAAATAATCATTTCTGTAATTAACTTGTCAGACCAAACATTTTTCTTTTATTAGCTTTTCGAGCCACGCCATCACCGTGGCGTTATTTTTTTATTCCCTTCTGTGACCAAATAGTCGACCTTACGCAGGCTCTTGGCCCGATCTCGATTTGGAAAAAAAAAAAAACAGCACGAGATAAACACACCATCGAACAGTTAATTGTACCACGAGCGTCAGATTCATGCGCCACGAGCACTGCAGTCCTCTAATAATTAAATGTGCATTTACTTTAATTATGTATATGCACGTAATTTTGCTTTAATTTCTTCAGAGTAATGCAAAAATTCCTGTTAATTAAAACGGACTTATATGCACTCAATTCTTGTTCCGTACGATAGTGATATGATATCCACATTAGCATCATCAACCCTTTTTAATAAGAGCAAAATTTGATTCATAAAAATCTCCGACAAATGCAACCCACCTCTCTCTTATTCCCTCTTTTTTTTTTTTTTTTTTTTTTTGGATATTGAGAATCCGCCCTAGCACATCTTACGGGTGCTCGTGACCCCCGCCGGACATCAGCTAGCGAAAACCAGCGACTATACCTCGAGGGAATCTTATTCTTGCTTCCTCTCCATCTCACAAACACTCACAACACACATCAATCAATGTTTGCGCTCCGGTCAAACACACATTCATTTATCGTGTACATAGATTGGACGAGACCTGTCAGGACATTTCTCTGAAACACAAGGGCCTCCTCCAACCTGACCATGAGGGACACCCTGGCGCTTTAAAACGAAAAAAAAAAACTACTCGCCAGGAACTAAAATGTCTGGTTCGCGAAGACCAGGCGGGTACCCTTTTTTCTTTTTATTTTTTTTCATATCCATATCCTTCGCTGAAAAATGAAGACTAAGACAGGACTTTCGTGGATTCGTGGAAAAGAAAAATAAATAAATAAATAAACCCTTTCTTTATCGGATTGGAATCAATGACTTAAGCTTCTTAGGGCTTTTAAAGAGAGCGACTCTACCGCTTAGTTCAAAGGGCCCATTTGATTCAATTCATGAATTAGCCCACTACGAGTTTACTGCATGGAATACAGAAACATGTGCCGGGCTCCAAGCAGAGCTTTCGAGACCCAATAGGACATCGGTCTGATATACAAGGCGGGGCACATTTACATTTACCTCCTTCTTCTGCAGCTTGTAAGACAGCAAGACCTTAAAAAAAGGGAGTTTGGAAAATTCATCAGTGCAGTTCTACATTTATAAATAATAATTATATTAAATGAGAGATGAGAGATACCTACTAGATGCAATCACCAATAAAATGACCGATGCACTAGGCTTGGCTTGATCCTTCTCCATTTCCAAGTATGACAGCTTGATTGTTTGAGGTATGATTGTGTTTAGAGTTTTTTAGGATTATAGAGAGGAAATTTGGGTTTGATTATTAGAGATAACCGTGGGAGATATGTGTCAAGTGTCCCCTTGAAGCGGGTTTATATAGATGGTTAGATTATGATATTTTTTGAGTTAGAGTAAATGTAAGATTCGAAATTGAATGAATAGTAATTAGGGCCATGCTAAGATAATGGTGCATTTCGGGCCACCAACATGCTTTTCCAAATGATGGGCAACCGGCAATAATTAATATTGTAATTAGCTTTTTATCATATACTAACCTACAATTGCAAACATTTTTTTATTAGTTTCATATAAACTACAAATAACATATTTTGATCGCCACCTAGACTAAGGACTCTTTACCAGTGAACTAAAGAAAATTATGGAGTTATTTCAATATGAAGAAAATTACATCCACAGTTACTTCATATTAAATTTTGGTTAATTTTGTAAAAAATTTGAGGCATTTGAAAATTGATATTTTAGTCCCTAAATCTTTTGCAATTATATGAATTTTTTGTCTACGACACATGTTTGCATCAAACAGAGAACGCTATCTTGCACATGATCGAGCCAAGTCAGTCTTGTCATATAATCCAAAATTTATTTGACAGCCCTAAAAGTAAAAATAAATCATACTCCTGTCGCATGTCTAAAACTAATTTACCACCACATATTTGCGATATGATTGACATAGATAATTAGAAAACTTAATAAAAGAAAATAGCCTTCAATACTTGCAATAGAAAAAATCGTAGTTCTGGCAGGTGAACTGAATTAACCAAAATTGTTTGTATAAACTTGGTTTTGTGACTGTTTTTCAATAATTTTTATGCTTAATAAGTTCTATTAAAATTAGGTTTGTTGTAAAAATAGTTCAATGTAGTGAAAACCAAAGGTATAGCTTGAATTTTTAAACTCGTTTAAAAGGAAAAATAGTAATGAAAGTATGATTCTTTAAAATGTGATTGAAGATTGGTGTAAACAAAATAAAAGATAAATCACCTTAAAATGCAATAGAAGAATTAAAACAACCATCATCTCATATTTGTGATTATTTAAATTTTAGTCAATAATAATTCTAGGTTTTTTTTTCCCTTCAAACTCATTTTTGGCAAAATTTTGTATTTATGGATTCAATTTCCAACGAGTGGGATTTTCATTTCCCAAGGAAAACGGCCACAAAACTCATCCGATTTCCTTGGGAAATCATGGGTCGCTGAAGAGTAACGGTGTAGTTAGCTAAGCATTTTCCTATTAATTAACTTACTTATATTCATATTCAGCTACTGTATAATTATTGGATTTTTTTTGTTACATTTATTTCACGGGTCTCAATTGAAATGCACACTTGCTTTACCAGGTAAGACAATAAGCACTTACGGTATGCAATTGGATAATTCAAGCATTTCTTGGATAATTTGAAATTCTCCTACCATAATATAAGAAAAGATACCTAAAATGTATATATTCCCCTGTTAGATAAATGCTCTTTTTTTTTTTCTCTATAATATCATTGTTTAACCCGATAAAAATATGCAAAAATTCAATAATACCGCACAAAATGCAAAGTGTGAACATTAGAAATCCAACTCATTGGGTTTTAGGCTTTTCCTCTTCAATGGCTGCTTAGTTTGCATGACTCGCCAAGGAAGTTAATTCGGATTTTTTAGAGTCTATAATTATCATAAAGCAAACTCTTGAATTTGGCATCTAATTCAAATATTATTGAAAAAAATCCACCTCAGTTGGCCATGCTACGTAGGATGGACAATGTCCACGTCAGTGATTTCCAGTCAAAATTGGCTAAATGGACTTAATTGGTAAAATGTAAAAATGTTTTAAACTAAATCAATACAACTAAAAGGCTTAAAACTAAATAAGTTTATGATTTTTTTGATACTTTTTCCTTATTTTTTTGGTACTTTTCCCTTTTTTGTCAATTTTGATCGGTTTTCCTTTTCCTTCTTTGTTAAGGCTTATATTAGGACGTGTTTGTTTCAGGAAAAAATTTCTGTTAACAGAAAATGATTTATGGGAAATTATTTTCCAAAAAAATATTTTCCTTTTTTTTTCTTGATTCTTTTACTGTGAATGATTTTCCATTAACTCCTCATTCTTAAGAAACTAAATGACTTTCGTGCAAGCCATGACAGTGACATGTTGACGAGGACACTAGCAAAAAATGGAATGCTATAAGATCAAAGAATAAAATTGATTGAGATGCATAACAGCATACTAAATAGTGGTCAAGTCGTTGCACCACATCGACCATGCCATCCATACGTATAATTCTTTCCCGTCCTCGTCGACTTCTGGACAAAGAATTATTTCTGTTATTAACTTTTCGGACCCAACATTTTCTATTATCAACTTTTTGAACCCCACCATCACGTGGCATTATTTGCTTCTTTGCCTCTCCCACTCCCACTTGTGAACAAATAGTTGACCTTTCACAGGCTCTTGCCCCGATTCGGAAAGTCAAAAAATCAGCACGAGAGCAGCACACCATAAATAAAATGTAAAATTACTTTAATTATGCATTTGCACGCAATTTTTGCTTTAATTGTTAGGATTAAACACATAAACACAACAAATTAGAGAGTAAAAGCGAGAAAGAAAAATCGAGAGCAAATGATTTTTTTTTTTGAAGTAAATCCTAAATTAGTATGTTACGTTTTAATTTTCAATGAAATAAGAGTAATGATTTCCATATATAGAAGTTAGCCCTAAGCATTCCTCTCAAATTCTCTCTCTCTATCTCTCTCTCTCTCTCTCTATATATATATATATGTATGTATGTGTGTATATAAGTAAATGTTTACATAATATGTTGATGTTCAACCCAAATAATATCACTCATTCAACAGACATCTATGATTTCATGTTTTGGGATTAATGCTTTCAAACATAGTCCAAAAGGAGAAACTTTTTACTCCAAACCGATATTACTAGAGCCAATACTATCATTCCTAGGTCAATAAACAGGAGTGACATGTTTTTACCAGAACAATGAGAGTTGGAGGACCAAACTCAACAAACCAATTAAAAGGAAATATTACTCAACACACACATTCTTACATTATTTATACATGTGGATACTACATCATGTAATAGGGTAATGATTACAAAATCTAGTGAAAAACTAATTGATCATCAATTAGTTGTGCACCCCTGATCATAACGAATAAACCGAAAATAATGCTTTTTTTTTTTTTTTTTATTTTAATGTTGGGAAACTCCCACTTGTATGGAAAAGGGGGGAAAAAGAGTCAACGGTTCTAGGACGAGCCTTGAAAATGGCATAGACTGATCGGTCAGATTTCGAGATTGATTGGGGGCAACTGCTGTTCTTGGTTCCACAAATTGAAAACCAACCTTGTCCGATCCAATTCCAGGTTTTTGGATGGGTATCAACCCATCCTTCGACAACCCTAAAATTGTCGCCATTGATCGTCGTTTGAGGAAAAAAAACATAGTTTCAATTGGCTAGGCTTACTAACTGGGCTTCCTTAGATAATCAAATCAAGTTTCAAGCCGGTCCATCATTTCAAAGGAAGAAAAGAAAGGTCGAAATCAAGATGAATGTTGACCGGTAAATCACCTAACTTTGTATAGCTAAGACTGAGATCCTTCGGTCGAGTCATCACTCAAGCAAAGTCACTGTCTTCCATTGCTTATCGCTGGCATTGCTGGGCTCTTAAGCACAGCGTTCCGGAAGGTTGCAGTTATAGTTTTGCGGAAGCTAAGAATCAAGGTGGTTCGTGTCGGCCATTAGAAGCGTAGGAGACCATTTTGCACGATTTCACAAGTTTCCGATCTCAAAGGTTGACTTGATTTGCGAACTTGGCGTTGAGAATTGCAAATGAGTTTCAGAAGAAAAATCGCAGACACTATCGACGACGAAGTTTGTCTCGAAACCGAAGCTATAGTGTGTGCGTGCGCGCGTCTGATTTCTGTTTTGGTGCAGCAAATGAAGTAGGGGAAGAAGAAGAAGAAGGTGTGAATAGGTGTGAATTTTTTGGGCTTTAGAGCTTGATTGTGGCCCATTGGAAATTTGGGAGATTGTGGCTGTGGATAGGTGTGAATTTTTTTTTTTTTTCATGCTAGAAAACATTAAGAGAAAAAAAAAAACTTTTGCTCCAATCAGTCAAAATTTTTGTACTGATAATTCTTCTTTTTGCTCCTCTTATTGTATAGTGCTAGCCAAAAAAACACACGCTTTTTATGTGAAAAGAATTTAAATTAGGTTGGTTTTAGGACAATTTTTGCGAATGAATGTTGAGGAAGATTTTTAATATAAATGCCTAAAAAATTGGTACTCTTGTCCAAAACTGAACACTGAGCCCATCCATTTAGGTATTCTTGTCTGTCTGTGTGGCACTCACCCACCTCTCCACGATGCTCGTGTGCCACGCAAATTCCTAGCCCACAATCCGACCCAGACTCCCTCGCCTACTCAGCAAGCCAATCCATTAAGTCGCCCATTCTTTAGAGGTAGCAATTTAAGGAGAAAATTTAGAGCCCAAGTTGGGTTGGGTATGGATTACTAAAATTGTATTGCATAAAAAAACATCAATTTGGATCGGACAATTTTCGATCTGAACCCACCTGTTTGACTGACCTGGTCTTGTTCGAGTGACTCGATACTCAGTTCTTGGGGATAATCAATTGAGGGAAGGTTGGCTTTGTGTTTCGACTCATTAAGCATTGCATGAACTTGTCCTTGGCCAGGAAAGTTTTCAGCTCGTGACAGTTGCATGACCTTCGACTATCCCGACATAGGCGGAGATGTCCTTTCCGGTGAGGGGGCGGATTTGGTGCGAGGTATGGATACCCAAAAATTTTCTTTTAACAATCTTCAAAGCTCAAAACAAGATGCTGTTCCAAAAGAGAAGAGAAGAGGTAAGAGAAGAATATACTAGGAATCGACAAGAACGCCCAAGGTATTCGCCCCCTTCCCAGAAATCTTTGTCAATGAGGGAATGAAATTAGAAATCTTCAAGAGATCCGATTATCCCTCTCTTAGATGCGCTCGACACCTGAAAAATGAAATTTGCTATCCAATTAGTACGGGTAATGAGTATTTCCAAATATTCATCGGTACGATAGAAGAGGGAAAATGGGGAATAAGGAGAATCTAGATCCAAGCCATCTAATCATGAAGTCCTGGTTGGGGACATCTGGTTGGACAAAGATGAGACAAAAAGCCTCAAGTGACTTTGGGAAATGGTACACTTCCTCTTGTTTATTCCCTGTACACGAAGACATACGCAAGTGGCCAATTAGAACATCATTTTTTAAAATCGAAGTTGGATAATGAAGTCATGAGATTCCGCATTAGACGGCCAAGGAATAACTCTTTTTGACTTCCCCCTTATAGATCTCTTGTCATTACTCCGGCAGCATCATCTCAACAACCCCCCCTTGGCATCAAACTCATCATCGCAATCATCATTGTCTAATTAGTGCTCCTCCTCAGTTTTAACCCATTTTTCTAATAGGTGGTTCTCCATAATTTTTTTCCCTAATAGCACCAGATGAAATTGAAATTATTCGGGTGCTATCATATCATATGAAATAAAGCGTCCGATGTCTTGTCAAATAGTCAGCCATTGCGACTGGTAGTGTTCTTAACAAATTTCACACGTCATATTAGATTAAGACTTTCCGGTAGTTGAAGCGAACCCCCACCACCCGCGTCTAGCTTAAACAATACGCCTAACTAATTGGGTTAGATACCCCAAATCAAGTTAAGGCTTTGAGCATGAATTCAGTAGGGTGAGCCCGCATCATTAGTACGGGCTTATCAGCACTAAACATGAAAATAGAAATCGATTTAATCCGTCAGTGCCTAAGTTAGATATTCAAATAAATATAAATACATACATACATACGTGTATATATATATATATTCATGGGCAAATGCCATTTAGTCGATTGATTGACTCCTACTCCATTTCCTTTTTAGTTTTTAATAATTGGATTCACACGATCGACAAGAAATATCCCTTGCCACTAGAACTTCATAACCTAAATAATTAAATTAATATATTTGATTAGAGAAAGTGAAGTGAATATGTCTGCCACCAATCTCCTCCATTGCCTAATTAACTAACGGGGAAGCAGTAATTTGTGTAGGTGCCTACCTCACGTGCCATATGTTTCCGGCATACATCGACCCCACCTTTTGTTTTTGGTCTGAACATCGACCCCACCTTGCACACCAAATATATGAAAGAAAGACAAAAAGCAGAACATGCAATGGCGAATCCGTAATTTCAACCCCAAGCACTAAACCAAATATTCATTTCCCTCCATTGTTATATATATGTATATAAGCCCGATCGATTCCACATTGTCTTCCTCACCATAGTCTGTAATTTTGTATCCCCCAAGCAAGCGCTAGTTCCAAAGCTTGTCACTTTGCAAAGCAGTATGCAAGCCAATACGACATGCCACATAAGTCCAACCAAATTACTCCCTATACCCCCAAGGCATGACCGGATTCCGGCGGGCCGAGCCCTCGCCGCGGCCGCCAGTCATGTCCCCCAAGCCATCTCGATCTCCACCTTGGAGGGTCGCTCCATGGGTGTCTCCGTGGCGGAGGTGGAAGAAGATTGGGTGGCCGCGTTCTGGGACTACCAGTTCCTCTTTGTGTCACAGCGATCTGAGGCCGCCAAGCCCGTCGTGCTCCAGGCGGTGGACGGGGCGGTGCCGCCCGACTTCCCCTCAGGGACGTATTACCTGGTCGGCCCGGGGCTCTTCGCCGACGACCATGGGTCCACGGTACACCCTCTCGACGGGCATGGCTACCTGAGGGGCTTCGTCTTCGGCGGGCCTGCCAAGGGCAAGGAGGTCGGGTTCATGGCCCGGTACGTGAAGACCGAGGCCCAGGTCGAGGAGCACGACCCGGTGAGCGACACGTGGCGGTTCACGCACCGGGGACCCTTCTCGGTGCTCAAGGGCGGGAGGAAGGTCGGCAACACCAAAGTGATGAAGAACGTTGCCAACACCAGCGTGGTGAAGTGGGGAGGGAAGCTGCTGTGCCTCTGGGAGGGCGGTGACCCGTACGAGATCGAGCCCAGGTCATTGAACACGGTGGGGAAGCTCGAGATGATCGACGGTCGTGGCGAGCCGGAGCACGGTGGCGTCGGCGATGTGTGGGACGTCGCCGCTAGCTTTTTGAAGCCCATCTTATATGGCACGTCAAAATATATTCGTGGACTATATGTTATCTTTCTCTAGGTGAGTTGCTTTCCATGTTTAAACGTAAGTTTTGAAATGCAGGAGTATTCAAGATGCCGGCGAAGAGAATGTTGTCACATTATAAAGTGGACGCAAGGAAAGATAGGCTTCTCACTTTGTCGTGCAACGCTGAGGACATGCTGTTGCCCCGTAGTAACTTCACCTTTTATGGTAATTAATTCTCATTTGATTCGTTTTCCATTCACTAACATTAGTCAAGTCAAAAATTTTGAATATCCCGCGTTATGGAAAAAAAAAAAAAGTGAAACGGGATTATCTTCGATGCCCAAAAGCTAAATAAAAGTATACCCTTTTCACTACGGATGACATGTACTTTTTTTGCAACCATAGAATTTGACTCGAATTTCAAGCTGCTACAGAAGAAGGAATTCAACATCCCCGATCATCTAATGATTCATGATTGGGCTTTCACGGATACTCACTACATAATATATGGGAATCGCATCAAGCTTGACGTTCCAGGTAATGTTATAAGAATTTAAATATTGAATTATGCATTCATCTAATAATTTTCATTTTTAAAATAATAATTAGTAGAGTAAAAAATCTTATATTGCATTGAGTTCCAATCATTTCGAACTCCTTATTTGCCACTCTTATTGTATATTTCAACGCTTTGTATTTAAAATAACTGGTCATGCTCTCGATTAAGTTTTTACAATTTCCATCAAAAAGAAAAGGTGGGTTCGTCACTTCGTGAGCAATAGTAATTTTTCTGCTTTGTAAAAGGCCACCATAAATTGAATTGATGATCATAAGATGATAATTTGTTATTTTTGGGCAAAATGACAATTTCTTTTTTCCTTTTTTTTTTCTGTTTAAATTGGAATTTCGTGCAGGGTCGATAAGTGCAGTGTGCGGAATATCACCGATGATATCGGCACTATCAGTGGATCCCAGCAAATCGACGTCCCCGATCTATCTTCTTCCGAGATTACAGAACGAGAGCCAGAACGGAAGAGATTGGAGGTCCGCCATTGAAGTGCCTGCGCAGCTTTGGCTTCTGCATTTCGGCAACGCCTTCGAGGCCGTGGACGACGAGGAGGGAGGGACGAGGGAGATACGGTTGCAGGCCTGCGTCTGTTCTTACGAATGGTTCAATTTCCACAAGCTCTTTGGTGGGTAATACATATGAATTAATCAAGGAGTGATGATATATATGTGTCGGTGCAATCGCTTGAGCTAAACTGGCTGAACCCTAGTCAGTATGTTTATTGCAATTCTTGCATAATCATGTGGTGGTGGGTGCAAAAAATGCTCCTTCTTCCCCCTTATCATCGGTTGATTTTAGGGGTGAGCACTGGATCCGGTTTAAACCAAAAAACCAGACCGGACCGGTTGTTGAAGGCGGTTTCTAGCGAGACCCGTTTTGGTTCTAGGTCCCGCAAACCTAGAATTGGGCCGGAACTAGTTGGGTTCCCAATTTCAAGGAGAATTGTTAGTTGTACCTGAGAACAAATTTTAAAGCATCTTTCAAAAAAAGATTTTAAAAAAAAAATGAAGAAAGTTTGCTCTCATCAATAGTTGAATTGCCAAAACCGGCCGTATCAAAAACTGACAGTTCCAAAACCAATCTGTTCGATTTCCAATTCTAATCTTTGGGAATTGGGGTCACAGACTCACAGGTCATCCCTAGTTGATAAAAAGATCATTTGCTAGACTTGAACATTAAGTTTGTTCTAGGTATACTTTCAATTTCGTCCTAGTATATTTGGGCAGGATTTAATTTTATATTTTTGGCCATGACAGGATATAATTGGCAGAGTGGTAAATTGGATCCTTCCATCATGAATGTCAAACAAGATGGGAAGGCCTTGTTGCCTCATCTGGTTCAGGTGATCTCTTATTACCCAACACATACATTCTTGCATCATCGCATGTACTTGCTGTTGCATCTATGTTGTAGTATCAATCTTCCTAAAAGAGGAAAAAAGGATGAATTTTGGGATTCTGTACGTACTCTCACTACTTCAGGGCTTGCATAATGCAGGTGTCCATCGACATCGACGCCGAAGGGGATTGCCGAAAGTGCTCCGTGGAGCCTCTCAACAACTGGACGCGGCCTACGGATTTCCCCGTGATAAATCCGGATTTTTCAGGGAGGAAAAACAAGTACATATACGGCGGCACAACCTCCGGTACCCGTCCTGCACTCCCGCATTTCCCATTCGACTCTGTCGTGAAGCTCAATTTGTCCGATGGGTCCAGCAGCACATGGTCGACCAGGAACCGCAGATTCATCGGCGAGCCGATTTTCGTCCCAAAAGGAACCGGAGAAGACGACGGGTACATTCTTGTGGTCGAGGTATATGACTTAACACGACTACGGCATATTTAGTGCATTACAATCGTTGCTATTGCTAACGAGAATCGTGTAACCTGTCCCGCTTCTGTGTTGCAGTATGCAGTCTCGATTCAGAGATGCTATCTAGTCATTTTGAATCCGAAGAGGATCGGAGAAGCCGACGCTCTGGCCGCGCGACTCGAAGTGCCTAAAGAGTTGAACTTCCCTCTGGGATTTCACGGTTTCTGGGACGTCAACAGTTGACCTGTACATACACCGTAATCCCATATTCATCAATACTGGATATGAACGTATTCTTGGTTTTGGGAATGCATTTGCTAGCCTTTCTGCTCTAGACTTCGGGCCGGTTTGTTGCCATGCTATATCCACTGTCCACACTAGTATAAATTGCTAGTTATGGAAACACAGATTGATGTTCCTAACCAGGAAAATCGAAAATGGGAAAAGGTAACTTCTCTCGTCGGTCCAAGTCCGTCATGCCGCGGTTTCATTAGTCAATGCCAGCCGCTACCACCAGACAAACAACAAGCAACCGCACGTAAATGGATCTAAAGATAATTTAAATATGACTTGACCATCAGTAGAAACATAACACTTTCATAACACTAGCCAAAACTAGATAAAACCCCAACTAGCACGAACGCTGCAGGTGATTCTGTCCATCTAAAACTCGAGTCAAAGAATGGACCTCAACAATTTGGCGAAGCCTTTATATTCCAATTGAGAATGACGTTTTCTGACTAATTTCAGCCGCCACCATGGGTTGTCTCATTTCGAATCCCAGTTATTGCCACTTCACACATGTAACTTATCGGAGATGGAAAAAGATGGAAGCAATCAGATTCAGGTGAAGGCTTCTCGCACTTTTGTTGGGAGGTCTAGGTCAGGTTCAAGTTCACTGAGAGGTGAAAAGTATTGATCCACCAGGTCTTCTGAAACTTTATCCAAGCTCGGAGGATCCCACTGCAATTTCACAATCCAGAAAGAATTACACCTAATGAGATAACTTGGCCAAAAATTATAGATTTTGATGTTTAACCCCCCAAATACCAGATGACATCAAAGTTACATGCATGTTCTAGTATCAATATGTTCAATTATTGAGTTAAATGGAATCTAATCAACCCACTTAGCTCCACAGGTGAAACATTTAAAAATGCAGGATGGAAAAGAATACCTTCGGTGCTAAGTCCTTGTCCACCACTCGTGCCCGAACCCCCTGTAAGGAAACCATCACGAAAGCAACTCCTTAAAGATCATGTGTTCAGACATGGAGAAAGACAATCTTCACCTCACCTCACAAAAGTCATGAGAAATTTGCTTAGATATTCCTTGTAGGGACATGCGGTACTCACGAGCCAAGCACTGGTCAAGTGTTTGGAACCTCCCTTCTCGTACCTAAAGCACTAGACTACTTTAGGGATCAAATGAAGAAATGCTTGCAAACAGGAAAGACAACTAAGATGCTTAAGAGGACTCACAGATCTCAAAGAAACCTTCAAGCTCAATGGAGAAGCTTCTTTAAGTCTCCTAAGGGCGGAATTGCACCATGAATCCTTCAGTCCAGCTGTTTGGCTTTCCTGAATGACAATGTGACACCAAAGCGATTTTAGAGTCTCCTACATTAAGCACACCAAGAAAGGGAAAGTAATTGTACAATTACTTTGCAAAAGGAGTTAATTTATTTTTATTTTTTTTCAAATTGAAGCTGGCTTAATGAGTAATGTAAAAGATTTGGTCAGAACCCACTTATCCAGGAAGAAGAACTAAACCAGCATATTAGAACACTCATTCAGTAGAGTATGCATAAAAAATCCCAGGACTGCTTATGCACGTGAAGGCAAAGTTAACATATATGGATCACGCTAATGCAGCATGCAGATAACTATCCTGTAGTAAGCTCTTAATCATTAATCATCCATCAGGCATAGTGTCTTACTAAGGCATCAATAATCTCTTCAACCGTCTCGTGACCAAAACATTTATCAACCAACTCTATCCTTCAACATTAAACAAGAGAAGATTAAGCAGAATATTGACATCAGTATTTAAAATTCACAGGATCAAAAGATTAAGAAATGAATGAGAAAACAGAAGTATAACACAAGTCCCAAGTGTTTTTAAGTAGACATATCATATTATCTTCAGTGGAAAGAGCACCAACTTGTGAACTACACTCATCTTATCTGGACAGACAAGGTCTCCATATTTTTCCAGCATACTCTCAATCACTGATGGATCATCTGTAACTAATTTCCCCAGTTGTTCTTCTATTAAGGGAAGTTTCTGCAGCATGACATGGAGAACAGAACTTAATTCAGCAATAGATCCTAAATTGAGGAGCCACCAATGAGTAATGAATTGTAAAGGTGATTAACCGCATCAAGGGTATAGTGGGTAGCAAGGCCGCAGGCAATCATTTCAGCGCCAGTAAGTTTCTCTCCCGTGAGACCCAAATATTCTCCTACAAAAACAAGTGCATTTTATTTAAGAATAGAAGGTAAACAGTGGTAGGCACCTATCAAATTATTAAATGACCAAAGGAAAGATTCTTCCACAAAACATAGTAAATAAAAACACTGGATTTCCTTGAAGGGCATATAGATAGTGCTATACGATGTCAAATATTATCTTCACCTAAGGGTTGAATTTGCGAGAAGAATGGAAGCTACTGCAAAATACCTAAATGACCAGGTAAACGTGAGAGGTAAAAGGAGGCTCCAGCATCGGGGTGGAACCCAATAAGAGTCTCCGGTGTGGCAAAGACCTGCAATATAAGCTAATTCAACATCCAAGAACACGTGAACCACAAATATACCACGAAAGTAGATAGAGCACTCATGACAATTTTGTATGCTAGATACAGAATATTCATTCTACTCCGCAAGAATTAAAGGGATTAAGTAAGGGTGTGCAAAACAGACCGCCTGAACCGGAAGCTACCTGAACCAAACCGAACTGACCGATTTGGTCCGGTTCCCGAAAGTGTTGGTCCTTCCCGGTTCCTAAAAGTAGAACTAGTGTCCGGGCAGTCCAGTTCCCAGTCCAAAAGGGGAATCAGACCAGACCAAACTGGACTAGACTGACTAAATATACTTTTTATCTTATTATTTCTTCAAAAAATATAGTAAAATATGAACTAAAACACTATTTTCGTCTGGTTTCAAGTAGTGGGAATAAAAGTAATGGGAAAAAAAGTAGTGGCAAAAAAAAAAAAAAAGTAACCATTTCCATTGGACTGGAATGGACAGGGATCCGATCACCTCTAGAATTAAGTAAGGAAAAAATAGATTTTGGTCAAAAGTGCATGTATTCAGTTCACTCCAACACTGGTAAGAATTATGGCACATCATCTTCCTTGGCCATTGAATATGGACAAGAAAAATGTCAATCCTCAAGAAGAGCAACCAATCAACTTTTTTTGAACTGCATGGACAATGTAGACCTCCAGTTTATCTTTGTTTGTTGCCACCCAACTCTTTAGCAAACTTCCTCAAACATCACTGGCTACAGCTTTAGTCAAATACCATGTGAGATAACAGTGTTGGCATCAATGTCCTATGGCATGTTCTTTTAGGAGCTCAATGAAAGTAGCTACAGAAAAATTGGGTCATTAAGTTGTGTCCGGAATATAAATAGATCTAACAGATCCTTAAAATTCATAAATGTGCAGAAGATCCAAAGGACAGACGGCCTGGTATGGAAGCTTGTGCAGACTTCAACTACTTTGCAGTATAGCACCCATTTCCCATTATACTATGCCGATCATCCACTGAATACTATTCCATGCAAAACCAACCATTTTTGCAATCCTTGTGCAAGGATTCATCCTAAAGAATATTACAAGTAATTTCTTCCAACCAATGTTCTAATAACCAAACCAGGCAAGCTGGTTCAACCATTTAGACAGGAAACTTGCTCCCAGTATACTCCAGGTTGACCTTTCCAGATGATTAAAGGCTGTAATACCCTGGCATTGACTGAAATGCAGTAAAACCAGCCAAAACCGTCTCAATCTGAATTCTGAAAAGTGCAACTTGAAGCTTTGTGCATGTGTCAAGCCTCAAAATTCCACTAACACATAGATAAATGCTATGCCTACAAACCACAAACATCTTTTTGCTAATACATGTAGTAGAGGCCATTGCAACCCAGTGATCGTTGCAAAATCAGATGCTATGTGCATCTGCCAGCTTCAGAAAGTGAAAAAAAAATGTGTAACTAATAATTATAACACTCATGTCAGCAACACAAAAAAGTGAACCTGCCAACATTACACAAAGCAAATTCCTCTCCTGGAAAATTAAGAAAATTAATATGAAGTGACCAAAGCTTCAAGATTTCCTAAAACGGTCATGCTCATGTACATATTCCAGCTCAATCAGACACAAAGTATCAAGAAAGCTAGTTCCTTGATTTATTTTATTTTGAAAAAGAATTGCAAGGAGGACATAAAACTCCAGTAAATCCTTTTCATAAGTACATCATCCATACAACTCATCAGGATAACATTTGGAACATCAATTACTTAAAAAGAAATTCAAATAAAAAATTCCAAGGACATGGACATTCAAGAGAGAAAGCAAGCATAGATTGTGAACATGACTATGATATTCAAAACATGGAAAAAAGCATAAATCAGAACAATGTTAAAAATACACAATATGAAGTGGAAATAAACAGCTAAGAGCTCCGAAAGATATACAGTTTTATCGGTCGCAACTCGAAATGTCCCTGGAATTGAAACTCCAGCACCACCTCCCATTGTGATGCCATTTAGCAGAGCCACCTAAATGGGATTAATGGATAAGTTCGAGCACAAAAACTTCTCACAATTGAGCTAAGACTAAACTTAAACTCGGCAAGCAAATTCTGGATCTAGCATATCCGCCCTACTCTTGGAACATCAAAGGCAAATTAAAATTAATAATAGCAACAAAAAGAGGAAATACAAACCCAAGAATTCATTGAGCCACTAGCTGCTGGTGCAAAAATAACAACTAACTGAATAGATCATCAAACTTGTGTATAGAATGCAACAAGGTCATTTGCATGGGGAAGAATTAGGCACACGATGCAACTACTATTTTTTATACAATTTAAACAAGAGTAGCTGCAACTTCAAGATGAGTTAATGTATTATTCCACTTCAGTCTGTTAGTGCCATTATAATCCAAAACTGTGAGCGTAGCAAAAGCCAGATATGACAAGAAACTATGCATGAACCAATGACATATGCCTGAAGCTTCTCAACTATATCCATCGAGGGGAACCGATACAGATCACAAAATCCTCAATAAGAAAGTCAATAATTAGTCTTCCGTTAACATAAAAAACTTCTTTCAGACTGGCAATGCTTCAAATAATATAATACAATATTTAAGCACATTTTTAACAAGAGAAAACAAAATAAATGAAAAACTTCTTTCAGACTGGCAATGCTCCAAATAATATAATACAATATTTAAGCACATTTTTAACAAGAGAAAACAAAATAAATGATATGTTAATCCTAGAATTAACAGGGTCTTTGACATAATGAATGTGTAATCATGACCTGTACTTCACCATACACTATACAGTTCGGTTACCTCTTGGCGCACCCCTCAACATGATCTTTTTTTTTTCTTCTAAATATTTATAGCTCTTAATACAATCTTGGACATCGTATCTTAGATTAGTAAAGCATCAATATGATTAGGAAAATCACATAAGATGACTTATGTATGATTCATAAGCTATGATCACACGAATATCAGATGGAATGCTGACATAATGGCATTCAGTGATACAAAACTTTCTCAACTTCAAATTATTATATTTAATGGGTGGGTAATCCTCTTGGTGCTGCTCGCCGAAGTTGCTCAACAGATAATCCTAATACAGAATGCATTCTCTCAAAAGTCCCCCCAATAGTTACCAGTCAAGCAGTAGACTTGAAACACTTGTATAAGGGAGACATGAATTGAAGGATAAACAGAAGAGCTAGCAAAGATATTTGCACCCAACCAAACCATAGTCACATCACATGATTAATAAGTTTGCATACTGCATCGCTGAAAACCTTTCTTCCCTTGCTCAATAAATGATGCCTACAGTATAACAAAAGTACTTTAGCTTTTTTCCTTGCATTGACACTAGCACAAGACCTCCACTATTGTACACTTAAAGTTTAACACATATTCGCAATCACCTTATTTCAAATTATTGCCCACCCTTCTGCACATAAGCCCACCAATTTTTAGTACCCAAATCATCTCATCCTTAATATTTCCCCCTTAAGCATTCTACTAAGGTTATCTTCCCTTGAATACTCTCACAAAGCATCCTTATCTCAAGTTCAGTCATATTTATATAAATGTTGGTATCTTACTGAACAATGCTTTGTCCTACACGACATAAGCAGGCTCCTCCTCTGCTCAACAGAAACTTCCTTTGCAAAATCTTCATCACATTCGTCCAGCTGATATCCCCATGAGAGACTTCATCATTTCTTCCGTCGGCCACAATTGTGAAAATCATCTAAATTCTTCATTCTTTTTAGACAGGTATTTAACTTTTTAGTTCTTGATTTCCGATTATTACTTCACTTCTCTTGCTTCTTTTGCTAAATTCACATCACACATGTTATGCTTTATGATTCTATTCCTTATTCAATTGGATAATACACCCCTCAAGCAGGCAGTAATCCTTAGAATTTCGTGTCTAATGTTCCCACTTTCTTAAAGCACAAAAATTAGCTAAGAAAGGATGATTAAATTAAACTGCTCCCTCTTAAACATGTAACACCTGCAACTTTTTTACAATATATGACAGGTGTCCAAGCCCAAGGAATCAAAATTTCCAATAATCCAAATCAAAAGAGCCAGTAGTTAGTTGAAAAAATGACATATCCATGTTCCCACAGTGAGCATATTTTACCCTTGTTTATGAAGTACCCAAGCAAGAAACAGTATTCAAGCATCTCACGTGGAAAATCTATATAAACAACCAGAGGATAAGTAGTAGATCAAGACACAACCCTAAAATCATAATGATAATCATGACAGACTTCAAAGACATTCAGTACTTACATGTGGCTTCAAATATGTACCTACAAAATATATAAAACTATATATTGTCTTAAAGAAGTCCTTGCAGTCCTCTATTTTTCCTGCATCAAGTTAAAAGTAGTCGATGAAATTATCAGGAAGTAGCATCATGAAAGACTACTTTTTTAAAGAATGGTTATAGAAATAAACAAGAGAAAAAACCATATATAATAGGAAAATCCGTTAAAGAAATCACTTCAAAGTACCATAAATATACAGATAACAAGAGAATAAACTGCAAAATGTAGATATCACAAAAAGTTCCCATTGTACATATACTGTCCCCCTCAAGTGAGATTCTAAAATATGCCAAAGGGTGAATCACAAATCTTGCAGCCAATGTTGTCAAAGGCAATTGCCAGGTCCACCTGACACTTGAGCTAATTAGTGCCATACCTACTTACTGTCCATGAAATCTCAGCAAGACAATTTTTTTTAAGCGCACGTGTTTTGGGCTAAGAACCAAGCAATAAGTTGCCAGCATTTTTAAGTTTTCCAGATACATAATCCAGATGACACCCAAATCTTTCACTTTCTCATCTATAGAATAGAGTACCTAAATAAAATGTTTAGCCTTTTCTTGGGAAAACCCCGAATAGTCTTCTGTTGTTTAGATAGTTGTGCACTGCAGCTCGGATAGTTTGAGATTCAACAGTTTAGTTCGTAAAGCATTCACTCGTTGCTCAAGAGTCCCTCAATTACTGATGTCAATATTAACCTTTCCCTCAGCTTCATTTTAGGCAAATGTAAGCATATTTCGTTTGCTTTCTCTAAGGAAGAAATGATCATACAAAAAGAACTTCGAAGCAGATGTAACTCGAAGCGGGCATAGTAGTAAAACATCAAAACGGGCATTACCTCTATTTATCAAGTGGTAGAGGCTAACAATATCGCCCCCGGCGCAAAATGCCCTGCCACTGCCCTTCACAAGTTCGACATCCAAACAATATCATTTCCTTTGAGGAACACCACAGCATCAATGAGAGTTCGTAATCTGTCGGGCATGAAAAGAGACCCACTACCTTCATCATCACGAAACCAATGTCCGGATCATCTTCCCAGTTCTTGTACAGCTTCTGCAACTTCGCACCCTGAAAACCCAGAAGAGCACACGTCACTACATCCATCGAAACGAATCGTCAACGAAGCGACTCGGCATATACACCGCAAAAAACGAGATTTTGAACATACGAACGCACCATTGCCGTGCTAAAAGCGTTGAGAACCGAAGGCCGATTGAGAATCGCCGTCCTCGAAGAACCGCTTCCCTCGACCAGCACCTGCCCACCAAGGAGAAGGAACCCGTTTCACCCGCTTCGCAGAATCGCCATCGAAACGTACGGAAAGTGAAAACCCAAGAACCGATAATCGATATACCGACTTGGCTTTCGAGACCATCGGCCGGCGCGGCGGCAGCGTCCGGCAGGGAAGAAGAGCGGCAGAAGCTCCTGCAATGGCGGAGGAAGCGGGGGCCGCGAGGATCGCCGGCGAGCGACGCGGCTGCTCTGAAGCGACGCATCTTTGGGCTTTGGCCTCTCGCTGCTGAGAGCTTTCCTTCCTTCCTTCCTTCCTGCCTCCTGCTCGGCCACTGAAGAACAAGAACAAATTCGTTTCAGCAAGTCGGGTGCATGATAACCAAAACTTCTCTTCTAGAAATACTTTTTCGTTTCAGACCTATTTCTGGAAGAGAGTTTTATTTCTGGGATAGATTTCTCTTCCAAAAATAAGTTTGGAATAAAAATTAGAAGTTCTATTTCTCTATTTTTGAAATAGAAATCAAAAATAAAAAATTTTCTCATCGTTCGTCAATCGATCCTTCATTCGTCGTCGCTAACTACTGTCTGTCGATCGCTCGCCACCGCCGCCGCCGCCGAGCACCGGCCCCGCCGTCGCTGCAGTCGATTGCTGGTCGCTCGCCGCTACTGCCATCGTCGGTTGCCGGTTGCCGATCGCCGCCGCCGCTGCCCTCCAGTCACTGATTGCTAGTTCACCATCGTCCAAAATGAAGAAATTTTATGTGTTATCAAACGGTTATTTTGTTTAGAAACTCTTCAGAAATAAAAATAGAAAAATCTATTTTTGTTAAACTATTTTTGGAATAGAATAGTTGTCATACACCCCCTCAATTTTTATTTTTTTGACCAAGGGAAGCTTTCGTGCGCCTCGCGGCGAAGAAATGCAGGGTGCCGGATCACCACCACGCACCGTAACACAGGTAAATCGCGCGTTTTTGCATTGAAGCAACGCGGACACGGAGTCTCAAACTCTTCCCCCTGTGGATGGGGTACCAAGCCTTAATCACGCGGACACGGAGTCTCGAACTCTTCCCCCTGCGGATGGGGTACCAAGCCTTAACCACGCGGCCACCGCGGGTGGTGGTCACCCCCTCAATGTTTGTGAGGAAGACGACGCTAACTAGGAGTGATGGGCCCACGGCTCGTGCCATGTCATCTTCCTCCGTGTTTTTTTCCGGTTCTGTCCTAAAAATTCGATTTCGCATGAAAATTATTTTCCTTTTCAAAAAATAAATCTTGTATAATTTGAAATAAGGATTTTTCACTAGAAATCATATAGCTTGTCACGAAAATATAATTAAATCATAAAATTTATAAAAAGCATAATCAAGTTATAAAACTTATCAAAATAAGACAATCAAATCATTTTATAACTTATCAAAATAGTACAATCAAGTCATTTTGTCCAATTACACTAAAGGGAAATGTTGACGTGATTTTTTTTTAATATTTTCTCTCATAAATGGCAATGACGTGGTTAAAACATGAACCATTAGGCTAAAACACCATTGTTTTGAATTTAATTCTAATTTTTTAACCTTAAAATTAATTAAAAAAAATATTTATAAAAAAAAACAAAAAAGTAGCAAAGGCCCTTGTTGGCAACGGCCCTTGCCGCTGCCCACCCTGTCACCAACAAGGGCTGACGAGGTCTTGGCAAGGGTTGACGAGGGCTTAGCAAGGGTTGACAAGGATCATCAGTGCCTCAGGAAGGGCCAAGCGATGCTCGCCCAACTGTGGTGGCCCTTAACAAGGGTTGATAGCCCTCTACATGGGCCGGCCACTCTCGCTTGCGATCGGCGAGGGTCACTAGCCCTAGTCGAGACCCTGGCAACAGGGGCAACAGCAAAGCCTTGCCTTTTAGCTTAATTTTTTTTCCTTTCTTTGTGTTTTTTGAAATACCTTTTTCTTTTATTTAATTAATATTTTGATTAAATAAATTATAATCTAAACCACATCATCGCCATGTTGGGAGAAAAAATATTTTTAATAAGCCACGTCGGCATTTTCTGTTAGTCTAAATAGACGAAGTTAATGGAATAACTCAATGACACTAATTTAACAAGTTTTATGACTTAATTATACTTTTTATAAATTTTAGGACTCAATTATACTTTCACAACAAGTTTTAGGATTTCTACTGCACATATCTCTTGAAATAATTACAAGTCTCAACATCTTTGTGGCTACGAATTTTTTTTTTTTCAATTTTTTAATTTCCATGAACGATACAAACAATCATTTTCATAATAAAATTACTTCTAACTTTAAATAATATTTTTGGTTGATACCATGAAAAAATCCCAAATTGATACATATGTGACGAATTTATTTCACACTGATTTTTTAACTATAAAAAACTCTAAATTGATGCATTTGTGATAAATTTATTCTCCGTTAGTTTTTGTTGAATTTTACTATCAAATTATTGAGATAGATGGCATGTGGCAATTAACAAATACACGAGTACTAATTTGTGGCTAATTTAATTGAAATTAATAGAGGATGAAATTGTTACAAATGTATCAATTTAGAGTTTTTAGTGATAAAAAAAAAATTCAATGGCTAAACAAGCAATTTCAGTTCTAGCCCCTAAGCTGCTGGTAATCCTCCTCTATTTTCATCTTTTTCTTTTACTATAGATAAAAAATAATTCAATTAACCACCGCCTGCGGTGGCCCAGTTGGATAAGGCTCCCATGATCCTTTGCGAAGAGGGGAGGAGTTCGAATCCCGCTGGCCGCACGGGATCTTAAGCGCGACGTCGGGGTGGTGGGTCCTCCGCTAGCGTCGCCCCAGGGTTTACCTGCCGGCTGTACGGGGTTCCCTAGGCATCAAAAAAAAAAATAATAATAATAATTCAATAAGGTTGTGCTTTACAACAAGAAAGGGTCATTTAGGTTCTTTGCCTCCTAGCTAGACGCCATTCAATTGTATTCCTTTAGGTTTCTTGTGGACTTCATTTCTGTTTCTTGTTTTGGGCTTCTCGGAGTTGCTTCTGAACAGGCACTACCTAATGATAGGACCGTGATATTTATATATATATACAGCATGATCCTGCAAATAAAGTGTTCTTTATCTCGATAAGAAATGGATTACACCGAGCTCTTGGAGAAAGCTATCGTCGTTTCGTCCTCAGTTGCTTTGTTCTGCAATGTCATCAAACATATTTGGAGTTCCACGAAAATGGAAAAGGAGCCAGTGAAAGTACTGGTTACCGGCGCGGCAGGCACGTTTTCACTTCAATTGATCACCTCCATTTTCTCTTATCAGATGTTTGCTATCAGATTTAGTGCTCAGATGGTTGGTCAATGTCGAATCTTGCATAATGTTCAACTGCATGGATTCGTTGTTAAGAGTTGAAGTTACAGTTCCATCAATTTAGAAGGTCGACTAACAGTGAAAGCATGGGTTCTCCTTTGAATTCATGCCCGTTGCCATGATTTTAACCGAGCTTCCCATTTTGCTTCCACAGGACAAATCGGCTATGCCCTCATACCTATGATTGCTAGGGGAGTCATGTTAGGACCTGATCAGCCTGTGATTATTCACATGCTCGATATCGAACCAGCAGCTGAGGCCTTGCATGGCGTGGAGATGGAGCTGATCGACGGCGCCTTTCCTCTGCTCAGAGGCAAATCTCTTGAAGTCCATTGCTCATCTTACGTGGACCTGAAATTTGGTTGTAATCAGTATCTAAATAGTTGCTTTACCATGTGTCGTTTATCAGGTGTCGTGGCCACCACGGATGTCGCCGAAGCTTGCAGCGACGTAAATATAGCTATCATGCTGGGCGGCATACCACGCACAGAAGGCATGGAGAGGAAGGATGTCATGTCTAAGAACGTCTCGATTTACAAGGTTCAAGCGTTGGCCTTGGAGCAGCATGCTGCTGATGATTGCAAGGTGAGACAGATTGGACTAATTTCACTTCTCAGGTTAAAGGGCAAATTCCTCTCCTTTCCTATAGAGGAACACGTAAAAGTTCCTGCTTTTCTCTAGTACGAAGTTTCTTTTTTGCTTGTATTCGGCAGGTTCTAGTGGTTGCCAACCCTGCAAACACGAATGCGCTGATCCTGAAAAAGTTTGCTCCTTCGATCCCGGAGAAGAACATCACCTGTCTCACGAGACTCGATCACAACAGGGCGCTGGGCCAAATAGCTGAAAAGCTGCAGGTGGACGTGAGCGATGTCAAGAATGTCATCCTCTGGGGAAACCACTCGTCGACTCAATATCCAGACGTTAATCACGCCACCGTCACCACCAGCAGTGGCAAGATATCTGTCAGAGATCTCATTGCCGACGACAAATGGTAGCTCAAGTTCTATTGATAACGCAATTTTCGATACTACAGACCTATAGCCTGTCATCAAGTCACATTTCTCTGCAATTAAGCCTCATTCTGGTTTGTTTCCATGCATTGCCAATACATGACCAGTTGATTAGTTGAAATGAAAACAGGCTATGTATGCGAGACGGTGTTGCGCTCGTAATACCTGATTTTGCTCCACTCTGTTAGATTTGTAGCTCACTCCAGGTGCATAGCATTCGCCAAAATTGAAGAGCTGTTAATGTGACTCTTCGATCTTCTGTCATCTTTTTTACTTAGGTTGAATACGGAGTTCATTAATACCGTTCAACAGCGTGGCGCTGCAATCATCAAGGCTCGGAAACATTCGAGCGCACTTTCTGCTGCGAGCGCCGTTTGTGACCAGATACATGATTGGGTGCTCGGCACACCAGAGGTATCCAAAATTGTCAAGTGGTCAACACGATCCGATGTCTTGAAATTATTTTGCATACCGTTTGATGAGTTCGCTCAATCTCTTGAAATTGTATGAAACAGGGAACATGGGTTTCCATGGGAGTCTGCTCGGATGGTTCTTATGAAATCACACCAGGCCTCATCTACTCTTTTCCCGTCACATGTCAGAATGGAAAATGGTCGATCGTTCAAGGTACAGTTCCATCGTCCTCTTCCTCGGCAATTTGTATCGAACATGGATGTAGCGTGCCTCACGCAAGGGCACATTTGTTCACATCAACGCATCATCATACAATTTGCGATTTCAAGATAGGCATTAAAAGAGCATGCAAATAAAGAACCGCTATACACATGCAAAAACCTCATCGGAGCCAACTGCATCTTGTACCTTATCAAAATCATGGTGATGAGTTGTTAGTTGCGAGACACTGTTTTGGCAATTTGAATATGTTTAGTACTTATACAGAAACCGGTTACTTAAAATGTGCAGGGCTTAAGATTGATGAGTTCTCGAGGGCGAAGATGAATGCCACAGCACATGAGCTTATCGAGGAGAAGTCACTGGCCGATTTATGTCTCGGCTGATTCTGCATCCTTTCTAGCGCGTGATGAAGTGTGATCATCTTATGTTCTATGGTTCAGCTGCTTTGGACCATGACTAAACATGCCAAACTCCCGTTTATTGCACAGTTCGCTGAAATTAGTACATGAAATACTTTCAAATTGAAGTTGCCCCTTGCAATCGCCCTTGTCACTATTCTATGATCTTTGTTACTAAACTAGATGAACAACTGATCTTTGCTTCGCGTACTACATCTACCGATTGTTTGATCTAACAAACTGAGGAATGAGACCATCGTTCACGCACAAAAGCGATTGAATGTGCAACCTCTGAGCTCACAAAACCGGGCTGGGAACCACAAATGTTAGAGAGAGAGAGAGACAGACAGACAGACAGAGACAGTATGTTCAGTTAAACTTGTTACATAAGATCAGACATGAAAGCCACACAAACACCCTATTGATCATCAGAAGGCAGATCTTGCAAAACACACGCTTTTGACATCTGCGTTTCTGTCTAAGACGTTCAAACACGAGCTAAGACTGGACTAAGGAAAATATGAATCACAGAAAGAGAACTACAGAAGAAAACACAAGAAACCATCTGAAAATGCCTGAATCCACCTAAATCAGCAGTTCGCACGCTACCGTTAAAACCCTCAAGCATGGTCTTACACACCCAACGTTGTCTAACATCAACATTCCTCCCCACCTGGCTCATTGCGAACTCCAGACAATGGGACCGGCCAGAGCACACTCGCTGGAGAGCGTGCAAAACCCAGACAGCCCAAACCTGATCCCGCCGAAGAATTCAGGGCTTGGCAAGGCGCCTCCCATGCCTGGGCCCAGGAAGTAGTACCCACCAACGTCTCCGTAGATGTTCTGAGGGTGAACGACCTTGTCCTTGCTCTTCAGCATCCGAGCTCCCTCAACATTGACGTTGCATGCAAGAGACAGGCACAAGAGCAATGCTTAGCAAACAAGTGACGACGACGATCTCTTCTTCTCCGTAGTAGTGTTGATGTTGCCGTTTATGAGACTAGTGAACGAGGGTTTGTGGCATTGCGTGTCTGATTGAGTGTGCGACGTGAGCAATTTGCTTCAGAAGAAAGGACTTAACATGGCCCCTGTTTCTGTAGTAGTGTCTTGGCATTCTAATTCAAGTAAGAGAGGATATCTTCAAAAATGTCATGGTTGGGGCCCTTTTTCAGGAATAACGACGTTCGTTCATTTGGAAATCAAGGGTTGTGCCAAAATTAATGAACTTAGTCTCTCAACTATATATTTCCAAGTGGCCCAAAGGGTTTATACACATACTTTGACAAAGTACATTTGTTTTGCTGAAATTGAGTGACTCAGAATATATTTTTCTAAAAATAATCTCTTCTATCACTTATAGAAATGAACAAACAAAAAATATTTTCATTGTCTACGAAATGTTTAGACAATTTTTTCCTTGGTACTAGGACCTTCTTCTATTTGGTAATATGGGCATAGATTCTCATGCTAAACTCAATTAAGGGGGGTCTGCACTAAGCACTTGGCCTCAAGCTGATTATGATGACCACAAATTCTATTGTAAACGACTGTGGTTGCTGGGTTATTCTAAAATCAGAATATTGAAGCACAAGAGACAGTAGTGACAAAGAGGTCTTAAGAACAAAACCTTCCTCTTTGGACGGAGAACGTGGATTCTAGGATCCATCTGCCAGAGCCTTCTTCATTTAGTTATTCTGTCTTCCTGTTTCTCTGTTTTCATGTGTGTTTTTCTTGATGCTAACATTGAAAAATTAAGTTCACCTTTCACTAGTGTGAAACTGGGTCAATCTCTATGGTTTCTGCCTGAAACTTTTTGTCTTCTATGGCAAGACGAGTACGTGCTTTAACTGGTAAGATGTTTTGAGCATGAAGAAGAGACAAGCAGAACGTTTGTGAAAAGAAGCAGTCCCCGAGGATTTTGCAGAATATTGTGCATTAGGTAGTGATCCTATTCATCAACACTTATTCGATAGGAAACTCTGTCGATGCTCCCATTTGATGGCTTATTTGCATAAAATTGTAGTTCTTGACGTATTTCTATCTCTTCTCCTTTTTCTTGTTTTTTATGATCTCTTCTTGGTCAAGGTCGAATCCCGCAGATGTCTTATTGTGGGCTGGGGAGCAAATTATGACAGGACATCCTCGGTGAAAGTGAGGATATCTCCTTGGAGCTCCTCGGTCCTCTTCTTGCTAGCGATCTAAAAGAAAATAAGGTGATTGTCTTGTTCTTTTCTGCCATTTCAGTGTGGTTTCTGTTTGCTTTAGTTTTTAATAGGGTGTATAATGTCATTTAAATGTCGCAACTTCATGTTGGAAGCTTGGAGAGAGGGTCATCACCAGCCGTGCAGCTAAGCTTGGACCTCTTCTTCATGGAGTAGTACAATCCGGTGGCACCAGTGTGGATGATTACTCTCCTGTTGTGGCTTCTGTATGTGAAAATGAGCCAACTATGGAGAATAATCATGCCAATGGTTTTTCACAACCAGTGGCGCATCTCTTGATCTTTATAGAACCCTATCCTTTCTGTTTACGCTGAGCTCAATGGTATTGCTTCTGACTTTCCATCCTTCCTTTGAATAAGTTTCTAGATGAAATGAACTTCGATGCCCACCTTTTATTGTCTTCTCCTATAAAGATTTTTCCATAGACTATGATAAGCTGCTGAAATTTTTTGAAAGTTTCACTCTGGCTAATCCATTTCATTGCTGTTCTTTGGATGGTGTATATACAATGCTTTGCCATACGAAAGCTAATTCTTGCTTTCTTGAAGTTGTCTTCATGTCTAGCTTTGCTCATCTTTCTGTCGTTCATGTATCAGTTCCCTCCGTACTAAACTGATTGGGACAGTAGCGAGAAGTGAGGTGAACCTTGCTTCAGGTCTTTGGCATGGTTGATGACGATTGTATATGTTGTTACATTAATTGGACTATTTCAATTTTGAGGTGTTGCTATGACATAATAGGTGGACGTATGAGCCAGAAAAGACTTCGGACGAAAAAAAGAAAGAAAGGTAAAAGACTTTAGACCAATAAAATAGAAGTTCAATAGAGAAGCATTTCATAGCGTACCTTTCTCCAGCACATCCCTCCAGGGTTTGGCTGTTAACAATCAATCCCTCATGCAATACAGTTTTCTTTCTACTTCTCCATTCCAGTTGGCTTTCTCTCTATATCTGTTAGTCCTTCCGTTTGTTTTCTTTTCCCCTTGGCTGAACTGGACCTATTAAATAGCTGAACAGAACCATTTTTCTCACGTTCAAAAGGCTTTCCCTCAGGTGGCTCATGGGGCCGTTTGTTCCCCTGGAGAAGTTGTTCCTGATCTGGATAGTGTTCCTGGATCGAACACGAGTGATGCTGCTGCCTTCTTTTCCCCAGTCATACTGTTCCTGTTGCTAAAACTAGCACAGACAAGGCTGATTCTGCAGATTCCGAGGGTCCAATTAAGCTGGAAATGGACTTGAGGCACTTCCAAAGAAAAGGGAATGGAAACCAAACAAGTTGATGAACCCTGACGAAGGGCACGACCTCTCTTGGCCATATTTAGACTTAAGAGAGGCAAAAATCCGGTTGTAGAAGGGTCCTTGGGAATGGACATGGATCTTTGAGCTGCCTCTTAAGTTTCTTCGAGAAGGAGAAGACTACAGCAAAAGGCAAATGTTGAGCCAGATGCAAGTGAGAGCACTGTCGCTCGGGATGAGGGAGCTCTGGTACCAGGTGATCTTGCCATGGTGGGGGGGAAGGATGAGCAATTTTAACGATGCCTTATCAGAGGTACGTTTGTAATTTTTGCAGTATAATCCGATCATGTTAATTGGTACGATGCTATACTTCTATTATCTTTTCTATTTTACAAAGTCTTCCCTTTCCTTCGATTAACATACTGAAGCGTTTCAAAAATGTTTCCATAGAACATTTCTGATACTCTGACCAAAAAAATAAAATGAAATGAAACATTTCTGAGACAATCATCAAACAGTATCGGAAGTGCTTCTCTTTTTCTTTGTGCTGTTAGCATCGTCTCTCTCCATGATTTGCCCTTTTTCCAAGTCAGAAACAGAATCCATCAAGATAATCACACGTCGAAATAAACCAAAACCATTCTCACTTATCCTTGCAACAGTCAGAAGCTCTCCATGTGACATGCTTCCTAGGCCTCTCCCCTGGATCTCCAGCAAACTAGCATGTACAAACATACCGGGGAAGACACTGAAAGTTGGCAATCATACAAATGTAACGCCGGAAAATAGATGTGTCGGGACTGACAAGTAACTAATTAAATCCAATATCTAACGCACTAGACTTCTTCTGACCATCGAGATCGCATCAATATCCTGCATCTTTGGGGCAGTCAACCCCTCGACATTATCCAGTGCTGCCTCAGCCAAGACACATATGGTCTCTGCTACAGAACACCTAAGGGGGATATCTGGCCTACGGGCAAGTCCTCAGCACTTTGACAATTCATCGAGACTCCCAGTCCTTCAATTTCTTGCTTCCTTTGGGTTTCTCTATAGGAGCATTCAGTCCGGCCATCTTCGCATTGTACTTCGCCCTGAGAGGGTCATTGTAGGTCCAACTGCATCACAAGCAAACATCAAATTAAGTTCCTCCTATCGTCATCACGAATCCGTAATAAATTGTTAACTCTTTGAACTTCCTGTCCCAGGTAACATACTGGAAACAAGACGGAATGCCATGTTCATAGAAAGATGGCATCAATAGAATCAAAACAAACTTCTCTATGGATTAATGATTTTTCAAATGTCCAGACCAAATAAAGGCACTTCTTTTCTTCCATGAAGGACTCAGGAATGAGAAAATGAGTTCTCGCATACAATTCCACTCGAACAACATTCTAAAACCTAAATATTTTGTAACAAAATTAAGCAGACCAATGAGTAAATTCACCATGTGTCATATGAACAGCTGCAAGTTATTTCATAAAACAATGACAATATAAATTAATAATCACAACAAGCATAATGTCCAGTTAACATTGTTGTAAACACCCTCCATAGCCATCAAATTACTATTAATGCACTTCAATCTCAATTATGCAAACAAGAGAGGAGCACACAAGGTGCGGATGCGTAAGGAAGAGAAATAGGAGAGCTGTATCAGAGTGAAAAAATCAATAGATAAGTAAGACTTACGGATTGTTCCAATCAGTTGTATCTTCATTAACAAGATGCGTCCACTTTGTCCTTCCACTCCGACCAAAGTGCTTGACTTGCATGACTTTTGGCAAAATAGTTTTATCCATTTTATCCTCGCCAGTTGGAGCAGAGAAATCACGGCTGTAAATGTAATCCGATCCAGCTGTTCCAGCATGGTCATCGACTTCTGACTGGAAGAAGGCACCCTTGTGGTAATACTTCTGCATGAACCTCCATTTCTGCTTTGGTGCCGAAGAAGGTCTGGGATTCTTCCTTTCCCACTCCCTCCTTTCCTCCTCTGTCATGTTTCTCACCTTCTCAATCTCTTCCTTCGCCTTTAACATCGCTTCACGGTCCTCTCTATCCCTCTTGATCCTTGCAATCTCTCTTGCTTTCCAAGCTTCATACTCTTCCGCCTCATTGAGCTCATCATCAGTGTCCACGTCAGCGATGTTCGCCTCCATTTCCAGATTCTTTTGGATTTCTTCGTCTTTCCGGATCTCCTCAACCACAATCTGCTTCGTCTCAATCTTTCTCTCCTCTTGTCTCCTCTTCATTAGCTCCTCAATGGCTCTTTCTTCTGCCTCAAGCCGCTGTCTTTCAGCTATAGTATCCCTCTCCGACTTAACGACAAAGACTGGCTTCACCATGGCAATACCTTTCGTCTCTTCTTCTGAGTCCGTCTCATACTCAGATTCCTCTTCTTCCTCCTCCTCTTCCTCCTCCTCCTCCTCTTCGGGAAGGAGTGCCGCCTCTTCATGTTCCCTCAGAAGCAACTTCTCCCTTATCTTTCTTCTCCGTTCTTCTAAAGCCTCTGCATCCTCTTCTTCTGCTTCCAGACCCTCCTGTCTTCTGTTTTCCTCTTCAATGGTAGAAACGATCTCAGCTTGTCGAATGCGACGATGATCAGCTCTGATTTCATCACGGTTATCTATCCTGCTCTCGGCCAAACGCCGCAACCTGGGATCATCTTTCTTGCCAATACCTGAATCTTCATGAGCAGGAAAAGCTTTGTCCAGGGCAACTGCCCTTGCCATCCTGATATCCCCATCTTCATCAGCTTCATCTGCCCACTCAGGAACTTTACCAGGCCAATACCGTTTGACCTTAGTCTGTCCAATTTTACCCCTAAGTTTATCCCTTACGGCAATTACAGTGTCACTCACTCCCGCTGTCACCGACATTGTTGCGTATGTTGTATGGCACAAAATGAATGAGGAAAAAAAAAATTATGACCAGCAGACCACTTTGTGCTATTACTCCTCCAGGACCAAGTTATGCTGCAATTAGAGCTGTTCTGTGCACAATGAAAGAGAAAATATGTAAATATCCAGGGGATAATTCAGCATGCAAACCTTATTTCCCTCCTGGGGGAGGGGCTAATCCAAATCCTAATGCGAGTAAGAAAAACTGGAATACCCAAAACTAAATCAAAGGTCAGTCGTGCATTTATAATTTAGAAGCGGTTAGCACACCGTTCAACTACATTCAGATCCGATCGATGCACCAATCAGATCAGGTGCAGACTCATCAAGCTATCCACAAGTCGTTTGGACTCTATTAGGGAAGCAAGAATGCCTTTATTTGCCAATACAGTCATTCAGCGACCATGCACTTAGTTCAACCTCACACACGTGTGCGCGTGCGTATTTTGCCAAACTAGCTTCCCGTATAATGTATTTCAACTCCAGAAAGAAATCAGAATTTTCCTGTGGCAACAGATGCAAGTGCCAACCGGTCGCTTGATGAGCCAGGACTGCTAGATCCGTTGGAGCTCCCATTCGAGGGCTTCCACTCCAAGAATTGTGGCCAGGAATTCACCTTTTAAATGCCAGCACCAATGCCGGCGATGTTAATCATCAGAATGTCAGTGATAACAACGAATGCACAGCTCCGAAACAACTGCAATTCTCGAGAACAAATCTTTCCAGCAGAGAAGTATTCCCTTCCCAGAATTACAGCAGCTCTTCCACGTATATAACTATCGGGGAGCAGGAGGCCCTTCTCAAAAGGGCAAGTGCATGAAAGCATCACGAATCCTAAAGATGCAAAGTCCTCCCCTTTCATCAAAAGATGTGCACAACAATCAACAACAGGGTTGCCCAAATCGCCCGCGAACCCGCGACTCGCAAGCGTTCAACCGGCGAGTTGTTGTGGAAGGAAGACACGGAAGAAAAACGATCGAAACCCTAGATCAGGGGAAGAAGGCAAGAGCTAATTCGAGTGCAGGGGCGGGCTCTCTTTCAATTTTTTAAGATTTTTAGGGCATTGCGAGCTGGAATTTGAGGCAAAATTGGGATCATTTCTCAAGACAAGCAACTTGGCGATTAGGGCTGCTAAACCAACGATCGGCATTACCATTCAACGATCAATCCCACAAGCAATTCATGAAGCATAAAGAAGAATCGAAGAGCAACCCAGAAACCCTAGCATCGGCGTCATCGGTAAAAACCGCCGCTTGACAAACATCATCGTCGGTAATCGTCGGAATGAGTCGAACTCTTTACAAAATTTCGGAAAAGTCGAGATTTTTACCTGATATCAGCGATGGCGGATGCTCTCCCTGCAATCGGCGGCGCGACGGAGCGAGAGAGAGAGAAATGGGGCTCAGGAGAAGAGGGCTCAAATCGAAGTTCGTGCTGCGGAAGCCATGGACGAACCGCTCGACCTCGCTGCGCTGCTTGTCATCGTTTTCTTCTTCTTCGCTATCTTCACCCCGTTACCATCTGCTTCAGGCCCAATTGTGACCCAACAGTAGTAGGCCCATTAGAATCATGGTGTCTCGGCCCAATTACGTGATTGAAGTGGGGCCAAGCTTAAGCTTACTTTAATCCCTTTTTATCTTCTTCTTTTTTTATTAATCAAGGAAAATTGCTCCTTCACTTGTTGTGCAATATATTGTCGAGGATAATGATAAAGAGTTTAAGGGATGACAAAGAATTGCGCGCAGATATTATAGTAGTTCGGTTTATTACAAACCTACGTCTATTCGTCCATGTTAATGGTCTACTGGCTAGATTTCACTAGTCAATTCATGAGAGGTTACAAAATTTGAGTATTCACTTCTCAAGGGTGCATGATTGACCGCTCTAACTCACACAATTACTCTAACAATTGCCTCTCGAATATTACAATTGCAGCTTATAGAGACATGTAACGTGAAAGCTCTCTTGAACTTTAGAATTTCAAGTTCACGATCTTGATTTTTTCTTCCGCACCAAAATCTCCTTTTATATTCATCCAATTCCAATCTAGTTGTTGGACAGTCTTCAAAGGATCATTCTCCAATCAATCCGTTGAAAACGCATGTTTCAAAAAGATTAAGTAGCCATTAAGTCATGAGATCAAAATCTCCCATCAATTCAACCGCCCATACAATTGAGCTAGGTTTCCATAAATAGAGTTCTTCGTTTGAAAAGAATATCTTGTCTTCGGATGATTGCCAATAAATAAAATATTCTTTGCTTTTTGTCCGTTTGTTGCAAAACAATCTTTAAAATTGATAAATAATCAGCACTTTCTACAAAAGAAATCCAAGTGAAATCACTAGCCATTGTGATATACATCATTTTTTGAGTCTACTTAGACTTCTTGATCAAATGATATTGTTTGAGTCAGGATATTCCCCGAGTTTAAATGGTCTTCTCATAGAATTTGAAAATGCCCAACATCTTGTCAATATTCACAAGCAAGCTTTGCTGATATCCTCATATTACTCTAATGATATCCATCCATTTATGAAGTCCACGAAGTAAATTATTCAGAACTTTAGACGTACTATCCAAATGGCAATAACTAGAGTCCGAATACCATTTCTTCATGAGTATCACCTAAATAATATTTCGTCAAATTCAATAGATACTTATGAAAGGTTTTGTTGCTCTTTAAAACGTATTAAAAAGTTTTCTCAACAGCGTGTAGGGCTCAAGATTGATGAGCTTTCAAGGGCAAAGGCGGTCACCACAATGAATGATTGAAGAGAAGTCAGTTGCCTATTCATGCCTCACCATATGTAGCAATTTCACCGCTGCATAAGGAAGAACGTGGCTCTTTTTTGGGTCCTCAACTCGCAACTACATAATGAATAACTAAGGTGGCGCATTTTGGTTAAGGCTAGGCTCGTTTATGCATTCATTTGAACTTATAATTCGATGGTTTGAACCAAGGATTGAACTTGAACCATGAGCAACCATCATTCAGTTCCTGCTCGAATTTACTTTGTAGCCCATGTTTGGCTGAATTGCGCCCATGTAATCTAATGGTTGTGCAGAAAAGCTTTTGCATAGCTTGATTCTACGTTTGAAAATTTTCACTGCTTTATAGTGCAGCACGTGGAAATCAACTGATCTCTTTCTAGATGAAATGTAAATGTGAGGAGCACTTCTTTCTTTTGACTCTGGAAGAAGAGAAGAAAAAGTGCAGTTATATGTTTTTGAAGCTAGCCTATCATTTGATTTCTAAAGAGAGATTTATCAACTTGAAATAAAGTAATATGCTGAGATGGAAAGTGTCATGGCTAGAACTATCACCTGGAGGAGGGGTGGATAGGTGATATAAACAACTAATGCAAAACTTGAAACAACCAAAATCAATATCACAAAAGAACAAAGTCTAATAAAAAACTTCATAGTGATCAATTCTTTTGCAACATCTTATGAAGAACTATGCAATGATCAAACTTTACCATGTGCAATAAATTGAATAAATGAGAGATTAAAGGATAGAGAAAATTGCACACAACAATAATAGTGGTTCAGCTTTTATAAGCTTTCATTCCCGCGCTATAACCTATTAGCTAGATTCTACTATGAAGAATCAATCAAAGGTTATAAGATTTGAGCTCTGAACACTCAAGCTCGGGTGTATAACTCCTCACACACTCTCAACCTCTAAATGGTTACACAATGATCTCACAGAGGCGAATGTATTTGATCGCAAACACTCTTTAGACTTTGGAATTATAAGCTTCCATTTTCTCATGTTGCATTTTTCCTTTCAACTTCGAGACCTCCTTTTATACTCATCTCTATCTAAGCCGACTATTGGATATATCCCCTGAAGGATTATCCAGCCAATCTACTTGTTGGCCTAGATCTTGCTTAAAAGATCCGATCACTTCAAAAATGCCAAGAATAAAGCTTCCATAGATTCTGGGCAGCAATTTGGGTTTCCATAAGTTGAGTGCTTTGATTTGGAAAGAATGTTTCACCTCAAGTCTATCGTAATAGGAAAGTGAGATCTTCAAAAGATATTTGGAAGACTTTCCTTTGAAACTCCTTATAAATAAAGCAAGGAATCTAATCAATCACCACTAGCTGTTGCACGAGGATATTATCTCATTCCTAAGAACACATGAGGAAGGAAATAATTAAGTCACAACTTTGGTTCTGATTGATATCATTTGACCATATCCCATCAGACTTTTCACTCGAAAAATACTTATCATCAAAATTAAAGTCTTTTACTCCCAATAAATTTTGTCAATCTTAAAAATTAATTTGGGAAATTTCCTCAACAGAAAGACCCATCATGCATCATGATCATGAGTTGATGTAGCATCTAGAAGCTCATCTTTTATCGCCATCCTCAATAATCATTTTTCACCATTGCTAATCATTGTTGGGGCGAATTGACGAAAAAAAGAGAAAAATCACTGTCCATATTTTTTATTAGGAATAACTACACTAAGAGTGTCATAACTTTCGTATATGATGCCGTAACTTTTTTTCACTCATTTGAGTGTCATAAATTCAAAAAATCGACCACTTGATTGCCATCAGCGATTTGCCTTGTCGAAAAAGCTGATGTAGCATTAATTTATAATACATCATCCGACGTAGTGTGTCGAAAAGTTGAAGTCAACACTTGAAAAGGCAAACAACATTGCTTGAGTGTCTGATTGAAGGATAGCAGAAATTCCAATAACTTCACGAATGATCGCTTCAAAGTCATAAATTTTTAGAAGTGAACACCTAGGTTTATCATTTTTTTTAATGACAGGAAGAGAGAGAGTTTGAAAACTTCTTTCGAGGAAGAGAGAGTTTGAAAACGGCATTGTCTAATTGTGGAAGATTTTAAAGAAAAAAAAACGACAACAACAACAACGTTTGTTATACTCTTGCCATGCTAGACAAAAATTTCCACGTTGGACTTCAATTTATTTTTAAAAAATTCCACGTCGAAATGGAAAATTAAGAAAAAAATCCACATGAAGTGATTTGTCGGAAATGACACTCAAATAAATTATTTTACACCAATGTAGTACTAAAGTGAGTGAAACAAGAAATTATAGTCTTCAAATGAGTACCATATGAAAGTCATAACACTTCTCATGCATTTATTCCGTTTTTCTTATATGGAATGTGCACTCCTACAATAGTTGTTTTGCTGCTGGTTTTCCTCCTCCGTTTTCATCCCTTTTCTTTAATATTGTATTTTAGAGAAATAATAATTCAATAACTTTGCAATTCACAACAAGAAAGGGTCAGGTTCTTTGCCTCCTAGTCAAGACACTGTTCAATTGTATTCCTTTAGGTTTCATGGGGACTTCATTTTGTTTTTTGTTTTGGGCTTAGGAGTTGATTCTGAGCAGGAACAACTTAATGATAGGACCGTTATATATATAGCATGATCCTCAACTGTTCTTTATCCTGATGAGAAATGGATTACACCAAGTTCTTCGAGAAAGCTATGGTCATTTCGTCCTCAGTTGCTTTGTTCTGGAAGATCATCAAACATATGTGGAGTTCCATGAACGTGGAGAAGGAGGCAGTGAAAGTATTGGTTACCGGCGCAGCAGGCACATTTTTGCTTCAATTGATCGCCTCCATTTTTTCTTATCAAACGGTCGCTTTCGGATTCAGTGCTCAGATGCTTCATCAATGTCGAATCTTGCATAATGTCCAATTACATGGATTCGTTGTTAGAGTTGAAGTTACAGTTCCATCAATTTAGAAGGTCAAGACTAACAGCGACGGCATGGATTCTCCTTTGAATTCATGCCGGTTGCCATAATGTTTAACCGAGAGTTTCCTATTTTGCTTCCGCAGGACAAATCGGCTACGCCCTCATGCCTATGATTGCTAGGGGAGTCATGTTAGGACCCGATCAGCCTGTGATAATTCACATGCTCGATACCGAAAAAGCTGCCGAGGCCTTGAATGGCGTGAAGATGGAGCTGATCGACGGCGCCTTTCCTCTGCTCAGAGGCAAACCCCTTGAAGCCGATTGCTCATCTTATGCGGACCTTAAACATTGCTGTAATCAGTGTCTAAATAGTCGCTTTACCATGTCTGGTTTATCAGGTGTCGTGGCCACTACGGATGTTGTCGAAGCTTGCAGAGACGTAAACATAGCTGTCATGCTGGGTGGCAAACCGCGCCAAGAAGGCATGGAGAGGAAGGATGTCATATCTATTAACGTCTCCATTTACAAGGCTCAAGCTTCGGCCTTGGAGCAGCATGCCGCTGCCGATTGCAAGGTGAGACAGATTGGACAAATTTCACTTCTCAGGTTAAAGGGCAAATTCCTCTTTTTCCTGTAGAGGAACACGTGAAAGAGTACTTGATTTTCTCTGGTAAGATGTTTCTTTTTTTACTTGTATTCGGCAGGTCCTAGTGGTTGCCAATCCTGCAAACACGAACGCGCTGATCCTGAAAGAGTCTGCTCCTTCGATCCCTGAGAAGAACATCACGTGCCTCATGAGGCTCGATCACAACAGAGCGCTGGGCCAGATAGCCGAAAAGCTGAAGGTGCACGTGAGCGATGTGAAGAACATCTTCATCTGGGGAAACCACTCGTCGACTCAATATCCAGATGTTAATCACGCCACCGTCGCCACCAGCAGTGGTCAGAGATCTGTCAGAGATCTCATTGCCGACAATGAATGGTAGCTCAAAGTTTCTGTCGATAGCGCAATTTTCGATACTATAGACCTATAGCCTGCCATTTCCTTGGTTTATGTCTTCACTGATCAATCAGCATCGCACTCCAAACACCAAAATCGAAGAAATCTTAGTGTCTCTTTAATCTTCTGTCATTCTTCTTACTTAGGTTGAATACGGAGTTCATTACTACCGTTCAACAGCGCGGTGAAGCGATCATGAAGGCTCGGAAGCGTTCGAGCGTGCTATCTGCTGCAAGCGCCGTGTGTGACCATATGCATGATTGGCTGCTCGGCACACCCAAGGTATCGATAAATTGTCAAATGGTCAACATGACCCGATGTCTTCAATTTACTCTGCGTACCGTTTTTATGAGTTCGCTCAATCACTTGAAACTGCACCAAACAGGGAACATGGATCTCCATGGGAGTCTGCTCGGATGGTTCATATGGAATCCCACCCGGCCTTATCTACTCTTTCCCCGTCTCATGTCAGATCGGAGAATGGTCGATCGTTCAAGGTACAGTTCCATCGTCCTGTCCTTCGGCATTTTGTATCGAGCATGAATGTAGTGTGCCTCGCGCAAGAGCAAGAATGCTCACATCAACACATTATCGTACATTTCATGATCTCGATATAGGCATTAAAAGAGCATGCAAATAAAGAATCACTATACACATGCAAAAACCTCATCAGAGCCAGCCGCATCTTGTACTTTATCATAGTCATGGTGATTAGTTGTCAATTATGGGACACTGTTTTGGCAATCTGAATATGTTTATTAATACAGGAACCGGTTGCTTATAACGTGCAGGGCTTAAGATTGATGAATTCTCGAGGGCGAAGATGGATGCCACGGCAAACGAGCTTCTCGAGGAGAAGTCACAGGCCTATTTGTGTCTCGGCTGATTCTGCACTCTTTCCAGCACTAGCGATGAAGAGTGATTATCTTATGTTCTATGGTTCAGCTGCTTTCTAACATGATTAAACATGCAAAACTCCCGTTTGTTGCACGCTTCACGGAAACTACTACATGAAATAATTTCAAACTAAAGATGCCGCTTGCAGTCGCGTGTCACCATACTATTTGCCTCTATTACTTAACCAGATGAACAACCTATCTTTGCTTCGCGCACTTACATCTACCGATTGTTTGATCTAACAAACTGAAGAATGAGACCTTAGAGGTCTCAAAACCAGGCGGCGAACCACCAATGAGAGAGAGAGAGAGCATGTTCAGTTGAACTTATTACATAATATCACACATGAAAGCCACACAAACACCCTACTGATCATTATGCTCTCAGTTGAACTTATTACATAATATCACACATGAAACGTTCAAACACGAGCTAAGACACTCCGAACCCAAACGACACACCTTTCGACTAAGATAGGACCGAGGAAAATAAGATTCACGTGAAGAGAAATAGAGAAACAACACGAGAAACCATCTGCAAATGCCCTAAATCAGCAGTTCTCACTACCCGTTAAAACCCTTAAGCACGGTCTCACACGCCCAACGTTGTCAACCATCAAACGTTCACCTCTCTCCCTGGCTCATGGCGATGCGCCAGAGGACGAGCCCGGGAAAATGGGAGTGGCCGGAACGCACCCGCCGGGGAACGTGCAGAACCCGGACGGCCCAAACCCGATCCCGCCGGCGAATCCAGGGTTCGGCAAGGCCCCTCCCGTGCCGGGGCCCGGGAAGTAGTACCCACCGGTGCCTCCGTAGATGTTCTGAGGGCGGACGGCCTTGTCCTTGCTCTTCAGCATCCGAGCTCCCTCGACATTGACGTTGCATGCAAGAAAGAGGCTCAAGAGCAACGCTAAGCAAACAAGCGACGAGGACGACGACGACGACGATCTCTTCATCTCCATGGTAGTGTTGATGTTGCGGCTTTTGAGACTGGTGAGCAAGGGATGGTGGCCTTGACATGGCCCTTATTTATATAGTAGTATCTTGGCTTTTTAATTAAAATGATTCCAGTAATTACATTAGAAAAAATTTCATTATTCACAACATTTTATGTCTAATTACTTTAGTGGATAATGAAAATATTTTTTGTTTGTTCATTTTTGTAAGTAATAAAATAGACCATTTTTAGGAAAATATTTTTCAAATCATTCTTTTTTTGCGAAACAAACAAAACCTAACTAAGAGATGGCATCTTGAAAACTGTTATGATCGTGGTCCTTTTTAAGGATGCTCATGTTCATTCATTTGGGGATCTAGGGTTGTGCCAATATTAATGAACTTAGCCTCTTGAGTCTCAACTACATACTTCAAGATGGGCCTAGGGAATTTATACACACTTGGACAAAGTTTTAGGGTGTATTTGTTTCGTGAAAAATGAATGATTTAGGAAATATTTTTCTAAAAATGATCGCTTGTTTCACTTATAAATTATAAGGGCATAAAAAAAAATCATCATCCACGAAAATATTTAAAACTATTTTGTTGTCGATAAATAAATATTTTCATTAACCAATTATTTCAAGCAACATGAGGAATTATTTATAAGAAAATATTTTCCGAGTCATTCATTTTTCTTAAAATAAATGGAACCTTACACATTGGTTAATCACTTTCTTTTACATCTCAAGAAACAATGAGAAATGGCATTTGCGATTATCATTAAGCAGCCTCGTTTGGCCTATAGATGCATAGACTAACCCTAATTTTAGGATATGATTCAGTGTTTTACTCTGCTTTTAACAAAAGTACTTGGATTTCTCTAAAGTGGAAGGGAAAAAAAAAGGATCCAAAGGAACACGAAAAAACCGGGGGGACGATCAAGTCATAATCGGTTCGAGAGAGTTGATGAAATTTTATACCGAAAGTGATATGTCAGACTGGAAGTGATCTTTTAGATAAGAAAATGATTATAAAGCTTGCTATATTTTCTCCAATTTTTACTGGAGAAATTTCTCCAACCAAGCCTTAATTGGTTAATTATAAGCATGGTCATCACCAAGGTACAGTGGACGATATCCATATCTTCAATCATCGATCAAAGATGTTATTGCATTTCCTCCGACGAAAACATGGGTCTCGATTTCTTTTAGGCCAAATCTAACAATCTTTGACTTCATAGCACCTACTCCATAAATTCTTTTGTTCCTGGACAAGATATTATCCTTTTGACAAGCAATAACTCAATTTCACAGCTCAGATCATATCGATTGTCCTGTCACTTATAAGCAAATTACTCATGAAATTTTTTTTAACTGGTAACAAGGCAAGGAGAAGTGATCAATACTACCAACCAATTACGAATATTATTATGAGGTTTTGCACACGAGACAGCATGCTAAGATGAAGCCATAACTATTTTGCACCACGGCTAATCCAAATGTCCGTGATTGGCAGGTCCGTCACTACACAAAATGCACCGCATTCGGGCAACGCAGCACGGGCTGTTTGGGGATCCGTCCGCAATGCAAACCGTACTCTCGGTCTCCCAGGAAAGCACCCGGCCTATTTACGACCTGGCCAACCACCTCGGCGGTACTCGCAGCTTCGGATTGGCCGCCCGGTGGGTGGTGGTGGCCAGAGGTTTCATGGAGAATCAATATGCTGCTGGGCGTTCGGATTTAATGTGAGCCTCACCTAACCAAAATTTACGCAATCCCGCCTTTTCTAAATTGCCTCTTTGGAGTAACAATAAATGCAAAAGCTTCTTTTTTCTTCTTTACTACCTCTCTGATTCCATAGCGGCCCTCTCTGCTAACGTTTCAATGAAATGCTTTGACATCTATGGAAATAGAAAGAGGGCAGGCTAGGGCCTGGCCTAGCACATTGATTAATCGATCTGACAAAGCAGGAGGAGGTAGATATGCAAATAGCAACCTTATCGTGATTTTTGAATTACAAGTGTGTTCGGGAATGGACTCATCCGCTCATCTTTTGATGAGCACAAGAGATCCGACTACCTAAAAGTCCATAGAACCTCCTTTAACTTTCATGAAACATGATGCTCTCATCGAGAGCCGTTTACATGCATTTTGTGAAATTTGAATAAGTGACCGACCGCGCCAATAATTAGAGATTAAGATTCACTTATTAGTATGGAATGTGTGTTAAGGCAATTTAGAAATAACAATGCGAATACTACGAGAACAAGGTAAAAAATTCTGTCCACAGATCGAATTGCAGACAATTTATGAAGAGGCCAGAGGACAAGTGGAGACGGGTCATGACTAATGAGAGAGAGCGCTGTTTGTGTAAAATCATCGTGGACGACAGGCTGCCCGAGCTGTTCGGACCACGAGGGATGTAGTCTGTAGCATTATCTCTCTCGAAGTTATGGCTTCATTCTTGGCTCCATATCCATTGGAACCCTAACCTTGTACCATCACTGTTACCACTTGAAGTCGGAAAACCCGGTAGATCATAAAACTATGCAAAAAATATTGTAATTGAATCCAGATATAGTTTACTACATCCTACGATCCGCAAGTGTCCAATTGAATTAATCGCCATGCGCGAGAATGATCGGGCTAGTGGTGCGATGGAGCTGGGGGTGTGGATGAAAACTGAGGTCAAATCCCATGGATCGCAAAAATTAGAAAAGACGTGCAGGAACAGGCATGGAATTATTTGAAGATTATTTAAGAAATCATCATATACATGCGGGAAAATTGTCAAAAAGTCATAAACATATTGTATGACAATTAGTTCAGTCATAAATATTTTAATTATGTCAATGTAATCCTAAACCTTTCGATTATACCAATTTATCTAAACCGTTTGATGATTTGTCAATTTAGTTATAAATCTTTTAATAATTTATCAATTGTTTACATTTCTTTTTTCTTCTTTTTTTCCCTTTTTTTTTTTCCCTCTACTTTCATCCTTACCCCATTTAGCAAGGACAACTCTCACCTAAGACTGGCACAGGGAAAAAGAAAACATTATAAAATTTGAAAAAGAAAACATCATAAAAATTTAAAAAATAAACAAAAATTGTCAACAACAATGCCAACCATATCACATAGGATGACTGGCACTTACTAGATCGCCACGCAAGCGATTTCCAACTCAAATTGGCTGGAATGACAAAATTGGTAAATTGTTAAAAGATTTGGGACTAAATTGGCAAAATCATCAATAAGTTTAGACTAAATCAGCACAATTGAAAATTTTAGAACTAAATTCACAAATTATCAAAAGGTTCAAGACTAAATTGACAAATCATTAATAAGTTTAGGATTAAATCAACCCAATTAAAAGATTTGGGACTAAATTCATAAATTATCAAAGATTTGGGACTAAATTGGTGCAGCCAAAAGGTTTAGGACTAAATTGACATAGTTGAAAGGTTTATGACTAAATTGGTTATCATACAATAAGTTTATGACTTTTTGGATAATTTTCGTATATACATGCGTAAGATTCTTCATTCAAGTAATGTTGAGTCCCCTTTGAGGGAAGCAAGGAAGACCGTGCAAATGTAAAGCATTACTAACTGTGAGATTTTGTGGGATTACTACCAATTGTTTTAAAAATTAAAAACTGTTAAATAAATGTGTGATTTATTATTTAAATATTCTAACAAAAAACCATGGCTAACTAGTGGCATTACAAGGAAAAAACTTTTACATGCACCTAGTTCATAGGAGCCTGGTTTGGCACTCTTCTACTATTCGATTTGGTGAATTTGGCGTAGCATCTACATGAACTTATAGTCTCTATTTGTTGAGCACACGTATAGGTACATGCATTATTTCTAATGACTATGATCATCAGACTATCATTGAAGAATATAATACTAGGTCCCATTCATTTCACGAAAAATAACTCCTAGAAAAACGTTTACTGGATTTTTCGATGTTCGGTTCACGAAAAATGAACTAATCAGGAAAAAACATTTTCTGTCTACAGAAAAAAGTCTTCTAAAATAAGAAAAGATGTTTTCTGATTTTCAAGTGAGGAAAAACATTTTCCATATCTTCTTTCACATCATTTTCTTTTATCAAACACCTTTGCCTTTTATTGTATTTTATTTTATTTTTATCTTAAAAATATATTTTTTTAATTATCTTTTATTCTTTTCTTTTTTTCTTTTTTTCTTTCTTTTTTTTTTTTTTTTCTTCCTTGACTGGTCGCCTACCACGATGGTGGCCAGTGGTCGACCAACAGACCTCACCAGCTTGTGGCAAGGCGGGGCAGCTTAAGCCTCACCTATGGCCAGTCATCAGCCGGCAAACCGACTAAGGAAGAAGAAGAAAAGACAAAAACAAAATAAAATAATAAAAAAAGGTAAAAGATAAAAAAAAAATTACAAAATCTTATTGAAAAGAGTGCATAGAGGAAAAGATTTTCTTTACCGAATGGCTAAAAATATATTATAGTTCATTTTCATATTTCAGTCAGACGCCAGAAAATATTGTTATTTTTCAAGAAAATGGCTTTTTAGAAAACTTTTTTTAGAAACGCTACATTTTCCGCGAAACGAATGGAGTTCTAAAATGATTTATTTAAGCTCTTCTTTCGTGTGTAATGATCAAATAATATCTCAGAATCATATTTTTCACAAAACAAACAGTCCTAAAATGACTTATTTAGGCACTTCTTTTGCGTGTAGTGACCAAGTGATATCTCGGGCCAGATTCCTCACGCCAAATCGATTGTCCTCCACAAAATCCTGTTGAAGGCCAACCATTCGCCCCGGAACTAGGGGATTCGCCCAAGTAATGGCGTTCTCTCGCAATGAAACAATCTCGCTATAAGCAAAAAGAACCGGGAACATTTTCACCCAACTTAAGATCAATCAGATTTGACTAACAGAGAAACTCTTAAAAAGACACTGTAGTGACGTACTGACATAAAAGATCTTGAGCGTCCATCACGGGAACGCCGAATGTAGAGCATCGATTGGTTGTCCGACCAACTAGATTTACGCTATTTATAATGACTTGCAAGGTATTAGTAGCCTAGTGATTGTGGTGTTAACGCGACATTGCGCACGCCCTGCTCTAGTCAAGCGGCCATGACCGCGAGCTTGATGTTTCCAAAATTGAAGACAAAGCTCCACCAAGCATCCCAAGTTCTAGTATCATATTACAGACTCGAAAGACATGCAATATCAACATATTATTATCCCCCTAATCACACATCTACGTCTTTAAACAAAAGAGAGCGTGCCTTATACTGATCCTTGTAATCATCGTATAACAACCCTTTGGAATGGCGACTTGAAGGCATGGAATGCAATTTATTATAATATTATAATCACTGCTCATTTTATAATCTGTCTATATATCTCTCTATATAATAAAGTGAATCCAAAAATTACATTCAACCTCAAGTCTTTCGCAAGAATTCCATATAAAAATACCAAGAGTGATATATAATAACATAACGTAAGACAGAATCATAATTTAGAAATAAACTGAATTTTTAAAGTTTGAATTCATGATTCCTTGACAATTTACCATTTCCCCAACTCAAAGTTGAATCTTTCTAATGTGTAACTTTTTTTTTTTTTAATTTCTTAAATTTTAAAATTCGTCTCCCAAAATAGACCACATATTTTTAGAAACTTATTTTCTTAAATGTATAAATTTGCGTATTCAGGTGAGGCCCGATTTGAAAACCCAAGAAGATCGGGTCCACTATATGACAAAACGAATTCAAGTAAGGCCCGAAAGCATTGAGCCGCAATGATGGTCCAAGTCCGCTCGACCGCACAATGTCTTGAGCCCGTTAGGCCCATTCGTTCTGGCGCTCAGTCTTCTTCACGTAGTCGGGTGATCCGGAGCACAAAAAATTAGGGCAAAGCCGAGACTATATGATGTGTGCCCTAATTTTGCATGATATGAAAAATCACCTCATTCAATTTGTTAATCAATTTGTTAATCAATTCAAAAGGTAGATTTGGCTCGAAATGGATGTGCGCCAGTCAAGGCTCTTGAGACGAAATTGGTCAAGACGATGTGCCTAGAACTCGGCATGTACGCTTCCTGATCATCTCTAATTCTGATTATTTAGCGTGATAAAGGAAAAAAAAAATCAGTTAATTAGATAGCTTAACATGATGATAAAGCATATAAGGTCTTTAGCAACAAAGTCACGTGGACAATTGCCACATTGATGTATCTTTGAAGCTTCCGGCATTCTACATGACAAAAAATTACTATCTTCTTGCACATGACAATATAAATTCAACTAATCATTCAAAAAGCACATTTGCTTGGTTAGCTTAGGATGAGTTATTTTTAGTGATCATGTAGAGATCAGAAAGTAACTAGAGGCCGAAGGAAGTGTGGATATATTGACTTCGTAAACGACTACCTCAACCAAAATGTTTTGATCTTTAGCATGTAGATTAACTCATAAAGCGAGAAAATCGGTACAGTGAAAAATGGTGAATCATTGAATTAAACCTAACAAGTGTCCAAAGCATCCATTAACAAAAATTATTGAATTAAGCCTAGGTTGTTACAAACTACCATGGTGAATGTGCGACACATCAACAAGTAACTTTTTTAAGGGTTAAATATTATGAAAAACTCCAAATTAATATATTCATAACAAATTTACTTTAGTTAATTATTTAACCATCAAAAACTCTAAATTTATACATTTACGATAAATTTATATTCCGTTAGTTTCTATTAAATTGAATTAATATCATAAAAAATTATAAATATATCAGTTTGAAGTAAAATTTTATAAAAACTAACATAGTGTAAATTTATCATAAATTTATCAATTTAAAGTTTTTCGTGATATTAATTTTTTTTTTTTTTTTTTGTTATGCACGTGGCAATTTGCCTTATATATTACATATGTTTTCGAGAGGGGGGCTGTAAATGAAGTAACTAAAATATTCACCCCCACCTTTTATTTAATTCACACACCCCCCCCCAACCTTCCCTCTTTAAATCCCCAACCGACCCCACAGGGAGACATTCCGTACAATAGAGTCAACTTCCGTGTCAGCCTTTTGCAACCAAATGCCAGCCCTTCTGATCCCCGACTTTGGTACGACGCCTGCCGCACCCCATTCCCACGCGCCCGCGCGTAACCCTCCCGCCCCACTCGCCCCGCCGTCCCGCCACGTGTCTTGCCGGTCCCCACTGGACATGATCGCTGGAGGTGCCGCGCGTGCGGGCGCGTTCGCCGCGAAAAGTGCGGGTCGGTCCCTCCGGACCGGAACGGGGGGGGAGGCGGACGAAACCTTATCGATACGTCGTACGTTGGAGATACGATCCCATCTCCTTCCTCTTGTCTTTACTTGGCTCCTTTTTTTCTTGCAAGTCATGTGGTGCTGTTTTGTTTGGTGGGGGGACAAGAACTTTGGAGGGAAGAACAAAAACAAAAACAAAAACAAAAACAAAATTGACTTTGCCATTGATCCTGTCTTAGTTTGTTTTGTCTTAGGGATCCATTTTGTTTTGCTAGAAATTTGGCGATCTTGGAAAATACTTTTGAAAAAGTCATTTCCAAATAAATGACGATATGTTCGATGGTGGGTTGAAATGAGATCTTAAGGTCCTAGATCCAAGCATGGGAGATCCAAACTCGGCCTTTGAGGTCCCAAGGATTTACACTTCACCATTGAAGAAACAGGCATGGGCACGAGGTCTTGGCCTAGCCTCGAGGGCCAAAAAATCTATATTTTGTTCCTTAACGATTTAATGTAAATGCTAAGTATAAAAACTTATTTCTTATTCCCTTAACACTTTTTTTTTTCTTCTCATTTTTCTTCTTTTTTTCTCTTTCTTCTTCCTTTTGCCTATCACGAGCCTTGGTCATGGCTGACACCGGCAACTGGCTAGATGAGGGCCGACGACCTCATCGGAGCGTCGCCAGCCCCCGAAGAGGCTGAGCCACGACGAGGCTTGTCGGCCCGAACCTTATCGCGGCTCACCATGGCCACGCAAGGCTCGGCCTCACCTAGGCTGGGCGAGGCCGAGCTCGCCTAGCCACCGCTAAGGCTGAGCCTCACCAGGCCAAGGTGAGGCCCAACGAGGCTCACCGAATGTCGCCCTAGTCAATCGCGCCGGCCACGACGGTGGTGGCAGAACCGGCCAAAGAGAAAAAGAAAAAGGAAAAAGAAAAAAAAAAAGAAAGAAGAAATATGGAAAAATAAAATAAAAATATTTAAAAATTAAAAGAAACAAAAAAATTATACAATTTTACCAAATATATTTCTATTTTTTTTTTATATTTCAAGAACATAAATCTTGTGCGATAGCTACCAAACGCGTTATTTTATTCAAAAATTATTCCCTGTAACATAAATAAAAACTATTTCTATTCCTGGAAATAATTTTTTAATGTAAACGTTATCAAACGCGCCCTAAATCTCTCAAGCCCAACCATTGAAACTCAAGCACGAACTCAGGCAACTAGTATTAGTAACTTGGGCCTGGGAGATAAATACTCGAGAACTACCTTTGTAAGCTTGGGTGCACCTCTATGGACCTTAGGCCAACCATGATGGACCTGAGCCTAGGTGTTGATGACTTGGGTGTGGTAACAAGAGACATGGGCACAACCGCCAAGGACTCAAGCACGAAAATTGAGTTCTTAGGCCCAACCTCAAGGGACCTAGGTCCAACATGTATGTACTCGAACCCAACTACTAAGGAATCAAGACCCGATGACTTGAGCTCGAGAGCTAGTAACTTAGGCACAAGAGCTAGGTAGCACAATCACAATTGCCAAGTTCCCAAGCATGAGCACTAAGTTCACACACACGAACACCGAGGCATGGGCCCAACCTCGAGGGACTTGCGGCCGAACCCTTGTGGAATTGGAGCCCACCACAATGAACTCAAGCGTGGGCACCAGTGGCTTGAGTGGGGGAGCCGGGTACCCGTGTATGACTGCTAATGCCCTGGCATAGACGTTAGTGTCTCAAGCTTGACCTCAAGAGACTTGGACTCCACCTCTAGGACAAGGGAACGACCATCAATGACCCTAGTACGAGCGTCAAGGTTCTTGAGCACAAATGTCGAGATCTCTCGTCCAAGTACCGATGTCTAATGATACTTTAGAAAAAGGATTTCTAAATTTTTAAAAAAATTATTTTATTGAATCTAAGCATAGTATTTCCATTAACTATGAAAAGACTTTCTATGACTCATTTTTCTTAGCGATTCAAAAGCCGAAAAAATGAGAAACGTTTTTAGAAAGAATATTTTTCGCGAAATAAATGGTACTTTAATCTCACTTATCTAATTATGCTTTCGCAACATTCATAGTCAATCTTAGCTTCTCACAAAATGGAGGCTTAATTTTTCGGTGTGAATTAATCATCTTGAAGCATGTACGACGTATGACATTTGCAAATAAATCGCGCATGTTGCTTTCTATTTTATTTTAATGACGATTATCACATTCTTTTAACCTGACATAGAAAATTTATTTTCGTCTGCTTGTGAATCTCACTACTGGCAGAAACATTTCAAAGAGTTTAGTGGAAGTAATGAAAGAAAGTACGAAATTATAATTCAACTACCAGAATTTTTATTTCTATAGGCTTTTTATGCAACCCATCCATTGATGAGAAGGGTCAAGGAAAGCTTGAATTCAATTTCGCTTAGATTTTATGAGAGATAATTTTAGCCCTAAGGAAAAGAAAAACGATTATCCCAACTTCTAGAAATTTTAAGATGCATGAGTCCCAGTTGAAAGCGGGTTGTTTAATTCCTAAAACGAGCAACAAGCAATGAAAAAGAAAAATACTTATTCGGAATTCATGGCGAAAAGAAGTGAGCATGTGTTTATCTTTCGAAAATTTGCCATGACAAATATAAAAAAATATATAAACTATGATTTCATCGCTCGTTCGAATTTTAATTCACCTGCACTAATCCATGAGATCAACAAGATATTATATGAGTAGGGAGTTTACCTATCTAACTTGGGCCTTCCTCATTATACAATAATATTAGCAACCATGTGTTGTTCTCCTATATTAGCAAGTCCCCCATCGGACCTCTTTTTAGTCATATGTCTTCTCTAATCTTTATACTCTCCCCATCCCCAACAGCCCACATGACTAACGATTTTATGGTTCTCTCTACCCATCAGGATGCTTTGCAAGCTCCGGTAAGGTGTAACTCCTTTCCCTGCATGCCTGAAGTCACTATGGGGACACATAAAACTTTTAGTTGTTGACCCCAGAGAGTAGAGGGTTGTTGAGCTATTCTCCGGGCTTGTCTCCAACATAGATTTGTTGAATACTATCAAGTTCCTAAATCCCAATCCACCACTATCTTCCCTAGTTTTCAAATATCACATTCCTTCAATGCATTCTCACCTGTTTATCATTATTTTTCACCAAAAGTTGGCTATTTTTAGTTCAATAGCATGACAAATTGGCATAGGGTTCTTGAGATCGACATATCATATTGAGGAACGGCATGTACAATCCCTTTGCTAAGAACTTGCCCTACTTTCGACCTCAACCTCTTAGGCCAACCCTCAAGTTTCATATTTACACTAGCAAAAATCCAAACAAACATTTGTTTTTTGGGAGGTACATGATTTGCTACTTTTTAAAGGAGTTCCACTTTTCGACCAAAAAAAAAAGAAGAGGAATTCCACTTTCTCTTCCTTCGAGATAGGACTTAGGAGTTTGAGATTTTCAATTTTGGGGCACAATTATAATATTTTCATCCCAACCTGATACCATTAAAGTAATCGATTGAGATACCATTAGTTTTCCAGTTTAGGAATTGGAAGTCATTTGATCAAATCATATTAATTACGATAATCAAAGCCCTTTCACAAGCCAAAGAACCCAAGTTAACTGAGACTTATAGGGTGATCTGTAGACCTCTAGGACTTATAGGGTGTTCTGTAGACCTCCAAGTAGCCAAGCCTTTACTTTCATAGTTAAGTATTCAATTCAATATCTCTAGTGAGTATAAATTTCGAGTTTCTTTTATTGTTTCATTTGATTGTTTGTAAGCCTTTTACATTTCTAGCAGTTCCAATTTCAATTTACCTTCGCCACATCTACATCTCTAGCCAATTTGATTTCCAACACTTTAATTTCCTCATAATTTGCATTACTTTACATTTCCTTGTATTCTAACCATTTATGATTTGCTCTTTGAAAGAGTCATGCCTCTAAATCCAAAAAAAAAAAAACTCAAACAAAGTAAATTTTCGACCACCTAAAAGTTAGATTTTATGCATTTAAGTGAATTTCTCCAATAAAGTCCAAACCTTTTTTTTTTTTTTTTTTTGACAAAAAAGTCCAAACCTATTTAGATCACCGAACTATTATAGACAACTGATAGCTGCTCATACATAGATAATTGGTGTGAAACTGCAGCCCAACAATATCGAAAGTCGTGCCAATTATTTCACCCAAAAAGTGAAAAATCTTTTATCAGAAGGGTAGATTTTGATTTTTTTTTTTTTTTTTTTTTTGCTTTTTATGGAAAAGGGGGTCTATATTGATATTTGACGGAAATCGTATGGCTAGGAAAGTAAATGCAAATTTTGCAATTTAAATTACAGGAATAGTAAAATTACATAGCTTAAATTGAAGGAATATGTGTCCCATCGATTTTTGTGCTAAGGGTCTTTTGCGACAATTCGCTATGAGTATTTATAATATTACTAATAAGTAGCTACACTTTAACTAAGGTTACTGCCACACGTTTTTCAAAATGTTAGGCATGTTTTTCGTACTCCGAGAATTATTGTCCAAAACGAAATTACGACTTTCGAGACTATTTAGCCAATCCTCGTTTGGTACTGAAACCGTTATCGAATATCGAAATCGACATATCTGCTTCAAATTGGACCCGCACGCTCAGCCTGGGGTTCACCTATTGTATTCACTTCCTATATATTCTTTTTTGCAAATTGAAGGCACAAAAGATTAAGCAAAGTAATTATCATTTGCTTTGGCCTTGCCGGTAATTAATTGAGTTTCACAAGGCCCATGCAGCGTTCGCATCATCCCCATGCATAGAATCATTGGATTGTCCTATGCCTTAAGTTGTTCAACGTGCATTTCTAAGGACATCAAAGTTATTTTCCGATGATATAAAACTACAAAAATAGACCACACCGTCTGACATGACAAAACCTAATCATTCGGCCTTATCACATGGCGATGCTACCACCGTCGCATTCCACGCGCGTTTCCTTACAGAATCTTGGGTAACAAGCTAATCTCAACTTGATGCGCCTTATACATCCGATTCGCATTGTTGGTAGGAAGATGCATGATAATTATTTTGTTTCTCTATTTTTCTATTTTTCTATTATCATAAACAAGTTTGGAATAAAAAAAAATTTAGTAGCGCAGTTTTCCAAAACAAATTTTTAGTATAGAAATAGATTTCGAATAGAAATGAGAAGTGAAATTTTTTAACTTTTATATTTCTAGAACAAAAATACAAAATAAAGACTATTCTCATCTTGCACCTTTGCTTTTAGCTAGTTGTCATCCACCGCTACTTGAGAGGGAGAAATTTTTTATCATTATCAAATAAATTTCTAAACTAGGAATTTAATTTTATATAATTATCAAACGGATATTTTTGTTCGTAAACTCGCCTGAAAAACAGGAATAAAAAATCAATTTGTGGGTAGAAGTTAATTTCTAAAATATAATAGTTTAGAGAGTTCGATTATCAACTCAAGTCCCCTCGTGGGGAGGATAGCATCCCGAGGGGTCAAATTGAGAAATCCTGGGATTGTCGAGGATGGAAACGTCAATGTCGAGAGCTTGAGAGAGAGAGAGAGAGAGAGAGAGAGAGGGTGATGGTGATATCTCAATCACGTTGCTTCCTTACATCCGGAGAGGAGACAGCGAGCCGAGCTCCTCTTCAATGTCCTCAGCAAAAGTTTGTACCGCCCGAAACTCCTCACTCCTCCTTCCCCCCGCTCTTTTGTTCTTTTTCGTAAAAATAAAATGCATGATTGGGAGCGACAACGTTTGCACCATGTGCCCGGAAATATCCCATAAACGGACAAAACATAACATCTTTTGTCTTCTATGGACCCCGGTCACTTCGAATAGGCCTTAATTCCTTATGATAATAATAAAAAAATACCCTCGAATAGGCCTTAATTCCCTATAAAAATTAGATCCTCGACTTTAAGTTCGATCCAAATCCTAACCCGAATTTTTCTTTACTTTATCAAAAATCACAAACTTTCGCTCTAGTACCAATTTTGCCCTCACGCCCAAAAATCACTGTCCCTCTCTAGAAAATCATTAACATCGTAACCAATTAAAAGATTCATCATCAGAACCCACGTCTTTATCAATACTCTCACATTCCTATGGAACAATAATAGCCTCTCGATATGGATGGCGATCTTTAGACGCAGGACATGTTTGAGACTGGTATGAAAGTTGGTGATCATTTTTTAGGCAAATCGACACAGAACTAGGATTAGACTGAAAGTTTGGAGTTTTTTTCAAGGAATCAGGCGCTTTCAAAAGAGAACAATTTATAAATATATATTTTTGATTGATCTATATCTTCAGCATTTGGTTACTACGCTAGGACACTCGAGCTCGAGCTCGATTAGATCCGCGTGCTCGGTCATTCGAAATTCGATTCCAACTCAATCAAATACTGAACTCAAGCTTGACTCAACAAGAAAATTATAATACTCAAACATAACCCGGTTCGAGCTCAGCTCGATTACGGTCCAGTCATAAGGGAGCTCGAGTTCGAGCCTATTGCCGATCGGGAACTTGCCTCCTTATTGCCGGTCGATTGGATCACTCCCCAAAAAAAAAAAAAAAAAAACACACAAACACACAAGAAAACAAGAGCTAGCAAGCACCATAGCTAATCATAGTTCCACGTGCGACAATAATGCCGTATGCCATGAGAAAACAATAATTTAGATGCTTCACTTGATGTCTACAACGATGCCCATCTCGGGCCGCAACATCAACTTTTCCACCACGAACGTGGAGGAGACAAGAAGAGGGAGCGAGCTTGAAATTCTCGTGATAATCTCTAAGCAAATGACAATCAAATCCCTAAGAATATCCTTACTACTACTCTCTAAAGTGGCTACGAAGAGGGAAGGAGGGAGGGAAGGGAGAAGCCTGTGATCAGAGGTAGCAGAGAAAGAGAGACAAGCCCTTCTGCAGTTGGTTTCTTTTATCCGCTGGAGAAGAAGAGCGAGCACGAGGGCGACGACGCCGACGAGGACGACGAGGGCGGCTGGTACCCCCGGTGGTGGCTCTGCCGGAAACAGTCCAGCGACATCCTTGGCGGGGACAGCGCCACGGTGACTGACGAGGCCGACTGCGTTCCCGAGTCCGGGGGCGATCCTGTCATGTCGGGCCAGGCAAAACCACACGGAAAAAGAAAGGATGTGATGATAATGTCCTCTAAACCTGAGAATGCAGCAGACTACAAAGTTGCTGTCATGACTAGAAATGGACTGATCCTTTGTTGCAAAGTATGTTATTGAGCCGGTTGACATGGAAATCTTGATTTATGTAAGGTAAAGGCGACGCTTTTTCGCGAGAAAGGATCTCATCTTCTCGATCCCTTTGAAACATAATGCATCGTGTTCTTGAAGAGACTGCTGAGAAACTCGATTTAGTACGTAAACTGAGAAGACCCAATTCCTGATTTCAAGTCGCTCGATGGCCAAAGCTAAAGGGAAGAGAATGCAAGGGGTCGAAACTCACTTGATGGGTTATCGCCGGAAGAGTTCCGGCAGCCCTCCTGCTGCGTCTTGGCCAGGTTGTCGCGGCCCGGCTGCTGATGGGATTTCCTCCGGCGGCGGTTGTGGTCCGCCAGCCGCTTCCGGCAGCTGCGCTTCCCATTGTCGAACTCCGCGAGGAGATGGAACCTGCACCACGATAGAGATTTCTCGTCGGTCGTACTCGTTAGCACGCGGTGCATTTCTTTAGGCTTGACGAAATCAAAACCCACGAATTTTCCCAAGAATTATTTTCTGCAATTCGAACTAATTAAAGAACTAAAAAAAAAAGAGAACTAATTAACAAAAAAATAGACAAAAAGGGGGAATTTTATCTTTTTTACCTTCCTAGGAAGAGGAGAAAAAACGGAAATAAATAGTTTTATTAACTGATGTTGCGCAGGGAGGAAAAATGAAGTAATTATTGATTAAAGGACGGTCGGGGCGGGGAGGCTACTATATTAAGCAAGGCCAAAAGGGCCAGGACGAGGCATTTCCGGACGCAAATGCCCCTCGGGATCGCCCCCGCCCGCTCGTACGAGCCCCCAGCCCTCCAATCATTTGCCGCCGGAAAGCTTCCTCCCCGAGGGGCATTCCCGTCTTTTTCCCGCCTCGCCGACGGCGGCGGCGGGGTACGTGATTAAAATGCCCGATCGTAGTGGCTGCTCCCTCCCCCTTCGATCGTTTGACCGTCGTTGGTTGGGTCTCGTGATCTGTTTCGTCGTGAACGGAATGCGATATTGGAAGAGAGCGAGAGGGGAGTTTTTACCTGCTGCACTGCTGGCAGAACCGCTGGGTGAGGCCGCCGGCGATGACGGCGGCGGCCTTGGAGTGGAACTCGCACACCTTGTGCCTCCGGTGGTAGTGCTTGGCGTGGGTCAGGTCGGCGTTGCACCCCTCGGCCTGGCAGCGGGGCGCGTTGGCGGCCGCCGACCCGACCCCGCCACCCTCCCCGCCCGCCCTCCCGGCCGACGGGCGGCGGTAGAGCCGGCTCACGAAGTCGTCCTCCGCCGCCACCGAGGACGCGAAGTACGTCCGCCCCCAAGGTTCAGCCCTATCCTCGCGGCGGCGAGCTCCGCCGCGGGCGAAGGCCGGGCCCCCGCGGCGTCCTCGCTCTTGGGCACCATCAGGAACCCCCCGCCGTTCCCTCCTCCGCCGCCGCCGCCGCCGCCGCCGAAGCAGTCGAGGGCGAAGGGGTTGGCGGGAGGCGGGTACGACGCGCCGCCGAAGGTGCGGGGGTCGAAGAGCGGGTGGTGGGCATTGTGGTTGTGGGCGGCGGCGATGGGGGGTGGTTGCTGGTGATGGGGAGGAGCGAAGGGCGAGAAGGCGTTGGGGCTGGACAGAATGTGAGTGGCGGCGGCGCTGCTGCTGGGGAAGGACTGATGAGGCGAGACCGCGTAGTGGTCGAGCATGGGGTGGTGGTGGTGGGGGTGGTGGTGGGTCTGGGTCGGGTCATGGGTCGGGTCGTCGGCGGAGATCAGAATCTGAGACGGGTTCGCGCCGAGGCCCCACTCGTACTCCAGCATTATCGCCGCTGCTCCTCCTCCTTGCGTCGGAGCTATCTCAGATGACAAAAGGGAGTTTTTTCAAAAAAAAAAAATGGGAACTTTTGGGGGGAAGGTCTCGGCTTTTAGGCCGGAATCATCATTGGAGGTTTACATGAATTTGAGAATTTTGGTCGGTGGGTTTTGTTGGTGCGAGGATTGAGTGGCTTTTGGGAGCATGTCGGGTATTTTCGAGAATTCCCGGAAGCGCATAAAACAAAAGGTGCGAATTTCTCCTTTTTCAAGGGCTTTGGTGGGAAGAGAGAGAGAGAGAGAAACAGAGTTGCAGAGTATGAATCCGAACGACCCCGAACCCTAACTTGCCATTTTGCAGAGCCTGGGCTCTCTGCTTCTTTCTCTTCTATGCACGCAAATGGCGTGTTCTTTTAAGTCTGTCTTCCCTGTCCTTCCCTCCCTCCCTCCCTCCCTCCCTCTCTTTCTCTCTCTCTTCTTTCCACAGATCTTTTTGAACGCTTGTCTCTCTCTCTCCTCTCTCTAAGCTCGGTTTCAGTGTGTGAGAGTCTGAGCTGAGAGGAACAGGGAGGAAGTGATGGAACTGCGAGGGGTTGGTCAGCTTTCTCCTCCTCCCCTCTCCTCCCCCTTTCTCTCTCTTTCTCTCTCTCTCTCTATGTTCGCGAGTTGGTGTCTGAAATATCTTTAGAGAGAGAGAGATAGGGAGGTGAAGGGTGGTGGAATGACGAGGATGCCCCCTTGAAAGCAACGTATTTAGAGTGGAGGAGGGGAGCCTCTTGAGACACGAAGCTCCAATGGAATTCAGTGAAGGAAAGAGAGACTTCGAAGTAAAAAACAAAAAACTCAAAAAAGTCCTTAGGCAGTGAGCAGGGCAGTAACTAAAGGTAAGGGGAAAGGATGGCTTCCTTCCATCTACAAGTCTCGGGTTCTCTCGACCGATCTCGACCGATCTCAACCGTTAGATCATGTGAATCTTACAATCGACGATGGCGATCGTGTCAGATCCGCCTCCAATCCGGGAATTTCCGACGAGGGAGGGGAGTGATCGGGCGCTAGGAGCCCCACGAAAGTAGGGGAGCAAGGAGAGCCGTGTGGGTTTTCGGGGACTTCAATGTGCGCCCAATCAGAAGAAGAAGCGGCAGGCAGCAGCCCCCTTGGGTTTGCCTCCGCCTCATTCAATGCCACCAAGGCCCCACCCGCCCCCAGCGTTTTGCCCATCGCGGGTCCCATCTGTATGTACCGCAACTTCGTTTCATCTTACAAAACCTCTCTCTCTTAGACTTTGAACAAACTCTTTAAAAGACGGAACAGGCGAGAGAACCGTCTCGAGGTGAAAAACCCCATAATATCGCTCCCGCATTCCCACTTACTCGATAAGAAAAGCTCGAGTGGGAATTAAGTGACCTCTTCAATTGGAAAGATAAATTCCATGTCAGTATTTCGATATTGACTAGTCTAGGGTAAGTTGAGGGTGGGTGAAAAGTCCACTGCTATATTAATAGAGTTCTCTCAAACCTTTCAATCGATTGCCAACACAACAGTACCCCAGGTTAAAAGGCTCTCTCTCATACTTTTTAGGGCTTTCTTTTCCTCTTCTTCTTACAAGCCATAATAAGGTTTTCATTAGTGTCCGAGGAATGGTGTCGATCCGGTTGCGAACAGCAATTCGGATTTGAGCCCTATTCTGGCAATGCATGTCGCAAGGTAAAGTGAATACCGAGGTTGTAATGTTATATAGACGGTACAATCATAACATAACCGACATTGCTAAGAGATTTATAAAATGTTATGCTCGATGTTCGGTTGTTCAATAACATATGCAAACGATCGTACTCTTTTCCCTGGATTCAACATCTGATCTTGATGATTGGTGAGGACGGCAGCTTATTACTCATACATGACTCGACATGCAATTTGCTAGGTTAAGAGTCGCGTGCATTATTGCGAGTAATTATTTCGTGCGTCTTATACTAGAGTGGGATGGAAGAAATGGGAATCGGGTGAAAATTGGGCATTCAATGTCGATGGGTCATGACTATGCTTTAGTTGATACCGAGGTTTCTTATGTCCAATCGGAAGTATATGAAGCATGTCCACCAACGAGTGTCCAATCATTCTCGACAAATCGTCACCGAATCGCGGCGGTATTTCTCGAAAATCCGGCTGGAGATTTCCCTTCTAACACAGAGGCCCCAGGATCATCCAAGCATCCGTTTGGAAATGATATTGGTTTGTCTACCAGTGATATTTTAGACCTCTTGAATTATTGTACCGTTGATAATAAATGCACTAACTGGCCAAAGTATGCGTTAGTCTGCTTTGAAATCATGCAGGAAGGAGGGGGTCGGGAAAAGGTATCGAGTTGCTCCTCCTAACTTTTCTTTCACTTTGTTGTTTCGTAATGATCTTATCTCGAATGGTTAGGATATCCAATTTCCAGGATTCTGGACTGTGGATGTTGAGGCTTAAAAAAGTGTGAGGAAGTTGCAGGAGAACGGGACAACTTTGATTTTTCTCATGAGGAGACGAATGCTTTGGACAGAAAGCGATGGAAACGCATGATAGATGTCGAAGAAAACAATCAAAATATTATATACATATATATAGTTAAGAAATTGAGAATAATCATAATTTTGACTTTAAAGTGGTCGGTACCTTTGCACCCCTCTAATCCGTAAAAATCTCACGTCCAATCCGAATCATGGACCAAACATATCGCATCTAGTGGCTTAATGTGATTGATAAAAACATTCCAAATTGCAAGCGCAAAATTGGCAAAACATCATCACATATACCCACCAAACTTTATGCGTCATGTCATATCCTACCGGACTTTCCGGTGGCACGTAATAAGGACCAAGACTGTACTCCATGACTTGGAATTTATGGGAAATGGCTATCAAAAATCACTCTATAATAATACCATGGGACCTTATTAAATATTGTAAGAATTTCCAATCCAAAAGTTTGAACAATTAGGTGAAGAGAGATCACATAGTTATAAAGAGCATATAAATCCCCTAAACAAAGGACACGGGATACTATAATACCCTTCTCGCCACACATACAATATAAATCAAGATAGACACTTATACCATGATAGAATTAGAATGTCAAACCCAAAAATTTAAGTTAATAAATAAACGATAATCACATATATAGACAGAGCGTATAAATCCATAGTAAATAACATCAAACGCTTTAATACATCTTCAATATTAGAAAGTCAAAATTTAAAAAAGAAAAAAAAAAGTAGCTGATAAGAAGTCTACACGTATATAAAAAGCATATAAATCTCATTATCAAGTAATGTAAATTATTTCAATGACTATGTTTGTCATGGTAGTCGACTATATATGTTTACATGGATAGGAAGAACTGAGAAAGGACACACGATGTGTATTTTCTACAAGCACACTCTAGCAGATACGTGGCTATGACTGTATAATTACTTTCAATTACCACCTATTAGCCTTATTTAGGTCATGTTTTAATGAAAATTTCTTCTCTTGGTGCCTTTATATTAGAGCCATTTACTGTGATGCTTGCCAATCAATCCGACACAAGAAACTGGACTTCCTCCCTTCCTTGACCTCCCACGTGGCCATAAAAAAATATAATTCAAACAATGTGTTAAGCACAATAGGTTTTTTTTTTTTTTTTTTTTCAAAGTTTATAAATTTTCGGTAAATATATATCGTATGTGAGGGATAATCTATTGATACAACATGCCATGACACGAGAATACAACTCGATTTTAGTGAAAAATTAACCATTTTGAGTTTGTTTTATTTAAAACATATGGCATAATGAAATGAACTCGATCCGAGCTACAATCCCCACATGGATGTTCCTTCATAAGTGATATATCCGGTAATAGGGATGATGGATCTCTTTTACTTAGGTTAACATTCTTGTACTTAGGTTGTATATTTCATGCTTTTTTTTTTTTTTTTTGTCTCTAACTCAATATGTAAACTTGACACTAAAAAGTCTACTACTCAACCATAAAACCACCAAATAAGGCATTATATAAGGCATTATACCTGCCAAATTCACACTCACGTGTGTGTTCGCATGCAATTTGACCAAATTAAGATGCTCACCTAGATCAAGAACATGCGAAATGCCGAGTCATTCGAATTTGAAATTGGTCTTCAAGATAGTTTTTATCTATTCTACCTGTGGATCCTATGGAGTGGTTTCTACTATATGTATTAGACATTGTTAAAGTATCACATATTGCTTTTTTTATGGGGTATATATGCTCTTTACATACATGCACTCTCTCTCCATCTATTGTCTAGCAAAAATTAGTCGGATAGACTCAATTGGTAAAATGTTAAAAATCTAGGACTAAATTGACGGGAATGTAACAAATTTAGAACCATTTTGATAATTTCCTCTCTTTTATTTTCCAAAAAATTTCACCAACATTGCCCATAAGTTCTCTAGATACACGAGCTGAAAATGGAAAAGCACGGTTGTCAATTCGATGCCATCGCACTCCATGTCCGTAATCTTGCTATGCATCGAGGACAATTTTTCAAGAATAGTATGCAAAACTAGTATGATCTTGCCTATTTATTAAGATGAAGCATGAAAATAAGCCGCAGCATGACCTGTACAAGTTTCCCAAGCAATTCTCAGGGGGAAAATCTACTATTTAAATATAAGGATAAATTACATAAACAGTCCATAAACTTTGATCCAATATGTAATATGGTCCATGAACTTGAAATTTATTCAATATGATTCATGAACTTCAACTCAATGTGTAATATTGTACATAAACTTTTAATTTGTTCAAAATAATCCATTGATATCTGGAAATTGTTCAATTTAATCTATGGATTGTATGAAAATGTTAAATGTTGTCCCTAAACTTGAATTAATAGAATAACAATAATGAACATTTATATACAGTTCATGGACTAAATTGAACATGTACCAAAAGTTCGAGAACTATATTAAACAAATTAGAAGCTCAGGGACGATATTGCAAATTTAGCTAAAGTTCATGGACCATATTAAACAAATTTAAAGTTGAAGGATCACATTACATATTTGGCCAAAATTCATAGACCATTTGTGTCATTATCTCTAAATAAAATGATTTTACAAAATTATTACCTTTACCAAAAAAAAAAAAAAATGATTTTACAAACATGCAATAGCAAATAGACGTTGACCTAATGTCTAATGTATTGTGAAAACTAGATTCTCCCTAAATCAAAGATTATACCAAATAGGGAGGCAAAGAAACAACCAATTTATTGAGAAAAAGCACCTGAAAGTTGGTGTCATTTACTAACCAATAACCAACGTGAATGGACACTAAAACCTACAAATGAGTATGCACAACGCCATTACTTCCAACGCTCATAGTAATATTTCTTGTAGTGATTAAATAGTTTCTTGAATCATGAGCTGTGCCATCTCAAAGCTTATATAGCTTCATTTGTTCTCAAGAAAACCTTAGCCCCCGCCCCGACAGCCTCCATTCGAAAAAAACGTTCTGCCGGCCACCTATCGCCCCACCCTATCCAAAGCTTATCGCCGTTGGGATCCCTCCAATTTGACAAAAGATCATGTTGAAATTCTCCGTTTTCTTTCTCCAATCTAGTTTGCCGAGTTAGATCGCGGCCCGAACGTATCTTTTCCTTAAAAGAAAAAGGCTATAAAATCTCAGGGCTCAAAATCCAAAATCGCACCTCCCAATCTAAATTCACTACCTCCTATTCCAAATTTACCTCCTCGTGACCGACCACTTTATGTAAAGCTCCTTTCTTTTTAATCTTTTGCCGACTTCTGAGCAGATTTAGGAAGGTGTTTCGACTTTTGCGAAGCCCCGGTTCCTTCCAGCCCTAAATCTTGCATGTGGATGTAGTGGCCTTCCTCCCTATCACGCTCCGCCCGAAGCCTCCTTGCACCTTCGAGGAAAATTCAATCGTGGGCCACCGGTGAGAGCTGCCTGGCTTCCATTTCCTCTCGTGACGTTGACGTGTCTCTGTTGCAAATCCCCCTCCTCCTCCTGCGGCTGCTGTTCCTTTCGAATTTTCTCATCGGGGTTTTCTAGTCACTACAGCTCGTGACATTGAGATCTGGCGCGATGTGGACGGTTTCGAGGTTTTCGCGAAGGAACGCGGTTTGTCGAACGGGGTCTATTATGATCGCAGATTCCCGAGCTTCGATGCCGATGCTTTCCTTGCGTCTTCACCGCGCGCGTGTGTTGTTCGTGTCTATTTTTCCTCCTCGTTCGATGTATGATTGATGTGGTCGTGGCCATTTCATTGCTCCGCATGCGAGGACCGGCTTACGCGTGATCGAAATGTAGAGAATGCCCTATAAAGTGCGGTTTATAGGTACTATATGAGTGCGACTATTAGGCAAGTTTGGAGTCTTTGGAGGGCGATAGACGGTGATAGATTAAGTCCATCATTCATCATTTTGGTCCATCAGATCAAAGGGATGTACTATTCTTCATAACCCTTCATGTGTTTTCGTATTAGAAAAACCCTTGCATAATCTCTTGATGGTGTGTAAAGTTTTGTTAGTTCTAGGGTATCAGGAGGGGAAAGAATCAATCTACGATAAGCGACGTCCAATCTCCCTAAACTTAGATTCACCTAAAAAGTGATTTAGCGCTTGTTACGTGTTGCAAATAATCTCATATGCTCTCCTTATTTTTTATTAGACGATGCAGTTGTGACCTATATATTCCTGGCGGTCTCGATCAAGTGTCTAATTTAGGTTTTACGTAATAGTGGATTTACAACAAATTGAGATCTAGATGCCACCTACTAGGTTTTTATGTATTCAATTGCTCCGAAAACCCATATGAATTTGGGATCGCTTTAAAACAATAAAGAGGGTTGGTAATTCTATCTGCGGTAATATAGGGATTTCCATCTAGATCGATAAGTTTTGAAAAATAAGCCATATTCACTTTAAACAAGGTATCCTGTCCGATCGGTTTCCGACCGACCAAACCTCGAAATGACCCAGTCCACCCGTTCTTTCGGTAATTCTTAGGCCAAATCCCGTAACCATGAAACCATGTCTTTCCAAAAAAGCCATCTCGAAACTAGATCAAGCGGATCGGTTTTAGACAGTTATCCATGCTCGAGCTAGACCGACTTGTTAGCTGCGAAAACAACACCTAAGATCTCCATAATTAGAATTTAAAACACAATAATAGAGAAAAAGAGAAAATGGGGTTTACATATCTGATTTTGAATCCGTTGTTCTTGATGCAAAATATCAATGACCCAAAACTCAATTGTTTCTCCTCTATTATCTTTTATGTCATTGGCTTAATGAAATCACCCCTCACCCTTAGCATTCAGTAAAAGCTCCTTATATGAGGTTATTTGTACATTAGGTTAGAGGAAACTCAAGCATAATTTTATAGAGTTTTAAATCACGGGCTAGACTTTACTCGTTTCATACCAGTCGTTTATATCTTACCTCATTAAATCAATGTAGCCGACATCAGAAAAACTCTTACACGGCTTTCTCATGTCCCCTAACCTAAGTCGAGAAATGAACCCCACGTTTGCAGCAGATGGTCCACCATCATTTATGGTCACTCCTTGGCGAATGGAGCTTGAGGTACACATCGCAGCTGTTGGTGTCATTTGGTGCCTGAATCGGAAGCATGTGTTATTGTTATTCAGCCATGCTTTCACCTGCCACGCGCAGAGAGACAACCCACACCTACACCCGCCCCCGCACACGCACACACACATGCACCATTTTCGTGTTATGGCTTCTTCTTCTCCTTCCCTTTTTTTTCCCTCCTCTCGTGGCTCTTGTCATTGGTTTACGCTTATGGACGAATCTGCTGCAGGTAATTTGACCTGCAGCCTTTACACCTCAAAAACCATGCCACTTCCATTCTCCTCCCTTCCTTTCAATGCAAGCAAAGTGAGTTTTGGCCTTTGGTGGCCCCCAACTTTTTTTCCCTGGGCTCTCTGATTTTAATTGTAGCGCAAAGTCGTGAAAAAGATTCGGATGTGTCGCGGATTTTGTTTTGAATTTTAGAAATTCATATCCGGCACGTGAATTTTGCCGTCCAAGCTGTCCATTCATTCTACATATCTCGCCGTTACAAGACGTTATGATCAGTATGGACGGTTCAAATTTGATTTACTGATTAGGTTGCCAATCATTCTTGGTAAAAGATACTTATATTTAGTGATAATATGTATTATATAGGAAATAATTCTCATTTGTGGTAAAATATTTCATGGTGGTAAAAACATTTGTTCACAGTAATTAAGTTAAAAATTACAATTGGTTTAAAGAGGAAAAAAAAAGATGTTTCTAAACTAGAAATGAGTGTAATATTGGCAATAATTAGTCAACAAAACCAAATAATGGTTACGGTTACTTAACACGTTGAGAAAAACAACAAGATAAGTAAATTAACACTACAAATGTTTAAAAAGAAACCCAAAAAAGATATTTGTAAAAGTGGAAAAGATTAAAGCAAACTAAGGTGGTCCAATGGTGGCAACCATTGTGCTGCCATAGTAGCTCTTGCAAAACCCCAATTGGAGCAATGGCAAGGATCACACGTGACCCTCGCCTAGTGATGACAAGGGTCACGCGACCCCTACCTGTCACTGGTAAGGTGGCACAATTGTCGCAGACCCTTGCCTTATTTATGGTAAGAGTCACACGCAACCTTCATTATTGTTGTAGCTGGAGAAGATCCAGTCACCTTCTCCAATGACCAATGAGCAATTGCTGATTGTTACCATTGCTTCAGCGAGAATTTCCAATCCCTATCAAAATGAATGTTTACCCAGAACAAATAAGATTTTAATTTACTAAGAATGAGAAGATTTACCATGATCAAGTATAATTGAGTGCGAACAAATAACTTCATGGGATTATTGAATTAAGAACATAACCATTGCAAAGAAATCATTTAAATAATGACTTATCACCATCCATAATGCCTTTGCCCCTAGAGCACCACCTCGAGGTTAGTATTCTTTCCACATAACTAGCATTTTCCATAGAAGATGCTTAATACTAACATGGAAACCTAATCAACTTCTCGAGTCGTCACTATGGGACATACAGAAAATACGTGTTATGTATATAATTTCAAATATTGTTAGGATAGAATAGCAATTTGAAACGATTTAATGATATTGGAATAGGAGATATGAGCTTTTTGAATTTATGGGTATCACGTAATGCTAGAATTTAACGATTGACATACAACTTCCGGTGGAGATTGTCCTCTCCATGGTTCAAGATACATATAAACCACCGTCAAATCAGTTGGAAAATGGAACTCCAATCTCAACCCCAGGCGACTCAATGCGGAACTGCAGACAGAATGATGATCGTGATCATTTTTCAGGACGAGCACGAAGGGCCTCTCTCTCTCTCTCTCTCTCATTGAATACAACTGCCAACTTTTTCTTCTTCTTCTTCTTTTCTTCTTTTTTCTTTTCTGGGTGTGGTGGTGGAGATGGTGGTGGTGGTGGCAGTGACTGGTGAGTGGATAATGGAGGAGCGAAGGGACAGGGAGGAGTCAGAGACGACTTTTCAAAGGATCGCACGTGGAGCTCTCTCCTCGGCTCCTTTCGTGTTCCCCGCAGGTCTGCTTCCCGGATTCGCTCCGATTCGGGCAGCCGCAGTTCACGTGCCCTCCGCGTGATCGATTTACCCTTACACCGTTAAACATGATTCCGGTGCGGTCAAAAAATTATCCGACCAAAATCAATTCTTTGAACCCATTTTGATTTATTTCTATATAATATAAATATAGTGACACATATTTAACCTAATACATATTACTAAACCATTTTCATAGTTAGCACAATATAGGAAAATTCATACATTAACCGAGAAAAAACGTAAAATGATCGAGCATGAAATCGAGTAAAGATGAGAACTAATAAAGAGAAAATCACAAAGATAAATTAGATCTAAATTGAAAATCCATTTAACACGCGTGTTGTATTGAATTTTACTATTCCGAACCCATTTAAAACACTATATTGAATATAATCAATCCATATAACAACTAAGTCTATCCAAGATGAGTTGAGAAATAAGGGTATGACCCATTTTGATAAGTCTAATTCATATAGTCCTTTGATTTTACTTTGAGATTCAGGGTGCATTTTCTTCATCCGGAAAGAATTTCCTAAAAATGATCATCCACATCGCTTACAAAAATAATTGAGGAGAAAAATTATTTTCATTGTTTACGAAAATATATAAATATAGATTTAACTAAAAGGAATACGAAAAATACAAATTGAGAAAATTCCCAAATAGGCATTTTTTTTTCTAAAAAAAATTTCAATGGTGAAAATCGTGACAATCAAACATAAAAAAGACCTAACTAAAAAATGATTTAGGTAGCTTATAGTGCATGCTTATAATGGATAACGACAGAAGTTTGCACAGTAGTTTTTTTTTTTTTTTTTTTTGAGCAAAAGTTTGCACACTAGTTTGCTTATTAGGAAAAGAACATATAACTCCAGATCTGATCTTTCGCAAGCGGCCTAATGGGCCCGCCTAGGCCCAGTTGGCGGAAAGGTAAAATTAGCATGTATGGACAAAGTCAATCCCTCCTTAAGTTCGACCCAGCCAAGCTTAACTACTCCTGGTCAATTTTATACATAATGTTCAAGTTTACTTTTTTTTTCATCGACTGGTCTGAGTGAAGACACTTTAAGCCTGTAGTAGGACCGGCTACCCAAGCCGACCCATTGATCAGGTTGAACCTAACTGTACATAACGGTGGAGGTAGGCCTGGGGCAAGGTGAGGTTTTCGAAGTCTGATCTACAGGTAACAAACTGGTGGATCAAATCGGTTTTAGTTCGGTTAATTTCAATTCTTCAGGTCATATATGGATGCGTGTCTTTTCGGTTAACAAACTTTCATGTGGGAATTGGATGGATGTAGCTCGAGTTGAGTGTAAACAGTACTAGTCGAGAGTTATATCTGCTTTGAGTATGTGAAATTTCCTTTTGCGTCTTATTCACGTACGAATCATTTCGATTTCTGCCATTTCGCTTTCAGTTTTAATTTGCATGGGTCCAACCCACATCGAGACGTGGCTCAATTAGGATTCAGTTATTGTTAGTTTCGAGGCCTATCGAGTACTAGCAATTCAATAATTCAAGTGCTCTAGGTTCAGATGGCTGAGTGATTCATGCTCTTATTCAATTTAAGGTATTTCGAACAGGGATTGAGTCAGATGCGGATTGTTGACTTTTCTCGATCCATTCGAATTGGGTTTGGATCAGTCTTCAAGTGACTCCGTCAGGGCAGGAGGGTTTTGCCACCTCTAATCCCGTCCTCATTTGATGGGTTACATGGGGTAAGAATTTCATGTCCATCCCCAATGATGGAAAGGGAGCTAGGAGGGCTATCCCCCCACTGATTGGGATATAGTATATTGTAGTCAAATATATGATATATTTTCTAAAATTTCATATAAAATTTCGATATTTTGTCTTTGTGAATTAGAAATTGCAACAAATATTTATCTCATTCCCTAAATTGAATGTGATCAATAGAAGGGTAGCCCGACTGGTCTGCCTAGGTCCAAAAGGGAAAATTTGTGGATATGGATAACATCCTCACATGAGAAGGCCCTGCCACCCAACCTTGGCCCAACCACAACCAAAGACTTCTATATAAGCTTCAAGTATTCGGCTGGCTTGGGCAATACATTTAATCCGATCTGAGTCAACCCAATAATCACCTCTAACCAAATTGAGGTTTTCATGTCCCCATTGTTGTCTTGACCCCATGCTCAACAATGATCGGCTAACCTGGGATAATTTGCCATCCCTTTTCTTGAAGGTTAGATTTGAAATCCATTTCACCAAGTTAAATTATCTTACTAATGTTGGTCCCATCTGCCGCCTTACACCCATGTTTCCCCATCATACGTGCTCAACCTGACTCGTGAAGTAATGGACCGTGAGCTTAACGAACGCATTCATTCACGATTCATGGGCCTAAGAAATCCTCTAGGCCCAATTTGGCCCAATAAATAATCTCCTCTCCCATCAGAAACAAAAGACCCGATGATCCTCTCTCTCTCTCTATTTATCTATCTAGAGTTTAGAATCTCCTCTCCAAGATTGGATGTAAATTATTTTGGGTTGAGGCCACCTACACAAGTCCAAAATATGAAATTCTAACCCTCTTTGTGAGACTTGCAGGATCATTTTATGGGCTTTCGGGTAGTTGAGTTTCTGCACTCGCGTCCATGGTTAAAAAGTAAAAACATACATATTACCAAAAATAAGAACAAAGACTTGGCAGATCACGCCGAAATTACAAAGGGAAGAAAAATTAAAAGTATTAAAAGAACAGCCTGAAAAAGATAAGGGAACCTTTTAACGAAAGGAGAAGACGTGTAATCAAAAGCAAATTAAGAAAGAAACTCACATCATGAAGTACGAAATTCTGAAAATTCATATCTAGGGTATTCATATGGATTTAGGTTCACGTCTTACATCATTCATAAGGTTGATGATACGAGAGTTTGTCCACTTAAGACAAAGATTAAAAAAAAAAAGTATTTATTTCACGAAAAATAGCTAATTTAGAAAACACATATTGCCTACAAAAAAAATAAAAAAATAAAAAATATATTCATCCATGAAAATAGTTAGACGTGAATTGTTGTTAATAATGAATTACTAGTTAATTATTTTAACCTATTATTTTAAGAAAAATATTCTTCAAATCATTTATTTTTTATGAAATAAATAGGATCAGAGTGTCGGGTCATTAGACAGAAAAAGACAAACTTCGGGGACAACCAAAGCTCAATACAAAGGGTGGAAAGAGGTGATCCACGGAACTGCATTCTCGAAGTGTTATCATAGGAACTCCACACCAATGCCCCGTCACGGAATATTTTTAGTTTGTGGACCACCGGAGTCGCAAAAAAACCTCCAAAGACGCCTTCCCTAAAGTAGCAGATCAATTACGGCAAAAAAAAATAAAAAAAAGAGTAGCGGATCAACTTGCAAGATGGGGTCTTCTCGCCCCGTTCGACAAAGAAGGAATACGTTGCTAACATGCTTGGCACCAAGAGGAAAAATGAATGAGATAGCTGGCCATCTCCGAAGGATTCGCTCACGCAAAGACGTGATTCAACCCCTCCATCAAAGGCCGCCAAAGCGATAAGGAATCGGAAAATGATGTTTTTAGGAAGATGCAAAGAAACAAGGGTTGAGAAAATGGTATTCTTGGGAAGATCACATGGGACGTTTGATGGATGAAGAACTCTTATCCTTAACGAAACCCTTGACGGGCTTACCATGTATTGCTTTTTAGTACTGCCCTCCAAGCTTTCCAAGGTATCTTTCTGTTCCTTTTCTATATGGCTATAATAAAAACTTGAATTTCCTTGTTTATAATAGATGCTAGTCATGAAACTCAACTCATCTCGACTCAATACAACAAGCGATGATCGAAACTTGAACAAGCGATAAAAAGACTCAAGCTATTAATTCTTGGAGAACAATTACTAGACGAAAATCAAGACGACATAAATGTCGCTCGCAAAACACTTTTTAATCGACATAATCGCAAGACTTTAGAAAATTCAAAATAAAAAAAAATCTTAGATATTGATGATGTATTCACAATTAGAGAGATGAAAACATAACTTAATCTGTAACAATAACTTGGGGAAATCACTAACCTTGTTGTTTCTGAAATAGGGAAAAATGAAGAAATCCAATTTCTCTCCCTAAAGGCACTTTTATTTTAATGTATTTTATTGACCGGATGATAGAATACAACTTTTCATTATCTTGTATGGAGAGAGGACCAAACCATTTGTATAGGCTATCAATAAATACCCTCATTAATGACTTTAATATCAACTTTCCATCAAGACACATTTTATCTTCAAAAGAGTGACATCTTTTTATAGGAACTATAACTTCTCAAAAGAATTGTACATTTCCATGGAGTTTTTTTTTTTTTTTGGTCAGTCCTACTATATTCCTACTCTACACTTCCGACACGTGATATATTAAATATATTTGTATATATAAATACATAAATAATAATAGCCTAGAATTAATTTACATGAAAAATATTAAATAATAGCATTCATTATTTTAATTTGTTATAATAATACATAAAATTTAGAGGAAAAAAACATTGTTTAAATAAAAATACTTAAATGATATTTTTAAATTTATTTATTTATCATATATAGCATTTTTTATTACTTCTTTCATAGTAAAAGACTTTTAAAAAAACTAAAACAATTCTAAAAAAACAAAATTGAAAAAAAAAAAATTGACCTCGTGCGTGTATATTTATAGCATTTTTTATTACTTCTTTTTTGTATATTTATATTTTGATCCCTCAAATATTAGAAATTTTTAAAATTGACCACGTGCGTATCGGAATTCCAAACTCGCGTGTCGGAGAGAGTTGACATCGTGTCGGATTTTTCGACACTTGTTGACCGCGTGTCGGCCACGTGTTAGAGTGTCGGACATGACACGAAGGCTCCCAGAGAGTGTCGGTGCTACATAGGTACCGATTTGGTCTCCCCCCAGGCGCGTGCGTCGCACATGCCATTTCGGTGCCAGGCGCGTGCGTCACTGGCACATGCGCGGTACGCGCTAGGTGATGTCAGCCGCGCATGCGCGTGGCATTGGCTCAATGAAATCACCCCTCACCCTTAATGTTCAGTAAACGCTCCTTATGTGAGGTTATTTGTACATCGGGGTTAGAGGAAACTCAAGCACTATTTAATAGAGCTTTTATATCACACGCACCATTTCGTGTTATGGCTTCTTCTTCTCCTTCCCTTTTTTTTTTGCCCTCCTCTCGTGGCTCTTGTCATTGGTTTACGCTTATGGACGAATCTGCTGCAGGTAATTTGACCTGCAGCCTTTACACCTCAAAAACCATGCCACTTCCATTCTCCTCCCTTCCTTTCAATGCAAGCAGAGTGAGTTTACGCTTAAGGACGAATCTTAGTTGTCTTCCTTGTTTGCAAGCATTTCTTCATTTGATCTCTAAAGTAGTCTAGTGCTTTAGGTACGAGAAGGGAGGTTCCAAACACTTGACCAGTGCTTGGCTCGTGAGTACCGCATGTCCCTACAAGGAATATCTAAGCAAATTTCTCATGACTTTTGTGAGGTGAGGTGAAGATTGTCTTTCTCCACGTCTGAACACATGATCTTTAAGGAGTTGCTTTCGTGATTGTTTCCTTTCAGGGGGTTCGGGCACGAGTGGTGGACAGGGACTTAGCCCCGAAGGTATTCATATATTTATAGCATTTTTTATTACTTCTTTTTTGTATATTTATATTTTGACCCCTCAAGTATTAGAAATTTTAAAATTGACCCCGTGCGTGTCGGAATTCCAGACTCGCATTTCGGAACGTGTCGGAACATGTCGGACACATGTCAGAGTGTCGAACACGATACGAAAGCTCCCAGAGAGTGTCGATGCTATATAGGTACCGATTCGGTCTCCCCCGGGCGTGTGCGTCACGCGTGCCGTTTCGGTGCCAGGCGCGTGCGACGCACGTGCGTGGTCACTGGCGCATGTGCGGTACGCGCCAAGTGACGTCATTGTGACGTCAACCGTGCATGCGCATGGCACTGGCTCAATGAAATCACCTTTCACCCTTAATGTTCAGTAAACGCTCCTTATGTGAGGTTATTTGTACATCAGGGTTATTTGAAACTCAAAAAACATTAATATGTCTGATCAAACCTCATTTACTTTCATAACTTATCTAAATCAAGGGTATTTGATATTATATTCAACTGATGCGACCATCAGACCTTGCTAAAGTATAAAGTGGATAAAGTTTAGTTAATGTGGACAAAAAGAATAGAGATTCAAGAAGACCCAGCAACAACAGAACACGAGCTATTGATATAAGAATGGACACGCAGAAAATGGAATGATGAAAAGGAAAGAATGGACCGTCAGTGAGCGAAACTTACTGAGAATGGACCGATTCTAATACGAAAACCAATGAACCCGAAGAAAATTCAACCACTCAAGATAAACAGAGACCCAAGCAGCATCACTAACACCGTTGGTCCAACAGAAGTCTCCCACAGGAATACAAGGCAAGAAGCCAATTTTCACTTAAAACCCACCACATTATCCGCAAAAAACGAAAGCCACATTCCAATATAAACGAAAAACAAGTGCCCAAAACACCCATAATTTGCCACAAGAGAAAAAAGGAGGGGGGCAAAAAACGCATTTACCACGTCGTGTTGGTGGGAGACTTCCGGACGGCGAGGCGGGTCCAGGCGACAACCTCCCCGGAGAACAAGTCCCTAGCCACGACGGGCGTCGAGACGATCCCGATGAGCTGGACGGAGTTAGTGAGCTCCTTCCTCCACTGGATCTCCTGGGGCCTCGGGTACGCGGCTGCCTGGAGGGAGCACCTCTGCCGGGCGTTGCGGGTTGGCGCGAATGAGAGGAGGAGAGAGTTCGGAGAAGACCCGGAAGGGATTTGGGAAGGGGAAGGGGAAGGGGAGGGGTTTTTGGCGACGGACGGCGACGATCGATTGATTCGGCGGCTGCTAGGGTTCCAGCGTTGAGACGAGGGGTGGCGACGACGACGGAGAGGCGGAGGCACGTCGATCAGAGGGCAGCAGAGGAATCCAACCAGTGTGATTGTCAAAGTAAGAAAAGATAATGCGGGCACCCACATGGTTGTCCATGTTGAAAAAATTATTTATGTTACCCCCAAAAGCCACGTTAATTAGACTTTAGATTTAGTAGGATTTGAAATCGAAAGAATTAGATTAGAAAATTTATGAAAGTGGAAGGACTTAGAAAAATTTGATTAGACATATCGTGAAAGTATGAGGACCAAAAAAAAAAAAATGCAGCCTAAGTGTTTCTCCTCCCTTCCTTTCAATGCAAGCAAAGGGAGTTTAGGCCTTTGGTAAAGATGCGGATTTGTCGAAGATTTTGTTTTCAAAATTAGCAATTAATGTCCGGTGCGTGTATCGTAGGCCTTAGTTGTCTTTGATCTTTAAGGAGTATGTTCGGGCACGAGTGGTGGACAAGGACTTAGCACCGAAGGTATTCTTTTCCATCCTGCATTTTTAAATGTTTCACCTGTGGAGCTAAGTGGGTTAATTAGATTCCATTTAACTCAACAATTGAACATATTGATACTAGGACATGCATTTAACTTTGATGTCATCTGGTATTTGTGGGTTAAACATCAAAATCTATAATTTTCGGCCAAGTTATCTCATTAGGTGTAATTCCTTCTGGATTGTGAAATTGCAGTGGGATCCTCCGAGCTTGGATAAAGTTTCGGAAGACCTGGTGGATCAATACTTTTCGCCTCTCAGTGAACTTGAACCTGACCTAGACCTCCCAACAAAAGTGCGAGAAGCCTTCACCTGAATCTGATCACTTCCATCTTTTTCCATCTCCGATAAGTTATATGTGTGAAGTGGCAATAACTGGTATTCTAAACAAGACTACCCATGGTGGCGGCTGAAATTAGTCAGAAAATGTCATTCTCAATTGGAATATGAAGGCTTCACCAAATTGTTGAGGTCCATTCTTTGACTCAAGTTTTATATGGACAGAATTACCTACAGCGTTCGTGCTAGTTGGGGTTTTATCTAGTTTTGGCTAGTGTTATGAAAGTGTTATGTTTCTACTGATGGTCAAGTTATATTTAAATTATCTTCAGATCCATTTACGTGCGCTTGCTTGTTGTTTGTCTGGTGGTAGTGGCTGGCATTGACTAATGAAACCGCGGCATGACGGACTTGGAGCGATGAGAGAAATTACCTTTTCCCATTTTCGATTTTCCTGGTTAGGAACATCAATCTGTGTTTCCATAACTAGCAATTTATACTAGTGTGGACAGTGGATATAGCTTGGCAACAAACCAGCCTGAAGTCTAGAGCAGAAAGGGTAGCAAATGCATTCCCAAAACCAAGTATACGTTCATATCCAGTATTAAATATATTTTTATATATAAATACATAAATAAATAATAATAAAAATAGCCTAGAATTAATTTACATGAAAAATATTAAATAATAGCATTCATTATTTTAATTTGTTATAATAATACATAAAATTTAGAGGAAAAAAACATTGTTTAAAGAAAAATACTGAAATGATATATAGCATTTTTTTATGACTTCTTTCATAGTAAAAGACTTTTAAAACAACTAAAACAATTCTAAAAATACAAAAATGAAAAAAAGAAATTGACCTATGCATGTATATTTATAGCATTTTTTATTACTTCTTTTATTACTTATTTTTTGCATATTTATATTTTGACCCCTCAAGTATTAGAAATTTTTAAAATTGACCATGTGTGTGTCGAAATTCTAGACTCGTGTGTTGGAGTGTGTCAGAGAGAGTTCACCTCGTGTCGGATTTTTCGACACTCATTGACTGCGTGTTGGAGCTTGTCGGAACGTGTCGGAGCTTGTCGAGCACGTGTTAAAGTGTTGAACACAACATGAAGGCTTCCAAAGAGTATCGGTACTACATAGGTACCGATTCGGTCTCCCCCGGGCGCGTGCGTCGCACGTGCCGTTCCGGTGCCAGGCGCGTGCGCACCACGCACCAGGTGACACGAGCATGGCACTGGCTCAATGAAATCACCTCTCACCTTTAATGTTCAGTAAACGCTCCTTATATGAGGTTATTTGTACATCGAGGTTAGAGGAAACTCAAGCACTATTTTATAGAGCTTTTATATCACGGGCTAGACTTTATTCGTCTCTCACCAATCAATCTCATATTAGACTAATGAAGAATCTTTATATCTTATCTCATTAAATCAATGTAACCGACATTAGAAAAACTCTTACACGGCTTTCCCATGTCCCCTAACCTAAGTCGAGAAACGAACCCCACGTTTGCAGTAGATGGTCCACCATCATTTATGGTCACTCCTTGGCGAATGGAGCTTGAGGTACGCATCGCAGCTGTTGGTGTCATTTGGTGCCTGAATCGGAAGCATGTGTTATTGTTATTCAGCCATGCTTTCACCTGCCACGCGCAGAGAGACAACCCACACCTACACCCGCCCCCGCACACGCACACGCACACGCACACGCACACGCACCATTTTCGTGTTATGGCTTCTTCTTCTCCTTCCCTTTTTTTTTTCCCTCCTCTCGTGGCTCGTGTCATTGGTTTACGCTTATGGACGAATCTGCTGCAGGTAATTTGACCCTGCAGCCTTTACACCTCAAAAACCATGCCACTTCCATTCTCCTCCCTTCCTTTCAATGCAAGCAAAGTGAGTTTTGGCCTTTGGTGGCCCCCAACTTTTTTCCTGGGCTCTCTGATTTTAATTGTAGCGCAAAGTCGTGAAAAAGATGCGGATTTGTCGCAGATTTTGTTTTGAAAATTAGAAATTCATGTCCGGTGCGTGTATTTTGCATTCATTCTAGATATGTCGCCGTTACAAGATGTTATGATTAGTATGGACAGTTCAGTTTTTGATTTACTAATTAGAGGCCGGAATGATAACGTTTCTATTTCTCCTGATTTATGTTCTTTTGTTCCCCGGAACAAAAAAAGAACAGAAATTTATTTGGTAACGCCAACTAATTTTTCTATTCCCCGAAATAGAAAAGTGGCTGTGGAATAGATTTAGAACAGAAATAAAAAACAAAAAAAAAGTAGCTTTTTGTTCCCGGAAATAATTTCTATAAATAAGTTTTTTTTTCTTTTCTATTTTTCTTTTATTCTTCTTCCTTGTTGCGGCCATTACAGGCCGCCTACCCACCGTTGGCCACCTCCTGTCGCCCGTGGCCACCGTCAACAGCAGACCGCTGGCAATGGTTGCCACTGTCTGTAGCCCACTGGCCGACGACCGCCACCGTCCATCGGCAGCCTGCCGCCGCCAATCGCCGCATGACCGCCACTTGCTACCGCATGATAGCCGACCGTTGCCGCCAACTACCGCCCACAGCTCATCGGCCACCACCCCCTCTCGCGGCCGATAGGCTATGGGCAGCAATCTTGTGACGGTAGTCAGCGGTAGCGATTAACAGTTGTGCAACGGTCATGCGGCGATCGTACAATGATCGTGTAGCTGTCGTGCGGCGATAGGCAACGGTCAGCAGTTCGTGAATAAGAAGAAAAAATAAATACAAAAAATTATAAATTTTTACCAAACACATTTCTATTCTTTTTCTATTTCAAGAATAAAAATTTTGTATAATTACCAAACACCTTATTTTACTCAGAAATTGTTCCCGAATTAAAAATAGAAAAAAACTCTTTCTGAAAAGAAATAGTTCCCTGGAATAGAAACGTTGTCATGCACACCCTAGGTTGCCCATCATTCTTGGTAAAAGATACTTATATTTAGTGATAATATGTATTTATAGGAAATAATTCTCATTTGTGGTAAAATGTTTCATGGTGGTAAAAACATTTGTTCACAGTAATTAAATTAAAAAATTAAAATTGGTTTAAAGAGGAAAAAAAGAAGAAGATGTTTCTAAACTAGATATGAGTGTAATATTGGCAATAATTAGTCAACAAAACCGAATAATGGTTATGGTTACTTAACACGTTGAGAAAAACAACAAGATAAGTAAATTAACACTACAAATGTTTAAAAAGAAACCCAAAAAAGATATTTGTAAACATGGAAAAGATTAAAACAAACTAAGGTGGTCCAGTGGTGGCAACCATTGTGCTGCCATAGTAGCTCTAGCAGAACCCCAATTGGAGCAATGGCAAGGATCACACGTGACCCTCACCTAGTGATGACAAGGGTTGTGTGACCCCTACCTGTCACTGGTAAGGGTGGCACAATCATCGTAGACCCTTGCCTAATTTATGGTAAGAGTCCTACGCAACTTTCATTATTATTGTAGCCGGAGAAGATTCAGTCACCTTCTATAATGATCAATGAGCAAGTGTTGATTGTTACCATTGCTCCAGTGAGAATTACAATCCCTATCAGAATGAATGTTTACCCAAAACAAATAAGATTTTAATTTACTAAGAATGAGAAGATTTACCATGATCAAGTATAATTGAGTGCGAACAAATAACTTCATGGGATTATTGAATTAAGAACATAACCATTGCAAAGAAATCATTTCAATAATGACTTATCACCATCCATAATGCCTTTGCCCCTAGAGCACCACCTCAAGGTTAGTATTCTTTCCACATAACTAGCATTTCCCATAGAAGATGCTTAATGCTAACATGAAAACCTAATCAACTTCTCGAGTCGTCATTCACACTGTCTTGTTAGATCATGGGACATACACAGAATACGCGTCATGTATATAATTTCAAATATCATTTGGAGAGAGTAGCAATCTGAAATGATCCAATGATATAGAATAGGAGATGTATGTAAGCTTTTTTGAATTTATGGCTATCACATAATGCTAGAATTTAACAATTGACATACAAGTTCCGATGGAGATTGTCCTCTACATGGTTCAAGATACATATAAACCACCGTCAAATCAGTTGGAAAATGGAACTCCAATCTCAACCCCAGGCGATTCAATGCAGAACTGCAGACAGAATGATGATCGTGATCATTTTTCAGGACGAGCGCGAAGGGCCTCTCTCTCTCTCTCTCTCTCTCTCTCTCTCTCTCTCTCTCTCTCTCTCTCTCTCTCTCTCTCTCTCTCTCTCTCTCTCTCTCTCTCTCTCTCTCTCTCTCTCTCTCTCTCTCTCTCTCATTGAATACAACTGCCAACTTTTTCTTCTTCTTCTTTTTTTTTTTTTTTTTCTTTTCTGGGTGTGGTGGTGGAGATGGTGGTGGTGGTGGCAGCGGCGGTGACTGGTGAGTGGATAATGGAGGAGCGAGGGGACAGGGAGGAGTCAGAGACGACTTTTCAAAGGATCGCACGTGGAGCTCTCTCCTCGGCTCCTTTCGTGTTCCCCGCAGGTCTGCTTCCCGGATTCGCTCCGATTCGGGCAGCCGCAGTTCACGTGCCCTCCGCGTGATCGATTTACCCTTACACCGTTAAACACGATTCCGGTGCGGTCAAAAATTATCCGATCAAAATCAATTCTTTGAACCCATTTTGATTTATTTCTATCTAATATAAATATAGTGACACATATTTAACCTAATACATATTACTAAATCATTTTCATAGTTAGCACAATATAGGAAATCCATACATTAATTGAGAAAAAATGTGAAATGATCGAGCGTGAAATCAAGTAAATGTGAGAACTAATAAAAAGAAAGTCATAAAGGTAAATTGGATGTAAATTGAAAATCCATTTAACACGTGTATTGTATTGAATTTTACTATTCCAAACCCATCTATAGCACATATATTGAATGTAATCAATCCATATAACAACTAAGTCTATCCAAGATGAGTTGAGAAATAGGGGTGTGACCCATTTTGATAAGTCTAATTCATATGGTCCTTTGACTTTACTTGGTGAGATTTAGGGTGCATTTTTTTAATCTGGAAAGAATTTCCTAAAAATGACCATCCACATTGCGTACAAAAATAATTGAGAAGAAATTTACAAAAATATACGAATATAGATTTAACCATAAGGAATACGAAAAATACAAATTGAGAAAATTCCCAAATAGGCTTTTTTTTCTAAAAACAATTACAATGGTGAAAATCGTGACAATCAAACATAAAAAAGACCTAACTAAAAACTGATTGAGGTAGTTTATAGTGCATGCTTATAATGGATAACGACAGAAGTTTGCATACTAGTTTGCTTTTTAGGAAAAGAACATATAACTCCAGATCTGATCTTTCGCAAGCGGCCTAATGGGCCCGCCTAGGCCCAGTTGGCCGAAAGGCAAAATTAGCATGTATGGACAAAGTCAATCCCTCCTTAAGTTCGACCCAGCCAAGCTTAAGTACTCCTGGTCAATTTTATACATAATGTTCAATTTTTTTTCATCGACTGGTCTGAGTAAGGACACTTTAAGCCCGTGGTAGGACCAGCTACCCAAGTTGACCCATTGATCAGGTTGAACCTAACCGATACATAATGATGGAGGCAGGCCTAGGGCAAGGTGAGGTTTTCGAAGTCTGATCTACAGGTGACAAACTGGTGGGTCAAATCGGTTTCGGTTCGGTTAATTTTGATTCTTCGGGTCATATATGGATGTGTGTGTTTTCGGTTAACAAACTTTCATGTGGGAATTGGGCGGATGTAGCTTGAGTTGAGTGTAAACAGTACTAGTCGAGAGTCAGATCCGCTTTGAGTATGTGAAATTTCCTTTTGCATCTTATTCACGTACGAATCATTTCGATTTCTGCCATTTCGCTTTCAGTTTTAATTTGCATGGGTCCAGCCCACATCGAGACGTGGTTCAATTAGGATTCGGTTATTGTTAGTTTCGGGGCCTGTCGGGTACTAGCAATTCAATAATTCAAGTGCTCTAGGTTCAGACAGCTGAGTGATTCGTGCTCTTATTCAATTCAAGGTATTTCGAACAGGGATTGAGTCAAATGCGGATTGTTGACTTTTCTCGATCCGTTCAAATTGGGTTGGATCAATTTTCAAAGTGACTCCGTCAGGGCAGGAGGGTTTTGCCACCTCTAATCCCGTCCTGATTTGACGAGTTACATTGAGGTAAGAATTTCATGTCAATCCCCAATGATGGAAAGGGGGCTAGGAGGGCTATCCCCCTCATTGATTGGGATATAGTATATTGTAGTCAGATATATGATATATTTTCTAAAATTTCATATGAAATTTCTATATTTTGTCTTTATGAATTAGAAATTGCAACAATTATTTATCTAATTCCCTAAATTGAATGTGATCAATGGAAAGGCAGCCCGACTGGACTGCCTAGGTCCAAAAGGGAAAATTAGTGGATGTGGGTAACATTCTTACATGAGAAGGCCCTGCCACCCAACCTGGGCCCAACCACAGCCGAAGACTTCTATATAAGCTTCAAGTATTCGGCTGGCTTGGGCAATACATTTGATCCGATCCTAGTCAACCCAATGATCACCTCTAACCAAATTGAGGTTTTCATGTCCCCAATGCCGTCTTGACCCCATACTCAACAATGATCAGCTAACCCAGGATAATTTGCCATCCCTTTTCTTGAAGGTTAGATTTGAAATCCATTTCGCCAAGTTAAATTATTCTAATTAAAATCTAATGTTGGTCCCATCTGCCGCCTTACACCCATGTTTCCCCATCATACGTGCTCGACCTGACTAGTGAAGTAATGGACCATGAGCTTAACGAAGGCGTTCATTCACGATTCATGGGCCTAAGAAATCCTCTAGGCCCAATTTGGCCCAATAAAGAATCTCTTCTCCCATCAGAAACAAAAGACCCGATGATCCTCTCTCTCTCTCTCTCTATTTATCTATCTAGAGTTTAGAATCTCCTCTCCAAGATTGGATGTAAATTATTTTGGGTTGAGGCCACCTACACAAGTCCAAAATATGAAATTCTAACCCTCTTTGTGAGACTTGCGGGATCATTTTATGCGCTTTCGGATAAGTTTTTTTTTTTTTTTTTTTTTTGTCAGTCCTACTCTATTCCTACTCTATACTCACTCTCGGACTTTTTTTCTACCTCTCTTGCGGGCGTGGGAGTCGAAACCCACTTGAAACTTATGCGTCCCCACCCCATCCCCCCTGAGAAGGTGGGGATTTGAACCCCTTACCTCCCCCTTCCATATTGGAAGGGTGGCCACTGGGGCGAATCCCAATGGTTGCTTTCGGATAGTTGAGTTTCTGCAATTGCGCCCATGATAAAAAAGTAAAAGCATACATATCACCAAAAATAAAAGCAAAGACTTGCATGTCACGCCGAAATTACGCAGGGAAGAAAAATTAAAAGTATCAAAAGAACAGCCTGAAAAAGATAAGGGAACCTTTTAACGAGAGGAGAAGACGTGTAATCAAAAGCAAATTAAGAAAGAAACTCACATCAAGAAGTACGAAATTCTGACAAATTCATGTCTAGGGTATTCATATGGATTTAGGTTCACGTCTTACATCATTCATGGGGTTGATGATACGAGAGTTTGTCCACCTAAGACAAAGATAGAAAATGTATTTATATCGCGAAAAAATAGCTAATTTAAATAACACATCACCTACGAAAATAAAAAAAATAATAATATTTCCATCGTTTATGAAAATAATTAGACGTGAATTATTGTTAATAATGAAAATATTTTTTTACTAGTTAATTATTTCAAGTTATTAGTTTAAGAAAAATGTTCTTTAAATCATTCATTTTCTACAATACCAAAGTGTCATGTCATTAGAGAGAGAAGCCAAACTTTGGGGAAACCAAAGCTCAATACAAAGGGTGGAAAGAGGTGATCCACGGAACTGCGTTCTCAAAGTGTTATCATAGGAACTTCACACCAATGCCCCGTCACGGAATATTTTTAGTTTGTGGACCACCGGAGTTGCAGAATCACCTCCAAAGACACCTTCCCTAAAGTAGCCGATCAACTTGCAAGATGGGGTCTTCTCGCCCCCCGTTCGGCAGAGAAGGAATACGTTGCTAACATGCTTGGCACCAAGAGGAAAAATGAATGAGATAGCTCGCCATCTCCGAAGGATTCGCTCACGCAAAGACGCGATTCAACCCCTCCATCAAAGGCCACCGAAGCGATAAGGAATCGGAAAATGATGTTTTTAGGAAGATCCAAAGAAACAAGGGTCGAGAAAATGATATTCTTGGGAAGATCACATGGGACGTTTGTTGGATAAAGAACTCTTATCCTTAACGAAACCCTTGACGGGCTTACCATGTATTGCTTCTTAGTACTGCCCTCCAAGCTTTCCAAGGTATCTTTCTTTTCCTTTTCTACATGGCTGTAATAAAAACTTGAATTTCCTTGTTTATAATAAATGCTAGTCATGAAACTCAACTCATCTCGACTCAATACAACAAGCGATGATCGAAACTCGGACAAGCCATAAAAAGACTCAAGCTATCAATTCTTGGAGAACAATTACTAGACGAAAATCAAGACGATAGAAATGTCGCTCACAAAACACTTTTTAATCGACATAATCACAAGACTTTAGAAAATTCAAAATAAAAAAAAATAAAAAAATCTTAGATATTGATGATGTATTCACAATAAGAGAGATGAAAACATAACTTTATCTATAACAATAAGTTGGAGAAATCACTAACCTTGTTGTTTCTGAAATAGGGAAAAATGAAGAAATTCAATTTCTCTCCCTAAAGGCACTTTTATTTTAATGTATTTTATTGACCGGATGATAGAATACAACTTTTCATTGTCTTGTATGGAGAGAGGACCAAACCATATTTATATAGGCTATCAATAAATACCTTCATTAATGACTTTACTATTAGCTGTCCATCAAAATACATTTTATCTTCAAAAGAGTGACATCTTTTTATAGGAACTGTAACTCCTCATAAGAATTGCACATTTCCATGAAGTTAAGAGTTGCAACTTTTCATAACCTTATGAGTCTCTTCGGTATCCCCGCCTCTCATAATAATATCCGTGGGCTACAATCATTCTTCCAACTTGCATTCCCAAAAAGTCACATCAATTACAAAGCAAGGAACATCAAGCTTGTGGGGGAGGGTCCGTCGTGGGTAGTTAAGGAATGGTGGGTACGTAACGTGTACGAGAGTGGCGTGTAGGTCGGTCGACTTGGCAAGGGGGATGAGGAGGCGTGGGATGTGTGGAAGTGGACGAACGCAACACGCGACTCTCTCTATAAACCCTAGTCGACATGAACAAGGAAAATCCAGGGAGGCGTATGAAGCGAAGCCACTTCCGGGCCACCTTTTCCATTTATTATGAAGCTTCCTAGGTTTTGATCTTGCCCACGTAGGGTATGCTTGGGAATGTGGACAATCATTTTCAGGTCCCTCCTAGCTTAATAAGGGCATGCAAATGCTCATTTTTAGGAGTGATGGAGTGAGTGAAAGCGAGGCGATATGACTACCCATCAGGACGTTATCCTCAATACTAGGAAAAACACAATGGGTGGTGGGCATAATCCTCTCTAAAAGCGAAAAAAGCCTGTCCTTAATGTTCATCAGCGAAGACACATGACCAATTGCCTGTCCCATTCATACGTCCCCACTAAAGAAAACTTTTGCGATGGTCGACACAGGTCAGTCCCTGGAGACAACCATTAGACACAAATTATCCAATAAGTCATAAATCTACTACAACTTATTCAGTCCTTAATTTTTAATTTTGTCAATTTAATTTTAAATTTTTTGACGATTATCTATTATAGTTCATTCGGTTAATTTTAAGTAGAAATTACTAATGTGACCTGGCCATTTTATATAGCACGATTGGTGTTGACATAAATAATTTTTGCAATTTGTTTCTAATTTTTTGACCTTTTTTGCTTTTTTTTCTTCCTTTTCTTTTTTCTTGTTTTTATGCCAGGGCATTGCACCCCTCACCCAAGGAAAGAAAATTCAAAAAATTTACAAAAATCATCCACGTCAATACCGATCGTGCCACATGTGACGAGCGTCACCGCATCAACAATTCCGGCAAAAGTTACTTGGATGAGCTATTAGACACTCATCAAAATATTAATAATTGAATTGACAGAATTAAAAAGTTCATAAATAAATCGATGACTCTACAATGAACTTAAGATTTTTTGAATGATTGTCTCTCGCAATTAGTCATTGTTTTTTTTTTTTTTTTTTTTTTTGGTCTAATATGATAGTTACTTTCATTCATAACGGACGAGAATTACAATAAGACGATAGATAAGTTTCTGAACATAAAATTTCCGAAAGAGTCAAAGGAGCTTCCAATTTTGAGGGAGCGATTTAGTCCTGTGCGCCTTTGCAAGCCGATCTGCAGCTTTATTGGCTTCCCGCAAGCAATAAGCCAGCTTCATCGGGACGAGGTACAGGCCCTTAGTACTTCCTTGAGAATTCTACCGATTGCCTGCATTGCTGTCGGTGGGCATGGCACGACCGTCGCCCCGTCAATTATTAGTCCGGAAAGTTTTCTACCTCCATGGTTCGTTCTGCCCCGCAATGAGAGCAACAGGTTCACTGACGAGTAAAGTAGATAGCAATCAGAAAATCCTCCAAACCCGTGAGAACTGACAGATTCAACGGCAGGACAAAAATCCCCAAACCCCAAAACTTACAGACATATAAATAAATTTATGGTTGGCGAAATGAAAGATTATCGGGGCGAAGAAACATTGAAATTTAAGAAAGATGGACATACCCAATTTAAGCAAAGATCGTTGTGGAAAAATCATGATATTCGACAGCTCCTTTGGCAAGAAATGAGTGCATACAAGGAACGACACTTCATCATCTAAAAGATTTCCTTCTCCAGCTGAAACTTTCACTGCTTGGACAAGATGTTGGGTAGCAATAACGACGGTGGCAACGCTTATTTTTCCATCGTAATTCCAGTTCTAACTCCAAATGTGCGGACAAAACGTGATGATAGAAACGTGGAGTGTCGCCTTACGAAGATGATACAAAAACTCTCAGCAGCTCATAAAGAGTCTCCAAAGCTCCTCTAAGACCTAGGGTTTGTCATTTCGAGGGATGAAAGGGGAAAGACATTAATGAAGGAAATAATAGGTTTCATGCTACTTTCTAAGTAAAAGCTCATAAGAGAAAACGGAGTCCGACTCAAAATATCCATCGAAAGGATACTTACTCATTTGATTTCCGAGGGATAGATTGGTAGGTTTATAAATAGTAGCAAAAAAAGGTTCTATTTTCTCCTTTCATGGTTGGAAGAAATTTCCTCCTGCCCTATTTTTTAAATGGTGTGTCATAAGTTATCTCGGAATATTGCCCAACCAATCTTAGACTTATTGTACAGATAAACTTTTCGATTTTGCTAATTTAATCTTAAATCATTGGATGAAATTCTAATATAGTATTTCTAGAATTTTACTAGAATTGATTGATATGGCAGTCCAAACGTCCTATGTGACATGTCGCCATGTTAGCGGTTTTGATAAAATTAGACAAAATGATTATATTAGAATTTTACTAAAACAATTAAAGCTAAATTGATAGAATTTAAAACTTTTAAGACTAAATTGGCATTGTTCACCAAATTTAGGACTAATTGGACATTGGACAATTTTCCCTTAAGTGATGCATGTTATCCACATACAAACCTACCTAAATATAAATATAGGAGATAATTATGAAAGTAATGTACTAACCAAAACTGGTCCAACATCCAACATTTAAAAAAACCTATCTTTACTCTGAAAAATATGAAGGATTTGACACAAAGATGAGTTACCATTTGGGAGGTGGATAAGGAAGGGCAAGATTAGCGTGGGGAGAATCTTATTGGTAAAAAGTCAAAATCCCTTCTTTGGAAGTACAAAAGTGATTGATTTCGAAAAGAAATTAAATCCACTGGTCCCCCAATACTTAATTCTCTCCAACTTGGAGAGATAGTGGCTTGGAATGTGAACTTCTTTGCCATTTTCCCATCTTTGCCCTCGGAAGTACAAGGCAATGTCGAAAAAGCCAAAAGGGTAATAATAGTAAAATAAACAAATCACTAAAAATATTATGCGTTCATTTTCTCCATCTTCGTTGTCATCTTTCTAAACAACACCAAACAAAATTTATTTATTTTCCTCCACCGATCTGTTCACCTTCATTTTCAATCTCTTTATTTTATTCCCCTCCTACTTTCTTTTCCCGAATAAAGTGCAAATGGCCAAAATCATGGTTTTCAAAGACTCAAGTTATTCAATATGTTAACTAAACCTATGGCAAAATTCCCAAACATGATCAGCACTTGAAGAAGAAATACTGCCAAAATTCTTAAATTATACCCTTCGTGGCACTCTAAAAGAGCAAAAAAAAAAAAACAATTATATTGTCAAAACTACAAATTTATATCAATGTGACACAATAAAAAAAAAACCTCCATTCACCATAAAAAAAAAAAAAACCTACAATTTGTCCATCGTAACATCGACATCTCAAAAAGTCACAAAAGTTTGGAGTGTTGATCTTGTAACAAACATAATTTAGGGTTATTCATAACCTAAAGATGTTTAAATATGAGTATCACAATAGGTATAATTTAAAATTTTTAATAATACGAAACAAGTTTAAAATATTATTATGTCGACACGTATGCTCTAAAATGTTTTGTGGTATTCCGATAATAATTTCACGTTCTCCCGCTTTCCAAAGCAGCTGAAAGAGGGATGTCGGTTAAATTAAGGATATGCCTTTAAGTATGTGGATTCCGATAAAATAAAATAAAAAAAGTGTGCGGATGGGATTTGTCACACCCAACGAGGAGGGGGTTTTACCACATTATATTATGATGGTGCGTACTTCGAATTATGCGTACCACACAAAAGCCAAAAACCCGGATGGGGACAAACCCTTTTTTTTTTTTTTTTTTTCAATATTCATCTGAAAGCAAGAGAAAAGACTTCAAGCCAGGAAATAGAAAAATTAAATAAAATAAAATGGTTGGGAACCCCATTGGCAGGACACAACCGTCATTCCAATGGTGTTAAAAATATGAAAAGTCTTTATAGTATCTATTATAAATTTAAGGGTTCACGTCTCTCGCTCTCCGCCCGAAAACGACTGCGAAGCAACCTGTGGTCTACCTGTAACACACATTCCACAGATTTCTATCGAACCTACACGCACGCACCCCACCCGCGTACATCACGTTGGATTCATGGACTAAGACCCAAAGCCAGTCATCTTCTTTATATACCTCTCTCTCTCTCTGCGTCCCTCCCTCCCTCCCTCCATCGTCTTCTTCCTCTCGCCCTCTCCCCCCCCTCCCTCTCTCTCTCTCTCTCTCTCTCTTCTCTGTGCTGCAGATACATGTTCCCTTCGAGCTGATTTCGGGGTCGACGATGGTGGATCATCAAGCCGTGTGCTGCATGTGCGGCGACGTCGGGTTCCCGGACAAGCTCTTCCGCTGCAGCAAGTGCCGCAACCGCTTCCAACACTCGTACGGACTCCCACTCATTATCATCATCATCATGAGAGTGTCTCTGATACGCATGCATCCATGTATGTGTTGTCCACTCACACCCGTTTCATGCGTGGCCGTCATAGTGACGACGCATGACATGTGTGCACATGTGTTGTGTCTGTTAGACCCATGTTCACACATCCATGTTTGATAGTTACCTTTAACTGAATTTCTCACCAAACGCCTCCTCGAAACACCTCCTACCAACCACCGCCGCCGCCACCGCCGCCGCCGCCGTGGTCCGTGTTACATGATTCTAGCGTTATGGGCATGTATATCATGCACATGTGTCCTCCAGTTCATGACATGGAAGATGATGATGAGCAGCTCTTAAACTTCATACTATTCTTAGGTACTTGTCTAGCTAGAATAACTTAGTCGTAATAACCAAATCTGCGTATGTTTGATCAACGATAATTACATTGAGAAACTTCTCTATCTTCAGTTATCTTTGATTTTGCTTAGAAATATGAGATGATACACACAAACTTTGGTGTCCCGCAGGTATTGCAGTAGCTACTACGGCGAAGCTTCCGAGCCGATCGCACGGTGTGACTGGTGCCAGAGTGAGCAGAGAAGCGTGAGATCGCACGGAGTTTCGTCGCGGGGGTCCGGGCCTGTGAACGGCAACGTGGGCGTCCTGAAGTCCGAGTACTCCGGCGACCGGATAATCAAGCAGCATGACCGCGAGGATGGCACCACCGCCACCCCCGCCGCCGCTGACAAGGGGAAGAACCCCTCGCCGCGGACCGCCACCCGCAGGTACAAGCTTCTCAAGGATGTCATGTGCTAGTGGGAAATATGAACTAGATATCTCAACCCTCAAATGTAAATCACCCAAGTTGCATACACATATAGCAGTATATATCCTATAGTGTCTTATGGTGTTTTCTCTTTGTTTTAGGCGAGACCACTGTTTGATCTACTGTGGTTTTCCTCTATGTTGTTTCTTTGAAAAACAATGTAAATCCAGAAGAACCCAAGTGAACCGCACGAGTTTTCATGTCATAATCGAGTTCTTCTTTCGTCTCTCCACCGTGCTCCTCTGTGGTCTCCTCTTCTTTGAACTGACTTCTAGTATAATATTCGAGCTAACAAGTAAGATCAAATGGGATTAACTTAATTAATGGCCACCTATATATTATTTTATTTATACCTGCAGTATTATTTTTAATAAATATTTTGGGTAATATTTGCTATATAAATGTGGATGTACCAAGACTATGATATAGGGTGGCTGGTGATGGCAAAAGAGGGTCTCCCCTAAGGCATGTGGTGTCTCTATCAGAGTTTGGTTCTTGATTGAAAATTGCCATAAAATGAGGGGAATTGAATGCGCACTTGGATTACTCTCGTCCATGGGATTCATAGTACCTAAAGCTGCTCTAGCTCCTTCTTTTTCTTCTTTTTGTGCAGAATTCATTGAAGGCTTTTTAATATATCTAGGGCCTCTATTATTGCTTTGTGGGTTCTTTTTCTTTTTCTTATCTTTTCTTTTTTCTTGGAAAGAAAAAAGGATCGACGAGAAGTGAAGAAGACACAGCTGTGGCAGCTGGGTAGTTGGGAAAATTAATTTGCAATGTCCTAATCGGGTGTAAAGAATTTCAACTCACCTGATGAATGGGGGATTGTTGCCATGATGTCATCAAATGGACACTATTGTTAAACATTTGAAATTGCTCCTTGATTTCAGTATAGTTCGGTTGGATATTGAGTAGGTCCGGGAGATTAGGTTGGTGACGTTCTGCCATTAAAAATCACACTTCAGGGTTACTTTTCTGATACTAACATTGTTAATGCTCCTATCCCTATTTGTGACTCAAAGCTTGAGACCCAATTCTGGTTCATATCAATACAACGGTATTTTTTGGACAATTTCAGGCCGTGTTTATTTTCATACATGAAAACATGGATTCGAGTGATTTTCATAATTTGTACCTCAGTTATCGAATGATAGAATTGATGGAAAACATGGCCCGAGAGAGAAGTGGTGGGTGTTTGCGTACCGGTTGTTTTGGAGTAGCACTCGATAACTCCATGAGTAGTTCCATTTGGTACTGTGGACGCTCTTTTTGTGAAAGTACAGAAGCTCCACTGGACCTGGCCATTTATGACAAAACAACAAAATCCCCTCCACTACTTGACCTCAACTCTCAAGGGATGTACGAAAATATTGTTGAACAAAAAAAAAAAAGGGTTAATACCCTAAAAAAATCACGAACCGGTACATATGTGACAAATTTACCTCAAATTATTTTTTTTTACCATGAAAAATCCCAAACCAGTAGACGTGTGATAAATTTATCTCAACTGACCATAAAAAACCCTACACTGATACATTTATGACAAATTTACCCTAAACTAATTTATTTGACCACAAAAAACCACAAACTGATAAATTTGTGACAAATATACCCTCCACTAAATTAGATTAATACAAAAAAAAAATCACAAAATTTGTAAACTATAACAAACGATGCGTAAAATCATAAATCGATACACTAGTCAATTGTCACATGTAATTTAACTTAATAATTTGACAAAAAAATTTAACAAAAACTAACAGATGGTAAATTTGTCACAAATGTATCAATTTGGGGTAAATTTGTCAAATGTATACCAGTTTTTGGTTTTTGGTAGTCAAAAAAATAGTTTGGGGTAAATTTGTTACAAGTATACCAATTTCGGGTTTTTCATGGTATTTAACCAAAAAAAAAAAAAGGAATTGTTGAATATGCTTTTAACTAAAGTTCAATTATCTAGAGATTTACTAGATCACATTGATTATTTGAATAATTCGACCGTGTTGAACGTCTAACCCGAAGGAGTTGACCGGGCAGATTGACCCACCTGATCGAGATGCAGTTGAACTTGGTGTTCAAATCATAGTATCTGCCATTCATGCTAGTCAAGCATCTGTTTGCTAGATGCATGCACACATGGCCGCTCACGCCGGGAGAACTATGCAAGTTGAAAATTCATATTTCTACATTATTAAAGAGAAAATAGATTTATATATTGAGGGTATCACTTATTTAAACGCCGAATCATACTTGTTCAACCATATGTATTGTGACTCGAAATTGAGATTTATTTTACCAAAAAAAGTTTGAGATTTATAAATTGAAGGTATCACTTATTTTTATGTCATAGACATTTATAATTTTATAAAGTCAATATTTTAAGATAGAGAATTTTAAACAAAAATTAATATTGGGAAAAGGACTTGTTTGCTAGATGCACGCATACGTGGCAGCTTGTGCTGCGAGAATTATGCAAGTTCAAAGTTCGAATTTCTACATTATTAAAGAGAAAATTCTTCCATATCATAATTGTTAAATCAAGATATGGAGAAAATGACGTTTATCATAACTTATGGCGCTCATTTTAATGTTAAAACTTTTTGCCAAATCACTTTAGTGCTGCATTGAAAGAAAAAATGATCATCCATGTACATCCGATAACAATCCCTTTGATTCATCCTACATGGCATTTTTAATAAAATTTTAATTTTTACTTGACTTTTCTTATGGAAAAAAGAAGGCCAATTCATTCATACTCAAAAGACCATCAATTGTGAAACTCAAAACAGAAAAGTTCTTTGTCAAACTTAGGGCATGAATGATAATCATCATATTTTTCGACATAATTTCTAAAAAAATAATTTTTCTATTTTTATTCCTCGGACAAGCTTCTGTGCAAAATACACGTTTAATAATGACACAAAATCTATGTTCTCAAAATAGAAATTCATTTGATAATGACACAAAATTTCTCAAACTCGGGCAACCGCCACCACGGCTACCAATTAGTAGCAAGGGCAACCGAAGGATGGCGACCGACGACAGGAGATGGTGGCGGAGGATAGTGGGCAGTCGGGGCGGGGGAGGATGGCAACCGGTGACAAGTGGTGGGAGGGGCAGATGGCCGGCTAGTTAGTAAAGAGGACAAACAAGAAAAAGAGTTTTTGCTTCTCATTTCTATTCCAAAAATATAAAGTACAAAATTTTTACTTCTCGTTTAGAAATAGAAAAATGAAATTGCATTACCAAATAAATTTTTTTTTCCAAACCTATTTCTAGGAGCTGAAAAATAGATTTTGCAGAAATTAGAATAGTTATTATGCGTACCATTAGCAAACAATTTTTTTCCACGGTAAGAGCAAATGATAATGACTAGCTAAAAAAAGGCATTCATTTCGGAATTCGAACTGACTTGACAAAGAATTGATCCATTGGGGAGAAGTGAAGACTTGAACAAAAATTAAAATTTGAGAAAGACGAAGTAGCAATAGGTACAAACGCAAAAATCCATGACAATTAGCAAGAGGAATAAGAAGGAAATAACATATTGAGATTGTCCTATATCGGTTATGGAGTAGACTGGTGGTCTTTTATAAATGTAAAGAAAAACCTCACATTTTTTTATATAACTTTTGAGATTAGAGAGGACCAAGACACATATTGCCAATAAGTCTGAATCCAAGAGTCATATAGCAGGGTTACAAGTTGTTGCGGTTGCGACTCAAGCTCAATGTGTGAGGAGGAGATTGTTAAAATTGTCTCACATCATTGTGGAATGAGCTTGTGATCGGTTTATAAGTATGATGAAAAACCTTACCTTTTGAGCTAATTTTTAAAATAAGAGAGTTTCAAGACTACCCAACACTATAGTAGAGAGCTCTCAATCAAAATCAAGGGCCAAATTTGCGGTTACCTAAATCGCGAGGACAAATTTGTGTTTGCACAGAGTTTGGGTACTGCGACTTCAACCTTGATGTCCTCACTTTGTCCAAGGAGCAAGATCTCGACATTTTCTTAGGGAAATTCGTGGGGTCAAGGACCAACACACGAAGTTGGGGCAAGTGTCACGAGTCGGTAGTTTCCTTGGCCGTGGATCAACCCGTGCGGCGCCTGGCGAGCGAAACTCGCTAGGCTAGCTTTCCTTCTATAGTTGTTTCAATGAACAATACGACAAATAGCTCTTTTATACAATATCGTACTACGCCTAGCTTTGCTCGAGCATCTAGTACATCGAGCAAGACAGCAGCCCTCTTTAGACTCAACAACTGGTTTTGGCCTGTTATAGCCTCATCAAGAGAGCAGCATCAGCTTCCGACCAGTTTGTGCACGGGAGGTCAACCCCGCCTTCAGAGCTCTTAAGTAATATTATCATTCTATTCTAGAACTCCTAACACCAACCGTTCTGACGCCACTTCCACAGACCAGTTGTGTTCATCCTCTCTGCATCCTCACTCTTCACTCGATAACCCCAAATTTCACTCTCAAAGGTTCACAGGTATGGGAGAATCACGAACCGTGACACAAGCCTATTTCTAGGAGGTCGGAGCCTAGATTCGGCTTGCCTGGGGCGACAGCAGAAGGATGGGAGTTGACGATGATGACAGCAATACAATTGGGATAGAGGCCAACAATGACCAAAGATGGAGGAAAAAGAGAAATGTTGAGGGATTTGAATTTGTAAAACAAAACGAAGTTATCCCCAATTCGTTAGTTTAGGGAAAATACGTGAGAGGTATTAGAATATTTAATAATAAATTACGTCTTCATCTAATAATTAAAACATTTAGAATAATTAGACGTGAGCCCACAAAATCTCGCATCATATCCAAACTAAAAGTCCTAGTTCGAATCTTTCTATACCCTATTTACCTCTCCAATTAAATATTCCAACACTTATCACTATGAAAAAATGACCAGATTAAACATAAAGGGGAGTGTTAAACTATGTAAATAATAAACCACAGATTCATCTAATAGTTTAAACTTTTAAAATAGTTGGTTGTAGTCCTACAAATCTCACAAAAAGTAATTATTTAGCTTTTAAAAATTTATCTTCGTCCTCTCCTTCGTCATCAACCTATGTGTCCAGGTCTTCATTGCCTTCCTTATCGTCATCAGCACCCATCGCCTTCTACTTCTTTTTCTTCTTCTTTGATTGTAATCCTTTGCAAAATGAATTGGGGAAAAAATTGATGTCCAACGTGAACAAAAAATTTAGTCCATCATAATATTTAAGTACTATTATTTTAAAATAACAACACATAAAATTTTCTGACTATTCAGATTAGCGATGACACTTAAGTAATTGGTTTTTTCTTACAAAATTGGTACTCGATTGCTTGAAAAGTTTTGATCCAAATATGAGTGTTGTGTGAAAGTTATCACATTTTTAGTGTCCTTTTTCCCTCAAAATATTTATCATAAATTGAGATCTTAGATTTATAAATCGGAGGTATCACTTATTTTCAATTGTCGACATTTATAATTTTGTAAAGTCAATATAAGGTATAGAATTATGAACAAGAATTAAGATTTTGGAAAAAGAAATCTTAATTTTGAGTGCATGTGATGATCCCCATGCATAAGAGGACGTAATTTCCTTTTGTTTTATTAAAGAAAGTATTGCATTCAAATATAAATCACTAAATATATCTCATTTTATTTGTCATTAAATTTATTTTTATTTATTCTTTAACTATCAAATTAATCAATCTAGATCGTTAGAGAAAATAAGTTGTAGATGAAAATAGGAATAGGGTTTGGGGTGTATATGACATTTTCTTTTAAAAGGTGTTATTGCCCTCACTATGATGGAAGAAAATTACAAAGCGAGCTATCTCCATAATACATCAAAATCACTATAAAAAAATCTCTCTTATGAAAACTGTGTGAAAATCTTAATAACTTGTACATCTATCTTAAAATAAGTATTAATATATTCATATCAATCAAAAACTGTGTTCTTTTAATGTAAGACTTTGTCGATGTAATTGCCAATCACACTTTACTCATGTTATGTGATTATCTTGATACAATCAAGACGACTACTAGTGGGTCATACTTTTCCAGTACATGACCAATGTTGCTATGATTGACTGATATCGTCGCTTCAGCATCCCTAATAACTTTCCCTGATCAATACGTATTTAAATTACTCATTGAAAAATGTGGCAAAACTCTCTCTAGCTTGGTGCTTGAATAAAATATTGATCGAGAATCTCTTAATCGCACGGTTGAAATTCTCATGGAGCGACTCCACTCTGCAGTGCGTCACGTTCACAGGAAATTAAAAGACGACGAAAAAGGTGGTGGGATCGGATCTTTATTTTTCCTCTTCTTTTCCCGTTTAAGGTTTAGCATGGAACAAAGGAAGGTGGTCAATCTAGACCTTCGAATTAACATAAAGTTGACGCAATCCTCATAATGGATATTTAGCTTTTTCGCGTGTAGGATTTTATTGTAATTATTTAATCTCGTTTCAAAGGCTTGATGAGTGCTTAAAGATGATAAAGTTTGATGAGAATAAATCATTAAATATATCTCATTTTATTTGTCATTAAATTTATTTTTATTTATTCTTTAACTATCAAATTAATCAATCTGGATCGTTAGAAAAAATAAGTTGTAGATGAAAATCGAAATAGGGTTTGGTGTGTGTATGGCATTTTCTTTTAAAAGGTGTTATTGCCCTCACTATGACGGAAGAAAATTAGAAAGCAAGCTATCTCCATAATACATCAAAATCACTATAAAAAAAAAAAAAATCTCTCTTATGAAAACTGTGAAAATCTTAATACCTTGTACATCTATCTTAAAATAAGTATTAATATATTCATATCAATCAAAAACCGGGTTCTTTCAATATAAGACTTTGTCGATGTAATTACGAGTCATACTTTACTCATGTTATGTGATTATCTGGATATAATCAAGATGACTATTAGACGGTCATACTTTTTTCAGTACATGACCAATGTTGTTATGATCAACTGATATCGTCATTTCAGCATCCCTAATAACTTTCCCTGATCAATACATATTTAAATTACTCATTGAAAAATGTGGCAAAACTCTCTTTAGCTTGGTGCTTGAATAAAATATTGATTGAGAATCTCTTAATCGCAGGGTTGAAATTCTCATGGAGCTACTCCACTGTGCAATGCGTCACGTACACAGGAAATTAATGACAAGGAAAGTGGAAGGGGGGGAAGGATCGGATCTTTTTCCTCTTCTTTCCCCGTTTAAGGTTTAGCATGGAACAAGGGAAGGTGGTCAATCTAGACCTTCGAATTAACATAAAGTCGACGCAATCCTCATGATGGATATTTCGCTTTTTCGCTTGTAGGATTTTATTGTAATTATTTAACTTCGCTTCAAAGGCTTGATGAGTGCTTGGAGATGATAAAGTTTTATTACAATAACTGGGAGCACTAAACCAGTGGATCCTTTAGGGCGAAGTAGTCAACTGAAATAAAAATTAATTTGGTGTTATTGGGTCATGATCATTTTTATTTTTTTTGGTAAAAGGTAAGAATAGGTCATGATCATTTTTATTATTCACGACTACTAAAATTAGGGACCGCCAATGCTATGCACCTTACTCTTTGCTTTCTGCTATTTTTTTTTTTTTTTTATATGTCAGCATGCATGCGCACATACCCATTCATGAAATTGAGACAAAAGTGGATATGTAGACCTATGACGGCCTAATTGGAAAATGATTAAAAAGTACGTACGCCACAAGAAACACGCCTTAGCGACCAAACTCGAATTCATCTCTACAAACACTGTGCTTCGTTGCTAAAGGGTAATTGGTAATATGTAATGATAAAATAAAAAACAATATCTTAAAATCGAGAGATAGAAATGTGACATTTCATCTCCAATGTTTTCCAAGACGTCCTGATAGGACCCCTCTAGTAATGAAAATGACTGTTATCATTCCTAGGACTGAGAGAAATTTCTATTAATCAATTTCATTGCTATATAACTTATGGTGGAAACTCATGGATTTGGTTGCCGGAGAAGTCATTCAAAAAACTCTTTTTGGCGACAAAATTGAACTCCTAGGGAGCAATGACAATTTGTTACCAAGCATATGGCCACTAATGAATATTGCGCCCCGTCTTCTTAGGATGAGATTGTTTTTCCCTTAGAGATTTTATCATAGTGAGAAACTTTCCAATCAATTATAGATTTATTTTATGGGTATCAATTTGATTTTAATTTTTTTTAATTATAAAATTTTTTAACCAAGTTTCAATGGATCTAACCCCATCTTCGATGAGTTCAGGTACATGTACGACGCCACGTTAAATGTGGTCGGATTGACACTGCGTGGTGGGACGGCAAAAAATGAAAGTCATGATGAGTGATGGAGACATTCAGAAGAGGAGGCCTTAGGCTGGTTTGGTTGGCAGGAGCTACCACCACTTGCTCTGCTTGCCCACCAGGCGGATCTCATGATAAGACGACAAAACCATCGATCCTGCTTTTATCGCGGTCTGCCCTAGCATCACTCGTCACTATCTAGCAAACTCGTTGTCGTTGAGTCAAGTTAAATCATCTGTTAACTCACTGATTAGACCTTAATCATCAACTAATCCTTCAAGACATGGTCCTCTTTTCTTGCTCGGTTTAACGGGTAATCTCTCTTTGAAGGCGACGGTTTTTGTACATGGCGTAAGGCCGACGAAAGACTCCACGAGTACTTTGCACAGCATATATTCGAGGTTAGGTGCTTCAATACTTTGATTCTTTTGAACAAGAACCCAAGTTGGGGTGTGAATGATCTATGCGTCGATAGTCTTCTTGTATGTGATGGGCTTATCGTATTGGAATAAACATACTCAAGAATTTCTTGATGGACATGATCATTTGTAAAGCTATACAAGAATCATTAAATTCTCTCTTACCATCAAAATTATCTCAATGTCATTTAGATTTTCACGATGTACGTTAAAGTTGCCTTCGTATCTGTAATTATCAAGTTAGTAACTTTTTAGGCAAATATGACAATAGTAATGAGATCCATGAACAATTTACATATAGTACATGTTTTTATTTGTGTGTACATAATGATGACCAAGAGGCTATAGAAAGACTCGCATATGCAATTTTAGACAAACTATCGAAAATTTCTATCTCATTTTCGCACTCACATGTCAAATTTTCTTCTCAGTTTGCAAAACCTACAACAATCATTCTTACTTTTGAGATCCCATTTCAAGCTCCATCTGAGTTTATATGCTATTTACGAGTTTGTTGCTTTCCTTCTAAAGTTATCTCTCCCAATTCTCTAAGCCCACCTACCATAAAATCCACCTTGTCAAAACCCCAACCCAATCCAAGCTCAGCCCCTCCTCCCTAGCGCCACCCACAATCGCAAGCACTGCACAACATCACCACTTGCCATGTCAAGAAGCCTAAACCTTGGTCGAGCTCTGCCGATGATGTCGAGCTCAACTCATCATCGAGCATCAGAGAGAGAAAGAGAGAGAAGGGGGGCTTGGCTCGGGTTGGGTCGGCACGGCATTGGTCGAGTTCAGTGACAATGTAAGAATATCAGTGTAGGTTCGGCCTTGAAGGGAAAGGAGGGGAGATGATGGGTTTAGTGTTTGGCTGTATTTGAGGGACGGATTCGTCTTTTTCGATTCGGTGATTTCCTCAGGAGATGCAAATTGCAGATTTTCAGAATCGATTCAAGGGTGAAAAGTGCAAAAGATTTTCTTTTTGGGAAAGCTTCCAACCTCTTCTTTTGCGTGTGGGGCCCAAAAAAAAATGTATCCATCTTAGGAATAGGGCCCAGGCCCGCATCGCATGCGTATCACAACGATCTCTGCGGGCCCACAAGATTTCAGGAGAGCAGAGGCTGGGGTCTCCCTCCTGATTTGCACGTACAAATTTGGTCTCCAGTACCGTCTGGACTCTTCCTCAGGAATACCTTCAAAAATTTGATTTGATGGAATTTGTATTTATTCCGGCTGGAAATCGATATGAGCTTCATATCACGCCATAACCATAAGATCTTTGCGGCCAAATTTAGTCTTTGAGTTCATCTTGATCAGATTCTAATTTTTTATGTGAAGGATAAGAACTCAATATTCCGGCGAAGAATCGCATTGGCAGAAGCCACGACAGCGACGATAGTCATTTTTCTTTTTGGTTAATTGAGGTAGTATGACCAAAGCATGTAGAGACCCAAAGCACTACTTAGAGTCCGTTTGGGACAACCTTTTTCACAATAGTGCGAAAAGAGGTGTGATAGCTTTGATAAGGCATTTAGGCAAATGTCAAATCACAACTCCTCTTATTACAGTTTTCAAAAGTTGCCACTATATGTTGGAAGATGTTGCATACTAGAACATTTATTACCAAACATGGGAATTGTGTCATCCATGACATAATTTAGCTTTGGTTGTACTAAACGAACAATCGTAGTGAAACTAAATAATTAGCTATTGGCTCTTTGATTTTGCAAAAAAAATTAATGATTTAAAAATATTTTCTTAAAAATAATTGTTTATATCATTTGAAAAAATTAGTTGGTGGAAAAAGTTTCATTATTGACAATAATTTATATCTAACCAATTTTATGAATAACAAAAATATTTATTGCTCATTCATTTTTATAAGTGAGAGAAGCAATTATTTTTAACAAAGTGTTTTCAATTCTAAGAAAGAAAAAGAATATCAATGATATAGGATTCCAATATAAGTAAGGATTATAAGTCATCTCATAAAAGGTAGTGTAATAAAGCATTAATACCGATTTATCCATAACCATACGAATCGTTTATTTTATGCGAAACAAACGCATCCTTAGTTCATAGCACAATCTAAAGTTACTCAAATTTTAACCCAAGTAGATGGGAAGTCACATTTTCCTCCTCCTCTTTTGAAGCAAATTCACACCAAGAGTGGTTAGATGCTTGCTTTTAGTTATAATTATCTAGTTTTCTTAATAAAGCTAATACCATTGCTAATTATATTAGTGAGTGCTCACATTGTTATACAATTATTATTCCAATCGTACTATTAATAATGTAATGATACATAATAACATTATGTATAATTAACTTTGTATGGTAGCCATAAATAAGTTCTTAATTACTAGATAAAAAATCAGATATATTAACCAATAATATCTTGATACTAATGGGGTATTAGACTCACGATTAGCTATAAGAGTGATAAAATAAGATAATAGTATTTAAATTTATGACATGCTACATGCTTAACTTATAATTATCACAATAGATTATTTTTAGAACATAAATAAATAATTTTACAATAAATTATAACATCTAATAATATAAATGGTTTATTGCACTCACGAATCATGTTAGCTATAAAAGTGGTATAATTATATCCTCTCTAGTTCTGATTTTAGGGGTGTTTCGGGAATCTAATGATATACGTCCTTATTATATGTAATTTTTTTAAACCAAACAGTGTAATGAGTTAGATTTTACTTAAATCAAACCCTCTAATAATTTTTACAGCTCTATTACATTACAGTATGATAGCTATCGCATTACATTTTATTCAATTACTCCGATCAGACGAGCCATTAATGTTATGCACCTATATGTACACCAAAAATCTGAAAAGACAACCAATGCATGGTTTGCTCCAACTTTTCAAATAGCTAAATAATAATAATAATAATAATAATAATAATAATAATAATAATTAAGGACACACTAGTTACTTGAAATAATTCATTTCATTAAAGCTCCATTTAGTTTCAAATAGCTAGCTTCTAAAAAATATCGCTTGTATTGTTTGAAATAATTAGCAAAAAATCAATTTATCTATAAACATTTTCGTAGTTGATAAAAATATTTTTTTATTCATTTTCATAAACAATATAAGAAATCGTTTTTAAGAGGATGTTTTCTACATCGTTCACTTTTTGCAAAACAAACACACCCTAAATTCAAGCCACAAATTATGTGATAGACTAATTTTATTGATTTGATTTGATTTGATTTGTTAAATCAACAATTCGATGGTAGGAAGTTTTGTTCTAATACATCTCTAAGGCTTATTATGTTCAAAATATTTATAAACCTATGATTAATATAGCTTCTCAATTTAAAGTTTTCACAGAGTATGAACTCATCCTTTGTTTTCTTGAATATGATGTTCCACCTACAAATAATAATTATGCCTCCACCCTTTACTTCGATTTGGTTCACGATTGCGACAAGACCCATCACGAATTTGTGATGATAATAAATCTTGATTGAGTTTTACATGATTCAAAGGTCAAACAACGTTGAAAACATGAAGTGGATCGTTGTAAGCATACGGCGGCAAGTGCACAATCAATTTGGTGATGTCCAGTCCACTCTCATCTCACCTGATCTATACTCATCACTTCATATCTTTCTAAGTAATGTGAATTGGCCTAAAAAATCAACATGTCAACGTACGAATAGGTGTGATTTGCTTCGATGATTGCGACCACAGGGCATATCAACATGACACAATAGACCACTAATCAAGCTTAACCCCACGTAATTATATTTAAGTGGGGGGAACTCGTGCGCATTGAGAATGGCGCCACCAAAAGAAGCCAAATAATTATATATATATATAATATATTCGATTGTCTTTTCTTGATTTGAGTGCGATTAGACTTGAAAATAAACACCAACAAAAATCGCTTAAAAATAATAAATTTATTTAATCAATGCAAAAGATGAAGCAGTCAATTTGTGGGATTTTAGGGTTTTTCGGTCTGGGGCCATCGTCCTGAATATTTATAGTTTCGGATTCAAATTTAACAGGCCCGCAATGATCCGGAGATGGATGAACTTTAGAAGCCCAGAGGTTTCTGACCCAGAAAAAAGCATGAAGAAAAAATAAAGTCAGATTTGAGGACGCTGAAAATGTAGAAATTAGACGAACGAAATTTCGGATTTTAATCCTCCGATACGAGGCATTGACATTTTCAGTTCGCTTTCACGAAAATTACCAATTGATGAGACTGAAAAAAGAATTAATTTTTTCACTCACGAGTTCATAAGAGGAGGATGAAGTTGGTTGTTGCACTGTAAAGATGATTAAATAATTACATTAATTCATCTTTTTATCCCTTTTCTTAGCGTGATTTTACTTTTTCTTTTCTCTTGGAAGTTAAATTGCATGACAAATATCAAAGGAATTAAAAATACATGAGGACTAAATGAGAAATACAAAAGTGAAATAAACGACATTATTGTTTAAGCTAAGCTATTCGGCATACATGAGTTGAGCTCTTTTTAAAATAGTATTTCAAAAATATAGAGCACCGATAAAAATCATGACATGCAAATTATCCTGTTAGAATTATGATTACAGCTTTTCATTTTAAAGTGTATAAAATTATATTACATCGATAAATCTCCATTTAGTTTATATTAATTCACTTCTGCTCTTGCTAGATAGGGGATTCATCTCTATCAATATCTATATTTATACTACTACAAAGCAAAGACGGATTCCTACCTTTAAAAAAGAAATTACTCTAAATTCCATTGACTGAAATGCTTGTGGTGAGCCACGTACTTCACGACGAAAAAATAACATTCGTGGGATAATAATTCATAATTCATCTATAATCTTGGTACTTACAATTTAAGAACTTATCAAAGTCATCCTTTTCCCCTCTCAATTCCCAATTTATCTAAAATCATATCAAATTAAACATATATAGGTAGTTACCATTTCAAAACCCGTGAACTCTTTAGATTTTTTTTTCTTTTGTCAAAAGTAAATAATTCATTCATATCTCAATATCTCAAGACGATACATAAGAGTTCAAAGTAAAGTAAATCAAAATTAATAAAGGAGAACAATAAAGCACAAACTATTATATTAAGCACACTCCCATCCCACAATAATAAATTTATCTAAACATCAAAAGCAAATGAATTGTGGCCAATAGGTCATATCCTAACCTCCTTTTCCGTTTAGTTACAGCTTACCCACTAGGCGGTGCATGCCAAGATTTAGAGCGTGCATGATAACCATTCTATTTTTTTTTTTTTTGGAACTATTTTTCTACTCCGGACTTGTTTCTAAAATAAACTTGTTTCAGAACTATTTTTTCATTTGGTAATGTAATTTTATTTTTCTATATCTAGAACAAATTTTCACTCCATAAATAGATTTGGAACATAAATTCCGACCCAACCCGACCCAAAAAGCATATGACCTAAAGAAAAAATCCGAGTTGGGTTAGGCCGGGTCGAGTTTAAGGTCTTTTTTTTTATATTTTAAATAATGGTGATAAGATCATAATTTTATCGGTAAGGACTAGCAATTTGAACTTGCAAAACAAGACAACATCAACAGCCCAAGTTTAGCAAGACAAACGCCTTCTTCTTATTCTAATTGAATTCAGAACAGAATAGAAAGTTAAGTGCAGAATAAGATAAAATTACAATTGCCCCTTGACTATTCTACAATCTTGTAAAGCATCGATAAACATCCATTGAGCCACAGGCAAGCCTTTTGCCATCATCAGGACTCCATGCAACAGAGAGGACAAATTTTTCGTTGCCTTTATCAGAAGATTTAGGCTGTTTCCGACGAGGAATCGAGAGGGTTACAATCAGTTCCCATGTGGCAGTGTCCAAAAGCTTAATCGATGCGGTCCCTCCACCTGCATCTGCTAGAGTGGTGCCCTAGGGAACAAGTATTACTCAGCAACATTGAAATACCAAAATTAAATTTGCATGTTAAAGACAAGAAAAAAGCATTACTGCAAAAGGTGGGAAAAAAGCACAAAAAAGCCATTTGATCTTGAAAGCCACTTGCACTTATTTAGTCTTTATTCACATTGCACATAATAAAAAAACACCAGAAACCTTCCACAAGCTGACCATTTAAGGAATATTCAAGCTTGATTTACAGATCGTTCAAACATTTTCATCAACAGATTACAAAGATCAAATACGATACTCATGGTTTAACTTTTTTAATGCTTGGATGTCCAAATTAATTCCCCTGAAAAGCATCAATGATGCCTCATCATCTAACAAAGCTTTGTAAACAATATCCATAGTGCACAATTTCATGCAAGCCGACTTTCTGATCATCACCATATCGGAAGTGATTTACTTTCTCTCTACATAAATACGAGTGAAATTAAGAAAAGAAAGAAAAATGACAAAATCCAAAATGTTAATCGTGTGTCCTCGTTAAGCAATTCGCAGCAAGAATCACACCTGTGAAAGAGAAGAGAATAAAGTGCAACATCAAGATGAGACTTTTGATCCAAGCTCCAGATTTTTTATTGAAATTGCCAAACCTTCATTTTCTTTGAGAAGGAACAAGCTCAAACAGAACCCCCAATGTACATTCAGCAAATGCAAATAACATAGCAAATAAGAAAATATAGCTATTTCGCAAACACTCAAACCCAACATCTCTCATCCTCCAGATGCTTTATGAATGGGATCGTGAAAGAATAAGGATAGAAATTGATATTGAACCGGAACAAGCATGCAATGAACAAAAATGACTTACCTCCATTGATAACTGATAACTCCCGATACATGTTGCATGTGTGACTATCGTAGTTGTCGATTAACAATGTCCTCACAAAGTCCAGCTTCTTAGGACGCCTGCAAGATGCGGTACAAGTCGAGGTGGCTGGTGCCGGAGCAGAATCATTCCGGCAGCAAGCCTGACGTTCTCACTGACTTAGCAATTGAACTCGCACGGAAAGGCTGCGCTCTCCGGCGGCAGACCGAGGAACAAGCGCTCGAGACCGCCTGGGACTTCCCCAGCCGCTCCGAGCAAGGTGGAGGCCGAAGGAGGCAAGGGCGTCGGAGAAGACGCCGCAATGGTGGGCGGGGCCACTGAGGCCGAAGACGCTGTGCAACGCATGCGGAGTGCAGCACGAGTCGGGGTGGTTGGTGCCGGAGTAGAGGCTGGCGGCGAGCCCAAAGTTCGTGTCGAATCAGCATTCGAACTCACACCAGAAGGTGATGGAGCTGCGTCGGCGGAAGGAGGCGCAATGGCGGAAGAACCACCGCCAACAAGGATCGCACGACTTCAAGGTCGGCTGACATGACGACCTTTCTATGACTTATCTTTCTTTCTATTATTTTCTTTTCTCTTTTTTTTTGCCAATTTATTAAGGAAAAGCCAATCGAATATTTTGAATCGAATTATTAATTCGGGATGACAATGCGTCATTGAAACAAAACGTAAAAAAAGAAAGTGAAAAATGGTTCAAAACGGGTTTGACACTATTTAATTTCATGGTGAAAAATTAATTTTGAAAGAAAATCCATCCATCAATGCGACAAAGATTTTTTGGTCAGTTGAACTGGCGATGAAGGCCATTGTGCATATGTTGGGGAGCCTGATTACGAAAATGGCTCTCGACGGACTGATCTTAGGCCTGAACTCTCGATGGGCTTGGCATGGGCTTGATTGATGAAAAGGCCCTTAAGAGAGAGAACTCAAATGCGACGCCCTCGGACACTTCTGATTTTTAGATTGGACGTGAACTGTGCACGTTCTCCATGCGATTGAATTTTCAGCCGATTTCATTCGATTATGGCATTCTATGCGAGACGATTCATAAGCATTGTAGTATGGGTGAGCTCTCGCGTGATTCTGGTCCTCGTAAAATTTGTGGTCTCATGTGGAAAATGAAAAATAAAACGGTAGAAGTAAAATAGAAGAACCGAAATAGTAGTTTTGTTTTGAATTGATCATGCTTGATACTTGATCACATTTGGTTTGAATATTGTGATGTACTGTTACAAATATGAATAAATTCATAAAATTATGAAACCTAGTTGCTGGCGGTATTCCAGTACTTCTAACATCTATTTATGTCTCTCTTCAAAATAAATTTTTTGAACAATATGCCATATAAGTTTTGGAAAATGTTGAAGAAAAAAATTATATGTGGCTTTACAGTCTACATGTCAATATCTGAAAATTTTCATATGGTTTCTAAGTGTTTCGGGTTTAATAAAAATAAACTGTGAGTTATGCAAATTAATAATAATAATAAAAAAAAAAAAAAAACGATACTTGAAATTTAGAGTTCTTTACTTGACTTTTCTCTTAATAAAAAGTTGAAGTTGCCAGATTCAAGCTTAGTTATCGAATAGTATTCATATTAACCTTTTTTAAGTTTAAGCACAATTATTCAAAAGAAGTTCTAAAATTTATTATGAAAGTACAATTGAATCTTAAGATTTTAAGAAACTACAATCAAATTATAAAACTTATTAAATTGTTATAATCAAGTCCTTTCATCAACTCCATACAACTTAATTAATAGAAAATGCCAACATGGCCATTTTTATTATTTTCTTTTTCCTACATGACTCTAATATTAAGTGGAGAGCAGGTAAATAACATTTTTAATATTATTTTTTCAACCTTTTTTGCATTTTTACTAATTTTTTCTCTTTAAAGTTAAATTGCATTGCAAATATTAAAAGAATAAGTACACGAGAGGTACATGAGAAATAAAAAAATTGCAATTTTTCTGTTTTTTCAAATATTCCAAACGAAGAAGAAATATAAAATACGTTTCGTATGGGTTGCTATACTTTTCTGATTTTTCTGATATTTCTGGCATGTATTCCATTATCCATGTAATCAATTTTCCGCTTAATTAGGTAACCAAATATACAATATTCACTAGGATTATTCCACAATTTGCTCTTTTCATACTATGAACTAGCCTTTAGACATTTAGAAAGGGGGTTTGCGTGTTGAACATTTAAATAATTACTTTCTCATTAGTGCATTGAGTAAGCACTGACTAAATCGATAGATTTAATGGATTAAGATCCTATATGGTAAATAGATTTTAATTCTAAAATATTCATCTATTTTATATTAGAAATTGTCATTGTAAGAGAATCTTTAAGCTTTTATGTAATATGTGACTTTTTGTGATTTATTACATAAAATAATATCAAAATAGGGATAAATTGTGAAAGTAAAAAAAAAAATTGCTGGAATTTTACGCACAGCAAGTTGAGGCCCGACCGGCAGGCACCATTACCCCATGCAAGTGGCCTTGTCTTTCCTCCATTTCATCCTATCGTGTCCCACACCCATCCCTACTCAAAGTCAATGAAACATGAGCAAGTAGCTGCATGGAAGTGTAGTGATATATGAAGCTAAGGCATCTTAACACACCGATAGACTTGAACTGTGTTTCTATATGAATTGATCAATTCAATCATTCATGCATTATCTATTTTTATTGTTCAACTCTTTGATAGTAGAAAAAAACCAAAAAGCTCCGCCCTTCTTTTCTATCCATCCAAGGGATGAAAAAGCAAAGACCTTTGATGTCCTTTTCAATTAAGAATTGGGGCCTTGTAATCATTAGTCAACGTGCTTCTCTTTGTTCATGATTCAATATTCCGGCATTTGAGGTATGAACTGATCAATTCAATCATTCATGCATTATCTATTTTTATTGTTCAACTCTTTAATAGCACAAAAAAACCAAAAAGCTCCGCCCTCCTTTTCTATCCATCCAAGGGATGAAAAAGCAAAGACCTTTGATGTCCTCTTCAATTAAGAATTGGGGCCTCGTAATCATTAGTCAATGTGCTTCTCTTCGTTCATGATTCAATATTCCGGCGCTTGAGGCATGGAGGAATCATGCCAATCCATCCCGAACTAGGTGGTTAAACCCTACTGCAGCCTCGGACGACGTCGAGGAAGCATGAGGAAGCAGCCGCATGTTAGGGCATGCAAATTGGGCAAAGCAATGATTGTCCGTAAAGGCATGTGATGATGCTCGTGCACGCACGTGTATTGCCTCTGCCGATCATCGTACGGCCTCACGTGGCCCTCTTTGATTTATTTCATTGACTCCCCTAATTTGCCTGATTAGTCTCGATAGAATGAGGAATTTAATGGCTGGATTCCCGGGCAGGCCCGTGGGAGCCCATGTTTCTTTTGTTTAGGACAAGGAGCTCAAGCTCGATGGGACAAGAAAGTGTTTTATTTGTCATTGATAGCCTATCGCGTCTCCACGTGATGTTTATTAATCGAGGGTTACTATCATAAAAGACTCGAAATTGGAATATTTATAAAAAAAAAACTTATCTCAAATTATTATTTGAATTATTAAAAACCCCAAATTGATACACTCATGATATACTTACCCTCCATTAACTTCCATCCAATTTTATCGTGAATTTACTGAGCTGGATGGTACATGACAATATCTCAATAGACATGACAAGTCCACGTGAAAATTCATATTAGTTTTAGCAATCTAAAGATTAATTTTTGGTAAATTTATCGTAGATGTACTAATTTAGATTTTTAGTGATTTAAAAAATAGTTTATGTTAAATTTGTTATAAGTGTATTGATTTGGGGTTTTTCATGATATTAAAAACTCTTAAATCAATCACAATTTTTTATTTGGCAACATGATAAGGACGGAGGTTTTTTCGATTTTCGATTTCAAGAACTGGTTATACCCCATTAACATGAAGAATAGAAAAGACTTTCACATGCTCGCGAGATCATGATCATCTCATGAGTTCTCCACTCGACTAAAAAGGAGCTCAATATATAATCCATTTCCCAAAAAAAAAAAAAAAAAAAAATTGTTCACCAACCATTTTGTACTTTGCAATCGATCGGGCATATGGATGGTGCGGTCTTCCATTAGTACCTAAAAACTTATCCGAGCATAGTCTCTTCAGTGCAAAAGATATTTTCTCGCAGCAACAAGGACAAACCGATCATATACATATGACAAACTCAATCTAATATGGTATCGAAACCACAAGCTCTTTCATCCTTCCCATTCACGTGTTCACCCATTTATGGTTTTTCCTTTTATGCACCCACACAATTTATAAAAAAATTTCGCCCACGCATATCGAATTCGCTTACTTAGTGCTTACACTGTCACATTAGAGATTGTGCAAGGAGAAGTTTTCCGACGAATTAAACTTATTGGTCCGTTGGCCAAGCAATCTATTTAGCAAACATGATTCATCTTAACAGATCCTCCGACCCTCTAAAAGGCTGATGCGTGCGATACGACATTCACATAACCATATCCAAGGTCTACTTGACACAACATCCCGTATCCGGATAAACCGATTGCATAAATTGTATTGGGAAATCGACGGGTACTCTTCTAAATTGGCCAGTTCGATCCTTTTCTGTGCAAATAGAGATTCTAGATTTGGGGATTTGGGTTACGCTAATATTTCTACTAGCACAATTTTGGTACCTAATAATTTGTCATGTTTCCTAAGGTGACCATTCATGTCTTTTTACTTTTTCGGGTCGATAAAACTAAGTGATCATGCGTGGATGATTGATTTCATGCAACTCTATTTTTATAAAAGAAAAAAGAAGGCAACAATTGAAATTTAAAAATGAGGCGGTAAGCAAATACCAAAGTGAACAGTTTAGGGGAAGCAGTAAATCTAACATGCAATCCTAAGCAATGAACGAAAATGAAACGGAAGAAATAAACTCGTAAGTCATTGAGTGTTTATACACAGCAAAATGACGAGAAACATATATCGAGTACAAATGAATACAAAACAAAGGTTGGATAGGACATTGACCATCGATCATCTTTATGTCTCGGGGACCTATTCTAATCCTAATCTAAAACTTAGGACTAGATATATACAATGCGAAAGACACAATCATTCATCACAAAAACAGCAATCACGGTCATGAAACAAATAAAAACAATCAAGTAATTGAAGTCAAATGCGCAATTGATTAAAATTGGCCTCAAGATCGGCCTTGGAGATTCATTCGTTGATCCCTCTAGACATCTATCCCAATTCATTTTTATGGCTTATAGTCATCAGTTACCATTTGTATTCTTGCATGGCAACCAATACTTGTAAGCCCCTAAGATAAGTTCTAAATGTATCCCAAGAGTATCCCACAAAATCATTCGTACTTATGCATACATCTAAAAATTACATACATAGTAGGAAGTAAACATCCAGGCAAGCCCTGGTTCTCAATCAATCGGACAATTTTAGTGAGCTAATATTGGATAACTTATTCAATCGACAAGCGCCAAACACAATCACAGGCGTTCGGGAAAAGAAAACAAGTCAAAGGTTGTAAAAGTTCAAATGATGCTCAAAAGTCATTTGAAGAACAATTAAACATTGAGTCATAAAAAAAGATGCTAATGGCAAAATAAAGTTGTGTCACGGTTATGGAACACATTTAATCATCAAGGCTAACTTGAGTGCATCCTATGCACTCTGAGTGAGCATCGCAAACGCCTTAAATATGTTGCAAACCTTAGACGACATCAAAGTCAAGCTAAAAGTATGATTTGAAATTTTGGAATGCAAAACATTACATGAAAGTTTTGTACATGAGCATTACTTGAACCAAAATCAAATTCAAATTAACAAGAACATGAAATTTCATATGGTTTCATGACAATTGAACGGTCTGAAAAGCATGATAAAAGTTCTTATTTTTCGAGAATTCTTGAAAAGGAAGTTCAAAAGGTAAGGATCAAAGTTTGTGAAGACAAGTTATCTCAATTCAGCATGCAAGATGTCCTAAAAAATTCTAGAAGAAAATCACACCAAACAAATGCAACAAAAATCACAGAACATGACAAATAAAATCAAAGTAATTGAAAAGGAACCCATGGATAATTGGTTCCAAGAAAATTACACAACATCAAGAACATGACAAGGAACAACTTTGATGAAGAAAGTTTTCTAACGTGAGTTATGTAGGAATTTATAAAAATTCAAGAACACATAGCATCACATTAGAAATGCAACAAAACAGTAGGGTACATGGCATATCAATAGTGATTCGACCTAGTAAACAAAGTCTAAAAAATATAAAATTTTACCACAATGTAGACAAGAGAAAGAAAAACAAACTTCGTTATGACCCAACCTCAAAATCCTTAACGAGAAAATCACACAAAAATAAAAAGAGGTCAGACTCAACAAGGGCAAAACAAGGGTTCCGAATTTTACTAGAAACAAATTTCTAGACAAATTTGACAAAAATAGAAAACAGCTCAAATGACATGTAAATCATGCAAAATCAGTGTCATCAGAAATATTGAGACGTTCCCTAAGACTTTCGAAGAGATGTCAAGTTCAATTAGGGTCGAATTCACGGTCGAATAGCAACAATCGCAAAAGCGTGCTAATCAGCCACAAGCAAATAAGAAAATAAAGCATGGTTAATGGTTTGTAAAACCACCTAAACAATGCATAAAAGATGTGAAATTCACACACGACCTAAGGTTGCATGCGATGAAGGTTTGGTTAATACATTTAACCCTAAATCGAAGTGCAAAAAGTCACATGAATTCATTAACATTAAAGGGTGACTTATCATTAAGGACAACATGCAAGATAATTTCAGTTATGATTTGCCAAATTGATGCACGGTTTTCACATGGTAAATGACATTCAAATGGGGCATGTCATACATCAATGCAAATCTTGTGATATGCTCTTAACATGTCTAGAAGACCGCATGACCTCTTAAGGATCTCAAACGAAGATGGTTTCATGGGTTTGTGATCAGCCTTAATCACAATAAGATTAGTACAAAACATGAGTAATTTTTTATAACTTAACAACATGCTAAAATCTTATGAAAAATTCTATATGTAGAATGCGATGTCATGATGATTTTTCATAATGACACCTATGTCTAATTTGATTCACATGAGCCTACACAAAAATGACAAAACAAAACAGTACAATGGACTTCTCAAAGTGCAGCAGCATTAATGCATTTTCGCGTGCGAAATTGACCTAGTAAGCGATGATCATTTGGCACGAATTATACCTAGTTAGAAAGCTTGTAATGAATACTACAACTCTTCTGAAAGATAGGAATTCAAATGGAATCATTTAAGACCTCATTTCAAAGCAAACATAGGTCGTACTCAGAACAGGACAGACTGACTGAAGGACGATTTTTAAAGGTTTTGCCTAATCAAATCAACTCAAAAAATTCTGAAAACAAGATATGATATGATCAAGACATTTTGTACAATTTCCATGAAGAAAGCATCTCTAAAATCTAAACATAAAAATCAGTATAAAATTAGCAACAGACAGTACGTTCAGCTATCACAACAACAGATCGCAAATCAGATTCCAGAGCAGATTCATGAAGTTTTGAAGCAGATTTGAGCTAGTATACGGCGTTCAATTGGGGCCTATAATATATCAAATCGAAGCTTAAGATGTGTACATAGAACTTCTAGTTCATCACTTCGCAAGATAACCACATTTAATAGCTCAAAACAGGACCAACAGAAACATGCTCATCCAGACTCGAAAATCACAGAACCTCAGAATCAAACTATAATCAGTTCCAGAGCATATAAGCATTGATTCTAATTAGATTTGCAATGCATCCTGGCCCCGAACCTTCGTAGTCAATGATGTATTCGATACGAGAAGCTCTTGCCTCATCAGATGCTATTAAAAGGAGTTTTAACGCACATACCTTGGTCTGTAACGAATCGGCCAAGAACTGACCTTCGCAGATGTCCATCATTCAGTGACGATGAAGCTGCTATTTAACAAAAAATGCACTGAAATCAGTGGAGGATCTGAATCTAATAACACTCCTTACCGAAACAGAAAAGAGGAAATCGAACACTTAGCTTCAATTTTGTTATTGAAACTTCTAGAAAATGAAGAACGTTGGCCTTTGATTCTGCACCGATTATAATCAAGGTACAATCCGAGATGAAGTCATCGTAGTAGCATAAGATCGCTTCGGTCTTGCTGCTATGATCTCAGATATGGATCCAAGTAATGAAACCTGTGATCCTCAAGCTCATCGAATGAATGCCTCGGCTGCCGATTTGAAGATGGTGTACGCTTCTTTCGAGTTGCAATCTAGAAGCGTTTTTCTCAGCTGCTTCTTCAACAAAATCAGTGAAATCAAATGTCAACAGAATCTGCTGAAATCGGAATCTAAGCGCGACAAATGGACAGGTAAAGATTGAGAAGACTTAGCTCAATCTTTATTCTGCGATTTTCTGGAAATCAGCACATCAACAACTCCGAAGCATCTTCAGAGATTTTGATGGTCAAGTAACAACGAAGAACTCCTTCGATCTTCATCAGAGTATTCAACGTATGGATCCATGGAGGAGAGAGAATAAGTGGAGATGAGGCGCTAGAGAGAGAATGAGTGGAATTATCTTCTTCCTTCTGCATAAACAGCTAAAGTCAGCCGCTCCTCCATGTCTTCAACCTTGTTCGATCGGAGAGAGGATAAGTGGAGTCGTTCCACTTTGCCCAAAGTTTGTCCGAATGAATAATGACAGAAAAGAGAGAGGATGAGCGGAGAGAATTTGATCCAGAGAGAGAATGGACGGGAATCCTTCTTGCGGGCGAGAAAGCTGGCAAAGAATTCCCCCGCTTTTTCCTTGCTCGACCGAGTTCTGAGAGAGGGAGAGAGAGAGAGAGAGAGAGAGAGTTTTAGTCAGAGAAAGCGGAACTGGAAAAAGGCTCCCCTTTCAATTTTTAAGGGGAAGTTGATTATATAGTCTAGGGCAAGATCAAATCTTAGTCCTTGGATTAATCAAAGAGCTAAGGTTTTATCTCCTGAGCTAATTGGTTTATTAAATTTGTTAAGGGCACCCTAATGGAGCACATGCCTATTTCAATGGCCACAATGTGTTCTTAATGAATGGCTATAATCAATTGTGGACTAATTGGGATCTTCTTGCAAATTTCATAACATGGGGGGTCAATTTGCAAATTTCATAAATTCCAAGGTAAAATTCAGAACTGCAAATTAAGGCCACGAGAACATTGGCCATGGGATGGACCACCTCATGGTGGTCACTGGAGGGAGACAAAATCGGCACCTAGCGCCGACGATCGGTCAGAACGAACCAGTCTCAACCGATCCTCTCTCTCTCTCTCTCTCTCTCTCTCTCTCTCTCTCTCTCTCTCTCTCTCTCTCTCTCTCTCTCTCGCAATTTACTCCTCCTAGGGATCTAATTGCAAGGAAACCTTGGTCTATCATAGACAAAGGTGCATCAATTTGCTGATTTCTCACTCAAAAGTGCCAATTAATTGAAATTAAATTCACTTAATGTTGCTAGGCACCAATTGATCCAATAACCCATGCCATGGCATTCAAATTGACCTTGAAAAGGTGGCGCGACTTTTACGTTAAGATTGGATTGAAGGCCAATGATGAAATTAGATCTCAATTCTTGAAATCAAACCTTAGTCTCGAATGGGTCAATTTGAATTTTGCCAATCGAAGTTCATTAGCTTAGTTTTCTTAGGTTCGGGTAAGCTATGTCCCTCAAATCGCAATGTTCCTAAGTGAAATTTCCAAAATTAACCTTGGATTCAGATTTACTTCACGAAAATGATTGGAAAGTGAGTGTCCATTCGCTAATCATAAAAAATTAACCCAGACCCCTTAATTAGGGCTAAAAGTGATAATTCATGTCTCGACATGACCATTCTTGAAACTGAATGAACGAGTGAATGAGTGATGGTCCCTAGATCAAATGTCGTAAAAGAAACTAAAGATAATTATGACTAGAACGAAATTAATTTTATTTTTAGCCAATTTCGAACCTAAAATCGAAAAATTTGGAAAATAAGATTCTTAATTGATTTTCGGAAAATTTTTGATGCTAAAGTCAAATTGAAACTAAAATGAAGTGTTTTGTGGATTTTTTATTTTTTTCAATTTTTTGATCGAAAATTTGACCAAAAGTCAACCATTTAGTTAACTTTTTTATAAAAAGTTGATTTTTGTGTCAAAATTTTGAAGTTTTCGAAAATTAACTTTGCTAAAATGAAATTAAGACTGTTTAGGATTTTTTTGTGCAAAAAGTCAACTTTTGATCCAAGTTTGAATTTTGACTAAAGGATTAACCAAAAAGTAAATCAAAAAGTCAACCGTTTGACTTTTTGAGTTTTCGATGGAAATGAATGCAAAATCATTTAAAAATGATAGAGCAAAAGAAAGAAATAAAAAGTGACACTTTTTGGTTGAGAAATGGGCTATGTCACAATTGGAAACCTTAATCTCAAATTTTCTATCTCTAATGACATGTCGGCTAAAAATCAGCTGTCAATAGTCATAAGAACTATATCACTTTCTACGGTCTTGTAGGTAGTAACTATGAGGAGTCATATAATAGGAACATCCAAAATCTAGCACTCATGCATCTCTAAATGAACTTGTAGATACCATAGGACGGCCTCGGCATCACCAATACTCTCCTCGGCAACATGCGCCACACTGCTCGTGGCATTTTGCCCACCGCATTTATTTCTTAGCTTTGGACAATCTCTTCTTGCGCACCCCTCCTCGTGACACTCAAAACACTTCACGCAACCTTTTGCTTTTCTATGTCACGATTTTGACTTGCTCTTGCTTCTACTTCTGCTACTGGGCCTCTAATGTTGGTCTCTACCTTGAATCACCAGTCCTTGCGCTACATCATGTACTATACTGTTATCACGCAACTTTCTCTATCACTTGTTTGAGAATAGGGCGGATTTTACCTCTTCTGAGGTAATCGTAGTATGCCCTTATAATAAGGAATCAATAAAATGCTCTTATGACTTTGGTAGAGATGCCAACAACATCATACCTTATTCTTCATCATCTGAAATCTTACCGACATTCTCCAAGTCCATCATGAGTTTATTAAACTCATCTAGCCGGGATCTAATGGATGTACCTTCACTGTATCGGAACTAAAACATCATTTCCAACATGTATAAGCAATTGTTCAAACCCTTCATTACATAAAGGGCTTGAAGTTTTCCCCATAACGCCAACTTCAATAGGATTATGCCCATTGCTTTCTCCGTTAACTCATCCTTTTCGGTATCTCACATTGTTTCGAGCAACTTAGCCTTGCCCTCCAATGCCTTGGCTAAACCTTAAGTTGATAATAGTGCATTCATCTTGATGCTCCATAACCTAAAGTTGTTTCTCTCATTAAACTTCTGAATTTCTACTTTTGCTTCAAACATAATTGCAAAGTCTTAGCTCTAATACCAATTGTTGTAATTGGCAGTGCAATGCAAGCTAATTGTAAATTTGCAATTATGTTAGAGCTATAGAAATTGATAGCAATAAAATGAGGAACGAGAAAAGGACACAAGAAATTTACATGGTTTGGTTCAAATGTCGAAACCTATACCACGGGAAGAGTCTGCAAATAATCCACTATAAATTGGAGAATTAGAGGGTTACACACGCTCGAGTGTTTCCCAGCCCTAGTGTATACCTAATACTTACGGTGTTTAACAACTCAACTAGATGGACCCAACTCACGCACAAATCTCTTGGAGCTCTCAACTCTCATACTCTTGAGCTCACTTCTTGCTCTACATTCTCTACGCCCTTTGCCATCCTCCATTTATAGGAGAATGGCTGTGGAGACAAGACAAATGTGGACTGCACAAATGTCAACGGTGGCACCTACTTCTGAAACCATGCACACACATGGTGAAGCCGGAGATGTTGGCAGGAATTTGACCAAAGAATGAGTTGTTCTCTAAGCCTAAGTGTTTGAGTCTATACAAGTTACCTATCTCCGGGGGGATTTCGCTAATGAAGCCATTGTCGTGGATGTCCAATATCTGAAGAAAGCTCAGGTTTCCAATAAAAGGAGATAGTAACCCTACAAGTTTTAGAGACGGAAGTATTAAACGGGTTATCCTTATATGCCGACAACCACACATGATCCCGTGCCACTGGCAGAAAATGACAGAGCCATTCCACATGCTAAAAACCCCGAATGGATTGTCGGACATCTTATTCTTGAACCAGAGCTACACATCTTGATCAATTTTGTTAGTTCTGGGAAATGAGATTGCTCTAAAAGAAAAGATGCACGTCAACAATGTAACGAAAGAAAGTAGGCAAAGAGTAATGATTGAGAAGGACATGAAAGAACTGATGCTTGCAAGTTTTTTGTCCCCTCGCTGTCTAATCACTCTGCCAGTTAGGAAATTGGATGGAGCTTCTGATCAAATATGCACCAACGTGACAAGCTTTTAAATCTCGGCTTCTTTGTCCTCCCAACGGCCGCGGCAGCCGTAGCCTTTGGCTGCTAGATGTGCATTCAAAACGCAGTCCATCCCATTTGCGATCCTACCCTTCGCATGATGCAGGAGATGCAGAGCATGTGAGTCTAGTCCCTCGTCAGAAAAAGAAAAGACGAAGCAATGGCTGGCTAAATGAGTGAGAACCGTAGGAGGGGAGCAACCCAAGTTGTTTGTGATTTTTTATTGTTTCAATTCCACGCAACTTTCTGAATCCTCTGGCCTAAAAAGCAGTCTCGATGGCACCAAAAGCGTTGGTTTTAATAAAAGGTGAAGACTAATCAAATCGACTTAAGATAATGGAGGAAGAACTGCTTCTACTTTTGATTCAGTCTTAAATTTGCAGGTGGATAGAATGCCATGGGCCTTGTTTCAGAGGGCTTCCACTCTCCAGCGTTAGACCTTTTGTGAATTTTCTGTGACTTACACTTCGACTTCAATTTAATTTGAGATACTAGAATCCTTCCAAGATATTTTGGCATGAAAAATCGAATCTAATTTCTTTTCAAGATATTTCGAACCTGAAAGAACATATTTTTATTTTCAAAATTCGGTTGAGAAGTTGTGAGTAGGCCTCAAAATGAGAATTGCTGGCAAACAGAATTTGCAAAGAAACCGATGTTGAGATTTTTGATCAATCGATCAAGAAATGGGAATTCCCAGACGGATGACGATCAATAATCCAAGATCAAATCCTTATTGCTAGAACTGCGCAATGAAAAATGAACAACGAGAGGTTCCTCTCTTAAACTCTTTCGAAGTTACTGACTTCTGCCCTAAACATAGAATGAAAATATGCTAAGAGGAAAAGTCGGATCAAGTCTCTATAGCGAGCAACTCAATAAAAGGAAAAATCCTTGAAGCACCACCAGTAATTGCAAGTGATCTTGAAGGTTTCAGAAAGCGATTGATTGCTAACTGCTATAAGTGATTTGACATTGGCAGTCAAGAATCGATGGCCAGAGAAGTAGATGAGCATAGCAAACCCGATTAGCTGAACCAACCCGCTTTATGCAGGGATGCACCCGACGGCTTCGCTCCTTATCTATCTCTAGGGCAATTCTGCATCTGCAACAATCTTCACAGCCTCAGCAATGTAAGAACATGCTACAGCCAAGAACCCTGGAACATAAAAGCAGACACTTTCTCAAGACCAAGGTTACTTTTTCATATGCTATGTTGAGGGAAGACTAGTACTAGTGTAACATCCCACACCTTTGTTTTCTTTTATTCTTTTATTATCCTCAATCTTTTTGCTTTGATGTCACCCCCTTAATACTAGCAATTGAAAAAACAATATGTTGTCAAGCATCACTGCGTCAAAGACAAGATTCCAATATATATATATATATATATATAATTCCTTTTGGGCTAACAAAACCAAGCCTGCAGCCTAACAAATTGAATTGTTATGAATCAGCAATTACATAGAAAAACAATAGCCAAATAAAAATTTTGACATTATGTCTCAATTTTGAGCCTGTGAAGAGAATCCAATCCTAATAGAAGTTGCATATTCGATTAAGAATTGTGATATGACGTCTGATAAAGAAAGAAATTATATAAATATTTTTCCACATCAAAGTTGGATCTCTAATCCAAGCTGGCTAAAAGAGGTTTCACAGTGCCCCAATTATCTCAAATGGAATTCACTTCATTTTCCTCCCATCTTGTACCTCGAGAGAAGCATGCTTCATTGTTTTTGAGCAGCACTTTAGATTAACACGGTGTTTAGGTAAAGGGTGAAAGGTGGCATGAGTACGAAGTTTCAAGGCATTTAAATTTGGATTAATATCATGAAAAACTCTAAACTATTACACTAATGAAAAATCTACTACAAACTAATTTTATAACCACAAAAAACCCCTCAAATTGGTACATTTGTGATAAATTTATCCTCCATTAATTTTTATTAAATTGGATTTTAATATTATGGAAAATCACAAACTAACACATGTGACAAATGAAAGGTAAAACCTCAAACCGATACATCCGTCAACTGTCACGTGTCATCTAGCTTAGCAAAACGGCAAAATTTAATGAAAACTAACATAAGGTAAATTTGTTACAGGTGTACTGATTTTGGGTTTTTTGTGATCAAAAATTTAGTTTTTAGTAAATTTGTCATAAGTATCCGTTTAGAGTCATTGACATTTGCCTGGGGCCGTTCATGGAGAAGATGTTGGATCCAGGCGGGGACTGAAATCAAAGAAGCAAAGGCTTCCAATTCTAAGCAGGCTTCACTTATGCTTTGGGCCTTGTGGGCCTAAATGGACCGCCATTTTTCTATTGTGCTTTGTCACGCTCTTCGTCCCAAAACTTTCACGTACAAAATACAAATGACGGGTGAAGAAATTTTTGGTTCTCTTAGTTGCTGGTCACCTGCGCCCCCGTGGGGGGGTGGCAAGGGAGGGAGAGGGAGAGGAATGAAAGTCGAGGGCTGGTGGAAGCTAATTGGGGCAGAGCAGAGCGATGCGATATCAGTGGCTCTGAAACACCTATGGGTTCTCTATAGGTTGCCCGCTACCCAAAGCCCTGAACATTAAGAAAATCGAAATAACATCATAGTGGGGGTTTTGTGCCAAATCTCAATGGTGGTTGGTTGAGGATGTTGGGGCTTTTCTAGGGTTTTCCCTGAATGCTCCTCGTTCCTCTCCCCCCACCATTGTTCGTTCATCTATTCACAAACCCGCCTCCAAACGGCCAGTACATTTCTCATCCCCTGTTCTTTGATTTTAGCCTTTCTCGAGGAAAATCGGCTCCGGAGATGATTCTAGGCAAACAATGGCGTTGTCTGGGCTCTGCTGAGTCACTGTTTGAGGATTCTTGTTTTTTTTATTCATCAGTATGAGCATTTTTCTTCTCTTTCTTGTGATAAAGGCGTAAAAGAGCCACTACTGAATACGCAATTAGAGCTGTTAAAAGATAAAGGTCTTTGAAGTGTTTTTTTTTTAAGGACTGTCCTTTATTAGGATTAGCAAGTCGAAAAATATCGACTACCCCTGAAACCTGAAACAACCGAAACAGTAACTAATCAACATGGAACACATCGCAAACCCACATTCCCAAACAAGAAATTGAGGAAACAGAGAGCAATCAACTCCTAATCTTCTGATGTTGTGCATATTTCTCCATCGCTTCTAGCGGAATCCCATTTTGTCGACTCTCTCTTTCAGCGAACGCAATCTTGTCACCGCATCACTTATCTTAATTCTCTCTTGGGGCAACTCTGCAGAACAGGCAACTCCAATTTCAAATATCATCACCAAGCACTCTTGAACGTGAGCACTAATGCTTCTTTGATTGCTCATTGTGTCTGCAATTGATGGTTCTTCTGTCCCATAAAACAGGAGCTGCTGATCCATTATATCTGCCACTCTTTCTGGCAAAGCCGCTGCGCAGTAATTGCAAAGGTTCAAAGCATCCTTAAACAGGTCATGAGTGGGTCTCTTTCCTGTAAAAATCTCCAGTAGCAGGATTCCATCATCTTTTGACACTTTGCTTCCCATTCCATACTCTGTAGTTGGATTTACTTGACACATGAGCTGATCAGCTTATCAAATCATAAGGACAAGGAAGAGGAGGCACGTATAGAGGCAAGGGGAAAAAATTACTGGCGGAAAGATTAAGAATTCTGGTCATTGTCGGCAGGTAACATAGCATGTCAAGCATGATTTGTCATAGTCAGATTTTTCACTTTTATAACGTTGTACTTTTATGAATATTATGTACGATTGAATCATATGAATGACCAAAATGACTTCCCTTAAACATTGTTAAGTTTCTATAGTTCCAGTTAGCTCCGCAAGGCTTAGGAAAGTTAGCTGAGATGAGTTTTCATAGAAAATGAATGAGTCTAACCTGCCTAGATAGTCTCAGACAACAAGTTCCCTACATGCATTTAGCAGGAAAAGAGCTCATAAGAGGACGATTGACATTGGATTTACTGCAAGTATACATACCTGGAGGAGCATAGCCAATGGTTCCTTTAAGTCCAATTGAGCTTGTTTGACTTGCAGGCAAATCACCAGTGCCGTTGGGAAATATCCTAGCTAAGCCAAAGTCGCCGATATGTCCGTTCATTTTGGCATCCAGAAGAATGTTGCTTGGCTTGAGGTCACAATGGATCACTGCTATTTGGCATTGATGATGGAGATAATCCACCGCACAAGCTATGTCGAAAGCAATGTTCAGTCTCTGAACAAAACTTAACATATGCCTTGGTGTCCCATTTGGTGCAAGATTCAGATGCAACCACTCCTCCAAGCTACCATTTTCCATAATCTCATAGACCAGAGCCTTAAACTCATTGCCTTGGAAATCAACACTGGAACAAGCTATTAGAATCTTAACAAGATTCCGATGCCTAATGCTTTTTAGGACTTCACATTCAGCCATGAAGCTTTTGGAGGCTCTTCGTTACTTTAAGTCAAAAACCTTAACAGCCATTAATTTGTTCTCATCCACTAGGGTCCCTTTATATACGGAGCCGAAACCACCCATTCCAATCAAATTGCTAGAGTTGAACCCGTCCGTTGCTTTGACAATGTCTTCATAAGACACTTGCTGAAAACCCCTTATTGATGGAGTCTCTAGAGAAGCCTCATTTTTCTTCCTTCTCAGCCAATAAAACATCATCAGTAGCAACAGAAGAATCAGCGTTGCTACTATCCCACATATAACTGCAATTATGACATTACGGGAGGTAGATGATCCGCGTTTTCCTTGGCTCGTTGAACAATTTGGCAAATCTAGGATCGGCATACCGCCACAAAGCTTATCGTTTCCTTTGAGCGAAGTCGCACTCGTGTTCTGGAACACCCCTTTGCTCGGTACCTCACCCTCGAAGTTGTTGAAAGATAGATTCAGGTACTGCAATTGAAATTTCTCTAGGAACTTTGGAACAGGGCCAGAGAAATTATTACTCGAGAGGTCTATGTACTGAAGACCATTCAAGGAACTCAAGAATGAAGAGATATTCCCTTCAAATAGATTATTTTGCATGTGAAGCTCCACCAAGCTGGTGCAACTACCGAGGCTACTAGGGATTTTTCCTGATAGCTCGTTACCGTGTACGTCTAATGCGGCTAAGTTTTTCAATGTACCGATTTCTTCCGGCAAAGAACCCCTCAATTGGTTTTCAGATAGATCAAAAAGGATAGATAGGGAAGAGATAGTGAAAGCTTGAGATGGTATGATTCTGCTCAGACTATTCTCCGAAAGGTCGATCGCTATCAATTTTTGGCATTTCCCGATACTTGAAGGAATTCTTCCTTGAAAATTGCTCCTTTTCAATATGAGTATCAGTAGCTCCGTTAGGTTCCCTATTGTGGGGGGGATATTCCCGGTGAGTTTGCTCATCTCAACAACTAACTTCTTCAGCTTGATGAGATTTCCGATGGTATTTGGAATGCTGCCTGTGAACTCATTATTGCCCATATTCAACCGCTCTAGGCCTTGCAAGTTCCCAATGCTTGAAGGAATATTTCCAGACAATCGATTATTCTCAATCCAAATTAGATTCAACTGGGAAGATAAGTTGCCTATAGATTCAGGCACAGTACCTCCGAAATTGTTGTCATTGATTGCCAGGAGCTCCAAGCTTGAAGAATTAATCGATTCAAGAAATTTCAGGTCACCTTGCGCTCCACTACCAAGCTGGTTGCTTGAAATACTGATCCACTGTAGCTGATTAAGCTTTTCCATAGTAGGCACGTTTCCAGAAAATTTGTTCGTCTCGATTATTAGCAATGTTAATTTGGTGGCATTTGATATGGAAGCAGGAATGAGCCCAGTAAATTGATTGTCCCCGACAATTAAAGAATCAAGATTAGGAAGAGTGACACCTAAATTTGGCGGAAGATTCCCTTCAAGTTGGTTCATGTAAACCTCAAACTTGATAAGAGAAGATATGTTGAACAAGGAGGAAGGGAGAGTGCCATATAGTCCATTTGCATCAAGAAAAAGATACTCCAAATTTTGCAAACGACCCAACGAGGCTGGAACTCTTCCCACAAAGTTATTAACTGCCGTCGAGATGCGCACCAAAGATGTGAGGTTCCCAAAGAATTCAGGGAACTTTCCAGAGAGATTGTTTTCGTATATATAAACTCTTGTTAGCTTCGACATAGAAGCAATTGCTATCGGAACTTCACCAACTAGCATATTATGGCCCAGTCTCAAAGCTTCCAGATTTTTGCAGCCTGAGATGTTGGCCGGAATTTGACCAGAGAATGAGTTGTTCAATAGGCCTAAGTATTTGAGTCTATACAAGTTACCAATCTCTGGGGGGACTTCGCCAACAAAATTGTTGTCTTGGATGTCCAATTTCTGGAGGAAGCTTAGGTTTCCAATAAAAGGAGACAGTGATCCTACGAGTTTCCCAGACCGAAGTATCAAATGGGTTATCCTTGGATGCCGACGGCCACACGTGATCCCATACCACTGGCAAAAATGGACAGAGTCGTTCCACGTGCTGAAAACCCCGAACGGATCGTCCGATATCTTATCCTTGAATTGAAGCAATGCATCTCGATCGGTTTTGTTGTTTCTAGGAATCGAGATTGCTCTACAATAGGGAATTGGCACCACCAATGTAACAAAAGAAAGTAGACAGAGAGAAGTGATTGAGAAGGACATGAAAGAACTCATGCTTGAAAGTTTTTTGGCCCCTCACACTCTAAACACTGCCTATTAAGAAATGGATGAAGTTTTCGGCCACAACCCCCAGCCGCTAGCTATTCATTAGAAACATGGTCATCCCACTCAGAATCCTATTCTTGGCATGATGCAGAAGACTCATAAAGCATATGAGTCTTAGTCCTTTGCTTTATGAGTCTTCCACAAAAGACTCGTAAAGCATATGAGTCTTCCGCAAAAAACTCATAAAGCATAGCATAGTAGCCTTAGTCCTTTGCTCTTTATGAGTCTTTTGCGGAAGACTCATAAAGTATGAGTCTTAGTCCTTTGATTTTCATGAATCTTCCCTAAAAAACTCATAAAGCATGAGTCTAAGTCCTTTGCTTCATTAATCTTCGGCATAATGCCAAGAGTAGGATTGCGCGTGAGATGGCTACGTCTCAATCCTTTGATAAGCACGTGATGAACATGTTGTGCCTAAATGTACCCAAAAGTCTAAAAGCACCACTCACCTGGAAATATCCAAACCTAACAATGTGTAACTAAAAGAGCCGACAATCTGGCAATCCTATCAATTAAACGAGAATCGATACTAAAACCAAGTAAAATACTACGACAATTGCAAATCAACTAAACGTCACCTAAATGCTAACAAAACAACTCCTACGTGCTAACAAATCGCTCACCTGAAACGATTACACAAACCTAAATGCAACGCGAAACTCAGCCTTGGAACCCTAAAATTTTGCTCCGACTAAACAGTTGCGCCAAAATTACTCACAGCTCCATAACACCAAAACCACCATTCCCATGAAGCCCGAAGCTCCACAACTCAATACATGGATTACATGGCTCAAATTTCCCAAAATTCCGAATTTAAGCACTAAATCCAAAAACTACTCCAATCGGATGAACAAGGGACGCGAGCACTTACTGGACGTTACGATATGTAGTTGTGTTAGGCTCGGCGAGGTGTCCATGGCTTGTATACACAAAGCCCTTTCTCTTTTCTTTTCTTCTTCTTCTTCTTCTTCTTCTTCTTCTCCTTTCCTCTTCTTTCTTTCCTTTTCTCTTCTTTTTGCTTCTTTTCCCAAGCGTCTACTTCTTCTTTTTGCTTTCTTTTGTTGACTTTTCAAACTTTTTTTTCTCTTATGTTTTAAAGTGGGTCCCACCACCTTATTTTTTGACCTAGTCAAAATCTCAAATGTTACAATATAAGTCTTAGTCCTTTGCTTTGTGAGTCTTCTGCGGAAAACTCAAAAAACATATGAGTCTCGGTCTTTTGCTTTACGAATCTTCCGCACATCTGCCAAAAGTCAGATTGTGAGTGGGATGACCATGTTTCAGTGCTGGTAAGCATGTGATTTCCATGTTGAGCATCTTAAAAGTCACAATGAATCGTAGGAGAGGGCGGTTGAAGTGCATATGATTTTTCTATTGCTCTGATTCACGAATCTTTCAGAATCCCTTAGCTCAAAAGCAATCCCGATAGTAAGTCTTGGGCAGCAAAAGCATTGGTTAGTAATAAGTATAAAAAAGGGGGGTTAACATCACAAAAAGTCCCAAACTCCAAACTAATCGTGGTTTGTACGCGCAAAGCCCTTTCTCTTTTTCTTCTTCTTTTTTCTTTTTCTTTCTTTCCCTTTCTCTTATTTTCCCTTCTTTTCCCGAGCGTCCACTTCCTCTTTTTGCTTTCTTTTGTTGACTTTTCAAACTTTTTTTTCTCTTATGTTTTAAACTGGGTCCCACCACCTTATTTTTTGACCAAGTCGAAATCTCAAATGTTACAATATAAGTCTTAGTCTTTTGCTTTGCGAGTCTTCTGCTAAAAACTCAAAAAGCATACGAGTCATAGTCTTTTACTTTACAAATCTTCCGCTCATCATGCCAAAAGTCAGATTGTGAGTGGGATGACCATGTTTCAGTGCTAGTAAGCATGTGAGTTTCACGTTAAGCATCTTAAAAGTCAAAATGAATCATAGAAGCGAGCAGTGGAAGTGCATGTGATTTTTCTATTGCTCTGATTTGATTCACGAATCTTTCAGAATCCCCTAGCTCAAAAGTAGTCTCAATAGTAAGTCTTGGGCAACAAAAGCATTGGTTGGTAATAAGTGTAAAAAAAGATGGGTTAATATCACGAAAAGTCCCAAACTCCAAACTAATCATGGCTTGTACGCACAAAGCCCTTTCTCTTTTTCTTTTTCTTCTTCTTCTTCTTTCCTCTTATTTATTTCCCTTTCTCTTCTTTTTCCTTCTTTTCCCAAGCGTCCACTTCCTCTTTTTGCTTTCTTTTTTTGACTTTTCAAACTTTTTTCTTTTATGTTTTAAAGGTGAGTCCCACCACCTTATTTTTTGACCTAGTCAAAATCTCAAATGTTACAATATAAGTCTTAGTCTTTTGTTTTGTGAGTCTTCTACAGAAAACTCAAAAAGCATATGAGTCTTAGTCTTTTGCTTTATGAATCTTCCGTTTATCATGCCAAGAGTCAGATTGTGAGTGGGATTACCATGTTTCAATCCCAATAAGTGAGTGATTTCCATGTTGAACATCTTAGAAGTCACAATGAGCTGTAGGAACAGGCGGTTGAAGTGCATGTGATTTTTCCATTGCTCTGATTCACAAATCTTTCTAAATCCCCTTGCTCAAAAGCAATCCCAATAGTAAGTCTTAGGTAGCAAAAGCATTGGTTAGCAATAAGTATAAAAAAGGGGGGTGTTAATATCACGAAAAGTCCTAAATTCCAAACTAATTTTTTAATCATCAAAAACCCAAAATCAGTATATTTACAACAAATTTACCCTTCCTTAAATTAGATTAATACCATGAAAAACCACAAACTGCTACACCTATGACAAACGGAGGATAAAAATTGGTACTCCCGTCAACTGTGACATGTTATCCGGCTCAACAATTTGACGGTAAAATTTAAAGAAAGCAAGCGAAAGGTAAATTTGTTGTAGGTATACTAGTTTAGGATTTTTCATGGTTAAAAAATTAGTTTGGAGTAAATTTGTCATAGGTGTACCAGTTTGGGGTTCTTCATGGTATTTAACCCAAAAACTAATAGAAGTCAATCAAAATGGAGACGGCCCACATATTGCATAAGGCCTAGCTTGCTCAGCTGGGCCTGTTCTCACTTTTTAACTGGATCGGAGTTCACTATCACAGGCCGGGCATGCTTGTACTGCTCTTCGACTACGTCCGATTGGGAAATCCAGCATTTCGCAAAATGTACCAACAATGGTGAGCACTTACTCGAACTTGCATCCATCTTCTCCACTGGCCAAGGTTTCATAGCTTGATCTTCACTCGCTCCTTGAAACTTCGTATACTCGACCTCCATCTTCTCTATTCTCTTTCTCCATTTTGCTCCCCACTTTTAGGGGGCCCAAGTTCCTCCTCTTTACTTGTTATGAAGCTTTTTCAGAATGCCCACCACCTATTTGATTAAATGCACTTGAGGAAAAAGATTTTTCTAAAGTGTTAGATCATTGAAGATGATGGTTTATGAAGCGTTCAAGGACATTCACAAGATTCAGAAGTTCAAGAGTGTTGGAATACTATACTCGGAAACAACAGGATCTTGCAATTTACGTCAACGCGAAATCACTAGAGAAATAAACGAGAAATAATAAGGACACCAGAAATTTACGTTGTTCAATGCGATATCGATACCTACGTCCACGGGGAGAGCCAGCAGCAAATAATCCACTATAATCGGTGAATAAGAGTTTATAATCGCTCACACGCTCGAGTGTTTTCCACACTTAGATTTAATCTCAAACCCAAAGTGTTTATAAATAAATAACTCATTTGGACATAAACTCACTGCACAAAAAATCACCGCGCGTTCAAGCTCAAAATATAACACTCTATGTACGCCTAGTTCGCGTACGTACGAATTTGCGTTCTTTCTTGATCGTGTGGGTGGCTCCACTTCAACTTGACGTCGTGCGGCTCCTTCTTCTACGTAGGACTTCAATGGCTTTAGAAATCTCACAGATCGTGGACGTGCAGTGGAGACCACTTTCTTTCTTTCGTAGCTTTTATATTGTGTGTGCCCAAAAGTCAAAGTCTTGACTTTTGGGCCCCACGAAGATAATATCTTCAGCTTCTGTAGGCTTCCGAAGATAAAGAAGAAACTTTGCTCCTTTTTTTTTATTATATTTTATTTCCTCTTTTGTGTACCTATAAGGAGTCCAAGAAAAGAATGGCTTCTTCGTCCAATTTGAAATCTACTTGGAAATCTTTATTGACAAATTCGGTTTAACAAATTGTTATCCGAATTCAAACTCGAGACATTAATTTAACAAAGAGATTCGTGGGCTATTCTGTGTTCTACTACTTCATAGTTGTCTTGAGCTATGCCCACACCAACAACACGTGAGTCTTTGCTTTTTTTTTCCCCCACTCAGTTGAATAATTTTCTCCCCTACTATTCAGATTCCAAAGCTAATTCTTATACTTTCGCCATTGTTGTTACAGTACTAGAGCTGGATATTCTAAAGGAGACCAGCATTATGCGGCTTACCCAGCCGGAACCGAGCTATTGGGTGATTATGATAAGGTCTGTAGGTGTTGTGATCATGTGGCACTTTCTACCTTGTCCTACATTTTCCTTGTTTGTTTATGATTTAGGACTTATGTCTGATTAATGAATTTGGTCATAGTTGTACAAAGCTGCTCTTGGCAATTGCTTTGAAGCGGAAGAGTGGGGTCCCCTTGAGTTCCGCATCATGTCCAAGCACTTCGAGCGCCAAGGAAAAGCGTCATATGCATATCATGCTGTAAGTGACTGGCTTCCCAAATGTCGATATACTCAGTTTGGTTTTGCATTCCTCTTGTTTAAGGTTGCTGCCGTCATGATGAATGTGCTGTTATCGATGGAGAGGACAATTCAAGAGTGCCTTGTTCTATTATGGAGCACGTTGAAATCACAACGGTTGACCGTTACAATTGAAAGTCAGAATTTTTTTATTTATTTCCCCATTTGTATTGTTGTTTATGTATGGATCAGAAAAAACCAAGCATTTGGAGATGGAGGAAACAATAGTTTTTCCTTTCTTTGCTAATTTAAAACAAATGGTTTTGGTTTCTCATCTTAGCCGTCCTCACCATGCGGGCCTTTGCTTTGTGGCCTCATGGCTTGACTGATGTTCAAGGAAAAAATGTTAAGGAAATCCCTTATGATGTTTTGAAGATGACAAAATAAATCAAAGACTACTAATGTGCTTAATGGTTGAGTAACAGACTATGTAAATGATAGAATGTGTAAATGATTTTATCAAAGTCTATACTTGGAAGAACCAGAAGACAAACTCTATGCTGAAACTGAATATGTTCAGACTATGGACCTTAAGGGCAAATCTGTTTAGAAGCAGAAGATATTCAAACTTACGTTCAGATTGTAAAGTCTATTATGAAGATTTCGAGACTTCTGTGTCAAAGTCTGAAAACTGATAGACTTTTGTGTCAAAGTTTATTTTACATCAGAAGTCTGCCCTCTCTGACAAATTCCAGACTGAACGCAAGTGAAAAAGGAAGACACTCAGACTTTACTTCAAACGAAAGACTCTCAAACTTTACATCCAGAATGAGACATAATTCCAGAACATGACAAGGTCCATAACAGACTCAACTCGAAGAGTCTGAACTCATTCTAGACTTTACAAAGTCTACTTCCCCCAAAGAGGTTCAGACTTCTGGAGAACAGCAACAAGATTCAAAACAAAGCATGTTCAGAACGAAACAACTTGATAAAACGTAACACAAGCCCCAAACATATAACGGCTAGTGATCTGGTTTGGATTCTACATCAAGATAGATTTGATTGACTCAATCTAAGAAGCTCTACTTATGGAAACCAAGATTTTGTTTATATGGACGATTAGAATCAATTTGGGATTCTACTTATATCACTCAACAACTATCAAATCTTCTAGATACATATCTGTCCAATGGGTAGATTGGAAAATGATCCTTTAGATACTGTCCAATGGCTAGTTTGGAAGTAAAGGAGTATTTAAGGAGATCAAGAACGATGAGCAAATAAGAGACGAGTGTAGAATTTATAATTCCAAAGTCTGAGCGACCTTCGATCATACACTTGTCTCTCGTGAGCTTAAACATTTGTGATCGTGAGAGTAATACCAAAAGAGTGACTTAGTGAGATAATGTGATCTGCTACTAGGTATTTGCACTCAAAGTTGTAATCTCTTGTTGATTGCATAGTGGAATCCAGCCAAAAAGCTGTTAGTGTGGGAAAGTGGACGTAAGCTTGATTTAAGCCGAACCACTATAAATTCTGTATTCTTATTCTCTTCCATGAACTTCTTTATTTTGTTCATAATTCTATTTAACTGCTTAAAGTCTAAACTCGCTCAAAGTCTGTTGTTCTTCAGACTTTGCTCGCAACTAAGGTTTCTTTTAAACACATATTCACCCCCCTCTAGGTGTTAATACTAGCACTTTCAATTGGTATTAGAGCTTGTGTTCTTATTTTATTGAAGTGTTTTACTTATAAAGCTAAAGATTTATGGCTAGTATTTTGGCTCCAGGTTTGGTTGAAGGCCAGAGCAACACCAGACCTCCTCACTTTGATGGGAAAGAGTACAATGTGTGGAAAAACAAGATAAAGGCATTTCCGAGATCGAAAGATCCCCTGGAATGGGATATGGTAGAAAAAGAGATCAATCCCAAAGCTACATCAACCTCAGAAAGAGGAAAGGAAACTGTAGATGCTAGCGAATTAACACAAGCAGAAATAACCAGGAAACAAGCTCTTGATGCTAAAGCCATCTACTCTTTATACTGTGCTTTATCTCCCACTGAGTATAACCAAATTTCTTCTTGTGAAATAGCTAAAGAAGTTTAGGATAGACTTCATGTTACTTATGAAGGGACTGATTGTGTAAAAGAGACAAAAGTGAACTTCCTACTTGGCCAATATGAATCCTTCAAGATGAAGCTAGGAGAGTCGATTAGAAATATGTTCAATCGTTTTACAGAAATTGTAAACGGTTTGGCGTATCAAGATCATCCAATTTCTTCCCCAATGAAGGTCAACAAACTTTTGTTAGGTCTCTCAAAAGATTAGAACTATGTTAAGACCTCAATCCGAGAGACTTAGAGAATTATGCCACTTTCTGTTGACGAACTAATTGGCATTCTTCAATCCTACGAAGTGGAACAAATCAACGACGAAGATCCCGAAGGTAAGAAGTCAATCGCTTTAATATCTAACACTAATTCTGATTATACAGACTCAGAAAATGAAATGGACGATAAAAAACTTGCTTTTATGATCAAGAAATTCAAAAAGTTAAGTAGAAAAGGAAAGAAATTCAGTGGAAGAAGACAATACAAGAAGAATGGCTAGAAAAAAACCATGAGAGAAGATGATAAGTAAGAAAATATATGTTTGATGGCACATTCAGACTCATACTCAAATTCGGAATCAAAGTCTGATTTAGACATAACTCAGAATTATGGGTGTCAAAATGGGTCATTGACCCATTTATAGACCCATTTATAGCTAAATGGGTCGTTAATGGGTCAAGCTTGCACCCATAATGGGTTTTAAAAGTAAAAAAGCTTAAATAAATGGGTTTTAAATGGGTCTGTTCTCAGACCCATTTATGACCCACTTATCAACCCACTAAAGCGAACCCATTTACTCTCCCTCTTCGACCTCTTCGTTTTCTCGCTTTCCCTCATCCATCGTATGACGTACTGCAAGTCGCGACTCAGAGGCCGAGAGCTCGCCGGTGAATTCCTGTCTTTTTCCGAGCACTCCTTCTCCTTCCGCCATCAGTCGCCGCAGCCACCGCCGTCATCACCGTCTTCGCCGTCCGCGGAAAGCGATTGCGCTTTGATTGGGCGAATATGCGGTCTTTTTTAGATCTCCATCACTCTCGTCCGGCGCAGTTCAGCCGCAAACCTAAGCCGTTTTCGTAACAGCCGGGTAAGTAATCGTGTCGCGGGCACGCCCTTCTCGCTTGTCTCGTTTCTGGGTTTGACCTCTTCTTTGGTGGCAAGCTGATCGGGGCATGGGGCTTGCTGGGTTTTTCTATGGGATTGAGTTGCGATGTGGGTCATTCCGATTGGTTAACCTCGATTTGGGGCTCCAAAGGTTCTTATTCTTCGGGTGAAACAACGGGTCTTTCATTACCAATACAATGCAGCTTAACCTCAATCACGGGCTCCGTAGATACGTGTTCTTCATTTGAAAGCCAAGAAATTGAATCATGGAACTCGTGACTGTTGCTAGGCGGATGGTAGCTAGGGCCAAAGTGATTCATTCATGTTGTTTCATCTGTTTGTTCTTGTGATCTTTACAATAAGAACAGTGTTCTTGAAATTGTGCGCATGTATTTTTTCAAAAGGACCTACGTGAAATAGAAAAATTATTACTTGATTCCCTGGTCTTGTTATGAAAGTGTCTCGCATTGCTTGGTGTATTCGGCTTTTTAATGTTCATGATTTTTATGTTATCCTAGAGGTTTTGCTTAGAGATGAGTCTTTTGCAGCATCTTCACCATCTCGTGTGCGTGCTTGGTCTCTCGGACTATTTGTAGGGTTTGTGTGTTTCAGAGTGAGAGTATAGATTTTATGGGGTAACTATAGTTTACAGGTGAGTGGGTATGTGCAATAAAATTGGTTCGCAATATAAGTTCCTGTTCATTTGGAGATAGAAATAGAGATATTGGTGATGTCACAATTAAACTGTTAAAGTGATGTTTGGGGTTTGAGTGACATTTCTCTCGCAAGTGCTTGTAAATTTGGAACAGCTAAAATCTTGATTATGTTTGACGAGTATCTTTTTGGAGAACATGAAGATAAGATTTTGCTTATAAATCATCGTTACTTCTGCATTTGACACTTTCTTCGAATGAATGCCAGGACGAGGAAGAGGCAGAGGCGGATACCAATCCGAGGGCCTAAGGGGACGCCTGGGTGGTCAGAGTTTGGGCAGGGGAAGCAACCTGCTTCTGAGTTTGTAACTGTTCGACGGTTTTCTGTTATCTTTTGTTCAACGGTATAATTCCTACCTTTGCTGTGTATATAAACTGTTTATGCTATCTACTTCTGAGTTGGGTTTATACGAAATCAGCTGCAGGGTGTTTACTTTCTCTGTTTTTATTATGATGTTTTAGGTGCTTTCCTCCCCTGTTTTATCTACTATTTGCGAGAGATATTACAAAGTCACAGCAGAAGCATTACGAGTTTGTGGGGAGCTTGTTTGTGTTGTTCGCCCAAATATTGAGGTGGGGCTTATCTTATGATTTAAGATTTGTTAGTTGACATGTCAAGACATAGCGAGGATCAAGGAGAATATTCAACTACCGAACGATCCAAGAGAGTTACATCCTTAGTTCATGAGGATGAGGAAGATATCTCTACTTCCTCTAAGCGTTCAAGAAAACACACTTCGATTGTATGGTCTCGATTCGAAAAATTCACGAGATGGTGATGGCATGAGTAAGGCTAAATGTAAATGGTGTGAAGTAACTTATATGGCTAGCCATGGGACAAAAAACTTGTTGCGTCATTTAAATACTTGTCCCAACCGAGAGGTTAATGTTGATGGTTACGTGGTACAATTTGACCAAGGTGTGTTTAGAGATATGCTTGCAAGAGCGATAATCAAACACAATTATACATACTCTTTTGTAGAGCATGAGGCAACAAGAGAATTGTTTAGTTACCTCAACCCTAATGTGAAGCACATATCAAGGAATACAGCAAGAAGTGATGTGCTAAAAGTTTATGAGAAAGAGAAGGGAATTTTGAAATCCAAATTATTGTCTCTTTCAAGCCGAATATGTTTGACTTCTGACTTATGGACTTCTATTACTACGGATCATTATATGACTCCACGCTCATTATATTGATGATGATTGGGAATTGCAATCAAAAGTCTTGTGTTTCTCCTATGTGCCACCTCCATATAGTGGTGTCATACTTTTAGAAAAATTGCTGTCTTTGTTGAGAGAATGGGGCATTGAGAGAAAGATCTTCAAGTATCACTTTAGATAATGCATCATACAATGACAAGTATGATTGATATTTGGAGAAATACACCTTCTGTGAGATCTTCTTTGTTATGTGATGGACAATTTTTTCATGTGCGTTGTGGTGCGCATGTTTTAAATCTAATTGTACAGGAAGGTTTAAAGGTTATTGATGGATCCTTACATAATATTAGAGAAGCTGTCAAGTATGTGAGGGCTACACAAGGGAGGAGAGTTAAATTTGCGGAATGTATATTACAGTCTTGCTTAAAGACCAGTAAAAAGGTACGTCAAGATGTGGCCACCAGATGGAATTCTACATACCTAATGCTTGAGGGTGCCCTTTTCTTTGAATGTGCATTTTCGCATTTAAAGTTAATTGACTGTAACTTTGTCACATGTCCATCTTCGAAGATTGGGTCGAGGAAAGAAAATTGCTTTGTTGTTAAAACCCTTTTATGATATTTCTACTCTATTCTCTGGAGTTAGATATCCCACGGCAAATTTATATTTTTATGGAGTATGGCAGATTCAACTTCGTTTAATACAGGCAAGGGATACTGAGGACGAGGCTATTAGTTCTATGGCTAGGGCAATGCTAAAAAAGTTTGAAAAATATTGGAAGTGTTATAGTGTTGTCTTATCATTTGCTGTTATATTGGATCCTCGTTATAAGTTACACTTCTTGGAGTTTTGTTACTCAAAGTTGGATATGGATGATCATGTAGAATTTGTACGGGGCATTCGAGAAAAACTCTATACACTTTTTGATGAATATGTAACCTCCATGTCTAGAGATGATCGCTTTACTTCTTCAACAAGTCGAGGTAACATTTCAGTTGAGGGCATTGATGAGAACATTAGGGATGACATTGATGAGTATGATGCATTTGAGAGTGAACACTTTGGATCACAATCTACTAAGTCACAATTGGATTTGTATTTGGAGGAGAATAGGCTTGACAGAAAGAAGTTCCCGGATCTCAATGTCCTTGATTATTGGAAGACTCATTCTCATCGATATCCCGAGTTATCCCTTATGGCACGTGATATATTGAGCATTCCTATCACTACCGTTGCCTCAGAATCAGCCTTTAGCATTGGAGGACGTATTTTAAATAAATATCGTAGTTCCCTTTCCCCTGAAAGCGTAGAGGCTGAGCTATGCACTAGAAATTGGTTATTTGGAGTTCCGCCTGAGGAAGATTTGGATGAAGAGTCTCTCATCATTGACTTTCAAGACTATTTGCATTAGGTACTTTTTTTCATCTCATTCTTTTTGTTTGCTCATATGATTTCATACACTTGTCTTTATAATGATGTATTCTTTTCAGGTTCTAGACTAGTGTTGGGTCTTAATTTGAAATTCCTTTTACTCAGGTATCAAGTTGATACTAATGCCTTTTTGTCAATGCTGGCGCTTCAACCTATTCCGAAGATGGAATCAGTGCCTACCATTGTTGCGGGGCTTCCTTTTTTTTCCTCTTTTACCCCAAATTGACGGTCAAAGACGATTGGATTGGTGGATTTTTTGTTCTATGAGTGATGTTCATGGGGCGGTTTGTGGTGATTGCGAGTTGGCTCTGACTCTTGTTTCTTTCTTTTTGCATTTTCATTGGCTGATTGGTGGGCTTTTCTGTTTTGCAGATACTGAGCAGACAGCCGTATGGACAAAGAAATTTACAATCAGCTGGTTCAAGGCTGAAGAAGAAGGGTATGACGTGAGCAAGTTCCACAAGACTCCACATAGCGACAGTCCACCGGAAGAAGAAGGACCCAAGGACACCAAAGGCGTTTGGTGGATCAAGTCCATTCTAGGAAGATAGGGGGAACTCGATTTCTCAGCCAGCTTGATGAAGATGATGCAGCAAAGGCTTCATGGAGTTCTGAGTACATATGAGTTTTCATAAATAATCAGCATATGATGTACCCCTGTTTTAAGTTAGATTGAAATCTTTTAGTCTTCAGACTACCATGCGTTTGTTTTGTTTGATGTATATTTTGCTTCTGCTGTGTGCGGATATTGTATCAATGATGAGAGATTGGCAATGAATAGGAGCTGTTCAATTATGAGATCATTTTGGGATTCCTTTCCGCTTGACGGAGTGTGGGTCAGCGGCAAATTTCAATACTTGTGACCTCTTAAAATTAGTCTAGGCATAAAGGTGACACCTGTAGAGAATGTTGCATCAAAGTTATTTGTTCAATGCTCTCAGCAAAAGGGGCTCATGAAGATCTATAGACACTTGCTCAACTATCAAAGTACTACACTAATATTCCTTAAATTCTTACATCCATTGAGACACATTCCATCTATAAAAAAGAAAAATTCCTTAGAAAAATCAGTCACTTGGCCAATTGGAAAAATGATACTAGAGAAGGATAGATTGGTTTCTCTTTTTTCCATTGGTTTATTTTGGCCTCATAGTAAAATGAACAAATGCTTGTAAAGTAGAAAGAAAGCAACTTAGCTGTTTTTTTAACGTATGTTGAAACCCTTATGAAAATACTTACATAATTTGCTCGATCATATTGCAAAATATATATATATATATATATATCCTCTAGAGCTCGTCGAGCGAGCTCGAGGCTCGCTTATGGCCAATTGCCGGTCGTTGTCGTGGCCAGCGGCCTGCCAAAAAGAAAAAAAAAAAGAAAAAAAAAAAGTTATATTTAAAAAAAAAAAAAAAAAATAAAAATTTTATTTTTTAAAAAAAATAAAAAAATAATTAAAATTCGATTTTTTAAAATAATTATTTTAAAAATTATAAAAATTGTCCATTAAATTTGTGTTGTATAAAATTATTTTAGCAATACCATATATATATATAATAAATTAAGTTTAGTTAAATGGGTCGGGTATAGGTCGGGTCGGGTATGGGTCAAGATTTTTGCATTGCAATAAACGGGTCATAAACGGGTTAAATGGGTCGATTTGGGTCGGACCATTTATGACCCGACCCAAACCCGACCCGACCCACCCATTTAACGGGTCTACTCGGAATCAAAGTCTGACTCAAACACAGACTTGGAATCCAGTGAGGAAATCGAGGTAAGTCATTTAGAAATTCCTACTAAAGTTCTTAAGTACATAAATGAGCTTTGCTCAAATCTCAAATCCTATCTTAAAAGGATCTCCGAACTTAAAAAGGAAAAATTTTGGCTCAGGCAAAGGATCTTTCTCAAAAAGAAAAGTTTGAAATTTTGCAAAAAGATTTTCTACAAACAAAAGAAAGTCGAGATTTACTTCTCAAAGAAAATGATTCTTTAAATAAAGAATTTTCAAATATTTCGACAAAATTTTCAAAGTGTTCAAATACATTAGAGCATATTCTTTCCATACAAGTAGCTTACTATAATAAGTCGAGACTTGATTTCAATAAGGAAAGTGATTCTCTAATAGATTTTCTTAAAGTCAAGGAGAAACTTAGACAAAGACCTCCTAGACTTGTGTACAAGAAGCATTTTGAAAGGATTTTTACAAAACATGTTAGTCGAAATGCCATCAAGTGTTCAAATTGTGAAGACTTGAAATACTTTGAGAAAGAATGTCCTAAAGTTAGGAGACCTGTTAAGAAAGATTGAGTAAAAGCAACATATACCACTAACTCTCAAGAACCCAAGAAAATATGGGTACCAAAGAAAATGTGAGTTGTTTTTGCAGGAAATAAAGAAAAAAAAGAGAGAATTTGGTAAGGAATGTACATTTTTTTTTTAGTACATAATTTAAAAATTCTCATTATATTTATATTCTCTTCGTGCCTTGATTGATTTGGATTTTATAGTGATCATATTCTTTGATTTGTTTTATTGAAGAAAGAATTGTGTGATTTATTTTTGTGATTTGTAAATTGAGATTTGATATAATACGTGTGATTATTTTTTGATATTTTGCTTAGAGACAAATGAATTTATTTGGATTGATTTTATACTATCAGATTTTATCATATTTTGCAAAGTGAAAATCTATTTACGTAATCTTAATTTATTTTGCAAGATATTTTTTCTTAGATACTCAAGGATTTTATTCTCTTTGATTTTATCGTGCTTTGATTTAATGAGAATTTCTTTTTCAAGATATTATTGTATATAATGTTCTTTCCTTAAATATGAGTTAAAAAAGTATATTTGATTATCTATGGAGATTTTATATTTTGCTCTCACAAAATGGACGGATCCAAATTGATGGATACCAAAAAGGAAATGAGTTGATTGCAGGAAATTTTTTAAGAAAAGAATGATCGTGAATCTACCCAAATTTTGGTGCAATCAAAAAAGTATCTCTTGCGAAAATTGGTATTGATTTTTTAATCAATGGTATATTTCAAACATATACCTTAGGTAAGAGAATTATTTTTTTTATCATCCCGCCTTACAAATTTCTATATGCATTTATAATGATTTTGGATGATTACTTATTATTTATATTGCAAATATCTCTTGTCATAAATATAATGCATTGCAATTTTTTTAACTTGATTTGGCATGTGATAGAAATATCTACTTTCTTTTTGCGAAATATATTTTTGAGATTTATGCTAAAGGAAATCCCTTTGATCTTGAAAAATATTATTGCATATTCATGGATAATCTTACTATATTTTCAGAAGATATTTTATATTTAGCAAGTTTGATCCGCAAATCAAAGAAAGATATTACGTGATATTTTTGCAAGGTTTGTTATCTGTTATACAATAATTTGCAGGTAGCAAAAGAATCTTCCATATGGATTTTGGAAAGCTTGATCCGAAAATTGTGGAGATTTTCTATACTATTTTCTAGAGGCTCAAAGATTCTCTTCCTTTTGCAAAGTTTCCGCAAATAATATCTTGATGACAGGGGGAGAACGTGAATCCAAAAGAAATGGAAAGAATCGTGATCACCTCAAAAATGCAACAAATTGAGGAGGAGCATTGATCAATTATGGAAAAATCTTTTTGAATCGTTCGTGATCTTGATTATTATGGAATGAAGGAAAAGGTAAATGTGTCAGAATTTGTTAAGTTCTAAAAAAATCCAGTTAGTGCATCTTTTATTACCTTTTGTCATTAACAAATCTCTTATTTACATTATCGTTTTATTATGACAAAAGTGGTAAGTAAATTTTATAACGCATCCGTGATTTTTATTGGATATTTGCTGATATATATGATCGAAGTGAGCTATATTAAATATTTTTTATATTCGACTTACTTTGTAAAAGCTAATTTTTTTTTTGAAATTGCATTTCATGCGAGATATATTTATCGTTTTATATTCTCTACGTGATATCATTTCCATTATTATCGCTTTTTGATTATGACAAAAATGGGGAAAGAATATAAATATGCATATGTATTGAAATTATTGAGCTGCGATTATCTTTACATATATAACTATATGCTCAATCTATTTGCTATCTTGAATTACATTATTCTAATCTATTAAAAGCGTGATTATACATCTGCATATTCAGATATTGTTTTGTCATTATCAGAAAAGGAGAGATTGTTAGGGAAATCCCTTATGATGTTTTGAAGATGACAAAATAAATCAAAAACTACTTACGTATTTAATGGTTGAGTAATAGACTATGCAAATGATAGAATGTGTAAATGATTTTATCAAAGTCTATGTTTGGAAGAACCAAAAGACAGACTCTATGCTGAAGCTGAATATATTCAGACTGTATCCAAACCTTAAGACCAAATCTGTTCAAAAGCAAAAGATGTTCAGACTTACGTTCAGATTGTAAAGTCTATTATGAAGATTTCCAGACTTCTGTGTCAAAGTCTGAAAACTGCCAGACCAAACTTTTGTATCAAAGTTTATTTTACATCAGAAGTCTGCCCTCTTTGACAAATTCCAGACTGAACGCAAGTGAAAAAGGAAGACACTTAGACTACAGAAGACTCTTGGACTTTACTTCAAACGGAACACTCTCAGACTTTACATCCAGAATGACATAAGTCTAGAACGTGACAAGGTCCAAAACAGACTCAACTTGAAGAGTCTGAACCCGTTCTAGACTTTACAAAGTCTACTTTCCCCGAAGAAGTTCAGAGTTCCGGAGAACAAAAACAAGATTCAAAACGAAGCATATTCAGAACGAAACCACTTGACAGAACGTAACACAAACCCCAAACAATAACGGCTAGTAATCTGGTTTGGATTCTACATCAAAATGGATTTGATTGATTCAATCTAATTGATTGACAATTGAATCTTGAAGAAAAGAACTTTCTATACGAAGAAGCTCTACTTATGGAAACCAAGATTCTGTTTGTATGGGCGATCAGAATCAATTCGAAATTCTACTTCTATCACTCAACGGCTACCAAATCTTCTAGATACAAATATGTCCAATGGGTAGATTGGAAAACGATCATCTAGATACTGTCCAACGGTTAGTTTGGAAGTGGAGGAGTATTTAAGGAGATCAACACTGATGAGCAAGTAAGAGACGAAGCGTATAATTTATAATTCCAAACTGAACGACTTTCGATCATACACTTGTCTCTTGTGAGCTTAAACATTTGTGATCGTGAGAGAAGTACCAAAAGAGTGACTTAGTGAGATAGTGTGATCTACTACTAAGTATTTGCACTCAAAGTTGTAAGTTCTTGTTGATTGCATAGTGGAATCTAGCCAGAAGACTGTTAGCGTGGAAGAGTGGACGTAGGCTTGATTTAAGCCGAACCACTATAAATTTTGTGTTCTTATTCTCTTCCATGAACTCCTTTATTTTGTTCATAATTCTATTTAACTACTAAATTTTGAACTCGCTCAAAGTCTGTTGTTCTTCAGACTTTGCTCTCAACTTATTTTATTTCATATATATTTACCAAGGTTTCTTTTAAATACCTATTCACCCCCCTCTATGTGTTAATACTAGCACTTTCAATAAACAGTTGCCCTCAAGGAGATGCTTTGACATTACCGTGATTGCCTAACTAAGTCAAATTAAAAGTCAAGAACTAAGAGGAAAAGAATAATTGCTCATTCATAGATCATTCATAGATTAGGTGTTCTGTGTCATCTCCTCTTATCCTAATGGTGTGGTGAAACTCTTAGCAACCTTCATGAAAGACTTGAAATTGAAACTGCATCTTGACATTACACATTTAAGCTGCTGGTGCATGGCAGGGTTGTGCAGATCTGGATCCTTAGTTGGTTCTGATTCTTTCGTCTGCAAAGATAGGACTCTAGTACGGATCAAGGATCTAAGATCCTGAAAAATTGTCTTACTGAAGCTTGTGATGCCAATAAACATTGTTAAACATTGTTCAAATATCTAGCATGCAAAAGGGAGTCGCCACTAATCTGTTTACGGTAGGTCGATTAGATACTTAAGTAAAATAATGAGATAATTATTTTACTTTTACGAACTAGAGATTTTGGGTACGAAGACTTGATTACGTTAGATTTCTCTAACGCCCTTTCGGTACATTTCTCTTTTATTTTGCGAAATGTTTGACAAGTAGCTTGAATTAATTTTAACATATTTCCCTAACATGTGAGGTTATCATACGAGTACACAAACCACAAATTTAACATCCAAGAAAAGCAATGAATAAAATGCAGGACTTACATCATAGTAACGAAAGCATTTGCAATGTTAGATCAAAATTCACATCAACAGCCCTAGATATAATTTCTAATTAACACGTAATTTCTTCTTTTTTTTTCATTTAATTAATGAGAATCATGCTTTATGCAATGCAATATAACTAAATGACCTAATTCTAATGACAGGTAATTTCTAATTAAATTGACCTAGCAATAATCACTAAATGACACGCATTTCTTGAATCTAATTCTATATGACATGCGCATGATATTTTTGTATTTTCTTAATAGGTATGCAATCTATCCTAGGAATTGAAACTAATTTATCATAAGTCATTTTTTATTTTTTTTTGCATTTTTTATGTGAAATTCGAAACTAGAAACATATGAAAATTATCTGGCTAAATTAAGATTTTATCTAACTTATATTAAGGATTAGGTCAGGCTAAACCCTGATTTAAACCAGGATATTATCTTAACCAATCAATCTTTAACCTAAGATGCAGTCTATCTAAATCAATCTAAATTTAAAATGAAATACGCAATTTATCCTAATGTGCAATGATGTACAAATGATGCCCTAATTCTACATGACATATGCATAATGATTTTTTTTATTAATTTCGAAATAAAAATGTTAAATAATTAAACACGCAATTTAAGCTAGTGAAACAAAAATTAACATCCTAAATTTATGTTTTTTTTATTTTTATTTCGACAATTCATGATAAATAAAAAGCTTAATCTAAATATGCAAATAACCCTAAGTATGCAATATTCTAACTCAAACATATTTCAAGATAAATAAAGCAATCAAGACAAGACAAACTATTCAAAATTATCAAAAATATCATACATCGTTCAGATCAAGGGATAATATCTCGCTAATAAATTGATAAATTGATCTTAAGCCTTAAAGATCAAAATATCAATTTTATTCCCGTATTTCATCTAAAGCCTTATAGATGAAATAAAAAAACCCGGTTACGAATCAGATGGTATGTTGGAATTTTCAATTATGCATAGAGAGGTATTTCAAACAAAGAAACCAAGATATAAAAAACAAAATAAGATAAATAAAATAAATCTCTACCTAATTGGGATTTTGGGCTCCTTGATGCGGGGATAATCACCGGAAAACCTGCGAAGAAAAGAACACCGAGCTCCACGAACCAGATAGGTGAAGTGCGCCCAAAAACAAAGAAAGAACAATTTGCAGGCTTTTGCTGAGGAGCTTGCGGGCTTGTTCGTTGAATCTGCAGGATTGGCGTCGAGAAGGACTCCGGAGTTCTCTGGGATGTTGAGGTGTCACGGGGATTGAGCTCACGGGGGGGCAGCGTGACATCATGCTGTGTATTCTTTCTCCCCACTGTCCATAGTCGCCATACATCCGAATTCTTCGCGGTCTCATTGCCAAAAAAAAAAACCGTTCTTTTGCTTGCATGAAACAAAATCACAAAGCCCACGATGTTATAGTAAAATCTGGACAAAACTTAAAAGGAAGACAAAGTCACCACTCAGAATTATCCATGCGAGATTATGATGACTCTTTTTGACCGTGGACTTCAAGCTCGCAAGCGGTGGCCGCGAAAATATGACGAGATATTCACATTGTTCGGGAGAGATGGAATCCGCAAGAGTCTTCGTTCACTCTGAACCAGGGTGACGGGGGTTCGGGCATCCCTAGGGTACGCTGGTTCGCGATACAGCAGAAGCAGCAGATCGTGGATCGTCAAGGGTGCGATGGCTGCTCGAGTGATTGATGCAAGAAGAAATCACGGTCTCGTTGGGGGAGCAGCGAGTCAAACGGCAGTCGAGCACGAGGAAGGCAGCAGCTCCGTCAGTGTCTTCAGTTGAGCGGGGCTTGTTAAGGCTTGGTCGCAACGGCGGGAAGTTGGCGCCAGATCAACATCTTATCGTGTTAGCAGCGAGGTCACAACAACAAGTCTGTCATCGCTGCTAGGGGCGACGTGGCAAAGACGGTGCGGCGACGGCAACTCAGACGGCTCGGGTGCGGCACCGGGGCAAGGGGTCTTGCGCAACGTGGAGTCTCCTTGGTTCGGCGGAGACAGGACTCTCTTTTTCTCTCTCGCTCTACTGATCGACCACACTTCCTCTCTGCTCCCCTTCTTTTTGTATTGTTCTTGATTTTTCCCCCCAGAAGAACCAATGAATAGCCTCTCCTTCATGTACGAAGCCCCCTCAGGAAGAGAATGTGATCCGCTTTCCTATTGTGGATGCATATATTCGTTTTTAACTTTTTCTCCTTTGGGAACTTGTGCCTTCAAACATGCAAATATACTTAGGGTGCGAATGGTAATGTTTCTGTTCTTTTTTTGTTTCAGGGAACAGAAACAAAAAAAAGTGTTTCTATTCCGGGAAACGGTTTTTGAACAAGAGAACGCATTTGGTAACGTTTGTTAGGGAATAAAAAATGAATAGAAACACGTTTGGTAAATTTTATTCTTTTTTTGTTTCTTTTAATTTTTTAATATTTTTATTTTATTTTCCATTTTTTTCTTTCTTTTTTATTTTTTTCTTCTCGGCCCCGGCGAGGCCGAGCCTCGCCGTGGTTGGGCGTGGCTCGGCCTCGCCGGATCCGGGCGAGCCCGAGCTCGCCCAGCCATGGCGACGCTCGGCCTCGCCCGCGCCGGCAACGCTCCGGCGAGGTCGCCGACCCTCGAGGGCGTCGCCGGCCCTCGACGGCCGGTCGCCGGCCATGGCCAAGGCCGGCAACCGGCCAAAGAAAAAGAAGAAAAAAAAAGAAGAAAAGAAGAAGAGAAGAAGAAGAGAGAGAAGAGAAACGTTTCTCCAAAATTGTTTCGGAACAAGAAGTAAAAATTTGTTGTTTTTTTTTTTTTGTTCCTATTTTGTTCGGAAACAAAAAAACAAAAAAAAAGAAACGCAACCAAACGCGTTTTGTTTTTTTTTGTTCCCTGTGAACAAAAAAACAAAAGAAGTGTTCAAGAACAGAAATAAAGAACAATTCCATGCAGGCCCTTAGGGGCTGTATGTTTTGTTCTGTTTTTTTGTTCCGAGGAAGTAAACAAAAAAAAAGTGTTTATGTTCCTAACAATTTTTGAATAAAAAACGCGTTTGGTAAACTTATTAGGGAATAAAAAATGAACGAAAAACACGTTTTTGCTAAATTTTATTCTTTTTTGTTTCTTTTAATTTTTTAATGTTTTTATTTTATTTTGCATTTCTTCCTTTCTTTCTTTTTTTCTTCTTTTGGCCGGTCGCCGGCCTCCAAGAACCGGCCAACGGGGCCGCAGCCTCGCCCGCCCACGGCGAGACTCGCCGACCCCGGCGAGGCCGAGCCTCGCCGTGGTTGGGCGAGGCTCGGCCTTGCCATGCGTGAGCGAGGCCGAGCCTCGCCTTGGCTGGGCAAGCTCGAGCTCGCCCAAATCCGGCGAGGTCGCCGACCCTCGACGGCGTCGCCAGCCTCGACGGCCGGTCGCCGGCCATGGCCAAGGCCGACGGCGGTCGCCGGCCATGGCCAAGGCCGACGACCGGCGAAAAGAAAAAAAAGAAAAAAAGAAGAAGAAAAGAAGAAGAGAAGAAGAAACATTTCTTCAAAATTGTTTCTAGAACAAGAAGTAAGTTTTTTTGTTTCTTTTTTTTTTGTTCTTTTTGTGTTCGGGAACAGAAAAAAAAAAAAAAAGTAAAACGCAACCAAACGTTTTTTTTTTTTTTTTTGTTCCAGGGAACAAAAAAACAAAAAAATTGTTCAGAAACAGAAACAAAAAGTGTTTCCATGCAGGCCCTTAGTTTCCTTTTGGGCTCAAGTCACGTCCTTTCTTTTCCGCAAACACGAGAATCGGCCGCCGCAAGTGCTCTTATTGAAATATTCTGCCGATTTCCTTCTTCCTTTGTTTTTGATTGACAATATATAACCTTGCATAAAAAGATCCTCTTTCAATTGCTCCATATTTCATCTTAAACTTTCCCATGCCAAGGAATATATCACTTAATGGATTTACGAAAGATTCGATGAATATATCAAATCATCATTCCTCATAAGTCAATTTTCGATCATCAAATAATAGCAAGCTTGGGCCAATTTCCTTTTGCCGCGGGCTTAATCCAACTCGTCTAATTAAAATTCTGAACCATTAATTTGAACCCATCTGTCACCGACCCAATGTAAATCAAAATAAATGCACATAAAACTATATGCTATGCAATTAATTAATCTTTTTTTTTTAGGGGTTAAAAATTAATCCCTAATTTTTGTGCCATAAATGACTAAGTGGGTTGCCCAAAATTTAGGTGTCAACATAATTACCTATATGTAAACCTTTAAAGAAGGAATGAAGACCAAAGAGTGTGTTCTCATTGGAGAGGTCAAGGTTTTAATCCCTGTATTCGCAAATTCCAACTTAAGCTCACTCTTGCATTTGTAGTGTCAACTTCGCATTGCAAAGTTTGTTGCTTCTCATATTTGGTCTCTGTTTTTCTTTGCTGCGGCAATATGTCGCACACCTTCTCTCCCTTGGACAACTAAATGGATCTGGATAGAGGGAAAAAGCTGATACTGTGAGATTTATTTGTTGGACTGTGTAAAGATGGAAATTGCAGGATAGAGGGAACATCTTCCCGTTTGGATTTGTTAAAAAATTGTGAACACCAAGAGCCCGTGGCTAATTTTTATAATTAATATGCTGTATCGTATGAGTTTTATCATATACTAGTTCCAAAAATTAAGTTTTAAATAAAGAGTATGATTTGATCGTGCTATTCAGGGATTTTATCATTGCTTCTTCTGATCAATTTATGTTGGCCTGTTTTGGATTGGTATTCATTCCGCATCCTGTTTGTTAGGGAAATCCCTTATGATGTTTTGAAGATGACAAAATAAATCAAAGGCTACTAACATGTTTAATGGTTGAGTAATAGACCATGCAGATGTTAGAACATGTAAAGGATATTGTCAAAGTGCGAAGATGACGAGGTAAGACTGAATGGAACTCATGTCCAAAGTATATTCTCGAAGATTTCCAGATTTTACGTGTCAAAGTCCAAGATGTCGACTCAAGACTCAAAGTCTGAAGACTGTCAGACTCAAGACTTAAAGTCTAAAGACTCAGACTTTACATCCGGATTACGATGAATCGTAACTCAAGCCCAATCATACAACGGCTAGTGATCTGGTTTGGATTCCACATCAAGATTGATTTGATTGAAGACAAGAGCTTTCTACACGAAGAAGCTTTACTTATGGAAACCAAGATTTCGTTTGTATGGGCGATCGGAATCAATTTGGGATTTTACCTTTGTCACTCAACGGCTACCAAATCTTCTAGATACGTGAGCTGTCCAATGAGTATATTGGAAGACGATTCTCCGGGATGCTGTCCAACGGCTAGTTTGGAAGTGGAGAAGTATTTAAGGAGATCATGGACCGATGAGCAAGTAAGAGACGGAGCGTAGAATTTATAATTCCAAAGTCTGAGCAACCTTCGATCATACACTTGTCTTTGGAGAGCTTAAACGTTTGTAATCGTGAGAGAAATACCAAAAGAGTGACTTAGTGAGATAGTGTGATCTACTACTAAGTGTTTGCACTCAAAGTTGTAATCTCTTGTTGGTTGCATAGTGGAATCCAGCCAAGAAGGCTGTTAGCGTGGGAGAGTGGACGTAGGCTTGGATTAAGCCGAACCACTATAATTTCTATGTTTTTATTCTCTTCCTTAACTCCTTTATTTTGTTCATACTAGCACTATCACTGTTTTCTCTTATTTACTCTCATTATGTGTCCAAAGGTAGAGGATAAATTTCAGTGGTGGTCATTAGTCATTTTTTAAGTAGTTTACTAAACTTTGATTTAATCACCAAATGAACCAAACTTTCAGTTTCTTGAAGTTGTTGCATTTTGTCCAGAATCCAACTTATTTCCAACAAAATGCTGACATGGTGCGCTCATGTGACTTGGCATTCTAAAATTTGGCCACATACCAGCCACGTCAGTAGTTCATCGAGTCCTTCTCGGTACCCTTCCTACCCTCCCAGACGCTGCATTCTCGCGCAGCAGGCTTGGGACTTCCCCAGCAGCTTTGAACGAGGGACCGGGGCCTACAGAGGTCGAAGTAGGTAGAGGAGGAGCGAAGCGGCGGTGCACGCACTACACATCGGAGAAGACGCCACAGTGGAGAACGGGGCCACTGGGACGGAGGACACTATACAACGCGTGCGGGGTGCAGTATAGGTCGGGGCGACAAGTACCGAAGTACAGGCTAGTGGTGAGCCCAACATTCTTGTTGACTCAGCAGTCAAACTCACATGGGAAGGCTGCGCTTTCTGACAGCAGGCCGCGAAACAAGCACTCCCGAACGGCCCCTAGCCGCATCCACTCGCCAGCGAGCGAGGGAGCAGGGCCCGCGGAGGCCGAAGGAGGCGGGGGAGGAGTGAAGCGGTGATGCACACACTGTGCATCAGAGAAGATGTCATAGTGGAAGGCGGGGCCACTTGGGCCGAAGACGCTGTGCAACACATGCGGGGATGCGGTACAAGTCGAGGCGGCTGGTGCCAAAGCATAGTCCGACGATGAGCCTAACATTCTTACCAACTCAACTATCGAACTTGTGCGGGAAGGCTGCGCTCTCCGACAACAGGCCTAGGAACAAGCACTCGACGTCGCCCGGGACTTCCCCGGCAGCTCCAAGCGAGATGGAGGCCGAAGGAGGCAGGGGAGGAGCGACGCGGGGATGCATGCACTGCACGCAGAGAAGACGCTGTGGTGGGGGGGCCGCTTGGGCTGAAGACGCTATGCAACGCGTGCGGGGTGCAGTACAAGTCGGGGTGGCTAGTGTTGGAGTACAAGCCAGCAACGAGCCCGACGTTCGTGTCAATGCATCACTCGAACTCGCACCAGAAGGTGATGAAGCTACACCGGCATGAGGAGGCGCGACGGCAGCGAAACCACCGCCAACAAGGACGAGGACCGCAGGACTTCAAGGTCGGCTGACGTGGTGACCTTTCTATGATTTATTTTTCTTTCTATCGTTTTCTTTTCTCTCTTTTTTGTCGGTTTATTAAGGAAAAGCCAATTGAATATTCTGATTTCTAGTGCGATTCGAATTATTAATCCAGGATGACGACACCGTCGTCGAAGCAAAACAAAAGAAAAATGGTTAAAAATGGGTTCAGTGCTATTTGATTTTATGGTGAAAATTTAATTTTGATTACAGGATTCAAAATGCAAAAGGAAAATCCATCCATCAATACAACAAAGGTTTGAACTGCTGATGAAGGCTATTGTGCATATGTTGGGGAGCTTGATTACGAAAATGGCTCTCGACGGAGTAATCTTGGGATCGACCAAAAAAAAAAAAAGACGGAGTAATCTTGGGCTCGAACTCTCGATGGGCCTAGCATGGGCTTGATTGATGGAAAAGGCCCATGACGAAACAAGGTCGTCAGGATAAGTAGGAGGCGGCCCTTAAGAGAGAAAACTCAAATACGACACCATCGGACCCCTCTGATTCGTACATTGGACGTGAACTCTGCACGTTCTCCATGCGATTGAATTTTCAACCGGTTTCATTCGATTATGGCGTTCGATGCGAGACGAATTATAAGTATGGTAGTATGGGTGAGCTCTCGCGTAATTGCGATCCTCGTAAAATTTGTGGTCTCATGTAGATAATGAAAATAAAATGATAGAAGTAAAATAGAAGAACCCAAATAGTAGTTTTGTTTCAAATTGATCATGCTTGATACTTGATAATATTTGGTTTGAATATTGTGATTGCTATAAATATGAATAAATTCAAAGACTTATGAAGCCTATTTGCTGGCAGTTTTCCAGTACTTCTAACATCTATTTATGTCTTTCTCTTCAAAATAAAAATTTTGAACAATATATGCCTTATAAGTTTTGGAAAATCTTGAAGAAAAAAATTATATGCTGCTCTACAGTCTACATGTCAATATATGAAAATTTTCATATGGTTTCTTAGTGATTTGGGTTGATAAAAATAAAGTGTGAATTATGCAAATTAATAAATAAATAAAAACGAAACTTGAAGTTTAGAGTTCTCTACTTGACTTTTCTCTTTATAAAAAGCTGACGTTACCAAATTCAAACTTAGTTATCATATAGTATTCATATTAATATTTTTTAAGTTTAAGCACAAGTGCTCAAAAAAAATTGTAAAACTTATTACAAAAGTACAATTGAGTCTTAAGAGTTTAATAAACTACAATCAAGTTATAAAACTTGTCAAGTTGTTACAAATAAGTCTTTTCATTAACTCCATCCAACTTAACTAATAGAAATTGCCAACATGGCCATTTTTTTTTTTTTTTTTTTTTTTTCCTACATGACTCTAATTTTAAGTGGAGAGTGAGTAAGTAACATTTTTAATTTGATTTTTTTATCCTTTTTGCATTTTTACTAATTTTTCCTCTTTAAAGTTGAATTGCATTGCAAATATTAAAAGAGCAATACAAAATTGCAATCTCTTCTGTTTTTTCAGATATTTCAAACGAAGAAGAAATATAAAATACTTTTCGTATGGGTTGCTATATTTTTTCTGTTTTTTCAAATATTTCTAGCGTGTAATTTCCGTTATCCATGTAATCAATTTTTCCGCTTAATTAGGTAATAAAATTTACCATATTCACTAATATTTCTTCCACAATTTGCTCTTCCATACTATGAACTATCCTTCAGACATTTAGAAAGAGGGTTTGCGTGTTGAATATGTAAATAATTGCTTTCTCATTAGTGCACTGAGTAAACAATGATTAATTTGATAGATTTAATGGATTAAGATACCTTTATGGTAAATAGATTTTCATTTTAAAATATTTCTTTGTTTTATATTTGGAATTGCAATTGTGAGAGAATTTTCAAGCATTTATGTAATACGCAACCTTTTGTGATTTATGACTTAAAATAATATCAAAATAGGTATAAATTGTGAAGAAAAATAAAGATTCCTGGAACTATACCCATGGCGGGACAAGGCGGCATTGCTCCATGCAAGCGGCCTTGTCTCATCATTCATTTCATCATGTCCCATCTCGTGCCCATCCCTATTCAAACGAACGGAAGTGCAATGATATACGTAGTCGAGGCATCCTAATAGACTAGTGCCCTTGACGTGCACTATCTATTTTCGTTATTCTACTTTTTGATATCACCAAAAAGAACAAAACCAAAAAGCTCCTCCCTCTTTTCCTATCCATCCCAAAGATGGAAAAGCAGAGACCTTCGATGTCCCATTCGGTCAAGGATTGGAGCCTTGTAATCATTAGTCAATGTGCTTCTCTTCGTTCATGATCCAATATTCCGGCGTCCTAGGCGTGGAGAGGAAACCTCGCCAATCCATCCCGAGCTAGCCGGCTGAACTCCTCCGCAGCAGCCTCGGACGAAGCCGAGGAAGCATGAGGAAGCAGCCGCATGTTAGGGCATGCAAATTGGGCAAAGCAATGATTGTCCGTAAAGGCATGTGATGATGCTCGTGCACGTGCACGCACGTGCGTTGCCTCTGCCGATCATCGTACGGCCTCACGTGGCCCTCTTTGATATATTGCATTGACCCCATCCCTAATTTGCCTGATTAGTGTCGATAGAATGTGGAATTTAATGGCTGGATTCCCGGGCTGGCCCGTGGGAGCCCATGTTTCTTTTGTTTAGGACACGGTGCTCGGGCTCGACGGGACAAGAAAGTGTTATTTATCATAGATACCCCTATCGTGTGTCCTGACATGATATCTATTAATCGAGGATTAATATTATAAAAAACTCGAAATTAGTATATTTGTGAAAGATTTACTCCCAAATTAATGTTTGGATTATTAATAATCTCAAACCGATATATTTATAATATATTTACATTACATTTACTTCCGTCAAATTTTATCGCGAAATTGTTGAGTTGAATAGCACGCGATAAAACCCTAATAGATATGGCAAGTTAATGTAAAAATTCATATCAATTTTTGTGATCTAAAAATTAGTTTTGAATAAATTTATCATGAATATATTAGTTTGGGGTTTTTAATAATCTAAAAATTAGTCTAAGGTAAATTTATTATAAGTATATCGATTTTGGATTTTTGTGATATTAACTCTTAAATCAATCACAATTTTTTGGCATCATGATAAGGATTGAGTTTTTTTCAATGTCAAGAACTAGTTATACCACGTTAACATGAAGAATAGAAAAGACTTCTTCGTACTCAATAGATCATAATCACCTTGTGACTTCTTCACCCAACCATGAAAGAACTCGACATACTATCCATTTTAAATAATAATAATAAAAATTGTTTACCAAACAATTTGTACTTTGCAATAAATCGGGCAGATACGTGATGTGGTCCTCCATTAGTACCCAAAAACTTATCTGATCATAGTCTCTTCAGTGCGAAAGATATTTTCTTACGGCAACAAGGACGAACCGATCATATACATACGGCAAGCTCAATCTAATGTGATATAGAAACCACAAGCTCTTTCATCCTTCACATTCACGTGTTCACTTATTTATGGTTGTTCTTTTTATGCACCTGTGCAGTATCAATCAATTTTTCACCCACTAGTATCGAATTTGTTTTCTTAGTATTTACATTGTCACGTTAGAGGTTGTGCAAGAAGACATTTTTTGACGAATTAAACTTGTTGATGATGAATTCCCCAGCCCTCTAAAGGCTAGTGTGTGCAATACTGTGTTCTCACGACCATATCTGAGATTTACTTAACATGAAATTTCGTATCTGGATGAACCGATTGGATAAGTTGTATCGGGAAATCGAGAGGTATCTTTTCAGAATTGGCCGGTTCGGTCCGGTTCTCGAGGCCCGGACGTGAAAGTGCAATTGCGTGTAAGGTGCAATGTTCGGGGGTTTTGCCTGACGGAGTTGTCTGCTCGGGGAGAGATGAACCATGTGCGGCTGGTGATGTGTCATTAATTGTACTTGTCCATCCCTTGCGATCAATGGGCCCGCAGCCCATTCTCACCGACACGGCCCATTAAATGCCTCGCACGTGCGACGTGTTCCCAAAATTTTCACTTAATTTATGTTAATTAAATTTGGGGAATAAATAAATAAATCTGGTCAACCTTAGTGCCTCCGGTGAGAGTACGTGTAGGTCTTCTTCTCCTTTATTTTTAGGGGGTTTCTTCAAACGGGTCGATTTTCTTTTTTATTATTTAGGAGTGATTGATGGCTCTACCACATGCTTCGAATTGAAAGCAAAATGTAAAATATAGGGTTGCCTATTCATCTTTAGGCGGGAGGGACATCGACCTTCACTCGACTTGGCAATAAAATAATACTCAACTTTTCAGACGAACAAAAAACCCAGAGAGAGTCAAAGACTCAATACACTGTCACTTATCTCTATTGCATTAAACTCGACCTAGACAATCCACGATGACCTGGTACATTGGAAACAACTCTCGAATCAAGAAAGGCTATGCATAGAGCTAAAGATTGCATGTGATGTGGTAGGAATAAAAAAAGAAAATTGGACATGAACCTTCTACCTTGGACGGCGATTCTTTTAGCGCCTCAATAGATATCAACCATTGATTTATGGACTTGAAGTTCTTATTAACGGTTGAGATTTGTCAAGATATGGAAGAAAGCATTATGTAGGATGAGCAGTGAGCATGATAAAAGGAACATGCAAGCTATAACTTTTGATTGAATGTCATTAATTTTCATAAACATGAGCAGATAAATTATATATATCCCAAAATTATATTTTGTTTCTTATATCATAATTAGGATCAGGCAATTTCTTGAGTTGGCTTTCACACACCAAAGTAAATCCACGACTCTGATCCAATCAAGGTAGGCTATTGAGAATTAACAAGGAAGTGCTTTCTTGCGACTCAGTCTCCAATTGGTTGCGCCATCCAAAAATTGAAAATCGAGATATCATCACTTTTTTTTGTCCAATTTCGTTTCGTTAAAAAAGAAATGGAGGAAAAATAGAATAGATATTATCTTAATAAAAAAATGAAGGGACAATATTGAAAAATATCAAACAAGATGGATGGATGCATGCCGCGGATTATGCTTCATCCCGCGTGCCTGCGTTCGGATTTGTGTTTAATATAATAAACAGGGGGGTGATGGGGGAACGTAGGGGGTCACATGGCAGCGCACGTGCGATCGCACGTGGGCGGTGCTCTCTTCGGGATCACCAAGGTTTCCTCTGCCAAAGGCGGTCACGTGATTCGAGGTCTCCCCCGCTCTCCAGCCGATGCTCCCCCAGGAAAACCTCCATCGATCTTCTCAATTTTTTTATCAAATATTCTCTCCACCACCATTTCTCATCTCTCCCACTTCCAATTTTTTCGCCCTGTCGGCCAAATTCAGCTCAATAAATGTACCCCACATTTTATTTTAAAATGAAGCACATTAAAAGATCTAAAACTTATTATGAAAATGCAAATAGATAATAAAACTTTCAAAAAAATATGATTAAGTTTTAAAATTTGTTACAAAAGTGTAATCGAATCTTAAACTTATCAAAAATGCGATCAAAGTCCTAAAGGTTGCTAACGTGGTCCACTCAAGTCTTTTCGTTTATTGTATTTTTTAAAAGTTTTAGATTTCAATTGCACTTTTATAACTAAATTTAAGACTTAATAGTACTTTTTGAAAGTTGTAAGACTTAATTGTATTTTCGTGACAAATTTGGAACTTGATTGCACGTTTTAAAATATTTAGAATTCAATTACACTTTGGTTACAAATTTTAGGATTTTAGTGCACTCATCCTTTTTCTTTTATTGAGGGAAGATTTTAATTAACAGAAGAAATGAAGGGGGAAAATCATTTCCTTCCCTTTCTTTTTTGGGTTTAAAATGTAAAATTTTAGAGCATATGAAATATAGCAATTCAGGGGCAATCCCCGGCATTACAAATAGAGCTAATAATTCAAAAAGATGGAGGTAGGAAGTCTACATATAATAGCCAATACAACATTTGACTAGGAATGTTTAATTTTTTTGGTGAAGTAAAGCTCTACGTCTTACATTTTTATGTACCTTGGCCAAAATAATATAGATGTCGGTTGATTTATTTTGAAACCATATATGGTTATGCTCCATACAAATGCATATAGAATCTTTGCCCTTTGTTGCCCTAATCATCCATTGAAGTCCCTCATTCCTTTTTCTTCAAGACCGTCTAATCCCATTTTGCGAAAGGATAATGCACTTTATGTTTTCTTTATATACATTTTTTTCACTTTTTATTTTCAAGTTACATGTCAAAATTTTCCCAATGGAAATCACATCATAAGCACAATTTTGCTAAAATTACTCAAAAAGTTCATAGAATTAGGCATGAGCGACATTGCCCAATCGAACCTTTTAATTTGCTGCACAAGACTAGACTAGCTTTGAACTACTTGGTAGATGGAATCACCTTATGCTGCTCGTAAGTCGGAACACCAATTTAAGATTAAAAAGAAAAAAACCCAATAAAATCGATTCTCAATGAATGATCTATATTCTTTTATAGAATTGAGGCACCGAACGTAACTTCGCGTGCAAAAACTGAATCGAGACATGGCCCGATTGCTACAAGGAAACTGGCGATTTCACGTGAGACTGCAATGCTTTCAATCAACTCCGCCTGAAATCTAGTCAACGTCCTCTGTTCTTTTACCTTGTGAGTAGTGACCACCTTGATGAATGGTAAGGCGTTGCTCCCTATCCACAGAGGTCATGTGGTATGTCGGCTGCATTCTTTGTAAAAGAACTCGTGAAAAAGACCATTCTGTCTCGCCCACGTATAATTCTGTCCGAGAGCCCGCTGGGTCAAGGACTATCTTTAAGGATATATAGGGAGACAGAGACACTGCTGTCAACAGAGACACTGCTGTCAAAATTTTGCAGGACCATCAATAACCATTCGAGAAGTTTAATATGTTAGATTAACTATCATTGAATTATCAAAAATTTAGGTTTATATATGTGGTCTCCATTTACTTATAAATATAAACTTTTAGGGTGGCTATCTAATATGGTATTGGGGCCGAGTTCGGCTCCTTTCGGGCATGCATGAAGCCATTGGTCCAACTCCACGTGCTACTCTAAATTCAGCTTGCACATGATAGGAAGTATGGAAATATCATACATCGCTTGACATGTAGTTCATATGTTCTTTAAATATACGTGATTTCCCTTCATTTATAAGTTTAAACTCATGAGTTTGACCTTTTAATGACCATTATTTGGATACTTTAGCACTCCCCCTCTTCCAATGCTCGAGTTGGACTTCGGCAAAAATTGAATTGTAGAAATATAGGAGTGGGGAGGTATAATTGAGGCCTTGAAGGATTCAAATTCATGACTTTTTGTCTTGTTAGGATGTGAAATTTTACAAGACTGCTGAGAATCTTGAGAGATCAAGCCATTAAAAGGTGTGTTTAGTAATTTAGGTACCTTAACAAATATGGGGTTGGAGAGGACCCCTGCTCATTCTGAGTGAGCCTAGAGAATGATTTTGGACATGTCCACCGAATGAAGTTTGATTAGTTTTTTTTTTCTTATATAAGCGAATTTGTGCAAGTAATTCGACTTCTTATGCTATGATCCTCCAAGTTCAATCATTAGCCAAAGCAATCACAAATCAAGGCCAATCTAAGATGGCGACCGCCATCTCTGGTTTTAGATTGCCCAGGTCCATGACCTCAAATCTCGATTTTTCGAGTCGAAATGAGGCCATGGTGACCTAATGGGAGGGGAGAGAGATAGAGAGAGGAGGGCATTATTATGGGTGATAATTGGATTGAGAGTTAGAGACGATAGTGAATGGCGATATCACCTCGCAACAGGAGGTCATTGCAATATGAGAGAGAGAGAGAGAGAAAGAGGCAAGTTGAGTTGAGTTTGGCTTTTGTTTCTTTTTAGATGATAAGTATATTAAAAGTTTTAAAATTTGTAACAAAAGTACCATTGAGTTCTAAAACTTATAAATAAAAAAATGTGATCAAATTCTCAAACTTACAAATTAACGCAATCGAGTTTTTTCGTTAACTTCATCCATTTTAGCGGATGCAATTTTACGTCAATGAAGTTGGATTGAGTTAACAAAATGATTCAATTGTATCAGTGTAATAAGTTTTGGACTTAATTTTTTTTTTCAAGTTTTAAAATCCAATTGCATATTCGTGACAAATTATAAAATCTTTAGTACATTTATCCCTTTTTCTTAATATGCTTCTTCCCGCATGCAATAATTACTTGTAGGTCACATCAATTTATGACTAAAGTCTAGTATTACGATTTTTTTTTTTCTAATTAGAGATGAAGAGCTAAGAATTTTGTGTACTAAAATTGAATTATACGTGATAGCCTCACTCGTAATAAATAAATAAATAAATAAAACATCTACTAATGGCTAAAAATGAAAATAAAATGAAAAAAAGGGAGGTGGGGGCAGGATAATTTGGAAGAAGGGACGAACAGAAAAAAAAGTACAAAAGCGGGTACGATTTTGCAATCTTCCCCTGACCCCCGGGTCCTACCGGGCCAGTACGCACGGCCCGCTTCGTGCTTCCTGACCCTTGTCATGTGCGCTCGTTTATTGTTTTTGCATTTATCGTCGCCGGTGGCCAATTCATTGCTTTCTCTACACCGCTACAACGAGCGCCAGCTAACAGCCCTTCCAAAAAACTTAGGCTTGCTTGTTTGATTGAAAGTATATTTCGAAAATTAGCTTTTCAAGCTTTCGTCTATTGGGTTCGCCAAAAATGACTAATCAATCAAAAATATTTGCCAATCAGCAAAAATATTTATGCTTAAAGTTAACAAAGTGAATTCCGAAATTGTTCCTCTCTTTTTTCTTGGGCTTGTATATGTCTCTCTTCCCTATCTCAAATCTAAAAGGTAAAATTAGGAATGTGAACTCATCTACAAGCCGCAATCTCTTTCTTCCCTTTATGCTTGTGCTTGGCGGTTGATCCTCCAAAGCGGCTCCTAATCCCTCGTCGCTGTCGCCTTCCGCCAATATAAGATCTCTTTCTCTCTCCCCTTCACTCTTATGGCATGAACTCCATGCCCTCTACTTTAAAATGGAACAAAGGGCAAGTGAAGGAGATAGACGAAAACGAGCAAAGCAAGGGGATGTGAGTGGATGAACTTGAACAGAGGCTAAGGAGATAATTAGAATGATTCAAGGAAGGAAATGGGATGCAAAGGGAAGCAACTCAATCGGCAAACATCGCACTCGTCAATGAAGAGGAGACTCAATGCAATGACAATGACAGCGACCGCTGACAGTGACGATGGCACTTTCATTGAGTTCTTCAAAACAAGTTCCTCCTTCTGGAAATTTCGTTTGACAACTTTTGATTTCAAACTTTTTAGGACGAACTTTACCTTAATTCCACAAGTCCATTGCCCTAATTTAACTTCATATTGACAATTTTCCTATGTTAGTTCCAAGGTTATTCATGATATTGAAATTATTTTCCAAATGTGATCGAAATATCGCAAAACATTTTTGATCACATATCACTAAATAAAGAAAAACTAATCATTTTTATGGAAAATGATCTCCTGAAAAGCATTTCCTTTATCATGGAATTTTCCCCAAACAAACGCACCCTTACTGGCAGAACCATATCAGAAAAAGTCCACTTTCGAAATATTATTTACACTTAATAGAAGATGATTGGTGCATAAAAAACTGTAAAATTTCTTAATCGGTCACCTAATATGTGTCTTGGAACATCCATTAACGGAAGTCTACAATAATCTAGCACATTTATAGCTATTTTAGGATTTTTGGTGGAGGGAGATCATATGCATAAAGCATATACAATTTATTGTCACATGGCATGAGATAATATTTCAATCCAACAGGTCACATGCAAGCCAAATTTGAAGAGTTGCGTGGAATTTGACTGATGGCCATAAACACACATATGAGATATGGATAAGCATTGGTTTTGATATTAGAAAATCCAATTCAAATTTTAAGTTAATATGTGGAGGAAGACTCTATATATATATATATATAGAGAGAGAGAGATTATTTATGACTCATTGTCTTGGGACAACAATTTCAACGTAAAGGTCCAGCACAAAAAGAAATCAAGTTGTTTTAGGAAATTTCCCTATCTCTTGTCAGATAAATTCTTGACTGAGCCCATTTTATTTTTTTATTTTTTTGAACGACTGAGCCCATTCGGGTCATGTCAAAAATCTCTCTCGTCCCGACCCCACCTAGTCCATTCGTGCCGCTGCCGACTTGCGCCGACCCCGAAAGAGATTTAGCTTGGCCAAGGGGCACGGTGATCAAAATTGGCAACCGCATCCGCTCCCGCCTTAGCGAAACATCACAATAATGGAAAATAAAGGGCTGAGACCCTGCAAATCTGCAACGAGAAAAGGTGCAATTCCTGGTGAAAATGCAGGCTTCCATCACCCTTGTGGCTCATTTCCCTCTGCCTTTTCTTTGCAATAGTCAACTCAAGCACGTAATTTTCCATATGACGACCACCTTTTCCGTTCGCCGCCGGGAAAGCGATTCTAATGATTCCTCGAGAAACGGGTCCTCGATCGCGACCGCGTTTTATCACGGGTTTGGTGTAAAGTGTCGTGACCTGTGAATATTTGGAAATGTTTTCGATACACGATCGAATCTGATCTCAACAAAAATAATTTCTTGGGATAGGATTGTGGAAATATCGAAGTCGAGACTTCGCATTTAGAAAATGCTTTTGAACGAGTCCGTGAGAAATATTGACATTTTTCAATTTCTGTCGTAACCCAGTAGGCAATCAATGCGGACTACTTTAACCATATATGTAAAAAAATATTCACATTTTTTGTACATATTGCCCCTGATAAATTACTAGATTGTTATTATTGTAAGACATGTATGGCGATCAGGCTATAGAGAACTTTACATTTATTACACAATCTACATGATTTTAATGCCAATTAGTCAAATCTAAGCAATCCAAAATGTTCCATAAAAGAACGAGAAGTAATTATATCAAGATATTCACATGAAATAATTTCTTCCGATTATTATGCATTTATTTCACTTTGTGAAATTTTGAAAAGAAAAAGAATTTGGATAAGTTCGAATTCCATTCTCTTCCATTTGTTTTTTTTTAGGAAAATGACATGAATGATTTCTGAATTATAATTTAATGTGCAATGTTGCCTTCGAATTTTTAAGTTTTTCGATGTGATCCTTGAATTTCGGGTATATGTTTAATTTAGTCTCTAAATTGTATGAAAATGTTAAATGTTGTTCTCCTATTAATTAAAATTAACAGAATTCAATCATTTCTCTTTCACTCCAGTACTACGAATGATGAACACTAGAAACGTTTCATGTTCACATGAGATGCTCAACTCAAATTAGGATATATAATCCCTTTAATTTGTTTAATTTGTTCAGTATGGTAAATGATCGAATCTAGTCTCAACGAAAATAATTTCTTGGGATAGGATTGTGGAAGTAACGAAGTTGAGACTCCACATTTAGAAAATGCTTTTGAACAAGCCTATAAGAAATATCGACATTTTTAAATTTCTGTCGTAACCCAATAGACAATCAATGCAGAATACTTTAACTAAATAAGTAAGAAATATTCACATTTTTTGTACATATTGCACATATGGCAATCGGGCTATAGAGAACTTTACATTTATTACACAATCTACATGATTTTAATCCCAATTAGTCAAATCTAAGCAATCCAAAGTGTTCCATAAAAGAACAATAAGTAATTATATCAAGATATTCACATGAAATAATTTCTCCCAATTATTGTGCATTTATTTCACTTTGTGAAATTTTGAAAAGAAAAAGAATTTGGATAAAGCTTGAATTCCATTCTCTTTATTTTGTTCATTTTTAGGAAAATTACACAAATGATCTATGAAGTTTAATTCAATGTGCAATATTGCCTCTGGATTTTTAATTTGTTCGACGTGATTTTTGAATTTCGAGTACATGTTCAATCTAATCTCTAAATGCTATGAAAATGTTAAATGTTGTTTTCCTATTAATTCAAATTAACAGAATTCATTCATTTGGCTTTCAATCCGGTACTATGAATGATGAACACTAGAAACGTTTCATATTCACATGAGATACTCAACTCAAGTTAGGATATATAATCCCTTTAATTTGTTTAATTTGTTCAATATGGTAAAATAATCATCCATGTTATTTGATAATGTGGACTATTATACCTCAATTTGAGTCGAATATTTAACGTGGATAATTCACGTCATTCACTCTATTTTTCTTTCTATCGTTCAAACTTATCGGATTGAAAACCAAATTAACAAATCCTGTTAACTTGAATCAATTGAAGGATAACATTACATATCTTCATCCGGTTTGTACACTAGATTGAATACTCATTGAAAATTCGGAAATAGTATTGCACATTGAGCCAAATTCAAGGACCACACCGAGTAATTTAAAAGTACACGAATAGCAAATCATTGTGTAATCATCATGTCTCTTTTCATTTTTTTTTCACATGGGCTTGAATGATGGTTTTCTTTTTCGACTTTTTTTCCCTCCTTTTTGCCCATGACCAGTATTCATCGGCTGTGTAAGGGTACATATGACAAAATTTATAGCCAGAAATTGAGAAGTTAAAAATTTTAGTTATTGATTTCTTCTTCAAATCTATTTCTGGAACAGATTTCTGTTCTAAAAATAGAAAAATCAAATTGCGTTATCAAATTGATTTTTATTTCAAACATATTAGGGAATAAAGAAATAGAGAAAGTAGAAATTTTATTATATGCGCCTTAAATATTTATCGCTACCTCGAGGACGAAATCGCAAAGGAAAAGCGACAGAGGGATTAGAACTGTAACTTTTCGTAAGAAACGAAAAAGGAAAATGACTAATGAGGCCAACGGCGCCATATCACATTATATATCCTCTCGGCACGTTCCTCTGTCCCCACCTCTCCCCCTCCCTCGATATATCCCCCCTTCCCAGAGCCTCCTTCCTCCCTCCTCCACCGTACACTCTCTCTCTCTCTCTCTACGCTTGATCTCGCCGTCGCTTGCACCGGCGCGAATCTCCCGCCGGCGCGGAAAGGCCTCCCGAGCGATGGACCTTTACGGGCTCTCCGCCGCGCCGCTCGACGCCTTCCCCATCGACGACCTCCTCGACCTCTCCAACGACGCCCTCTTCTGCTCCCCCTCCCCCTCCCCCTCCGACCACCTCCTCCCCCTCCTCCCCCGCCGGACCTCCACCACCCCTCCCCCTCCGGCCACCACCGCGCCTGCGCCGAATCCTCCTCCTCCACCTCGTCCTCCTCCTCCCCGCCCCCGCCGTCGTCCGCCGCGTTCCCCGCCTTCTCCACCGACTTTGCGCACGAGCTCTGCGTCCCCGTAAGCTCCCTCTCGCCGGAATCTCCGCTCTCCCTTTTTTTTTTTTTTTTCTATCGTGGATTTTCAGTTTTTTTCGAGAATTTTTCTGAAGTTTCACCACCGGTTTTGCGGAGTCGCGCGTTTCGTCCTCGTCTTTGCGCTGGCGGAATGGGAGAAGCCTGGCTTCGGCACGAAACGGCTTCCTCATTTCGCTCGGGAAAAGGCAGACTGAGATCGCGACTTTTTTTTTTTGTTTCGCATTCATAGTTTCAGTCAAATTCGCCGAAATCTCGCCGAGATTGATGCGCATTTTTGGGCGTCCGTTTGGATTTTCTTCGACTTCCAGCGTTTTTGCTGAGAGCCGCTTCGCTCTGGAGACGGTTTTCTGTAGGATTTCGACTGATGCTTTTTGCTTGTTTCGTGCTGCGACTCGGAGCGCGATCGCTCATGGTGCTTTTTCTCCTCTGTGCAGAGCGACTACGCGGCGGAGCTGGAGTGGCTCTCGCGGTTCGTCGACGACTCGTTCGCCGACGTCCCGGCGAGCGAGTTCGCGGCGGGGGCCCCGGCCGCACTCCCGGACACGGCGTTCTCCGGCGGCAGGCCGCGGAGCAAGCGGTCGAGGCCGCCGGGCGCTCCAGCGGCGGTCCCGAGCGAGGGCGCGGGGCCCGCTGAGGCGGCGGAGGAAGGGGCCGGGGGCGGGAGCGGGAGCGGGCGGCGGTGCTCGCACTGCGCGTCGGAGAGGACGCCGCAGTGGAGGGCGGGGCCGCTGGGGCCGAAGACGCTGTGCAACGCGTGCGGGGTGCGGTACAAGTCGGGGCGGCTGGTGCCGGAGTACCGGCCGGCGGCGAGCCCGACGTTCGTGCTGACCCAGCACTCGAACTCGCACCGGAAGGTGATGGAGCTGCGGCGGCAGAAGGAGGCGCGAGAGGTGCCGGCGCCGCAGCAGCAGCGGCAGCAAGGCTATCGTCACCCGCGGGACTTCGAGGTCCGCTGACGTGGCCGGCGCGGTTAGTTACGGGGATGACGTCATGATTTGGGAAGGAAGGCGCTTGCTTCCGCATCGTTCTGCGTGGGCTCGGAGTGACGGATTTCTGCTCTCTCGCTGCATTAATCATGTGTGCTCGTCCACTTTTTCTTTTTCTTTTTTCCTTTTTTCCTTTTTTCCTTTTTTTACCCTCTATGTTATTTTCTCACTCTTTGGTTTCTTTGCTTTTCCAAAGGAAAGCCAGTCGAGCATTTCTGTTTCCTAAGTCAAGCCGTGTCGAATTATCAAATGAGATGAGGAGATGTCGTCAAAACAAAACGAAAAATACAAAGCAAATGGGTAAAAATGGGTTCGGCGTCATTTAATTTGCGAGCTTACCTAATTTACTCGTGATATTTCAATTTAACGAGAATTAGAGTCTGATTACACGTGCAATTCAAACGTGATTCGTCCATAACTCGACTCTTGATGGACTAATGTATGGCCCGAACTCCCGATGGGCTTGGCATGGGCTTTGATTGGTGGAAAGGCCTGTGACGAGGCATTTTGAAGGCGTTTTGTCAGGAGAAGTTGCGGGCCCTTTTGGTTGGGCTTGGTGATCTCTTCTTGTAGCTAAATAGAATTACTGGTAAGAATTGCATACGAGGTAGATCTCTCCTCATTCGCTCTTTCGATGCTCGACGAACCCGTTTGCACCACCGCGCAAAATAAGACGCGAGGCGAGATATTTAAATACGGAGAGAAAATTTGAATGCGACGCCGCGTAAGATGCTTCTAACTCATTCATCGGGGTGAACTTGCTTGTTCGATAGAATTACAGTGCTTGATATGTATAGATGTAATTACTGAGGTTTGTTTTAGTGGTCACTCTTTTAATATGAAAGGGGGAGGTGGGGGGTTTGAAACTTCGAATTCCCACCTTTTCAGGGGGTTCGGATGTGGACGATATAGTTTCAGGAGTGGGTTTTGATTCTCACGCCTTGCAATGGGGGAAGTAGGGGGTTTGAAACTTCGAATCCCTACCTTCTCAAGGGGTTGTGATTGGGACGATATAATTTCAAGAGTGGGTCTCGATTTCCACGCCCTGCAATGAGATATGGCAAAAGTCTGAGAGTGAGAATTAGAGTAAGAATAGGGTAGCACCGATAAAGAAAGAAAAAGATATGTATAGATGTGATAATTCATTCTCGCATAATTCCGATCCTCTTAACTTCGGATCACGAAACAAAAGGGTTATAATGATGGTGATTATTGAGGTCTTGTTGGGCTAATTGAATTGCGATGGTATAAGTAAAATAGAAGGAATTATAATAAGTAAGGAATCAAATTAGTAATTTCTTTTCAGATTCCAGCATTGAGTATAGATTTTCTACGTGCGAGACCTTTTTTTTTTCCTTCAAATGTGCAGCGTGTTAAATAATTGTAAATTGACACTTTCTTGTGAAAAATTAGGGAAGAAAAAAGATGGCGGGGTCGGTGATGAACCGAATCTTGTTTCTCTAACTATACATATATAACACGTGTGCACGATGTTGCAAATTCCATCATTATCCTATTCAACAAAAAAATCAGGCCAACCAAATACAGCCTTAGCGTCGAAGTTTAGTTTCCATCATTTAATTAGGTTACTAAATAAGTCAATGTTGAATTTTAAGTGTTGGGAAATTTAAGTATTGTAATCAAAATGAAAAGTGATTTGACAATAATTCAAAACCAAGGCCCGGATAATATTAATTTCTTACTAGGAATGGAATTATGATATTTATCTATGGTTTCAACCTATATGATTGGTGAGATTTTAAATTCCATCGATTACTTTTTTCTGCTCGATGAATGAAAGTAATCATTTCCGTACTTATTTCATCGAGATATTGTCCAGCTTAATTGATCAAACAAGTTTAATCTCATTAAGCATCGGATTTTTTATACAATTTTTAACGGTGAAATATCTGTCGAAACATGCACTAAAGTTATATCAAAGATTGAATTCGATCCACCGATTATTAAGACGTAAACCTCACCGGAGCACTCTCGACTTTCGAAATAGCTCAATCTCCCACGACCTAAATTTTTAGCGAGAGATTGCGATTCCGCCCTCCTCCATCAAACTTCCTGCAAAGATAATGACACCCGCAATTGATCCACAAATTAGGGCTCGTTCCGTAAAAGGGGCCGAATTTCACCCGCGCCGCCACGTGGCGGATCGGGAGTCGGCCTTCGCCGAGCCAAAGCGACCCGGCCCGTCACCCGCCCGGTTTCCTCCACTGACGCGACTCTCTCTCTCTCTCTCTATTTCGCCGCTCTTTCTCGACAGACGCAATCGGGAAGTCCTTTTTCACTCTTCTCATCATCTTCTTCATCTTCTTCTTCCTCCCTGTCCTCCTCCTCCTCCTCCATCACCTCGCCCCCAAATCCCTCTGCGCAAAACCCTAGGCGGCTCCCGATCGGCGCTCCGACCATGCTGAAGTTCTCGGACATCGTGTCGAAGCAGATTCGCTTCCTGCTCGAGAGCGTCGACGAATCCAACCTCGACTCCGTCCTCCGCGAGCTCTACCAGGTCTCGTCCTCCCTCTCTCTCTCGTTCTCTCTCTATAACGGACCCAGTCGCTGTCCGTGCGAAAAGCTTGTCGCTGTCCTCGTCTCTCGAGGCGCGCGCGCGATTTAGGGAGTAGCATTGGCGTCTGTGCTGATTGGGGTTTGTAACCCTAGCTTGCTTCTCCGCTACCTGCACTGTCTTTTTCTGCTCTTTTTTCTTTTTTGGTGGTGATGATTCGAGCGCTTTAGGTTAAGCTCCTTCTGTGAGTTTACATTCGAACATCGCTTTGATTCTTGTCTGCCCTTTCTTCTGTTTTTTTTTAGGGGGGTTGGGGTTTGTATCCGTCTGTCAGGTTGGGTTTTTTTGGTGGAAGAACCCTAACTATTGGCGGCTTGTCGATCGAATGTTGGTCTACTTCTTTTTACTGGATTGGTTTATAGGATTATCACTCTGATGTTCTCTCTCTCTCTCTTTTTCCTTCCCTTGAGAACACTTGTTTTGTCGCTGGATTGGGTGATGCTGAAGATTGATTGGGAATTCTGGTATACGTGATGGTCGCCAGAGCAAAACGGAAAATATGAGGAGGGAAAATTTAAAGAACATGAGACGGTGTTTGTTCCGAGGTTGCCAGGCTCGGTTTCTTGTCTAGCATCGATGCGATTTCATCAATAAGTGGCCCTAAGATGAAGTAGTAACGTTCCTTATGAGCTCTCTATCCAAAACAACGTGCTGCAGTTTGTTTTTTCATCTATAGAGGATGGATCGTTGGATGACTTCCATTGCCCGAAGTAAACTAAGGCTTGGTTTAGTGGTGCGAACTCAGTAAGATTGAAGAGGTCTTGGTGTGAAACTTGTCTTCCTCTTGACGTCTCATGGTAATCCAATGACCTCTTTCTGTTCGTGAGACAACCTAACCCCGACCATAGTGAACCAAATTAACATTATCCAATAAATTGTAGGTCCTCTATTTTTCAACAATTCTGAATTAGCGGGAGTAGAGTTTCCGCCATTAATAGAAGCAGAACGTCTTAACTGCATCCTACGGGAGTTGATCACGATAAAGTCCCTGTAATCAGCCTCCATGGCCTCCAGCTGGCAGCATCTAGAGTATCTTGGAAACCATCTATTATTACTTATAACTTATGCAATCAATACTTCCTTTCTTAACCAGAAGCATGTAATAACATTCTCAAGGAAAAAAAAAAACAGAGTAGATAGCACCCATTTGTCATGCTAAAATGAATTCTTGCGTGCATCTCTGGTGATGTGTTTAGCATGTTGCCTCAGTAATTGTATAACAGCGAGTGTTTATTTTCAGTAATAACTAGTGTTTGGAATAGTTCTTCCTCTTAGCAGATGAGAGTTTATCCATTCTTTCCTTGGGTAGTTCTTTCAAGGAATATTCCATAGAATCAAAGACATCTCAGTACATTGCCATATTCTGGGTAGTCAAAGTGAATGTCCCGTTTGCTTTCACATAGGATGACAAAAGTACAGGCTGTTTGGTTTGGCTTTAAGCTGACCAAATAAGCTACGTGAGAATTCCCCACCAGACATTTTAATTTAAAAAATTGAAAAGGTTTGGGTTGACTTCAGTGATATGGGAAAAGTTAAACATTTTTGAAGTCGAAATTCATCCTCTTGTTCCCCCTTCTTTCCTTTGAAGGTCAAACAAATTATATTAAGTTACCAAGGGGTACCGCCCTTTACAAACAACTTAAACAACTTTAGAGGGATGTATCCCATGTAAAAAATTTAGGAACAAAATACCATTTCTATCATTCCAGTAAGCTATAAGTATGATATTGAACTTTTCCACCAAGGAGGCTTGAAGTTCCGTTGGGTAGATTGGAAAGCTGGCAGACAAGTGAGGGTGGTTTAGCCATTGAGCCCCCTTGTTATTCAAGAAAGCTCCTCTCAGTAAATGGCTTTGGCTGTTTAGTGTCGAAAATTAACATCCTTAATGGGAAGTAGCGGTTGCAAAACGTTGAATGGATTGAATTCCTTCTTCTTGCTTCGCTTAAACTAGGTACCAGAAATTGGATACAGTTTTGGCTTGACGTTTGGTGTGGAGATGCAGCATTAAAAGATTGGTTCGAATCTGTTTGACATTGCTGGGAGCAAAATTGTTATTGTTTAAATGACGGTGTGATCATATGGGATATCAATTTCATGAGGCAAGCTCAAGATTGGAGTTTGGAGCTTTTGCCTTTTTTTTTAATGTTTTGTATGATTTTTCTTAATTCTGAGGATGTTTTAGTGTGGACCAATGGAAGAGATGGAATCTATTAGAAAGTCTTACTACAAGCTGCTACATAGAGAGGTTGTTGGTGGTAGACTGGAGTGGGAAAGCAGTTTGAAAAGTGAGGGTTCCGACAAGAGTTTCTTTTCTTCTTTTGCTTGAGAAGCAATTTTGCTGTGAATCTTTACTTTAGATGACCTACAACAGAGAGGCAAAGTACTGGTTAAAGGACGCTGATACTGTGTGGCATCTCTTTCTTCATTGCCTTTGGATGAGTATGGTTTGGACTGCTTTCTGTGCTTGCACTAGATTAGCTTGGGTTATTGGAGGTTCTATAATACAGAAATTTGGGCTTGGCTGGTGCAACAAGAAAAGAAAAATTGCCTAGATTCCTCTCTCTGTCTTTTGGTTGATTTGGAGGAGTGAAACGAAATTGCTTTTGATGGAGAGTAATCTTCCATTTCTGATTTTATTGGAAATTGGCTTAAACTAATACACTTGGTAGAGTGGAAACTTGCATATGGATGTAAATGCCTTGGTTGATATAGTTGATGATCTGTCCTGCAATTGAGCTCCGTTTTGTTTTTGAGAGCTCTTTTGTATATGGCTGTAGCTTTTGAGCTCTTTGGTATATGGGTTTGCACTTCTAGTGCCCTATAGTTCATCTTTTTTACCCATAAAAAAAATGATATTGAACTTGTCCACTATGCCAAAAGTGAAGGGTGCATAACCACTCAGCTCTAAAAGAGTCTGAAGAGGAGTCTTCTCTTTCAAAGGCTTTCCTGTTTCTTTCTTGCCAAATGAGCCAAATTATCTCATTTAACCATTCGTGAATTATAATAGTGATAACAGCTGTCATCAAGATGGTCATTAGGTCTTCATCCTGCTTCAGACGGGAAAATGTCACTAATTTATTGGCTTTTTGCATGCATCATTTCTTTCTGACACCATTTTTGTCCTCCATGCAGTTTCTTGGCTATGGCGTTGAAGGAAGCATTTTGCTGCTCCAAACCTGCCTGGACTACCTGAATCTTCACTGGGCAGAGTTGAACTCGCATGTTAAAGCTGCTCTAGTGTCAATTTTCAAGTACATCTTGGAGAAGCCAAACTTTAGCACGGTCTTTTGTCTCTCATTAAAAAGTGGAGTGCTGAGTGAAGCTTTTCTGGAGAATCTTTCTGATACATTATGCTTATCCCTGTGTGAAAAAATTAGCATTGGTCTTGCTTTGTCAAGCTCTGAAAATCTTGAAATCAGGAAGTGTGGTAAGTTTTATTCTTAAATGAGTGGTCTTTATTAGTTTTCCTTTAATGCGATGTTTTGTTGCTGAACAATAGCACAATTTTGACATAATTCCCAGGGAAGAACTTTTGTATGGCTCAGATTGAAGAATTGTCTGCAAATCCTGCTCCTTTGAAAGCTGCTGAGCAGATCCAGGGAATTATACTGTTCCTTCAGCACTCGGACGACCTACGCGAGCATGTAGATTCTTTCATGCAGATGTTGTCTTTGGTGCAGCCTAAAGATGTTGCCTCCTTCATTTTAACCCCTTTGCTTTCGGATGAATTGCGTGATGTCAATACAATGAGGTGCCAGTTATGCTCAACTCGTTGCCTTGATTTTGTTGAAGTAAAATGTTTTGTCCCGCTTAATATTTTTCTGCTGCAGGAGCTTGGATCTACTTTATGATTGCAAAGAAGATGATTTTGATGCTATCTTGGCAGAAATGGAGAAGGAGATTGGCATGGGTGATGTCATGAGGGAGTTAGGTTATGGTTGCACAGTTAATGACTTGCAGTGTAAAGAGACCTTATCTCTGTTTTCTCCACTAACTGAAGTCACACTCTCTAGAATAATTGGTACTATTGCCCGTACTTGTATTGGTCTTGAAGATAATCATAGCACAGCTTCGAGTTTTGCTATGGCACTTGGCAACGACAGTTGGTCTGATCTTCCATCTCCAGGCTCTTGGAACATTGATGTTCTTGTAGATTCAATCAAGCAGCTTGTGAGTTCGACATTTCTCATTCAATCTTAGGCTTTAATGGTAAGTGTACAGCGCATACTAAGAATCACATATTTGAATACAGGCGCCTGGAATCAATTGGGCATCAGTAATCGAAAGCCTGGATCATGAAGGATTCTACTTGCCTAATGAGGAAGCATTTTCTTTCTTCATGTCTATTTATCGATGTGCTTGTCAGGTGTGTTTGCATGTCTTGGCTGGTTTTTGAAAGTTATTTTGCCTGGACATGGAGGTCTATTGGGAGCTCTAGCAATATATCTCCTGAAGTTTACGGAATCTTAAACTTGGGTTGTGCAGGATCCTTTTCCTCTGAAGGCCATATGCGGGTCTGTCTGGAAGAATATTGAGGGCCAGATATCATTCTTAAAATATGCTGTGTCAGCTCCTCCCGAAGTATTTACCTTTGCTCATTCTGGGAGGCAGCTGGTATGTGCTATAGAACTTGTAATTCTTCCCCTTCTTGTTTATTTGGTTCTAATTATATGGTAAAAAATTCTGTGTAGGCTTATGTTGATGCGATGAATGGTCATAAGCTCCAGCCTGGACATCCAAACCATGCTTGGTTGTGCCTTGACCTCTTAGATGTGTTGTGTCAAATTGCTGAAGCTGGTTACGCTGGATCTGTTCGTGAAATGCTTGAATACCCTCTTAAATACTGTCCAGAAGTCTTGCTTCTCGCAATGGCACATATTAATGTACTCCCTCTTCATTGGCAGTGCATTGACAAGTTTCATCATTTGTCTTGATATAATCTTCCCTGAATATTAGTCTATGTATTCTTGTGCTTGCAGACTGTATATAATCTCCTGCAGTCTGAAGTCTCCCTTGCTGTGTTTCCCATGATAATGAAAAATGCCGGGGGTGTTGGTATGATACTTTACCTCTGGCACGTTAACCCGATTCTTGTGTTGAGGGGGTTTGTTGATGCTGCGAGTCTTGATCCAGACTGCATGACTAGAATACTGGACATCTGCGAAGAGCTTAAGGTGAGACAGCCGGTAGTTTTTATGGATCTACTCTTTAGGGTTTTTTTATGTATTGTATTGCTCAGATACCCCGACACTGTTGTCTTCATTTTGCATTAGATTGTGGAGCTCTTTTTAACCAATATGAAAGTGGTTCCATATATCCCAACTTTATAGTAGGAAAGATAGTAGACGTCTTTGAGTTGATTGGGCTCATTCTTTTCTGTTTACTACTTGTGTCTTTCGTGCTAGCAGAGAAACCTGTTTTTGTTCTGATTTTTGCTCTTTTCTCCGTTGCACTGATACATGGCTTGCTAATGATGCCAGATACTTTCTCAAGTTCTAGAGATGGTTCCTTCTTCCTTTGGCATCAGACTGGCTGCCCTTGCTTCACGAAAGGAACTCATAGACCTTGAAAATTGGTTGAGCAATAATCTGAATACTTACAAGCACATTTTCTTTGAGGTAGTAGTTTGTTTTCCCTGGCTGTGAAGTGGTAGTGATTGTTCTAAAAAGTGATGCTGAGATGCTATAATTGATTTCTCATTTTGAATTTTAATTCTGAAGAGCTACTATTGTTCCTACTGAGATGCATTTATAATTGTCTAGGAGTGTCTTCAATTCCTGAAGCTTATGGAATCTGGTGAATCAGTGGATATTACTGCCAAGGGCTCTCTGCGTTCTGGCAGTCTTTTGAATCTTTATCTGGATGCAATCCCTATCTTCTTCAAGGTTCTGTTGCCACTTGTCGGACATCTGGGTTAATTATGTGTAAATTTATCTCTGAGTAAAATTCAATCATGTTACTATCATTTTTGCAGACGCTTGTGGCTCATGCAAGCTTGATCTCATCCCACCAACATTTGGAGGAATTGGAGAGATTGCGTATAGCACTTACAACCTCATCTATGAGACTTCAAAATGGTGGGACTGCAGATTCAGCATCCTCTGAGGAATATGCTGAGGATATAGAGACAGAAGCTAATTCATATTTCCAGCAAATGTTTTCTGGCCAGTTAACGATTGATGCCATGGTTCAAATGCTGACACGGTTCAAGGAATCTTCTGTGAAAAGGTACACTGTTGTCGAGTCTAGTCATCATGTACCACTTCCATTGGACCTTTATCTTCTCAAATAAGTTACCTGTGAAACTTAAGAACAGCAAGTTTGGAAGAAATAGCATAAATCATTCAAATGTGTATGGTGCTAATTTTACTGCTCGCCATCCTGATGCATATCAAGAATGCAGTCATTCTTCCACCATGTCAAGCATGAAAGTTAGTCATAGAAAGATAAAATTACATGTTCTACATGATGTGGACCTGCTAAGTTGGTTACCGACTTATTTGGATCAGGTCCTAGTTAGAAAAGAATCTCACCGGACACTGGTCAAGACTTTTATGATGTCAGCGATTATAATATGATGTGTTTCCTGTTAAGACCTATATATCTTGCGAATGGATATCAGTCAGGAACGGCTTGGCAATCATAACATCCTGTAATAATCTAAAAGCTATTTCGTATTCAATATTTTGTGTATCTAAACTTATTACGTGCTCTCCATTAGTTCTTCCATAATGGGGCTGTTAAGGATTGAATAGCATTAGAGAGCGAACATTGAGTGCTATCACTTTGATGCATGCGCAAGAATGTAAGGAACGCAAAAGCATGAAGCTGATTGTTTCTTGGTATATTTATTAATGTGGCCAAAGTCCTGTAGTTGCTTTATGAGTTTTTGATAATTAGATGGATACAATATTGCGGTGAGCCTCTTTTGAAATTTTTCATGTAATGTTCAAATATTGGCTGTGAATATTGATTTGAGCTACTTTGATAACTGCAGGGAGCAGTCTATTTATGAGTGCATGATTGCCAACCTGTTTGAGGAATATAAGTTCTTTCCCAAGTATCCAGAAATGCAACTTAAAATTGCTGCAGTACTCTTTGGTGAGTGTCATTGTGGCAATTATTGTTGATGGCTGTCTTATATGTTCTCTTAGAAGCCATGATGCATTCCTGTTCCTCATTTTGAATGCCTGATATGTGTTTTTGTACACTATTACGGTAGTCATTTCTTTTACCTATAATATGAACTATATGATTGAGCTTGGTATATCCAAATCTCATGCATAGAGACCAATAGACGATGCACTCTCCCGACAGTTAGCTTGCCATACTTACATTTTCCGTCTTAGCCTGCATACATACTTAAAGTGTAAAATTTGTGTGTGTATATATATATATATATATATATATACACAGTAAATTTAGAGTTACGTTTTATGGTTACTTACATGGAAAATAATTTCCTGGATTCAGTAACTTCTATATTTCTTAATGGTTATGTGGGTATACAAAATTTGAACGAGATGGAGGTTTGTTGTCCTAACCATTCTTCTTAGTTGCTATGTTGATAGTAGAGGATCCATAATTTATGTTCTATTATTTCTTTCTTATTTTTTGCAAATAAATATCAATCAAATAATTTGTGTATTTTCTTTCGATCTAGATATATTGATCCATGAATCTGTGTGTATGTAGATCCTGTCTGTCTATTTGTCTTGTGAAAAGGATCCCCAATATATGGAATTTTCTTTGGCACAAAAGAATATGGTATCATTGCTAGGTGCTGTTGGCAATCCATTTTAGGACTAGAGATGCTTACCTATGTTGTATAGTACCCTGGTGTCAAGCATTTCTTTGATGACTATCTCCTACTATTTAGGAATTGCTTAATGTACATGGGAGCACTTGTGTTGCATATATATATATATAAGGGTTGTATTCTCCTAATATACAGAAGGCTTGCTTAATTGCTTAGAAGCCTTCAATTGGAATGACATTAATCCTGCCTTCACGAGTTGTCTGACTGGTAGTATGAGTGGTAAATGCTGGCAGCGGCAGCTGACCTGAGGTAGGAATGATGTGGCACTGACTTTATGAATGGCTTCAGAATTTCACGTTCTGGATAAAATGTACAACTACTTTTAAAATTATTAAAGAACTATGGAAAGTAGAATACTGAACCACATTATCAAACAATATATGAGGATAAATTCTGTCAAGTTCTCACGATGAATGAGAGGATATGGTTTGGTTCCTGGTACAAACTCACTGCTGAGGTTTTTAGTCACGCCTTTCTCTGTTTCTTATGCTGATATGGCACTTTGTTTGATTATGTGTGCATCATATAGCTGATATGTTTGCCACTTGAAGCAGTCAATGCCACATTGGGGGCCTTGAGATTGCTCTTTTTTAGCAGTCTGATTAACACTGAATGGCCCAGATTAACCGAGTACAGATAGTGGGATTACTGGGGTAGAATTGGAACTGGAATTAATATTTAGGGGCAGGATTGGAAGCTAGTAAAGTATTGGCAGAATAGTAAAAAAGCATGATAGGTTAGGCAAGCCTTTAGAAGTATTGCCAATTCAGAAGGTCTTAACCCTTTCTTTGAGATTCTTGTGAAATGCGGGTATACTTTGCTGTTTTGGTATTTGAGTAGATATGGACATTAGACTAAGAAATTCCACTGTTAAGCGAACTAGAAGTTCTTCAAATAATTACAAGTGGAATCTTCTGAATTATGACATGACCTGTTATGGTGACATTTTTGATATGCTTACATGACTTTTGGAGATGTTTGGACTGGAAATTACTGAGGGATCCTCCTTATTTCTTAATGACGAAGTTGGTAAGATGTACTGTATAATCTGTTTGCGTTTGTCTGTTAGCCCTGCTCTATCTACATAATCTGTTCCTGGCTGGGAACTCTGCTGGTATTTGACATGATTTTAAACAGTCCAGAAAGTAGGTATTGTTGTTGTTATGTCAATCTAGAAAAATAATGGTTGCACACTTGAAGTAAATTGACCTGTCCTTACAGTTTTTGTATGTAGTTTGGGTGTTTGTCATTCAGTTTTTTTTTTTTTGTGAGAATCTTGTCTTTTCTTCTTGTTCATTTGTTTCCTTACACTGCTATTCTAAAACTTGTCCAGGCTCTGTCATTAAGCACCAACTTGTAACTCATCTGTCACTTGGGATTGCCCTGCGTTGTGTTTTAGATGCGCTCCGTAAGCCTCCAGATTCAAAGGTTTGTGTTATTATTTGAGACATATAGTTCCACTTATTTATTTCTGTACTGATGTGCCTGGCTGCACGCAGATGTTTGTATTCGGAACCAAGGCATTGGAGCAGTTTGTGGATCGATTAATAGAATGGCCACAGTATTGCAATCATATTCTACAAATATCTCATCTTCGGGGCACGCACTCAGATCTTGTTGCTTTTATTGAGCAAACTCTTGCGCGAATATCATCAAGTCATTCAGATCCTGATGGAGGCAACAATCCTGCGAGTGTTCATCATGGTCCACCTCAAGGTGGTGCTGCAAATATGGAGGTCAGAACAATGTTTGTCTTCTGGCATGTTGCATTTATGACATAATTTCTTTTGGGATTAGAATTGAATTTTTTTGAGACCGGAGGAGGAGATTGGAATAATGTTTTGTTTGTATGTTGGAAGTTGATTTGAGATGTCTCTGTGGCATGGTAAGCCTCCTATTCCAGGCATCCTAAGCTAATGGCATGATCAACGTTTTCATTATTTTCCTCAGGGATATGCTGCATGTACCGCTGTGGGGTTTTTTTTCCTTCTTGGTGGTACTGTTGCCTTTACAGGAGTTGTTTTGAGTGACTTCAACCAATGCCATTGGATTTTAAATTTCCCTTCATCGTTCTAGTTGCATGTTTCACATTTATTCCCGTTGAAGTTTCTGCCTGCTTCTGTTTTTTTCCCTGCTAAAAACACACCTGGCTGTATCATCCTTATTGGAAACTGTGATACCGTAATGTGAGCTCGAGGTCACAGAAAGGATACAGACATATGCAATTGGGATTATTCGCATACTTGTGAGATTGCTGATGCTTCTATTGTAAAGTATGTGGACAATGTCCTCTCTCTCTCTCTCTCTCTCTCTCTTTTTTTTTTTTTTTTTTTTTTTTTTTTTGGGTGGGGGGGGTGTGATCAAGCCATTTCAGTCCACCAGAAGGTCACATTGAATTTTATGTTAGGACATCTTATGTTAGAACATAAAGTATGTTTTTTCCTTTCTTTCCTTTTTGTCTAGAGTTTGATGATGTGCTATAAATTCCTGAACTGGCCTGTTAGAGCCCCGTGAAGCTGCTTCCACGTGATCAGCGTGTTGCTGAATGAGGAGAATGTCTGAACTTCCATGACTAAATAGTCAAAGCTTTGTCTATTTTGTGGTGGAGTTATTTTTGCTTGTGTCTTCCTTCTGAAATTATGTTTTTGTTTAATGAACTTATCATTATTTGACACATTGTTGACTTATCCATTTCGTCCTCAAAGGCTTGTATTAATGTTGCAGGCGAATAGCACTTCAGGCATTCTTGCTGGACAGCAACTTCCTTTGTCATTCCAGCTTCAACAGAGACAGGAAGCATCCCTAGATGACAGGCATAAGATTCATGCCTCTTCAGTAATGGAGGTGAAACCTGTGGTACCTGCACCAGGGAAACCTCCAGCTAGCACATTAGTTGAATCTTCAAATATCCACAAGGTATACTTGCTACTAGGCCATGGCTGCATTTTACTGTTCCTTCTGTTGATATCCATTACTGACATCTAAGTCTGAATTGCTTTTGTAAGTTGCAGAGCCAGAATGCAGTGAGTACTGCTGTATCATTGTCTTCATCACCTGGTTTTGTTCGTCCTCCCAGGGCTCCTTCTTCTGCCCGTAGGTTCCTACTATCCTGTGTAAATCATACGTGTTATTGTGTTTGATATCTTGAGGGACTTGTACAAATGCTTCGTTCAAGAATTAACATGGAAATGATCGTACTTCGTTCAAGAATTGACATGGAAATGATCCATTGGATCGAGATGCACAATGAGGATCACATGTTGTGAAGTCAAAGTTGATGTTGATTATTGACATTGTGCACTTTTAAATGTATTCATAAAATGTAGGCCCTTGTTTTGTTAACAGATGAAAAAAAATGTCCAGATGTTCTGTCGAGGACACTCAGCACACCGCATTGTGCTTATCCTTCTGATCGAAAGTCAATGAACCATCACTATAAAATGAAATACGACTGTTCTCTGATAGGCTAGTAAATTTCGTGCCTCCTCATTGAGCTTGGTTTATACGGAAAATGCACAAAAAGATATATGAGGGTAATAGTCACCTTATCTACGCTGTTGCCATCACCTACATGGCCATGTACATTTGAGGGATTTTTTTGAACTCTTGATGAGTATGTTAAATGTGTGATTTATTTTGATGCAGGATTTGGCTCTGCTTTGAACATTGAGACCCTCATTGCTGCTGCTGAGAAACGAGATACTCCTATAGAGGTACTTCTCCGGTCGCTATCTTCCAGACTGCTTTATCATTATATCGAGAACTGAAATCTTGGGAATGCTTTTGTGGGCAAAGATAGCATAGTATTGCATGCTCGAAAAGTTAAAACATCTAATTTTCATTCATACAAGAGGGAGATTATTTAGTCTCAGAAAACCATGTGAATTGAAATCATTTTATGCTCCTTTTTCGTGGAACTCTTACTCCCTCTCATAGTCTTGTTATGTCTTCCGAGTAATCTTATGGAACCTGATGTGTTCTGTGTGGAATACGATTTGAAATTTGTGATCTGTTGAGGGAATATGTTTCTGATGGTCTGGACAGTTGGTAGATCAGGTCTGGAGGCAATGGTGAAGGTCACTCACTACTGTGTGTTATACTGAAGATTCTTTCTTTAACAGCATTTATTTTGTGTAGAAAAGCATGATACTTTGTAATATGGCCATTGCTTAGGAACATGGCCTTGACATGCACACATGGTCCTATAAATGTTGTTGGAATGTTATGATTAGTGTTAGAAGTTAATGTTACAACATTTTGGCGGTCAAATGGCATACACTGTGGCGGTCAAATGGTATATACTGTGGCTTACATCAAGCTATTTTGTTTGTTGCCTTGGATTATCTCTTATATGTCTATGAAAATTGTTGGATCCCTGTGCTAAATCAGAGAACATTCAGTCAGGTTAGTTTTGAAATGTGTTTGCGATCTCAACCTGATTGAGCTGTCTCTTGCTTATATTAGGGCACCTACTTGTCTGCTGGTCATAATATCTTGTATGTCTGTGGTACAGAGTGTGTTGTGAGCAGTTTAGTTTTACGTTGTATTTTATTCTGATTGATCTCACTGGCTTGTATATCATGATGACTTAATATATGAGTGCTGGTTGTCAGAATCTACTTGGGCTGTGTATGTGAGTTACTGCTGATTCTCATTTATGTACATAGTTAATGGGTTTTGCTTAGTGATTAGGATCATTTGTCCCTGAAATCTGTTTCTTTTTGTTTACTTAATGTATGCAGGCTCCGGCATCAGAAGTTCAAGACAAGATATCATTCATTATCAACAACATTTCAGTGACGAATATTGAAGCTAAAGCGAAAGAGTTCACTGAAATTTTTAAAGAGCAGTTCTACCCATGGTTTGCGCAATACATGGTCATGAAAAGGTTTAAACTTTAACAACTGCTGTACTTTTAAGCATTTTTTGCATGCACCAGTATATTTTCATACCTTGAATCTTATACTGAGGAAGTCTAGTTACATGCACTATTCTTACTATTCCGCTCCTCAGAGATGCCTCCACACCCCATTCAGAAATTAAAAAAAAATCCTTTTATTTCAAGGATGAATGTCTTCCGACATTGTCTCTCTCTTTTTGTTACATCTGTATGTGTAGTAATCCTGAGATATTATGAGGGGTTTGGCTCCACTTATTTAGTCATGCCTTACTTTTTGCTAATTTTCCTGGCAGAGCAAGCATTGAACCAAATTTTCATGACCTATACTTGAAGTTTTTGGACAAAGTCAATTCAAAGGCCTTAAATAAAGAGATTGTTCAAGCAACTTATGAGAACTGCAAGGTTTGTTACCACTAATATGGTTGGCTCTGTATTTGATGGATACTACAAGTGGGATGACACAGGATTTTTTTACTTTCTAGGTCCTTCTAGGATCTGAGCTCATAAAATCAAGTTCAGAAGAGCGCTCACTGTTGAAGAACTTGGGTAGCTGGCTTGGGAAATTAACCATCGGCAGGAATCAAGTTTTAAGGGCTCGTGAAATAGATCCAAAGTCATTGATTATTGAGGTGCTTGCACTTCAGGGAAATTTCTTTGTGTATATTGTGAACATCATTGCCTTTTAATGTCTTATGCATTGTTTTCTTCACTTTATTCTTTTGTTTAATTGCATAATGTCTTTTGTTCATCTCTTCCTGTATCCGATTATGAGAATCAACCCGTTAAGAATTTGAGTTTTTGTTTATTTAAATCCTTATATTTTGCAGGCTTATGAGAAGGGTAAAATGATTGCAGTTATCCCATTTACTTCAAAGGTAGGGTTGTAAATCTGCTCCACTAGTGGATATTACCTCTGCCCTTGACTTTTTATGGCTAACTCTACTCTTTCTGCAGGTTCTTGAACCCTGCCAAAACAGTCTGGCGTACCAACCACCTAATCCATGGACCATGGGGATTCTTGGATTAATGGCTGAAATTTATCTGATGCCGAACTTGAAAATGAACCTCAAATTTGATATTGAGGTACATGAAAACCATGTTAGACAAAGACAGGAAAAATCTTTCCTTCCATTTTGTCTTGCCTGATGTAAAATGCTAGATTTCTTCTTATACAGACCTTTTGATCACAGGTCCTGTTCAAAAATCTTGGGGTGGATTTGAAGGACATGACGCCTACGTCACTTCTGAAGGATCGTGTAAGAGAAGTTGAAGGAAACCCTGATTTTTCAAACAAAGATGTTGCCGCAACCCAACCACAGATACTTGCGGATGTTAAATCTGGAATAATATCACCAATAAATCAAGTAGAATTACCTCTGAAGATTGCAAGTCCGCCTGATTCTAGTGGACATACACACTTATTGTCTCAGGTATGCATAGTATTATTGTCTTGTTGGGGCATGAAGTGGTACTCATATGCTGTAATATGACATGATGTGGATCTTCAGTTTGCTGCTCCTCTTCAACTATCATCTGGTGCACTGATCGAGGATGAGAAGTTAGCAGCTTTGGGTCTGTCTGATCCACTCCCCTCTGCTCAAGGACTCTTACAGGCTGCCCAGTCCCAGTCTTCATTCTCTGTTAGTCAGGTGGCTGCGTATGTTTGCTATTTCAGTTGTGGATGATAACTGTTTTTATGCTTATTAACAAGTCCAGTTTCCTGTTGTTTTCAGCTGCCTTCTCCAATTCTTAACATTGGAACTCATGTTGTAATCAACCAAAAGTTAACTGGTCTTGGCTTGCATTTGCATTTCCAGAGGTAATGTTGCTGTTCTAATTCCTTCACACATTTAATATTACATTTTGTCTCTTTCAACCCCGCCTGTTTTCAAGAAAATTGTGAATATATTTTATGCGCCTGCACATGCACACATACTCAGGCACGTGAATGGTGTATATGAACCATCCACCCAGCTATCCATTCATGAGCTTCCTGGAAAGCTGAATCCGTAATATTCCAAACGTATATCTTTGAATATTGCTGAATAAATTATTTTGCTCATATTGCAGGGTGGTCCCAATAGCAATGGACAGAGCTATCAAGGAGATAGTACCTGGGATTGTGCAACGTAGTGTTTCCATAGCAACTCAAACAACAAAGGAACTTGTTTTAAAGGTGTTATTTTAAGGCTTTGCTTTTTTCAAAACACAGAGTCTAACCTATTGCTATAAATTTGACCTTGTACTATGTTGGATGTGTTTTCATTGTTTCCCCTGCGTATTTTTGAAATGGTAAAATTGTCCAAAGTGGCTAAATGTCAGCCAAAACAGTTTTCATGTGGAGATGATAATAATTCCTTTCTTAATACATCCCTGCCATAGCTCTACCCTTTTGATTTTGGCCAGTACCATGGCTCAATTCTTCAGTCACAGCCGACTTTGCCTTAATTTTGTCTAACCTGTTTTAGATCATTATAGGAACTTGTTTACTATCAATCACATGTAATGCGTCTACCTTTGACTACTATATATTTAAGTGGTATTGCCTGTTCACCTGATTGCCTTGCCTGTTGTTTTTTTGAAGCCGTTACTATTTTCATGTGCTATGTTGCATCATTTTTGGAGAAACTCTACACCTGATGCTTCATATATCTTTTGCTCACATCAGTTTATATCGCCTATCCCTTCAGTTTGTTCAATAATAGTGGAGAGAGAAATCTTTCGGCATTTACAAACTAGAAATCTAGGATCGATTTTCTGAAAAATTAATGAGCACAGGTTCTAAGTTTTAGATTCACATAGAAAGAAATTCGTATGGGTGCTATCCCTTGGCCTGTGAATTTTAACTTATTAGTGAGTAGAACAGAAAAGGCTCTAGTTATGGGAGGATGCTCGAGCTGGGGATATGTTTGCACTTGGCAGTCCACATTGTCAAATTAGTCATTTCTGGCTGGGAATAATTCTTCTGTGTTGAGTAAAATTATTGTGGTTCACACTTATTGGATGGGATGATAGGATTATGCTCTGGAGTCAGATGAGACAAGAATATACAAAGCAGCGCGAAAAATGGTTGCCAGCCTTGCTGGAAGTCTAGCTCATGTGACATGCAAGGTAATGTTATTCATTGTAGAAGTTAAAAGTACTTACATTCTCATTTTTGGTTTTCGGAAGAGCTAAATACTTTCTCCTCCAAGGAGTGACCTCTATGATCTGGCATTTGACAGCAGGAACCTTTGCGTGCTTCAATATCAAATCAGCTAAAAAATTCGCTTCAGGGCTTGAATCTATCTGCTGAACTTCTAGACCAGGCTGTTCAACTGGCTACCAATGATAATCTTGACCTTGGCTGTGCAGTCATTGAACGGGCTGCAGCTGATAAGGTTAGAAATCCGGTTCTTATTAGCTTATAACTTGTTGTTTTCTTCCCCTCTGTATGCTCTTCTTTTTTTAGCGATGATATCTGAGTTTAAGATGATTGGCACGATATTTACTGGTGGTGCACATTATTTAGATAGACTATGCATCAGTAAATTTATGTGTGAAGCTTATGCAGGATCTATCAAGTTTAGAATTCAGCTCCTGTATGTTTGACCTTGTTAGGATGAGTCTTTGATGGGTTCCAGCATCTGCTTCTTGTGTTGTTTTTGCTTTAATCTTGTTGATAATTAATATTTGGTGAGATAAATGGACTGACATGTGCTTGCTTTCTGTGCATCTTTAAATGAGTGGATTGCACAATCTAAGTTAATAAATAGGTTTCTTTCTGTGCAGCATTAGTGGAAAGTTCTTTAAGCAACCATAACTTTTATCCACTTGCTTTTTAACAGTACATGTTTAACGTTGGTGTGGCAACATAATTATACGGTAGTATGTTTGTAAAAAAGACTATAATTAATGTTTGAGCTTGCAAATTCGTAAAAAAGACTATAATTAATGTTTGAGCTTGCAAATTCATCTATTGAATTAGGATAATGCAAGTTATGCATCTCTTACAGAATTGATGATTGAGGGATTTGCTTTACTGATTCATATTGGGGTGTGGGTTGCTTAGAACTTCCATTTCCCGATGGAATTAGGATCAATTACTGTTTAAATACTTAACAGTTCTTTTTGCTAGTCGAGATTTTTCTAGGACTTGCATGGGCAGGGTTCTTGCACTGGGTGCTTAGCTAAATTTAAATAGTGGCAGTAGGATTGAGAATAATTATACCATAATGGGGAGTTGGCAGTACATAGTGTAGATCCAAATATTTAACCTCATTTGTATAGCTGATGGTCCATAACATGTTTGAGATAAGTGCCTTTTGGATCTCTCCTTTGAATTGTCACTCGGATGAGGGTTCTGTGATTTCTTGTAGGCAATTCAAACCATCGATGGTGAAATATCTCAACAGCTTAACCTAAAGAAACATAGGGAGGGTGTTGCTCCAGCATTTTTTGAAGCCACTGTATTTGGTCAAGGTTCAATGGGCATTCTCCCGGAGGCTCTTCGCCCCAAACCCGGTCACTTGTCCCTTTCTCAACAACGGGTTTATGAGGTATCACTGTTGGGCTGTTTTGAGAAGTCATGATTTGATGTTAGATTATGCCTCTTTGAGCCTCTCTTTTCAACTATTCCATGCAGGACTTTGATAGGCTTCCTTGGCAAAACCATTCGAATCAAAGTTCACATACACTGCCTTCGGGACATTCAGCTTCATCCGGAGGTTCTCTACCTTCTATTAATCTTAATCTGGTATCTGGACAACTATCTGGCTATGCTCCGTCCTACATTAACTCAGGAGCTGAAACAGTTTCTCGTCAATTGGATCTTCCTACTGAAGGAATAGAGGCTAATTCAGCTCCATTTCTCAGGTTCCTGCTTTTTTCTTCGGAAAGGTTTCCATTCATGGTTTCATTAAAATTGAAGTTTGGGATTCAGGGTTTCTGGCTAATCGGTTTTTCTGTGATTTCAGTGTGTCCTCTACTCACATTGGCACAGTGGATGGGGCTACTCATAGTTCTGACAAAAATGCAGTTACCGCTTCACTGCCTTTGTCTGCTCCCGTATCTGAATTGAATTCAGCGGAAACCTCCACTGCCATGAAGGTTAGACTACTACTTTTGTGTTGATACTTCTATAACACAGATAAGTTCTGTTGCTGAGCTGTGCTTTCTTGAACTTTGCAAGGACACTGCTCCTCCACAGCCATTGCCCTCGCCTGTGCCCTCTGAGCGCATTGGAAATGGCATATCAGAACCTTCATTGCAGCCAAGGGATGCATTAGACAAATACCAAATTGTTGCACAGAAGGTTCTAAATAATTTCATTCTGAAGTTTGTGCCCCCCCCCCTTTTCCTCTTCTCTTTTTCTTTTTTCCTTTTCTTTGGTGAACTTTCTTGAAGCATTTCATGGAACTCTGTTTGTATGGGATGGAGGATGGACAATAAACTGAATGCAGTTTAACCATCCATTGGATTTTCCTTTAAAACTGGCTTCTCAGGGACAGCCATCACTAAAATCAATGTAAACTGTATCCATATGGACTGGATATGATCTTGCTGTCTTGGATTCCATACAAATGGATTTCTTAATGTCCTTTGCTAAACTATTCAAGTTAAGATTGCATATCTGTCTAGTCGAAAAATATGGATTTCATCATATAAAGGAAATCATTTTCTTCATTTTCTGTTTTGGTTTTTGTCTTGGGAGTTGACAGATATGCTATTCCTTTTCCTGCATATAATAATTGTCAATTATTTGCTTTTGTTAATTTTGCTATTTAGTTGGTGTTGGAGTGGCTCTTGTATATGAGGGTGCTCTTAAACCCCGCTCACTTATCTTAATACCTGAAGAACTATCTACTGATCTTTTGCTCCTAACTTCTTGTAAGTTATTCATATTTTTTCTGTATCATCGTTGTGGCTCTTTAACAATTGTCTGTTTTAATTCCAGTTGGAAGATTTGATGACTAATGATGCTAGAGATGTAGAAGTTCAGGTATTATTCTTCTGGTGTCTCCTTGTGTTCATTGTATTCTTTTGTTCATTGCATATTTTTTCCTTATTTTTGTGGAACTCATGGTGTGTCATGAGGCATGTTAAATTGCTATTGTTTCCTCTTTTCCTGTGGGGATATGTGGTCTGAGTTTATTCTGTATGTCTTGCGCTCCCCTCTGATATGTCTCTGCTAGACAGTATGTTAAACGTAGTTTCTGTTACTTTGTTAATTATTCTTCACTTTATTTTGGAAGTGGCTTCTCTTGGTTGTATGTTTTTCTACATCTATTCAATTGAAATATTTGTGCACTAGTCTTGTGGACATATATTTGATAGAGGAAATAATCACTGATGTTATTGTGACTTGTTTCAGAGAATAATTGCTGAAGTTCCTGAGATCATACTACGCTGCAGAGGTCGAGATGAGGCTGCTTTGGCAGTAGCTCAAAAGGTTCCTTATGTTCTATAATGAGTATTCTTATACGCAGTATTACCTTCGAACTTTCTTTTGCTTCCTATATTGCTCATTGGCTGATGCTAAATACTATGCAGGTTTTCAAGGGTTTGTATGAGAACCCATCAAATAACTTTCATGTCAGTGCTCATCTTGCAATTTTGGCTGCCATCAGAGATGTTTGTAAGCTTGTGGTTAAGGAGGTTACAAGCTGGGTATGAATGCGCGTTTCAATTATGTTAATTTTCGGTAGTTTCAGCAGTTTGGAGTACTTTGAATGTGCAACATTGTTTTCCTTAATATCATACAAGCTTGGAAATGCTTCTATGATGTGATTCTTGTGCTTTATCTTTTTCTCATATGTTCCTTCTGCTTTCTTACCATGTGTAGTTCAACTTTATGCAGAGTAGAATTTCTTTTGTCCATGAATGAAGCATGTGATTTGCGGACTGTAATTTCTAGCCTTTTGGTTCTTTGGGATGCTTGTATTGTTCCATAAATTATCCCTGGTGAAGCTTCAAACTTTGCTCGCTTTTCCGTGGAGGATTGCACCGGCATCAAACTCCCCTCTGTTGAACATTTGAATAATGTTAAAGCATATTTTTCACATTTGTATCTTCTTGTGATCAATTTTTATAATATGTAGCACTATAAAGTAATTGGCATTGGAAACTTGGAAGGGTGTAGAATTAACTTTGACATAGACCATTGGCCAGGGCTATGATCTATTTTCTAAATTGGTTTAATGCAGTTCAACTCTTTTTATGATGTATGATGATAATTTTTTTTTTTTTTTTTTTTTTTTTTTTTTTTGGCTTAACCTTCTATGTATTGGTTTTTCATAGATAATGTGTCTATCATTGATTATGTTTTTCTTCTCTCTATTTCAGCACTCCCTGCATTCTTTTTAGATTTAATCTAATAATGGCATGGTTGGTGAACCCCTACCTTCAAGCCGAGCGTAATTACTTAATTGTTGTCTTGTTGTAGGTAATATACTCAGATGATGAGCGGAAGTTCAATAAAGATATCATTCTGGGACTAATCCACAGTGAATTGCTAAACCTTGCTGAGTACAATGTTCATATGGCAAAGCTGATAGATGGGGGCAGGAATAGTACGTAGCACAAAGATTTATTTTATTTTGGGATCTATTCTGTAGCATTTTCAACTGACCAGCCCATGTTCAAATCTGCAGAGGTGGCTACGGAGTTTGCTGTTTCTCTTCTGCAAACTCTAGCAGTTGAAGAATCTAGTGTTGTTTCTGAGCTCCATAGTCTTGTTGAAGCATTGGCAAAGGTTTGTTCCACTTTGTGAGTAATTTCTGTCTTATGTTTCCTATTTTTTGATGAATCTTGTTTTGTAGCATGCGGCAAAGCCTGGAATGCCCGAGTCATTACAGCAGCTGGTTGAGGTTTTGAAGAATCCTGGTGCTAATGCGAATGCTTTAGCTAGCGTCACTATTGTAAAGGAGGATAAGACCAAGCAATTGAAGGACAAAAAGGTTGGGGGAATTGCCATAATAAGATCTTTGCTTGTTGTGATCTCTTGTAACCTGTTGTCTCATTCTTTATGTGGAAATAGGCTCCTGGCCCTACCGCCATTGGTAGAGATGACTACAACAATGTTGATATTGTGGAGCCCGACCCTGCTGGCTTTAGTGAGCAGGTAAATGGATCATCATGCACCTGCCAATTAAATTTTGTACTGAGCAGGAGTAAGATCAGAGGTGTAGGTTTGAAGTATTGTTTTCATACGAAGTCATAGCTAATGAAAATACTGTTAGAAAGGTCATCAGCTAGGGAGGCTACTTGTTTCTCTGTGTAACTTTACTCAAGGTATTGAGGGCAGCCAGCAGCTTCCTTTGTAGTTTTCTGTATTTATTTTTAGTACCTGGATAAGGAGACTTCATTATCTGACTGGGTCTAGCAGTGTTAGGTGTGTCTCGAAAATCCGGCTTCAAGCATTGTGTATTTATTGGGAGTGGAGAATGTTTGAATTTGCTGGGCTTACACCAGTCATTCAGTAATTTGCACATGCACCGACAATTTCTGACAAACTTGCTGTTGAATGTTCTGCAGGCATCTTTGCGTTTTGGAGAATGGTACAGGATATGTGAACTTCCTGGTTCAAATGATGCTGCTTGTTCACATTACATCTTACAGTTGCATCAAAGTGGACTTCTTAAAGTTGATGACATGACAGATCGGTTTTTCCGTGCTCTAACGGTGACAATTTTAATACTACATAAAAATTTGGATTGATAATGGAGTTGCAATCCCTTTTCTTACCATTGGCTTTTATTTCCTAATGTCAGCATATTGCTGTTTCTCATTGCGTCTCCACTGAAGTGATCAATTCAAACACTACACAGTCACCTCAGCCTTTACAAAATCTTTCATTCCTTGCAATCGACACATATGCAAAACTTGTCTTTTCAGCTGTTAAGGTAATTCAAGCTCCCCGGTCATGGTATTTCCATTTCTTGTTTTGGTTGACTGATTGTATTTTTTTTTAATTTCTTCCTGTATTTGTTCGAAAGTATTGTCCCATGGACCAAGGATCCAGCAAGCATGCACTTTTTTCGCGGGTGAGACATTTTTATATATGTAACTGCAGTTTATAATTATGTACAATATTCAAATTCTCTCTGTCTGCCCTTTTGCTAGAATGATAAAAAGATCTGCTTTGTTGTAGATACTGGCTGTTACTGTCAGATATATCCAAAAAGATGCAGAGGAGAAGAAAGCTTCGTTTAATCCGAGACCGTATTTCAGATTGTTTATCAATTGGCTGCTAGACTTCAATTCCGCAGATTCTGCTATTGATAGTGCACATTTTCAGGTACTCCTGTCAAAGGGTATTGTTTGATGGATTATGCTCCGACCTAATTGACTTAACATTTAGTGCATGATTCAGATTTTGACAGCATTTGCGAATGCATTCCATGCTTTGCAACCTCTGAAAGTTCCAGCGTTCAGGTTAGCATGACACCACTTCCAAAGCTTGCAAATGGAGAAATCGTTGTGTATTTTTTTTTTTTTTTTTTTTTTTTGGGCTTAATTGCATGTAGACCATCAATTGTTGCTTTCTGTAGAATTTCATCAAAGTGTCTTTAACGGACACATTAAATGATTCTGTCGGGCAATTAGGTCCATTGAATAAATAACCTAGTTGGGTGGTAAGTGGATAGTGTTTAGATTAGTCGAGGCGAAAACTAGTGGTTTTGTGTCATGGCATCATTGTGTATCGTGGAATGTGCTGCAAGTTTTGACGTGCAGGTGTATCATTTGGGCTTTTGGTTTTGAAATGAGCGATTATTTCAATGACTTGGCAAATTTGCACTGACCCAGAACTTGTGCTTCATGCATTGATGTGATCCAAAAGTTTCTTGCATTGGGTTGCACTTATGTGCAGGTCAAGAAACTTCTATGTGGCTAGGACCACTACTTGCTTTTGGCCACAAACAACCACCCTTGTACAGCTGCTGGCCCAGTGAATGAACACCTACTAATAAAAGCTGAAAAAACACGGTGCCCATAGGGTACTGTCCCCCGTACTAGCAACTGATTCCATGATGAGTTGCAATTACCGGCAGTATTTAAACAAAAAGGATTGGCATGTTAAAGAACATATAACTTACTCATGGTTTTTGGTGCCAAGAATCAAGTCATTATCTACCCATTTGTGTTGGAGATTTGTGGAGTTTCTTTGAATGTTTGCTGAATAACTTTCGCGTGGATCATTTTTTTCTGGATAAATTCCATGTGGATTATGACTATGCTTGCATGCACTTTACAGCTTTGCATGGCTCGAGCTGGTTAGTCACAGGAGTTTCATGCCAAAGATTCTCTCAGGGAACTCTCAGAAAGGTTGGCCTTACTTCCAGCGCCTGCTGGTTGACTTGTTTCAGTACATGGAACCATTCTTGAGGAATGCTGAACTTGGTTTGCCGGTGGGCTAAATCCTTCTCTATCATTTTTAATTAGTCATCTTTATGGTTCTCAGATTTAACCTGCTTGATTGGCAATTAACGGTTCTAATATTCTTGTTTCCCTTTACTTGCACAGGTTCATTTTCTGTATAAGGGAACACTTAGAGTGCTGCTTGTGCTGCTTCATGATTTTCCAGAGTTCCTTTGTGATTATCATTTTACATTTTGTGATGTGATTCCCCCTAGCTGCATCCAAATGCGAAATATCATCCTTAGCGCATTTCCTCGCAATATGAGGCTTCCTGATCCATCTACTCCCAACTTAAAGGTCTCTATTGTTGATATTCCTCATGACTTCTTATTGCAGGTGATGGATATTAAAACTAAGATCTCTTCTGCTTTTGTAGATTGATTTGCTGGCGGAGATCACTCAATCACCTCGCATCCTTTCTGAAGTTGACGCTGCTGTAAAACTAAAGCAGATGAAGGCTGATATTGATGAGTATCTTAAGGTATACATGCATGATTCCCTCTTTGATACTGGCCTGCCTGCTAGAGTAGGATTGAGGATTTTTTTTTTTGGTGGAATTGTTCCATTGCATACAGTACAAGAATTGGAAATTTCACATGGACTATGGAACTTTTTTTTTTTTTATAACTTTTTCAGTGCCTTCTCCCACATGATATAACTTGTCATACTTTTGTGTACTTTGAGCAGACAAGGCCACAAGGATCATCATTTTTGACTGAACTGAAACAGAGATTACTGCTTCCACCAAGTGAAGCCTCAGTCTCTGGCACCAGATATGATGTGCCGTTGATAAATTCTCTAGTTCTTTATGTCGGGATGCAGGTAACTTCCTTTCTGGTATTGAGTGGATTTCCTGTTATTTGGGGGTTTTGGGGGCCTCTTGGTTTCTCGAGACACCCTAACAATCTCTAGTCTAAGCTGTTGTGCTGAGCTATCTCTTTTCTTTATAACATGCTTAATTCATGAAAATGAGAATTTTCCAGGGGAATAAAATTTGCGATTAATGAATTTGTTACCAGTTTACATCACATTGATTTGATTTCATGTCAGGCTTCAACCTTCTTATGCTAGCTCATGTATTTTTTAATTTATTGGCTATCAGCTCATACTTATTGTTGAAAGAACTAAGCGTATAGAGTAAGAATAAGCATGCTACATAACATGTAATTTCTTGGTAGTAGAGTTACATATACACGTTACTTCATTGGCTAATAAAGTTTGTAAGACTTGTTAAATTAATCACCCCTTACTGTTGCAAGTGATTAATTGACACACTAATTATGCCAATTTCAGTGACAGACGCTTATACCATATCTTAGACGCTTATACCATGTCTTATTTTCTAGCATTCCCTTCCTAAATTTTGGTAGCCTTTTCTTTTTCTTATTATTCGATTACAGTTCGATAGTTCAAATGAAACTTCCTTGGAAGTTGTAAAGATTTGATCTAAAAGAAAATTAAAAAAAAAAAAGATCCTTATTTTCTAGCATTCCCTTCAAAATTTTGGTAGCTTATTCTTTTTCTTATTATTCAATTACAGTTCGGTAGTTCAAATGAAACTTCCTTGGAAGTCATAAAAGATTTGATCCAAAAGAAAATAAAAAAACACCATGAAGCTTTTGGATTATAAAATAAGAAGATGCAGTCCCAAATGTCATTGTTGTTTAGCTGTTGGAGTCTGGTGTTTGGTGAAGCGTGAGACTAGAGAGGGATGCAAACCGAGAATTGGGAGAGTGAAGGTGCTGTAGATTGAGCGGAGTTGAGGCTTTTTCTTTCTCCTATGCTAGTCCTCTGTTTTGGTCAAAAGGAAAACCCTGGAAACTATCAAAATCAATTGAGTTTCTATCTATGAAAAATTGGAGATAGAATACCCACATTTCCATTTTTGATCTTGTTTCTAAAGTTTTGCCAGAAGTGTTTCCTCTGCTCGTTTTCATTTTAAATGGAAATGCTGTGGAAGAACTTGTTTTCTCCAGATACTAAAACCACCCTTTTTTCTGATGATTCTATTTAATTAGTTGACATTGAATAGTTCCGTTCTTTGTTATCTTGGGTGAAATTTACTCTCGTCTTTTTCTTTTATAGAACTGGCAATTTGTTTATTCCTTTTATGTCTTCTCTGTCCTAAACATGGGAGGGCTAACATTATGGTGTTGAGGTGAAGACATCTCTATATTTTAGGAATAAAACATCATTTAACTTTTTCCCCTATTACGCAGAAAGATTTTGGCAGAAAAATAGTCTTATGGGATAAAACGATGTCTGATTTAGTTTTTTAATGTTTCCTTCATCCTCCCAATTGAATATGTACAATTTTCTCTCTGTGGAGAGTGGAGTTATGTGGGTAACAGTTTTTAAAATGCATACTCCGAACATTAGATTCTTTGAGAAGCGCTCTCTCAGTTGCTCTGTGACATATGGCTGTTCACTTCTATATCTATATTTCAGGCCATTCAGCAGCTACAGTCGAGGACAGCTCATGCACAAACACCCGTAAATCCTGCTTCGTTGGCTGTTTTCCTAATCAGTGCAGCACTGGATATTTTTCAGACCCTGATAGTGGAGTTGGATACTGAAGGACGCTATCTCTTTCTGAATGCAATTGCTAATCAACTACGTTACCCGAATACCCATACACACTATTTCTCTTTTGTCCTCCTCTACTTATTTGCAGAAGCGAATCAGGTAATTGCGCTGCCACTCATTTTCCTTACTTTGGGTGGTGTTACGTGTGTTAGAATGTCATTGTAGTTGGTAGAATATGTTTGATGTTTCCAAAGAGTTATTTCTGAGCAAGAAGAAAACAGTGCAGCTCATAGCTTCCATGTTGTTTGGTTATATATTGGACTGACACATTGTTCTTAAGAATGCAAAGAATCACATGGTAAGTAGATGCTTAGTTGGCATATAGTTAATAGCTGTCTTTCTAGGGTTGAAGGATTTTAATTTGTATTGAGTTGCCATACTTTGATAGTTTTGACACTGTTGAGATTTTAGCCACAAACTTGAATTTCACTTTTGGAAGTGTGTTCCAAACTTTGTAAATTTTCATTTGCGAAATAGGTCTATGCTAGCTCTATAGCTGCTTACAACCAACAGCATAGGTGCTGTAATTTCTATGCTAGCTTTCTCCTTTCAGCTTTCAATGCTTCCGTCTTTGTCTGTATAAAACGTTAATGTTACTGAGGTTATTGATGTTGGCTCATGCGGTTCTCATTGGTGTTGGCTCATGCGGTCAAAACAATTTGTTTTACATCGAGTCTTACCCTTTATTTTTCGTGGTGCCTTAAAGCAGGAGATTGTCCAAGAGCAGATTACGAGAGTGTTGTTCGAACGACTAATTGTGAACCGCCCTCATCCCTGGGGTCTCCTTATAACCTTTATTGAACTCATCAAGGTATACCGTGTTTTGGAAATGTTACTGTAGTGAGATGCCTGCCATTTACATGGTTTCGTTAAAATTGTTGGATCTACGATTTGCAGAATCCGCGATACAACTTTTGGAACCGATCCTTCATACGCTGCGCTCCCGAGATCGAGAAGCTTTTTGAATCAGTGGCAAGATCGTGCGGGGGTCCGAAAACTGTGGACGAGAGCGTGGTCTCCGGTTGGATATCCGACAGCGCCCACTGACTGTAACTTTGTGGCCGTAGTTTCCTTTTTCTTTTTCTTAAATGTTTCCTGTATAGACCTTGTCTGTCTATTTGTTTTCGGCCGAAACTTGGACATTGTAATTAGCCTTTGTACATTGTAGGACAAACTCAAACTCAGAAAATTCCTGAGCCAATTTTTTTTCCATGGGGACCTTTGGCACCGTGGTTATTGCAATGTCGTGAAGAAATTGGTTGAGATTGTTTTGGCTTAAGATTGTTTGGTTACACTCCGGGAACAAGTGATTATATTCTTTTATTCCCCTGAACAAAAAGAAAATGAATAGGTAAATTTTTTATACTCGAGAAGTAAAAAAAAAGTTGCTTCTTGTTCTTGGAAATAATTCTTAGAATGAAGTCTAATTTTTTCCTTTTTTCTTTCCTTTTCTTCTTCTTTTTGGCTGGTCATCGGCCTTGGCCTAGACGAGGGCCGGTGACCTCATTGGAGTGTCATCGGGCCCCGGCAATGTCAAGCCATGGGGAGGCTTGGCGTCACCAGTTGGCATGAGGTTGGGCCTCACTAGGTTAGGGCGAGGCCGACCTCGCTTCACCTGGCCAAGGTAGAGCCTCCTAGGCGAGGCTCGTCTAAATCTGAGGTCGGCTCACGGTGGTCGGGAGAGCCTCCGGTGAGCTTGTCGGACCTTCAAAAGGAAGAAGATGAGTAAATGAAAAAGAGAAAGAGAAACATAATAAAAGTATTAAAATATTAAAAGAAACAAAAATTTTTGAGAGTTTTGCCAAATATATTTTTATTTTGGGAATAAATTTTTAGGATAGTTATTGAATATCTTCAAATGTTTAGGAATGGAATTAAGAAAAATCATTTCTGGGCAAATGTGCCCTTAGTTTCTGGCTCATGTTTACTAGTACAGACAGCATACAAAAGAACAATGCATCAACTTGTACCCCTCAGGAGAAAAGGGAAGATCGTCCGTATGCCCGACCATGCCAATTCTTCCTCTACAAGTGCATTCACCTAGTCGCACGTTCTAGCCTCTTCCTATTGACCACAGTTAATCCAACATGGTAGTTGAAAATTTCTTTTTTCTTCTGAATTGATCTGATGAACTCAGTTTCAATTTCGAAATCGACTTGGAAAACTAAGTGTCGACGTGGAGAAAAAGAAACTCGATTCAAGAATTCAAGCTCTTTCGATTTCCGGGGTCTCATTTTTTGTTCTCTTTGATTTAGATGACTAATGACGTTGATTTCCTGTTGCAAGAGACTGCGATGTTCGACCTTACCAGCACGCCTGTTGTGTAGCTACGACGTCGGGGACCGAGGAAATCAAATAATAGCGGCTACAAATACGCTGGTCTTTCTGGTAACGACTAATGACTCCCTACATACCAAATACTTCTCTTAAGTACAATGTACGCTACATTTACTGTCAAAATCTTATATCTTAATTAGTTCATTTACTTACTAATTTGCTTAAAATTCGGCAATTGGGCACTTGTAATAATCCGAAACCCATGCCTTGAATTATAAGCAAATTACAGCAAAAACTCAGAAAGAGTTCTTCCCCGACTAACCTCCAATGTAGCAAAACAGCGGATTCATCTGGAGATGATGCTCGGTGAAATTGCAGGACACCTGAAGGCACAGTAAACAAAGTATAAATCTGAAGGATTAGTTCATGCATCATCATTGAAAACAAATTTTCTTAATGTAGACCGCTTTGTTAAAAGTCGATTCATATGCTTCTTTACGTTAACGATTGATTTACTTACTTTTTCACGTGTATCATGCGATTCCATTTCCGTGAAGTACTTCTGCCGGGCGGAAACAACAGCCACCACAACATTTAGGCGCAGAAAAGGTTCGTACGAGTCGGCACTCGATATTTATGCTTCATGTCAGGGGAGGGATTCCGCAAATAATTGTGTCAATATCCCTCAAGCTCACTGATGCGAGATCTTGGTATCTTTGGTGGACCAATTGCTCTCATGTGGAAATTGTCACATAAGTACAACGTTATTTGCAGCACCCGAATCACATAGACCTGCAGCGTATCCTAGCCGTGAGCCCCATGAAATTCAACTCTCACACGTGCCGAGCTAACCGCATTGGGCGCGCCCCGTAACTTCCATATGTCGGTACTATCGACAGCCCGATCGATCCCGCGGTTTACTCGCCTGCATTTCGCTTTTCAAACTAGTCCAATCTACTACTAACGATATCTGCTGTGTACTCCTTCACACATCTAGTCTTTTTGTGCGGAAGAAGTTGCCCATTTCTAACCCCATTCAACATTGCAGAGTTCGCAAATCCGACCGGCTCACGAGATCGTTCCGGCATGTCCAAATAGGCGAGCCCGCCGACTCCCGGACGAGAAAACCGATCTTTTGCGATACGCCTAGACATTTCTAAAATTCTTAAATTGAATTGGGTGAACATTTAAGGTGGAGAACCTGGACACAAGCTCATTCAATACTACTGTCCCTAGGAACCGGCCAGAAAGAAAACTACAAAAAAAGGGGGAAATGGGCAGTGAATCTCTCCGTACGGAAGGGGAGGAAATGGGAAGGGAAGTTTCATTTTTCCATCTGAGATTTGAGAGGAGTGTGTTGGGGCTGGATCTGGAGTGAGTCAACTCAGTGCGCACGTGTAACTTGTCTGGTCACTCGCTCTCTCGCTTCCGACGACACAAATGTCGAGACCATAGTCGTACCTCCATAATTGCCGTCTCCATATCTCCATTTCTATTTCTATTCAGTTTGATCATTTTTTTTTTATAAATTTATTTCTCTCTCACCCTCTCTTTTTCTTTTTTATAATTTTTTTTCCTGATTCGCTGCAAGTTTATTTTGTTTTTGTCATTTAATGTGGGTCCATACTCTTCTTCCAAGCGCCATACGAACTGTCGGCGGCGATTTTTAATTTTCGGAAAAAATCGTCCAAGAAAATCTTTCCCGAGATTTGTATGGGTTAATTCATATATGGAAAACAAACACTTGTCAGATCCATTTTTTCAATGTGATCAGAGTTTCTATTTACGTCAAAAAAATATGTTGCTGAATCATGAAGATCTAAATTATTGCTCATGAAGTGAATTTATAATGTAAAAATGTACTTTACACAAGTCATGGAAAATCCCACGAGTTTCATATGAGAATTTGAAAATCATGGATCGTGAAATTCGACTTTCCGAACCACTTCAATTATGACAAATCGCGATATTCGACTTTCCGAACCACTTCAATTATGACAAATAGCGATGACCAATCCTTGTTATGATAAAAATGTATGGACCAAGCTAATTAAATAGGAGAAGGGAGGGGTTATTATTTCAGCTCGTTTAGATTTCTGGGTCTCATTTACATTCCACTCTTCTAAATAAACATAGATAGACTTATGATCTTATTCAAATGATCGTCTAAATTCCGAAAATCAAACGTAACCCAAATAATCAGTGGAGTCTTTACTAATCACTCTTACCCACATTTCAAAAACTACAGATACAAGAAATTTGAATGAACAGCACACTCTCTATATTGATTCAAGAATCACTCAATGCTCAACCCAAGATGAGAAAATAAAAGAAGAGTCAAAGCTCAAGTCGGCCTTAGACACTGAAGAAGAGGAGGACAATCTGCCCTCAATGAACTACTCTTCCTGCCATATAAAACCATATCATGTCCCATATCAGACTGTCGGTGAGCTGTCAAGGTCTCCCAACGTGTGAAACCCTTCCTAAGTGGCAAATCTAAATTAGGTCAAATCCAATGAAATCAAAGCAGCTTAGAGCCCTATGCATTATACAATTCGCTTAGCTGAGCTGTTGTGTCTGTACACCGTACTTTCAATGCACAATCTTTAATATTATCTTTGCTTCCACCCACCTTCCAAAAGATGGAAAGAGAAAAAAACCCTATTTTTCTTCTGACGATTCATTGTCGTTTCCTTTCCCTCTATTCCATTCACTCTCTTTAGTACCTACTCATTGGGGTCCCTATATAAAACCCCCTCCCCCTCAAAACCTTCCCAATCATCTCAACTCAACATCAACACCACCGAGAATTTTCAAATTTACTCCCCCGACCCAAGCGCAAGAGCCTCCCCACAAACGCTCTCCAATTCGAAATTCTCCCCTGGGCAATACGTTTCGAGAAATGGGTTCGTCTTCTCTTGCGACGATCTCGCCAAGGACGCTCCGGTCTGACCTCTACTCGTTCACCTACCGGCAGGACTCGAAGACCCCGCTCGTCGTCTCGGTCCTCGCCTCACTCATCGAGCGAACCATGTCCCGGAACGAGAGGATCGCGCGGAGCTGCTCGTGGGCTCTGTCGAAGGACGTGAAGACGCGCGTCTTCGACTGCCATGAGTCGCCGGACATGACGATACAGAGCTACCTCGAGAGGATTTTTCGGTACACGAAGGCCGGCCCGTCGGTCTACGTGGTGGCGTACGTGTACATAGACCGGTTCTGCCAGGCCAACCCGGGGTTCAGGATCAATGCCAGGAATGTCCATAGGCTCCTCATCACGACCATCATGGTGGCTTCCAAATATGTGGAGGACATGTGAGTTTTCTACCTTCTTTCTCCTATTCCCTCCTCCAATCTTTTTTCTCTACGGTTGAATTCGAGTGAAACTTGGGTTTTGTCTTGGCATTTCCAAGAAACTTGGTCCCGAAAAGCCAAGTAAAAAATGCCATTCTTGAACTTTCTATTCCATTTCTGAAAATCATTTCGAATCATGACAAAAAGGTTTAAGATGACTTAAATGTCATGCGATGCGTTACCGACATTACCGTCGTTTTCACTTCCACCCTCGAAACAAAATTCCAAAAAACATTAATTTCAAACGTACCCTTTCAAACACAACATTAAATTCTCCAGAAATCTGATGATCTAAGGCACCGAATGTCTAATTCTCGATTACCTTTTTCCTGGAACAGGAATTACAGAAACTCCTACTTCGCGCGAGTCGGGGGACTGGGGACGGAGGAAATCAACAGGTTGGAGCTGGAGTTTCTGTTCCTGATGGGGTTCAAGCTGCACGTGAACCTGAGCGTGTTCGAGAGCTACATCTGTCACCTGGAGAGAGAGGTGAGCATCGGAGGCGGCTACCAGATCGAGAGAGCTCTCCGGTGTGCGGAGGAGATCAAGTTCTCGAGGCAGAGGGCGGGGGATCCGAGGCTCAATCATCATCACGTCGCCCGAATCATGCTCTAGAAAACCCTTGATCATGGTCGGCAAAAAATTCGAGAAAAAATCGAAAGAAGGAAAAAAATATGGAAAGGGAAAATGAGTGTACAGATGTGGTGATTGATGTACAGGTGGTTTTACTTTTCTGGGGGGGTTGAGTACGGCCATTGTCCTGTGATGTTACTCTCTCTCCCTCTCTTTTTGCAATGAATATATGGAGAAATTCAATTTTTTTTTACTAAGGTAAAAGGGATAATTTATAGTTTGCGAATTAACAGAAAATTGCTTTATCCAGCGGTATGCATTGAAGTCTTGAAGATGTGCGATTTTGATTTATATTATGTTGTTTTATCTCTTAAGTTGCAATATTTTACACAATTAAATGACTTCTATATACATTGACTAGTTGATATTTTTTTAAGTATTTAGCGTTAGCTTATTTCAAGGCTATCTAGGTCCCCTCCCATGCCCCTATCTTGGCAATTTTGATTAGCTGCCGCGAAGTTTAAGTTATGTTCACAGGTGAAATTTGCAAATAAAGAAATCGGCGAGGGAATCTAATGAGAGGGTGTGAGAGTTTAAAATTAGGTCGTTGGGAGTTAAACAATGTTGTCTAAATTGTACAATTTAGATAAATAAGAAGAATCTCACTCCGCGTGCAAATAGTAAATGAGGCTCTCAAAAGCAATTGGCTTTACAGCTCGTTGGAATTTAGTACATGCCGCAATCTTCCTTACAACTTGAGAATGCTTTCCCCTCCTTTTTTAACCCTTTATTTTTGGTAGGAGTAGAAGCACGATATGCTCTTTTTCTTAATTCTGTGGCACGATGGTAGAATGCCTCTGCCATTTGGAGGCTTGTGAAGCATCATGCAAGGGCAGTAAGCCCGGGTAAGTACAGAGCTTTGGCTTGTACAAACGGTCCAGATCTAGAACAGTTCACGCATAATTTATAGAGTTTGAACAAGTGTGACCTTCCGTTCTTAAGCTGAAAAATTCAATTGAGGTTGCCATCTACCTTGGACACTTTTAAAAAACTAAATACATGCATGCACGAAAAGACCTTTTCCAAGAATAATAGGATATTATTATTGAGGCACGCTCTGTTCTTTTGCATAATCATTTGTGAATTACATATAGAGAGAGAAATGATTTTTTCAAAAGGAATTGAGAAATCGGCTAATTTAGTGGATTTGTAAAGGATAATAATTAAACATGTGTAAGTTGAATGGTAGCTCTATGAAAGACAGAGCAGTGAGTGATTTTTTTATTAGACTCTATTTATTTTGTAGAAAATCAATTATTCGAAAAATATTTTCCTAAAAATAATTGTTTGTACTATTTAAAAAATTTAGTCAATGAGAATCATTCTCATCATCAATAATAAATTATATTTGAATATTTTTATGAACAATGGAAATACTTTTCTTTAATTCATTTTTGTAAACGACACAAGTCATTTTTATGAAAATATTTTCCAAATCATTTATTTTCTGTGAAATAAACAGAGCTTTAATGGGAGAATAAATTAAAAATTACAGAAAAATGAGATAAGAGCCAGTTCTAATTTAAATACATCGATATGCAAATCAAACAAGGGACAAGATTCATTCATAAAAGTGTGACGGTTCCCGCTTTTAACTCAAGGATATTGGGGTGTCCCTCTTGTATAATGATTGAAGTCTACACCTTAGGTTGAGATGGCCGAATAATTCCCTGATCGAGGTGGAACTTGATATTGAACCTTATCTTAATACATGGGCTGGAAATTTACGCTCGCAGCAATATGATAAAAAGGTGCGGAAATGTTGACATTTTATATACATACCGATTCTCTAAACTCAGTTTATAGATACTTATATGGTAATTTAGATATGCGTAAGATTTCGTAAGATTACTAGTAATTTTTCTAAAAAACTTAACTTGTAAAATGAAGCAATTATTTAAGATATAAATATTCTAACACTTTTCCTCGAGCGTAGAATAATTTAGGTCAGTGTATAAATTTGTAATTCCATCCAAATTGTGGAAATTCACAAATAAGGTCCATATACTATCAATGGCCATCTTTAATAGATGATACAGTGAACTTTTGTGTAATTTTGCTCATCTCATGATTGTAATTGTATTCATGGGCAACACTTGATAAGAGTTTAGTCAGGTGCTAAAAAAACCTTAAATACCACAATCAATATTCCGAAAAATAAAAGAAAAATCACGTGCAACTTAATTATCAAACTGCTTATAATGGGGAAAACGTGCGTAATTCAACCGAAATCAAAGTGAAAAGAGAGAATGAGGAGGAAGGGACACTTGTCAAAGTGGGCGAAGCAGAGAGATGCAAAATGAGACCGTCTCCATTGACCATCTTATGAACTTCCGAAAAATAGAATTTTAAATTCTAATTTATCAACAGAATTAATTTGAAGAAAAATCATCAAAAAGCTTTCTCGGATCTGGATGATCTCGTATTGCCAAAAGAAGACAAAACGAAAGAACGTGGAAAGTGGCCACAAGACAAGCACCTAACACAAATAAAAGGACAATTTTCACCTATTTTATTAAGGTTCGTATATGAATTATATTCCCAATTAATCAGAATGATTAGATCATAGAGAGTTTAATAATATACTAATTATCTTATCATGTTTTTTTCATCGTGATTCTCGCGAGACAAGCACCTAACGCTCTGCTCAAACTTATGTCCCCATATGTCCCATATGCATCATCATCCAACCTAAGAATTGTTTAAAAAATGAGCAGGCAATTTTTCAATTTGGTACCATTGTACCTTGGCATTGTCCGTCGGGTCACCTTTTTCAAGGCCATTTTATTTTCTAATTTGGGCCAAATCGCAATTATAAGAAACATTCACAAGCGCACTAAGGCTGTTCCCCACCTTCCCCTTTTTAGCTGACCTTTTCCTTTCCTCTTTAACTAGCAAACAAAAAAATGACTCCAATAAAGGAATAACTGTCCTTTTTTAGAAGAACAATTAATATAATCATTATTTTTATTTTTCCGCATAAGTATGGTATGCTTACTTCCTATACCATCTATTAAAGAGATGTCATCATTGGCTTATATCTTTGTAAATTAGTAACCATTATAATGTTTGCTTACCAAAAACATTCCGGACGTTCACTCGTGTGCTTTCTAACTATTACTAGGATATCAAATAAACTAGTTTCTCGAGATTCGCAGGGTCTATGTAATTGAAAAAGTAGAAAAAAATAAAAGTCGAGATCTAAAAATATTGATTGAACAATAAAATAATTAGGATTGTTGCGTTTCAAGAAGTGTGAGGTTTTGGTTTTAACTAGTTGATGTCGCCACTTGGGATCTACACGACAAGGGGATAATTCCGTGTGAATTCCACGGTGCTGCTAGTTCCAATGGCCTGTCTTCTACATTTATGGGAATTAGTAGATGCTGCAATCTTCCTTGCTACTCGAGAATGCTTTCCTTTTTTCCTCCCATTTTTTTACCCTTTGTTTTTGGTGGGAATAGAAGCACATATTCTCCATTTCTTAATTCTACTTGCACGGTCGTGAAGTGCCCCCGCCATTCGGAGGCTAGTGAAAGATCATGCAAGGGCAGCAAGAGAGAGTAGGTTCAAGGATTTGGCTCGTACAAACGGTTCACATCCAGTATGATTCACGCGTAATTTATAGAGTGTGAGCAAGTGTGGCCTTTCGTTACTACGTACGGTCACGCATGTAAAGGCTTATTGTCTACTAAGTAGCATTGACACTGATACGTGATACACGACACGACACGACACGACACGCTAATACGACATTTCTAAAAAAACAGAGAATTCCGATACGTTGGGACACGTTATATATTATATATATTACATAATAAATTATTATTTTTATGATTATTTCAATCAAATTAATTTGATTTAAATTCACAAATAAACAAAAAAATAAATAATCCTAGAATGAATTTACACTAAAACATTAATCTACCATTTATTAATAGCCTTCATTGTTTTAATTTGACAAATTCAACTCAATTTTAATAAATCTATAAAACTTGGAGAGAAAAAAACAAGTAATTCGTATTCTGGATTTGCGTGTTAGACGTGTCGAAAAAGAAAAGAAAAAAAATTGGGGGTAAATTATGAATCATAGAAAGTGAGAGTAAAAAAAGATAAAAAGAAAAGATTAGGTTTTTCTTCTTTCCTAATTATTATTATTATTATTATTATTATTATTATTATTATTATTATTATTATTATTATTATTATTATTATTATTATTATTTTATTTTTTTGACATATATATAAGTTGACCTTTCATTTATTGAAAATTTTTAAAATTGATATCGTATGTCGAAATTGTATGTCAGAAACTCGCATGTTAAAATTCCAACTTGAGTGTCGATAAGTGTTAGGAAAGTTGACTATGTGTTAAATTTTTTTTTTTTTTTGGTCATAAACATGTGTGAGTTGGGTAGTAACTCAATGAAAGAGATTTAATGGGAGAATAATTTCGGAATTAGTAGAAAATAGAATAAAAAGCTGATTATAACTTAGATACATCTATACGCAAATCACACACATGGACAAGATTTATAATCAGATGAGAGCAGTTTTAGGGTTGGTCTAGATTTTATCTAGAACCCGGAACCTAATTTGTTGGAGTTGGTTTCTCAATTTTTGAAATCTAAAACCTACTCTGCATACCCTAAAATCTATAATTTATCTTGTCAACCGGTTTTAGGATTTACACGGGAACCTATCAATTTTTTTTTTTTTCGGTGTCATGTTCTTTTTTTTTTTGGATTTCATTTTTAGTTAAGCAAAATGAAAGTGAATGTTATAAAAAAAAATTCCTATTTATCAATAGCAACAATTCATGGAACACTAATACATTATCTCGTTAATGAGTCATAATATCCTCCCTTCTTCCGTAATAGTTTTTCGTCATCGCTGGGCGTATGCAATAGCTTCTGGTGGTGCAATCTCTCCTCCTTACTGGAACAAATATTAAAAGCTCACCCTTCACTTTAGACCACAAGTGCACGGAGACAAATACAAGATCACAGAAAAACCATAATCATGCTGGTAACAGTAGCAGCAGTTTGCGCATTATTATATTTTAACGAATGCGAGATGAAAGAGAAGAGAACCGTAACCTGTAGAAGGGTCCGAAGCATCCGACAAGGCCAAAGTGGGCAACTTCTGCTTCGAAAATGACTCGAGTGTGTTCTGGATGCTTTCATTCTTCTCCGGACAATAGGAACATACCACAGGATTCAGATCGAGAACATGCATAAAAAGACTGAGTGATAATTAAATGATTGATATGTAGGTTTGTGGTTCGGTTTGGATTCAGATCGAGAACATGCATAAAAAGACTGAGTGATGATTAAATCATTGATATGTAGGTTTGTGGTTCGGTTTTTGATCTGATTCCCGATCTAGTTCTTTGGTTCTTAGTTTCCGGTCCGATTCAAAAAACATGAAGGAAAATTGTTAAATAAAAAAAACTAAAGCTATTATGTTGGTATCAATTCAGTCTTAAACCTTTTAATGGTGCTAATTGAGTCATAAATCTTTTGAATTAGTGCTAATTTAGTCCTAATGTTTTGACTTGGTGCCAATTTAATTTTTTTGGCTAATTTTGGCCGGACATTGCTTAAGTGGAAGCTGGCCTACTTACATGGTGGCACTACTAGCACTGATATAGATAATTATTGATAATATTTTAATATATATTTTTTTGAATTTTTGAATTTTTGAATTATTTATCTATTTTCTTTCTTTCTTTCTTTCTCTCTCCTTTCTTCTTCATTTTGTCGGTGATTGGCCACTGGCCATAGGCGATGACCAGCCACCGGCCTCGGCTGGGTGGGCTAACCTTGCTTGGCCGTGATGAGGTCGAGCTCTGACGAGAGTTGGCCTTGCCGGATCTTACCAGAATTTGGAACCGAACCGGCTCCTATCGATCTAATTTTGCGGTTCCTGATTTTACCTTAAAACCATACTCACCTTTATTCACAATAAGGCAATAGTTCCTACTTTTAACTCAAGTGAATTGAGGTGCCGCTTCTGCGCAATGACTAAAGTGACACATTTACACCTTAGGTTGATACGACTAAATAATCCCAGAATTGGGGTTGAATTCGATATGACTTGACTTTTGTATTTTTTGCTATTTTTTTCTCAACATATGCCTTAATTTGACTCTTATCTTAATATATGGGCCGTAAATTTACCCCACCAAAAATATCATAAATAGGTGCCAAATGTTGACATTTCATATATGAACTAATTCTCTAAACTCTATTCATAGATATTTATATAATAACTTAGATACGTATGAGATTTCATGTGATCATTGTCAACTATTTTAAAAGTTTAAATTACTATATAAAGTAATTATTTAATATTTAAATATATTAATATTCCCCATCAAGTGTAGGTTGGCTTTAGGTCAAGCCTAGAGTGTGCAAATATGTAATTCCATCCAAATTGAGGAAATTCATGATGGCTCCAAGTTTTAAGGTCCATATACTATCACTAGCTATCTTTAGTAGACGACAAAATGAAGTTTTGTTCTTTATGAAAATTAACCTTTGTGTAATTTTGATTGTAATTAAAACCGTGCGAAACACTCGACAATAATTTAGTCAGGTATTCAAAATTCCAAATAGCAGAAAAATCACGTGCGACTTAATTATCAAAGTACTAATGATGGAGAAAACGTACGTAATTCAACCGAAATCAAAGTGAAAAGAGAGAATGAGGAGAAAGCGACACTTGTCAAAGAGTGCGAAGCATAGAGATGCAAAACAAGACCACCTCCATTGACCATCTTATGAACTTCCAAAAAATAGAATTTTAAATTCTAATTTGTCAACGGAATTAATTGGAAGAAAAATCATCAAAGAGCTTCCTCAGATCTGGATAATCTTGTATCGCCAACAGAAGACAAAACGAAAGAACGTGGAAAGTGGCCACAAGACAAGCTCCTAACACGAAGTTAAAAGGAGAATTTTCACCTATTTTAGTAAGGTTCATGTATAAATTATATTCCAATTAATCAGAATGATAAGATCATAGAGTTTAATTAAATACTAGTTATTTTATTATGTTTTTCTCTTCGTGATTCTCGCGAGACAAGCACCTAACACTTGGCTCAAACCTATGACCACATTTGTCCCATATGCATCATCATCCAACCTAAGAATTATTTAAAATTTTGGGCTGGCAATTTTTCAATTTTGTGTATCTTGGCATTGTTAACGGGGTCACCTTTTTCAAGGCCATTTTATTTTCTAATTTGGGCCAAACAACAATTATAAGATATACACCTTCACAAGCGCACTAAGACTGTTCCCCACCTTCCCCTTTCTTACCTGACCTTTTCATTTTCTCTTTAAGTAGCAAACAAAAAAAAAGAGACTCGAGTAATATAATAATTCCTCTCTCTTTTCTCTAGGAATAATTCTCAATTTTTTTTTCAGAAGTATAATTAATTTAATCATTACTTTAATTTTTTGAGTATGTATAGTAGACTCACTTCCTATGCCATCTATTAAAAAGATGAAAGTCATCGTTTGCTTATATCATTGTAAATTAGTGACTATCATAATGCTTGCTTACCAAAAACATTCTTGAGAGTCATTTGTATGCTTTTACTATTACTAGGATATCGAATAAATCAGTTTCTTTCCTCATAATTAAGATTTCGATTCGCAAGGTCTATGTAATAAAATAACTAAAGAAATAAAAGTCGAGACCTAAAAGTGTTGATCAAGCAATAAAACAACAAGGATTGTTGTGTTTCAACAAGCATGAAGTCTCGGGTTCGATTACTCGATACGACCTTTTGGGGTCCATGCCAAGAGGGGATAATCTCGTGTTAGTCTCGCAGTGCTGCTAGTACGGATTGCTTGTCTTTTACCACACCTGAGAGGTGGATTTAATCTGGTGCATGAGGACTGTTCGAGAATATATACCGTCTCTCGCTTTTAAATGAAAATAGGAAAGAAAAATTGTAACATGTGAATCAAACTATGGGCAAGATCCGGAAGATATCAGTGCCACTTCCCTAAGCATTAATTATAATTTCCTAGAGTACCAGCAAGCACAAACTGCTGCTGCGTCCGTTCTGAATACCACCTTTTTCCAGCAGAAGACAGTATCTCAGGAGGAAACACCCAAGAAAGGGCCTTGGCATGGCTAAACGACAAAATCAATTACAAATTAGTAAGCATTAAAAACTAGTTTCTTAATGGAATCAGTGCTTATTAGTTTATTGACCATCGATTAGCACTGTTCAAACATGTTCTCTAATTGTCATTTTCAGTCTTAATCCACCAAGACAGGCAACTAACCACTTGGCCCAATCAAGGCAGAACAAATTGTGATCTGCTATCATGAGATCTCATGATTCCTGGGCATGTTCTAATGGCAAATCGAACCAGATTATCTCAGGCAAATCAAACCTGTTTATTTCTGTCTGCCCTATAAAGAAGCTAATTTCTGTTTCAACTAATTAAAAGGCTAACTACTTAATGATGGATGGTAGGGAGATTTGTTAATGGACAATGGACATGAATATCAAAAGGGCAGCTGACAGATTATTTTTGTCGTTTTTTTTATTTATCGGTATATAACCATTTAGAACGACTATAATAGTTTAGCTTTGGAAAGTTCAAAGAAGACATACCAATTTATAATGCATGAAATAAAATAGTATTATAAAATAATCAAAATTTGAGAATGTGCCGAAAGGATGGCGCTCTCTGGTAGTTTGAAAAGGTAGGAATTTACCAAGTACTCAAATAGTTATTAATGTTCTAATTACCCAAAGAAAAAGGGGGTAATGAGTGTATTGGTGGTTGCTCATTGATTAGAAAAAAAGGCAGTTGAAACGCTCCCTTTGCGCCGTTCTTTTAGACAATAGTGATGATGAGGGGGGACAACGATTGAAAGTGGAGCTTCCTGGTTTGTTACGTTATTACATAAATAAGACTATTTGAACCGAGCTCTAATCATTAAACATCCCAAGTGGAGATTGAAATCCTTCAACAAAATTTAATACTCAATTGACAAAATTAAAAATATTTAGAACTTTTTGGACGATTTTTCCAGAAGAAGTGAAATGACTAATTAAGATATGAGCTTTGATTTCGTGGTCTAACAAGTTAGAATCCTTTTGGATGGGCATGCCTTGAACCTTTGTGTTTCACTTTAGCAATCCCTTCGTCCTTGGTTGGTATTTTCTCTAATAAGCTCGCATTATGCCGTTTAGGTTGACTTGTTTATATGTCACTTATTTGAAGACAAAAGGAGTTCAAAATGATGAGCTCTCTTTAGAGGATTAAATCGAATCCGGTTCGAGATTTCTGATACTCGATTCGAAATGCCTTCACTCAGAAGACAGGATTTTCCTAGTGCGACGATGGATAATATTGCTTCGACTTCTGCATCTTGCTAATGCAAAATCATTCTCGGTACATAGCAAAATGGTTCCCAACACAAATGATTAATATGGGAAAGAGGTAGGACAACCAGAGTGGGGCGGTCATTGTGGGGATCGAAATTAGGCTTCGACCGAGCCTTTGGTCGAATCATACGATGATAAAATTAAATTTGTATTCTGAATCTCTACGAACGTATTGAGGACGAGAGGCTTTGGTATTGCAACCCCTGGCCCCTCCACACGCTCCCGTTGCCATCCCCGTGAACATTTCGTTTCCTCTGTGATTTATATGTCTTGAAAATGTTAGAAGTGGAAGCTGTTGAATAAAAAAGGATCAATATAAGACATCAGAAAAGTATAAAAAAAGTTTTAAATCTGTTGCATTTCTGTCAATTCAGTTCTAAATCTTTCAATTGGATTTATTTAATTTTAAACATTTTAGATTTATGCCATTTGAGTTTATCCGGTCAAATTTTTCGATTCACTAAATTTTTAATTTTAATATTAATACTTAAGAGTTCTTAAGCAAAAGACCCTCTGGGGCATCCAAACAAAGCAAATCCCAAAGATGTTGGGGGAGGCCGGACTATCCAAGAGTGGGACAAGGAATTCATTTTACGGGCCTTAGTTACCCAATCTGCTACACAATTTGCATATTGATAACAATGGGCCAAGGAGATATTTTCAAAAGAGCCCAACAGGAATTTAGCTTCGTCCACTATAGGCTTAATTTAACTTGATTATCACTCCTCTAATTACTAGCTCTTTTTAAAGATTACCAACCTAATTTAGAGTGAGTTACCAACCTTTTCCATTTACTTAGTTAACCCTTTTTAAATAGTAACACACCCCCCCCTTTAATCTTTCTTGCTAACACCTCAATATCTACCAACTACTATAAGAAATTACTAACCTTTGATCGAGTGCTTATAGATTGTTCCTTCAATTTCTTCCTTTTTTGAAATTGGTCCGTGTTACAACTTTAAAAATTTGTGATTCTTGTTCAATAGTAAACATTGTATTAGGGATTTCTACGTCATTCATACTATGATTGATGGATACTGTGAGAATGAGGACATAGGCTTGTAGTAAATGACCAGATAACGAAGACCAGATTCAGTTACAGTAAGTATTTTAGCAATGTACAACATCAATCTTCCTCTGTTCATTGCTTCCATAATTGACCCTCAACATAAGTGGGAATATGTGAGACATTTAATCAATGATGTTTATGAAAGTTAGCTGATAGAAACATTACAAGATAAATAAACATCTCCAACGTTGCCATTTGAGCAAATACCAAATTGGTGTGCCTTCGAAGCAACAAGTGAGGGTTGAGGTAAAAAGGTATGAGGATGATAAGCGTGTCAAAGACTCCTCTAGTTGGTACTGCATTGTGACTTCGAAGTGCCTTTGCCAAACGGGACAATACAATCCGAAAGAAAAATCTGAATTGGATAGTATTTAGATGATGCATGTGAACGTGACAGCCTTGACTTTGATATGTTGAATTGGTGGAAAGTAAATTCTTCAAGATATCCTACTTCTCTTCCATTGCTCCAGACATTTTGGTGGCACCGCCTGGGATTTTGTTTTAATGAGAAATCGGATTCGATTCTCTGTTTAAGCTCTGCCTTTTCCTGATATCATAACCAAAGAAGACGACTTCAGAGCTATGTCCATCAGTCATCACTAAAAAAATCGAAACAAGCACTGTTCTCAAAGTATGGCAACTGACAGTTTTCTGGTTCCAAGTATCTAAAGAGCCAGTGTTCATCGAGTAAGTCTTTAACCCACTGTGGAAACACATGTGCAAACCATTGAAGATAACCGACGATAAATGGTGATACAGAAATACTAATGAAAGCAAATGACCATAGTCCGCCAGTTTACCTTGAACCAAGAACTAAATTCATAATAAATAATAAATGGGATTAATTGTACCAATCTGCAACTTCATTAGTCATCAAGAGAAACTGCCATCAAGTTTGGCTCCATGATTGGAGTTGAGAAATCTGCATTAAATTGAAAACTAAAGTAACCATCACGATATAGAAGGGAATAAAAACTCTATAGAACTTATTTTTACCTGATTCAAAATTTTCAAGTTCTTCCAAGTCAGAAAGTGAATGGCATATATTATATATAATCTTGAACACATATAGAGTTCTACCATACTCAGGCTCAAGGAGCTACATAAAAACCTCTGGTACCAATGTGGTCTCTGATGCTACAGTTGACGGGCAAATCCAATATGTCTCGAGCAGTGAAAGAGAGAATAGGATATCTTGAAGCATTCACTTTCCACTAATTTAAGATATCAAAGTTGGGCCTATAACTTCTCATGCTTTCTTTGAGCAATTATCAAATTCATATTTTTTTTCCAAACTTTGTTGTCCCATTTGGATACAGTACTTCGCCTTCACAATGTCATCACCAATTACAAACAACTTTGATAGGCTTATAATCCTTGTACTTTTTGACCTCAACCCCTTATTTGTTGCTTTGGGGGCATATACCAGTGCAGTATTGCTTGAACAATAACATTGGAGATGTTACTTTTATCTCCTAATGTCTCCGCCTGCTTACTTTCATATCAATCATCTCACATATTATCACTTTGTCAAGGGTCAAGTACGCAAGTAATGAATAAGGTAAGATTAATGTTGTTCACATTACCAAATACTTATTGAATTTGGTCTTCACTCTCTTGGCCATTTTGTGCATTCTTTATTCCTCAATCTCACAATGTCCATCAATCATCAATCCCATAGACATGCAATCATTACTAGTGACATAACTTTTGCCTTGGGAAGGTCTGCAAGTTTGCTATCTTGAAATTCTAATATGCCAAATCTGGCTCCAACATCATATGTGTTGAGTTCCAACAGTCTCAGTATCCAACCATACAAAATTCTGTACTCAACATTCTCTAGCTCAATGCAACTCCCAGGCCATCTCATACGAGCATGAGAAGACCTCACACACCACACAATGTTCTAACCATGGAATCATTTCTATCTTTCATCTCTTCTCTTACAATCAAACTCAATACATGAGCACAGCACCTCAAGTGGAATAACTCACCTCTCTCTCCATTTCTATCTTTCATCTCTTCTTACAATCAAACTCAATACATGAGCACAGCACCTCAAGTGGAATAACTCACCTCTCAATACTAGAGAGTTTCAAGAGTCTCTTTTTCACATATTGAATCCCAAATATTTGAGCTTGCATTATCCACGATGATTGAAAAAACCCTCTGAATCCCCAACCAATTAAGCACTTCTCAACTGTTTTTCCTATAAATTCTCAGGAAAGCGACTAGAGATCTGACTTTTTAACTGCCGCTTCCAATCAGCATCTACAATATGAGAAGTGAGAGACATAGCATATGTTAGTGTTAAGACAACGTCTAGAAGATGTATCGGAAAAATAATTCTTCAATTTACTTCTTTCTTCCACGTATAACTCATAACAATCATGTCTCAAGTGTTATGTGACAGATTAAGAACTTTGAGTGGATTCTTTTCACCAATAGCCGAAATCTCTCATCGAAGACATCTAGCAATCCTGAAAAATTATTTCATATTCATGTTTACATAACAGAAATTCATGGCTACCACCGCTACTCTATGCAGCTAGCAAAAATTTAATAAACAATCTTGCATAAGTTCAGTAAAACTCTAAGCTGTGATCCTGTAATTCTCTGGTAACTAAGCACCTCATTAGGCATTCATATAGGCAAAAGATCTTTGATGTGTCAAGGCATGGCATATTTTGGACTTCACAGCAACCCATTCAATGATACAAGACATAACAAGATAAGACAGCATTACTTGCCCAATATACGCTCAGGTTCAGCAACAGTCACGGCAGAGTACTCAATTTAGAGCTCGAAAAAATGGAAAACCAAAACATAAATGGGTAGTAAACATTTTGAAGAATGGGTGCAGCATCTAACGACAGAAAAAGTTTGATTATATGAACATTCATGTTGAGTGATAAAAGGAAAAATCTGGAAAATTGCAAGAGCACTCTAGTTGGCAAGCAGAGGATCTCTAAAATCAATCGCAAATAGATGAAAAACGACATGCTAGTAAGCCCATCTAAGCTACAATTCAACCTAGAACAAGCAGTTTACTCTGAAGAGAGAGAGGGAGCACCTTACCTCGTACTTCACAGAGTCAACAGAGTTGATCGAGGATGGAGGTAACAACACAGACATCAGCGACGGGGGCGACAGCATAAACAGGGGCAGAGGCAATGGGGATGACGGCAGAGACCACGGCCACAACAGACACGGCAGAATAACCGGACAAAGTTCCCCATCGAGGGGACGCTGTTCCGAAGGGTACGCGACCGCAGGCTGATGGGGGAGGGAGTTCAGGTCGGCGAGGCTGCAGGCGAAGGCAGGTGAGATGGTTGCGGAGACGGGCGAGGGGAGGGGGCGGAGGCGGAGGAGTGGATGGCGGCGGAGATGCTTTTAGGTTTTCCTGCTTTATGTGTTGATTGGTTTGGAAACAAGTTTATGAATGTGTTCATGGTAGTTTCTTCTGTACTTTCTGCCCGAACCGAAATAAAACCCGCATCGAAAAGACACGGATTTTTTTTATTTTATTCGGTTTCAATTTCAGTTTGGATTATCTTTTTTACACAACCGATATACTTGAGTGTGAATTTTCCGGCTTTCAATGATGGTTGAGGCGATTTTTTTTAGAGGTATGCAAAAGAGTTGGGAATGGCTTGGAAGCAGACGAAATTAGTCAAAATTTGGTGTTTTTCATGGGATTAGTCTAATCTTCGATTCTAGGTGTGAAAATATCCATTGGGACTAAATCGATTTAGCTCACTTTCTTTCACGCCTTTTGCAACTTTAGCTCACTTTCTTTCGCGCCTTTTGCAACTCTCTTGTCCACTTCTTAAGTTGCTCTGTTTTTGTCTTGTTCATATGATGCGGAGGACCATGTTAAATAGCTCTGCACGGCTTTGTACATATTGAGCCTTTAGTTTTAGTTTATCAGATGGCAGGCTTCAAAGGTGCATCAAACAATGTAGTCTTTACTTCCATCAATAGTCAGTGTGCCTAATTCTAATGGCAGTTCTTTATTATTCAAATCTTAACATGCATTCCTTTGTTTATACAGTTCCTTTTGGTGCCTGGGCAATTCACTTCCTTTGTTTATACAGTTCCTTTTGGTGCTTAGGCAATTCTGTAGTGAGTGTGATGATATAAATTGATAAATGCAATTTTGTATGGATTGAGAACCGATTCCATGGATTCACTTGACAACTTAACCGAACCGACAATCCGGTTCTCAAGTAGGTCCAAGGAACTAATGGGTAATTCCATATTCCAATTTTTCTAGACCGGTTCTTGATGCCAGTTTTCGGTTCTCGCCCATTTAGACCATACTCATCCCTAGTTTTTATCCATGATTGATACAAGTACCTCTCTTAAAGAAGATGGAAGGTTAACCACCCAATCAATACAGGATAGGACATCCTTCTCTAGTATTGCAAAGCCACCCGATGGTTGCCTTCGCCAAGGGACAAATCTGAAATCCAAACTCGGGAAGTGGTCTCGCTCCTTTCATGTATCTTCGATACTCTCTGCCTATACTTACAGTTCGGTAAACCACTGCTCCAATATGGAACTCTTTGATCAGACCATCAGTGACGATGAGGATCGCCAGACTATCCCACCATACTGATAAATGATATGTATGTTCCAATGAACTGTTGCCCCATCCATGTCGGTACAAAATGTCATGCCCTGCCTGGTCAACATTAGCTTTAGTTTGCTTTGCAGATTGCTTCTTTGGAGGTGCTCTCCACCCAATGTCATGCTGGCAGAATCCTCCGGGCAAGCTGATAGCTTCGACTGCTTGGTAAGCTATTTCGCATACTTCTTCTGGTTTCATCCCCTGGCGATGAGTGACCCAGGAACATGACCTCCGGCTGCGACGAAATTGCCATCTGCGACGAAAGCAGTTCCGGCATGAAATATTTTAATAGATGGAGCAACAAGCTCCGGTTCTTCAAGATTCCAGATCACACTCCCCTTTCCATAGGCTCCCGGATAGGTCGTACTTGCCCATTACCACCACATTGGCAGATCCAAGCAACCAATTCAGTGTCACTCAGTGCAGCTCTTCCCTGCACGCTGACAGCAACACTAAGCGCCGAGTCTGATAGTGAGATATCAACACCTATATGTAAGAGGGAGCACAAGAGGGTGAGTAAACCCACTCTCAATGTCAACTTGTCAGCACATTATAGTGATTCCATAAAGTAAGTATAAACTTCAAGATGACACAATAAAAGGACCGAGGTTGAGCAACAAAGAAAAGGCTGAGAGGTAGGCGCATTAAGGCCAGGGATGAAATCCCAATGTCATTACTGGATTGTCTTCTCTGTTCGCTAGATCATGATCACTTATCTCACACTGATAAACAATCATCTCATACGTCAAAGCTACTTGAACTTCCATATTTGCTGATCATTCATATTAAATCTTTTAATTTTTTTGCAGCACACATCTGCTTAGAGTGTTGAATTCTCACCTATAGGGGAGAGAGGGAACTGCTGCTGAAGGGGATTGGATGTGAAAAACTGAAGATTACCATGCACCAACGTGAACTACCCTATCAATCTCTATTGGCATCTTTTCTACATAGTTATAGGATAATTTGGTACATCCATTAGTACCCAGCACTCTGCACTATATTCACTATAAAACTCCCATGTTCAAATTGCAGAAAATAGAGACCAGAGATCTTAGCCCAAGAAAAAGAAGACAGAGATTGCCAGTGATCACTGAAACTGAAGCATTAAGCAGCCACGACTCGGTACTTCAATACAAAATTGGTCATTATTGTTGAAGGTGGACTCTTGATAGCATCACAGAGTCATAAATAAATATTGATAAAAGACGTGTCGGAAAACCTGGTGTTTTAGATCTCCAAATCAGTTAGTTTAGGCATCCAAGATTTCTTCTCTATCATGAGTCCAGCATAGAGACTGCCAACAAACTTGCAACCTATAACTGCTGTCCCTTCAACAGGAGGGAGAATGATGGGCCGCAGGACTAAGATTGAAACTGTGGAGTCAAGATATGTGCTGGAGAGTACCCACCCGTTCACCAGTATCAGGCCTCGTATCCCCATCCCCAACTCGTTCATGGTCTTGAGCAGAATCAAGAGCAATGGCATTTTCCCCATCCGCCAGTGCAACGAAAGAAGCTTCCTCTCCTTCAGGATATTCCTCAACCATGACCTTGCAACAAGCAGAACCAAAAATCCCCACCACAAGCATCGAGTCAATAGCTTCATATACTTCCTCCAATGTTATGGCAATAGTAACTCCTTTCCCAGCAGCTGAGCCGTCCAATTTTATAACAATGGGTGCCCCCCTGCTCCTAGATGTATAGCTTCACTGCAGATGCGTCTGTAAAAGTCTTATACTGCACCAATTATTCGTAAACATCATAAGGAACTAAGTCTTTTCCATGAAGCATGCGATGGAGTATGAATAATTCAGCAAATGGCTAGATGCCGATTCCTTAGTTGTTCCATGTGACGGTCACCAACATCCAGTGGCGTTCGACATATCATAATCGATATTGTTTTCAGAGTAGCAGATTTTGGTTTGATGATAAGTCGGTAAACCAAATGGAGGAAAAGCTAATGCTACATGTCCAACTAGGAAACTACTTGACTGGGAATGTCACACTTGTCCCACAAATTCTTCATGAAGCTCTTGGAACCCTTTAAAACAGCAACTTCTGATGAAGGACCAAAGGCAGGGATTTCAGCCTTCAACTAAATTATTTACCAAACCCGCAACAAGAAGAGCCTCTGGTCCGACCACAACTAGTCCGATTCGCTGCTTCCATAAATAAAGAAATAACATTGTACTATCAAGAACGTCAATCTGGAATGCAAGCCGCGTCCCGCGAGCTGGAAATGCCGGCATTTCCCGGCGCACAGAAGACCGCGTCACAACACGGAGACTGTTGCAATGCAGAGCAAAGTGCATGTTTCTTTCCTCCACCGCCAATGACGAGCAACACCACTCTCTCTTGGGTAGAATATTAGGAAAAGGATATAAACAACAGAAAACTTTAGAAATGAACACATTACGAAAGGAAGGCAAATTATAAGTTTAAAATACCCTCAGGACAAAACCATAAACACAATCAATGAAAGCAAAACAAAAGCGAATCATTGCAAACATAATTTTTCTCTTCACATACGTTCTATACCACATAGATACCTTTATAAATAAATTTCCTGGTCATATAACGATTAATTCACCATGTTAAAATCTATCAAAGGTAAAAAATAAATGAAATGTCTGATATTAAGGTGCAACCAGAAGTAGAAATTTAACATAAGTACCCAAAGCAAGCCACAATTAGCATGACAGACAGGATTGGATTTCTCATAATAAGCTTAAGTTCCAATGTTAATAGCTGACAATCAGATAGAGGAATGGCAGAACATCCTATGGATAGTGCCAATATAACCCGCCGACAGTCTACGAGGCTTGCGCTGCTTTGCATCCATAGTCCCTAAAATGATTTCATTACCCAAGGTTAGCAAAAACAAAATGAGCTGATGAAGAACATCGAATTGTAGTGAGGACAATCACTGGGAAATTTGAGGATCCGTGACACCAAAACAAAGGGATAGACGCACTATGCAAACAAATACTAATCCCTGTTCACAAAACCAAGAGCGCACCAGAGTAAATCCACAAAAATCGCTAATCACACCATCAGAAGCACAGTTACTTTGAGATAAATCAATGAAGACCGATTGCTGTATGTCCCGCCGACACACTTGAAAATAACCCGAGAATTTAATCTGATCGAAGGTAAACATTGTTCACAAAACAAAAGCGCTCCATGTACTTACATTCGAAATGTTTCTAAAATCTAAGGTGATGATAAAAAGATGAACACTAGTTTTTAAATGACAAGAAAAGTTGGGTAGTTAAAAAATAAGAATTACCATCAATAAGTAACTTAATTGAGACCTAGTAATCCGATATTAGGTTGTAAATCGATAGGATAAAAGGCGGCGAGTCACACTAATTTACATTGGTAAACTCCAAAAAGATAGTAAATTTTTGAGGTGTTGCTGACCAAAACAAATAAAGTTTGGTAACTTAATAAAATATAATAAAGTAAAAAAAAAGAAAACGTTGGCAATTTACTCAAACAAGACTAGGTAGCTCAATGACTAGTTATTAATTGACTATGCCAAAGTTTGTCAGTTAATCTAATTTAGATTGATAAATTCATATAGGAGCTAATACATTCGAAATGTTTGAAATTTATGCAAGTATAAATTGATAAGTTGGCACAAAAATTGAAACTTACCGACTACAAAAAATTATCGATTTCATGAAATTGTTAGTAAGGTAGGTACTCACCAACACTTATTTTCACGTTAATCGCCACACGCTCTCCCTCATCATTAATTTGTGTAAACGGACCCCTACCGCATTAAGAAGCATGTGGAATGGACCCCACGCTAATTCAACTCTTATTAAGCATCGATCGATTTCAACAACTAGTTTTGCATTAATACTTCTTATTTGAGAAAGTACCCTTTTTTCTTTGATCAACCAACTTCTCTTATCTTACGGAAAAAAGAAGAAGAAGAAGCTCTCATCTCATTTGGATCTTTTTTTACCTTTTTTATCGACATCTTCAATTTACCAACTACTACATAAAATGACTTTACCAACTTTGTTACCGACACTAAATGCAACTCTTATTAAGCACTGATCCATCTCAATAGGATGGTGCAAACTTGGCATCTACAAATAAATGGCAATAGACAACTAAGCATTGGGTTTGGCAGGTACATTATCCCGGCAAACCACAAGGCAATTGCAAAGCTGCTGGCTGGTTCCTTTCGGTGTACAGATGCACTTCTGCGGCATCGCTCTGGCCCCCAAATCGTTCAGGAACTTGAGAGCGCACTGATAGCTCCCGTCTTTGCTGCACGCACCGTCGAACGTCTTCTCTTTCCGGCAGAAATAAGGATCTCCTGGATAATCGAACGAACATAAGAAAAAACCAGAGTCAAATTGTAGAGGTTTTGTCCCTTAAGGGTTGCGAAAATTATCCTTTTTCATCCATGTGCCTGTAACGAGCTTTCACTTCGCAAAATGGGCAAATGAGATTTATCATTTTTCTCTGAAAATTCGAGATAAAAAAACGATGAATGTACCTTTCGAGAGATCGACCAAACCGGAGATAAGAACCAGCGCGAACACGAAAAGGATGACGGACTTCCTCATGATGTTTCTCTTTCTTGGGGCCTCCGTTTTTAGTGTATTGTAAAGGGCGGTCGCTCACTTGCTCACCAGTCTAGTCGGATCGTAGAGAGAAGTGTTTAGAGAAGTTCTAGGGGAGAATATAGGGAGAGAGCACCCCTATTTATACATGAGGCGTTTCAATTGCTACCATTGATCATTTCTTGATCAAACGATGGAGATCCACTCTCAACTAATATCTATACACCACCATCAATCCTAAATACAAGAAATACCTTGAGTGCAAATATACATTTCCAAAACCATCACTAGAATTTCTAGAATCCTCAAAAACCGTGAGCCAAAAACATTTCAAGTCTTGTTAATCATCTAGGTTATCTCTTTGATTGGTTGGGTTTGAAAACCTCTCGTTTGTGATAATATGCTATGTGATTGTGACAATTTGCCCTAGAATTCTGAAATGTTCACGAAACAAGACAGGTATATATGAGGGCTTATGTGACCTCAATGGGAAGTACAAACGTGTCTATGAGAGGTGAAATTTATTTTGTTACTTGTTTGTTAATATCTTGGACTTTGCTTTCTTATGCAAGGTGTTAAATTTCTTGAATTTTTTCTATAGAATCACTGATTGTGGACGAGATTGATACGCAAGCGACCCTCTCTTTGGTGACACCACACATGTTTCAATCGTTGCACAAGATAAGTGACAATTAAATCAATTGTTGCGGCAGAGAGTCAGCTTCTAAAGCAACCCCATTTTTCGGCATATCAAAAAAAGAAATTCTATGTTATTGTCCTCCCAAATTTAAGGGACTCAACTTGGTTACGGTCCTAGGTGACGTGCACGTGTACGAAGTTGCCCCTTTAAAGGTTGAGATGCTACCTTGATATGCTTAGTCAATTAAAGAAAAATGAAATGAAAAAAAATTTAGTCTGCTTTTGGCTTAAGAAAATAATTTTAGTTGCATTTTCTTAAAATTTCAAGGCCTTATTTAAAAAATAAAATTTCTTTTAGAATGAAAAAAGATTTCATACGACAGATGTACTTCATTGTAACAATAAATATACGATTGGGTAACTTTGTTATTCTCGAAATTCTTTTCCTGATAAACTTAGTTATATATACAAGTTAGAGAAAAATATTTGTTGTCATGATATTTAGGGAATTTCAGGTTGAAATCGCTAATATCATGCTTTGATTATGTAGGATCTCTTTTGAAACTACATATCGTGACTGTTTTATTTGAGAATTAGGCTTTGCCCATTAATCGAACGGTGCATAGAATTATGTGATTCACAAACATCTTGACTAATAAAGATGGAAAATTACATGCTATCCATTTAATATTCAAAAAAAAAAAAAAAATTGTCCAGTTGGGCCGACTCAATCCAACTCAACTCGAAAACTCTTGAGTCCGATAAGTTGATCCGGCTTTCATGGCTGAAAAAAAGGAACATTGCGTTGAAAATCTGTCTATAACTTCTTCTCTTTCCAGCTAATATATCTATTTTTCTATCTTTTTTTTTAAAAATAACAAGAATAATGTAAAGATGCTTATCGAAGCTCTCATTGATGTATCCTTCCTCGTGACGGACTCATGTCTTCAACGCACGCATTTCCTCCCCCTTTTATTTCTTCTAGACCGATTCTTCGCAAAAGCGTTTGTATTTCTCGACTTTAACGGACCCTTATTAGTTCATGGACTGCCATTTCGACATCCATAAATCCTTCGTCATTTTTCTCCAAAATTCCCAAAATTCGCAATTTAAAGTATTTTAAGTGCATCAGAATCTATTATCTTACACCAAAACTGCCTCTTGAACATTAAATGCATTCAATTTAAGGAAAGGATTCCTTTTAAAAAAAAGTTTTAACATTCTTCCCAAGAAAAGTAAAATTTACCGGAAAATCTCTTGAAAACTTCAATCTTTTTACGAATATTGGATTATATAGTGACAAAAGTTTCAGTCTAATTACAAAGAGTTTATTATATTATGATATTTTGTATGAGGAGGGGAATAGACTATGTACACCAACTATGTGATGAAGATGATTGTTTTCTTTTACAAATATTTTTTCAAGAGAAGAATATCATAAGTATAGTATATATCTAATTATATTGAAAGGGATGAGAAATAAAATTAACTCCATGAGTGAAATTATATTTATATTTACAAATTCAAGTAAATTTGATTCTAGTAGGGAGGACATAGAATGAAAATATGGACAAAAACATCTATACGATAACAGAGGAGAAAAATTGATTTGTTGCACGCAATAAAAGTTGTAGCAAAATAGACTAACGCTATGTGAAACGCAATATAAGGAATTAGACCAATCTATAGCAATATAGTTGATATACTGTACACAATGTGTTATGTATACAAAAATTATAGGTAATTATTATTATTAATGATAATTACATATATAACGTTAGAAATTATTTTGAACTAATCCAAAATAAATGTAGTAGAATAAAATATTACAGTTAATTTTAATTAATTAAAGATTGATGATTGCTTAAAGACTAATAGTGTCAAATCAAAAACAAAATTAGTCCATGATAAACTCAATTATAATAAAACAAGACATATTAAGGCATATTATCTATTAAACAATCAGTATGGTTTTTGTGTGGTATTTTCTCTAACTATTTAAATTTTATGGCCATTGTCGTTGTTATAACTCTAAAAAATATACTATTATATTTTCAAATGAGTTGAGTGTGACAAAGTAGAAGAGGAGTTTTTAATGGCTTCTTGAAATATAAAATCAATGCAAAGCATGCGCAAGTACACTATTTAATTTATGATTCTTCAATATGCTTCGTGAAGTGAACATGTTAGGGGAAGCACGCAAAAATCCAATACCTTCATAATGGATAGATCCCAAAAAAAGCCTGTAACTCGAGTCCATTGGCATCTTATTATGACTCATATTCACTCAAAAGTTTAAGGTCTTAAATTATGGCCAATTGAGAATTATCAATTATGTCTTTAAGCTAAAAACATCTGATGCGAGACTTCTTTGCACCACTCATATGTGCACTGACATTCACTCCCACACATATGATTCTATCACATTGGATCAACTCCTCATCAATCCAAGTCTGATATTATTTTCCACCAACAAATCTCAACTCAAATCCCTAATCATCACCAATAGGTAAGAACAAGCCTTTGACAAATGGTCCCCTCTTGGACCAAACCGTGATGGTAAACTGTGCTTGGCAACACTAGAGATGCATAAAATTCCGTGTTGAGTATATGATACCAATATACATTGGGGGTTCACCAATCAACTATGGGCTTTAATCTTGCTACTGGGTTGTAGCATTGCAGAATTGCAATACCTTCATAATGGGGAGATCTATGGCGGGGCTCATAACTTGAGTCCATTGACTACTAAATAAACTTAAACAATTGAGTTATGGGTTGATTAGGTGTTATCAATTGTTTCTTTGACCTCTAGGCATCTAGTTGGACCCATCCAATATCACGTCCTGATCCTCCGAGCGAGTGCCCATCCCTCTGCGGTCGATTAATAGCGACGTCTTAGGACGTATCGCCAACCCATTCTTTTTAATGCACATGCGAAAGCAATTTAAAAATCCCCAGACAACAACAATATGTGATAGGAAAGTAGGGCCATAATTTTGAAAACCAACATCACACTTATATATACATAACATACTAGTCATGTCATATATAATACAAGCCAATCTAAGAAAAACAAGTCTAAAAACAAGGGTGTGGGTTTCACAACACTACGGGTCCTTGTCTTCCTTATCATCTCCCTCCACACTCCAACCGGAGCCTTCAGTAGACTACACTAGGAACTCTGGTACTTCAAAAATCGGGTCCATGGCGTCTACGATCGAGCCTTGAGGAGGATTTGCTGCGCCCTTTCCAAAAGTGACCTCCAAAATATATCGAGGTATCACAGACTCCGGTATGGGACCCTCTCTCTGGCCATCCTGAGCCTGGCGATACCATGACCTGTATTGATGAGGCACCTTGTGGGTGAGACCTGCATTGACCTAGACTATGGACCTCACTAACTCATAGGTCTAGCCCCGAAGACTCCCATGTAACGGAATGTAAGAGGTTTGCTTTGTAACCTTCTTAGGTCATCCAAAAAACTCACGAGCTGCCATCTATGGACCTGAAATGTTATCCCACAACGGGGTGAGATGACGTCTCAGCGAGTTCTACCCTCTAAGGCTTGACTAGGAAGAAAATACGCACCGAAGGCTGCTTAAGTACAATCATGAGTCGAAGGTTTTACTTTTGCCTCTGTTCCTTCTTGCAAGTTAGTACAATTGACATTTTCAACCAATCATTTCAACATATCAAGACAAATTGAATCATCGATAAGTCAACTTAGTCGATTACATGTCATCACGACCGCTTCTCGGTCAATCCACTCAATACTATCTATAAGGTTTTATCAAATCAAAACTGCTCACCCTAAGCTGAAGGTAGATAGTATAGCTCGTCCAAAGCTGATAATAGAGTATATTGCTCGCTCAAAGTTGATAATTTATTGCTCACCAAAAGCTGATAAATTAATGCTCACCAAAAGCTGACCATAGATTATATTGTTCACTCAAAACTGATAAATTAATGCTCACCAGAAGCTGACCAAATCACCATTTTCATTATACCCAATAAAAATTATCATATGTGGGTACACGGTCGGCTTTAGCCAAAATACAACATTTCCATTTTTGAACATCCCACTAGTCTCAGCAGTTCTAAAATATAATTTTGGTGCTGTAAACCGACACCTGGTGATTTTCTAATTAAATACTAAAATAAATAAATTTTGAGATAAATACTCAAAATTGCAAACAACACCTAAATTGCACAAAATAACAGTCAATTAAATAAAGAGATCACACCATTACGATCGGCATAGAATTCCGGTCACCAGCTATTCCAGTCTAATTTCCAGAAAATAAATAAATAAATAAATAATTACAGAAAATAATTATTAAATGTAAATAAATAGAACTTATGCCCGTAAAGCCTAATTAAAAGCCAAGATGGATCTAGAAAATTTCCGAATCACTCTAGACAAATACTAGAGCTTGTCTAGGCCCTAACTACACTACTCTAACCACCTTACATGCAATAATAATTAACTAAATTGCTAATCTAATCTAACTATCCACCTAATCCAAGCTTAACTTAAACTAAATAGCCTTTAAGTGTTATTAACGTACTAAGCAAGGATTAATGAGTTAAACTCACTTATTAAACAAACCACTTGGTTCAAATCGACGAGGACGTGGTAAGGGGCAAGAAACTCCAAAGTGGGCTTGCCAAACGGGGTTGGGAAAGCCTTGAAAACATGCCCGACAACAGCCTAGAGACCCACACGGCCTAGTTTTGATCTGAGCTGAGAGAAGTTGGTTCGATTGGGTTGGTTGAGCTGAAACAGGTAGCAGGGTTGGTCGCGGGTCTAAGCGGGCGGTGGTGACGCTTCATAGCGGCAGAGGAGGCCTGGACGGCGGCCTAAGCTAGTTAAAGGATCTCCTGGTTGCACAGACTGAGCAAGATAGCATGACTGGGCTGGTGGTGAGGCGTGATGAGCGACGAGGCCTGCGGGGCGTACGACGGCGAACGGTGGTGGCTCCGACGATCTAATGGGGCTTGGGGAGGAGGAGAGGAGGCTGGTTGGTGCGTTGGGTTTGTTGAAGCTCAAACAACGAGGAGAAGGGGAGGGGACCGATAGTGGGGGAGAAGGAGGAAGGAGGGAGGAGACAAGTTTGACTTGGTGGGTCCTCTTGGCCTTCAACCTTATCTTCTTGGTCCCCTTATTAGTCCCTACCAATCCCAGCTGTAAACCTCAGCCATTTCCAGCCACCACACCCTTCTAGAAGCCTTTTGAAATGGTCCACAAGTCATGAGTGAGGGGGCATACGAATTTGCATATATTTTCCCTCAATTTGGACTTCAATTATTCTTAAATCAATCCAATTTGGCTTCTAAAAATTATAATATCAAGACCTTGATCAAATTGGTATTTTTTCTCGTCAATTGATCCCATTTGCATCCCAATTTTGCGATAAAAAATGGTCATCGGCATTTTCTATACAAAAACGGCCCTATGACGACTTTTTCCGCCAAAAACTCTGTTTGCAGAAAAATCTTCGGAGACTAAGTCGACGTTTCTAAAATGATTTGTGATATGATAGAACTTTCAATTTCTGAAATCGGATTCAAATTCACTATTAATTTCAATCTGACGCGATTTTAGTGTGACCTAGACTACCGGGTAGCTTTCAGAAATTTTTAGTGTAAATGACCCGTTGTCGATTTTCTTCGAGCCACAATGAACCTTTTTGACGTATTGACGACTCTCGGTTGTCGTGAAAATCTCAAGGATTCAAATATGGATACAAGGTATCAAAACGACAGAAAAATCAATCTAGTGTTGATTGACGAGAATTTTGCAATTTGGTGGAATCACCCACGTTTAATCGCACATCTCAGTCGAACCGACCTATCTTTGATTTTTAATCAATCTTACCTTGCCGAAATGATATCTGTAGATGAGTATGGTCGAGTAGTCGATTTATGGTTGAATTCTCAAATCTAAAGCATTAAAATCCTTTAATGACTTCCTTAGATAGTCTAGTTATCTTAGGATTGATCAGTCCTAAGAATAACACTATAAGTGCGTTGATGAAAAGCCCGATTAATTTAATTGAAAGTAGAAGTAAAAATCCAGAATGTCACATCTAATGTGATTTTGCAAGAGTTTTTTCTATTCATTTCCCCGTTTGTGAGCCAAAATCGCCTCAATGCTAGCTTTCTATTTTTATTTTTTGGTCAAAGGAAACTTTTTTGAATTTGAAAGTACTTAAACACGAAAGCCTATATCCGAGACATCATAAAAAAAAGTAGATCCCAAAGGATTTGAAGGGGATAAGCTAGCCTATTAGAAGGTAAAGCTTTCAATCTATGGGTATGGGCTTCATTGATCCAATTTGCTACTCTATTCGATTTCTTGAGTAGTATACTAAAGTAATATGCTTGAACCAGCCCATAACATTGAGAGCTTCTATGATAAGGGCTTCCACTTCCCACAAAGACTGATTTGAATTGTTAACTATGTTTGTTGGTAAAATATGGCTTTGATTCTAATTGGGTAGAACAATGAAGAAGGATAATCAGAGTATTCAAGTCGGACTTTGAGGCGTAATATCACTTTCTTTAAGGATTTATTTGCCCCACAACGTTGCTAATGGTCACCAGCAAAAATCCTCTAGGATACAACAAAGTCTCAGATGAGAAAACTAGATAGCAATTCTAATATTTCTCCAAGGTCTCTCTAGGAAATAATTGAAAGAATGGCCGTAGTTTTTTTTTCAGACAGAAAGCTCGAAAATATGAAAAATGATCACTCTCGTTCTTCTGAAAAAATACAAGTATATATATAAAATAGTCTCAAAACACAGGCAACTCTTAATAAAAAATTGCGAAAATTGAACAAACGTGTCTTTTTGGAAATTGTCTAATTGAACAAATGCGTCTATTCAGAAGAAGTTGAAAAACGAACAATTGCAATCATTCGGGAAAATAGCAAACTGAATAAGTACATTTTCCAAAGGTTGTCTTGAAAAAAAAAAACACAAACAAAAATTCAGAATAATAGTTTTTTTTAAATAGAATTTCGAATTTTCATTTTTATATTTTATTTCCAAAATTCTCAAAAGTAAAAGGCAACCTTTGAATTTATTAAAAACTAATTGCGCAATTATTCGCGCACCCGCACGCGGGTATGGTGGGGTCTAGCCCTACCCCATCATTCCTTGAGTACACAAAGAAACCCCTCACTTATAAATTGGCCAACTTCCTTCCACTTTTCCTATGTGGGACAAGGAGAACGCACTTAGCTTGTTTTGACAAACAAACCTCCAACAATGTTCACCAAGGTTAAATAGTCAAACTTGGGTACAATTACTTCCATCTTCTTTGCTTTGAGGAGGGAGAGTGCCGCAACCAAGCCTAAAGTTTCAGTTTGGATTATAGAAGATACCGATGCTGACTTTGCCACTTCGTCGACCAAAGCTCTCGACGCATCAGAACAACGCAGGCGAAATATCTAGAATTTGATCCTTCAATGAAGGAGCCATCAAAGTTGGCTTTTAAAGCTTTGTCCTTCGGAGGTTTCCATCTCTGAGGTAGGGTTTCCTCTTCTGATATGGCTTCCTTTTCTCTAAGTTTTTGGGCATGTTGTGTGTTGATTTAACAAGAAAATCTGGATTTGGGTGTCTATTTGGAAAGATAAAGTCAATTCTCGCTCTCTATACAAACCACAAAACACTTGTGATCTCAAAAGAAGGTATGTTTATTGCTTTCTCCTTGAATTTCAGCAGCCATTCTTCAATCCTCAACAATCCCACTCGTGAGATCTGAATTTGCAATGTAGGGTTTGCCTAGATCAGTAGATCCAAGGACAGAGCAAGAACCAGTGCTTTATTGTTTCTAGTTCTAATTTGCAAAATGGGCACAAAGCATTAGGTATTATGCTTCTCCTGCATAAATTAGCCTTGGTTGGAATTGCGTTTTGACATAAACTCTAAATAAAGATTTTGACTTTTGAGGGTTGGGGGGGGAATTTTGTTCCGTGATTCCTGGGATGGCTAGAATGATGTTGATATTTGCTCTCCTGTGTTATGTGAAATAGATTTTCGGTCTTTATCATATGCTATTTACTGTAAAATCACCTGATTCAATACCTGTCCACACCAACTTGTCTTGTGCATGTTGAGTTTTTAGAGGAATAGTTAGGATGCATTTGGTAATGTTTCTATTCAAAAATTGTTCCTAAAAACAAAAATAAAAAAAAACTATTTCTGTTCCGAGGAACAATTTTTGAATAGAAAAATGCGTTTGGTAAGAATCGCACAAAATTTCTGTTTTTTTTTTTTTTTTTGATGACCCGGGAATTCTTTGTTGGCAGGCGGCCTAGACGTAACCCGGGGGGGTGGCCGAGCCACCACCATAGACCCAGCTGCGTTTGAGTCACGCGAACGTGACGCCTCTGGGATTCGAACCCCTCCCCTTCGTGAGGGGGAGAGGGTCCGAAGCCAGCTGCACCACTGCGGGCGGTGGTACAAAATTTCTGTTCATGAAATAGAAAAAGAACAAAACACGTTTGGTAAACTTGTATAATTTTTTTGTTTCTTTTAATTTTTAAATATTTTATTTTATTTTTAATTTTTAATTTTTCCTTTTTTTCTTTCTTTTGGCCGTCGCTAGCCTTGGCCAAGGTCGACGTCCAGCGAGCCTCGCTAGGCCATCGGCGAGGCTTCAGTGAGCTTGCCGGCGGATAGCCTGGCCTCGGCGAGGCTTCAGTGAGCTTGCCGGCGGATAGCCTGGCCTCGGCGAGGCTTGGCCTTGCTTAGGCGGCGCGAGGTCAGCCTCGCTTAGGTGGCGCGAGGTCGGCCTCGCCCTAGCCTGGCAAGGCCCGACCTCGCTCCTGCTAGGGAGGTCGAGCCTCGCCGTGGTCACGCGAGGCTCAGCCTCGCTTGGGTTGGGCAAGGTCGACCTTGCCTAGATCTAGCGAGGCCGAGCCTCGCCGGTGGTGCGAGGTCGGCCTCGCCTTGGCTGGGCGAGCTCGACCTTGTTAGATTTGGGTGAGCCCAACCAAGGCGAAGTCGAGCCTCGCCAGGGGTCGGCGACGCTCCAGCGAGGTCGCTGGCCCTCAACAGCCGGTTGTCGGCTATGGCTGAGGCCGGTGACCGGCCAAAGAAAAAAGAAGAAGAAAAAGGAGAAAAAAAAAGAAACAAGTCTTGTGTTTTTGTTCTTTTGTTTCTTCAAAAGTGTTTTCGGGAACAATAAACAAGTTTTTATTGTTTTTTGTTTTGTTTCAAATTTGTTCCCGAGAACAAAAAAATAGATTTTTTATTCTCGGGAACAAAAGTGTAAATAAATGCATTTTTGTTCTTTTTTTGTTCCCCGAAACAAAAGAACATAAATTTTTGTTCCAGGGAACAAAAACAAAAATAAACAAATAGGCCCTTAGTATATCACTAATAATTTACTCATCAAAAAGTCGACAAAGAGGTTGTTCATCCCATTTATCTTCCGCTTTTAGAATTAGTTTAGCAACTCGAGTGGGTAGTTCGCTAGTCCACCAATAATATCTCTTTTTAGCCATCTATCTTCTCATATGTTAATATTCTCCATATTACCTACTAACCACATAACTGAGGATGAAATCGCTTCTCTGCCCAACAAGATACTTTGCCAACCCTAAGAGGGTAGGGATCCTTTTTCGGCCTTCCAAAATGAACCATTGGGGAATTAGATCCCTTTTAAAATTTGACACCATAAAGGTGTTTCTTGAGAAATTCTCCAGGCTTGTTTTCCAAGCAAGCCTTATTAGGTCTCTAAAGTCCATTCCTCCTGAATCTTTCCTCAATTTCAATATCTCCCATCTTCTCTAGTGTAGTCCTAATTTAGATTCACTATTTTTCTACCGAAAGGCTCCCATCTCAAATACAGCCCTTTTTACGTCCTCTGTTGTTACTCCCGAGGTTAGCTTTTGCTTCATCTCCTCCGTAGGAAGGACATGGCAATTTTGTACACACAGGATCTAAATATCGCATGCCCACGATATATATAACTCTTCAAAAAATTCTGCCGTCATCTTCTTAAGTTCTGTAGGCTCACGAATCCAGCTATTTTCTGACTTTTTCAATGTTGAAATTCTGTTCCTCTTCCTTTTTTGTATTGTTGTGGTGTGAAAGTACCTAGTGGTCTTGTCTCCCCATTTTAACCAGTTGATTCTTGAGCGCAAGCCTCAATACATCTCCTCCTGTCTCTAACACTGCTCAATTTTTTCAGTTAGTTGTTTCACCTTGTTTCTTGCAAAATTCAAATTTTGTGCATTAAGCACATGCTGGATTTCCCGTTTTAAAACATCAATCACCTCAATATTATTAGGGAAAGGCTTCTTGCTCCACTGATCTAGCTCTTTAGATTAAGCTTTCAACTTACGGGCTAAGCTCAAATTACCAAAGGGCGGAGAGTTTCATACCTGCTTTACAATTTTTCCACACTCTTCATTTTTGGTTCAGAATGCTTCAAACTTGAACAACTTGATTCTCTTCATTGGTGTAGCAGAGAATAGCAGTAAAATAGGGCTATGATCTGAAACGATGGCTCCTCTTCTTCGCAATTATTAACCCAAGTGAATACAAGCATTTAGAAAGTCTCTAAAGGTATTTAACCAATATGTTTCGGCCATTCTTTTACCCACCTTTTCCCAATAATACAAAATCTCATTGAAATCCCTTAAACATAGCCAAGGTAATTTTTCCAGTGAATTTAATCCCTGAATGTTCTCCCATAAAGCCAACTATGCTAGCTTAACTCGCATAAAAATAAGCATAAATTAGAACATATTTTTCAGGCTCCAAACAGGTGCATTGTTTATTTAGCACGGTGAAGAACAAGAGCAAAAGTCAGACATCAGATTTTTACTCGTCAGAGACGCCATATATATTGTATAATATCACGTCCACCACATGCAGTTCACCAACCGCCACTAAATGTATTCAACTTCAGGTCCTAATCCGAAAGCTTTTACTTATGCAAAAGCTTTGTACTACCATAATACGGATGAACTATTTTTCTATATCATGTTCCTAGATCAAAGAGCATAACGTTGCAGCATTGAGAGCCAGAGTTTCCATTGTTAATCAAGAAGAAAATTCGATTCAGCGTAAAAAGGACAAATACATAGCTCGATGACAAACGATTCAAACCCGATGTGTGTGTGTGTGAGAGAGAGAGAGAGTGGATAATTAGGGTGGGCTGGACAAAATGCAAAGATTAGGCGCGAGTCAAATGTTTCCCTTTGAATTGCCTTAGCGTCGCGCTTTCCGCATAACGTCTTTCATTGCGGTTCCGGATTTATCGCAGCTCCAGAGTCGTGGAAGCGGCGGCTTCCTAAAATCGCGATGAACAAAGGGTAGGCATATCCACACTTTGTTGTAGCGTAACAATGACAAGCAATAGCAAGGTAAAGATGAAAGTCATAGAGACAAAATAGAAGGTTTGAATCACGTACGACGAGGTTAAAAGTTGGGTAAAAGTCGTTTTATTTAGAAATCAAATTGTCAAGAGGATGGTACAATTACATTCTATGTATTATCGCTCCATACTCTTCCATACGGAGGCTGATATAATGAGGAAAGCCTAACGCATGTGAACCTAATATTTGCGACTTTTGGACAGAGGATCATCGAAATTCCGCTCTCTCCCCCCCACCAAAAAAAAGGTACATGAACGGAGAATATGAGGGATCTAAGTTGAGACATGACTCTCAAATATGATTTGTTTTTGGGCAAAGCTTTGATATTGTGATGAACAATAAAAGATGGGTGTTTCTAATTTGCATCACAATATCAAATTTGAAAGGTATTTATATTACAAGAGATGATTATTGAACATACGTCATCTGATTTATAATCTATAACCTATAATCTTTGTTCTTTGTTGTTCATGATGTATGTTAGTCCAGTGCCTCACCATGGAATCACATGATTGGAAAGGTTATCAACTTTATCCTTGGTGTACTAATCTAATGTACAGAGGACGAGTAGATCACATTTAACGTAAAATATATAAATTTCACAAACTAATCTTAATCCGCTTGAATGTAATTTTCTCTTAAAATTCTTTCTTCTCCATGACATGTTGACTGGGAAGGAGTCAGCATTTCTTCGATTAGAAACTTATGAACAATAAATTTTCTCCCCTCTGAAAGTGACCACCACGTGGCCCCAACCCAGTAACCTGTCAAGAATCAACGTCTTAATCCTGTTTATATTAGGCTGATGGCGATACCCACGTGGACGTTTTCCATCACTTTTGAAATATGAGGATTTGAAAGTGAAATCGAATCCATTGAAAAAATCGAACCACTGTCGTGCAACTTCTCGAATGGAGAAAAATTTTCCCCTAGATCGCCGGCCAATGATAATAATTACACTTATTACATCCAATTGTTGTCAAGTTTGTTGATTTAAAAGGCAAAATTTTGGACAACCTCGAATTAAGACAAAACGAGCGTAGATGCTCCGGATCTGAGCTTTTGTCATCGACGTGTTAAACGATGCCCGCAAATTCAGCCTGCGAAGAAACCCTAATTCTCGCCACTCATTGCGTAGCGGGAGTCGCTCTTTTTCTTCGAAAAAGGTCGAGCGGAAATTGATAAATTAAACCTGAAGTGACGGTGCGAGGACGATCTTCAACGGCCCATAACCTCCATTAACGGCTGCATCAACGAACATGTCTCGCTTTCGTGACGAGGGTTTTGCCCTGTTTTTGTCTCTGCTGATGCCGCAGGCAGTCCTGAAATGCTGGTGACTCGTAGAAACCCTAGATGACTCTACATCGAGTCATTCGCGACAGGATCGCCTGATTTCGTGGGAGTATGTATGTGCGGCGTGGAATAACTTGCTTCTCTTCTTACTATTATTTATTTATTTGTTTCAGATACAATCATACATTAATGAGTTAATTCTCGCAATATACTATGTCAACCTCACAATTCTTGTTAAATACATATATTATTGACACCATGACCGGACATTTCAGCTTAGGAGATTATCAAATTTAACCCGTGACGCTTATATTCACCTTTGAATCTATATGATAACTTGATCAATTAATAAATTCGAGAGCTAATCTCTTTTTCCCCTAGAACATGTGTGCCTATTTTGTCTTAATCAATCGATTGGAGGAACGTGTTGGCCAAAAGAAATTGTTGGTAAAATGTCAACTTTGATCGTCTGCTCGAGGACGTTGGACAATAATATAAACGAAGCAGTCCCTATCGCATGGGATGATATTTATTCGGGTGGATAACTGCTTTTTAGACTTAGCCGCTTGGACGAACCCCAAAAATTCGTATGCCCGGACAAACTTGAGGACATTGGATGTCCAATCAGAGAGATTTCCGCTCTATCACCTCCAAATTTTTTGACAATAAACAATTTCGTTCATAGTCTTGTCAAGGTACATGTGCGCAAGTTTCAATTGCATTAAGAAAAATTCCGTAAACATAGGTAGGTCGGTTCATGACCACCGCATTCTTATAGATAAGATTGTTTTTTTCCCCTATATATACTTATATTTTCTGTATTTTCTAACAGTTACATCGCAATTTTTAACCTTCTGGTTCCCCAACATTACATAGAATACATAAAAAAAAAGACCAACTATGCCTAAATTCTTGATTTGCAGTTGCGGCTGTGCTTCTCCATGATAAAGTTGGACGGTGGACCTAGACCTTCCAACAGAAAATTCTAAGGGTAACAGTTTCTTGTGTCAAAGAATCGGACAGCATACAAGCGTAACAACCTAGAGGCCAAACGAACACTTTGTATGCCCCATGAATAAGTTAAATCTAAACATGTGGCTTGTGCAAAGTGGCCTTGCCCTAGAGCAGTTTACACGCATTTTGTGGGATTTAAAAAAATTAATTCTAGCTTTTGAGATGGAAATCCCTAAATGCCTCAATTAACTATGCAAATCTCGAGAAATCTCTTTGATAATGTTATGTAAATAGTATAACGATAGATGAATTTTTTTCTTATATCTTACTCCCCATAGTCATGTAAGATTTTGTCGGCATGAAAATTAAAAAAAGACTAAGATTAAATGTTCCAAATTATATTTTCTATATACGTGGAATTATTTTATGGAGCCGGAAGTGCCTCTTGCCATATTTTGATAAACCTTCTCCCAGCCTAATAAGCATGCCTGGTTCTCTAATCTCAAAGAAAAAGAGGAGCTAGATCTCGCCTTTAGAATGATTTGAAGTAATTGCAGTTAGCTTGAAGACATTCGTAGATGTCGATTGATCAATGCTTTTGGAAGTACTAAGAGATGCGCACGCATACGTGCGATATCCAAACTTTTTCCGTTGACCCTCACGAAAATCTGCGTACAGACCTTGTTGCCAATTCTTTATTTGCCGTAAAATCTGCATGAATCCATACTTCAATGATTCAAACGTGATGCAGAGGAAGTTATGCTTAGAAATGATTCCAAAAGATAGTATTTATTTTGAATGATGAAGTGCAACTTACAATATCTTAGGTGCCTATTTATAGGGAGGTCGCCATCTAGAAAATAATCAAGTAACTAAAATCGAATAACAAAATTAAGAAAAATATATTGATAAAAGGGAAAGTTATCAAAACATAATTAAAAAATCTATAAAACGTGTTTGAAATCTGTGACATTTCGGATTTGTGGGATCGCCTACTCTTATGACGCTTTAATGTTTCCATAAAGACATTTGCATGTTGTTCTACATCAAAATGTCCCATGATCCGTCGCCAATATAGTTACGGAGATCATTGCATAGGATTACTCAGCTTGCAAGAAAAGTTATAGTGCGAGCAAACCATATAAAATAACAATAAATAATGGCAAAAACTATGGCCGAAAATTCTCCAATGATGACAAGGACTCCGATTTAGTGGAATTTTGCGCTCTCAATTTGACTATAAATACCCGCCCATTGTGCTCCCAAATTGAGTGCAAGAAATCAAACTCCTGACCAAAGTGTCTCGAGAATCACATGGCGCTTCTTCAATCTCCATCGATTTGCTTCCCTCTCGCCCTTCTCCTTTCTCTCCTCATAACCTCGTCTCACTGCTTCAACCCCAAATCGCTTAACATCTCGAAAGTTCAGTCCAACGGTGATTGGTCGCCGGCAGGTGCGACGTGGTACGGGAGTCCCAACGGCGCTGGAAGCGATGGTAATGGAATGACATTATATTTTTATATGGTCAATTCACCTGGAGTAAACATCTTTTTATGCAAGCGCCGTTGGTCTCATCATACGCCTTTCAGTAATTTTGACTTATCAAGTCTTTCGAGTATAAATCGGTTCGGACATATGAGTAGCTTAGGTCAGTCACCTAATCGTGATTGATTATGGCTTTGTACCAAACACATATAGACTTAGAGGTCAAACTGGAATCAAGTGCAACGCTAGACAATACTACTCTAGTAATTACACATTTCACCTGATCTGCAAATATACATATATATATAGTTATACATACATATATAATATATTATATATAATATGCTTTGTATGATATTTTGTACGTAGGTGGTGCATGTGGGTATGGGAATGTGGTCGACCAAGCTCCATTCTCTTCAATGGTGTCCGCAGGAGGCCCTTCTCTTTTCAAATCAGGCAAAGGATGTGGAGCTTGTTACCAGGTTTCTCTCTTGCTAGAAAAGTGTTTCTCGAATTATTTTTATATTCGCCGTCATCGGAGAAAATTTGCCACGGACAAAGTTAATATATGTTCACGAGATATGCTTTTCCTAAATTAACAATCGTGGAATAGAATTCATGAAAACATCTACTGCGGCAAGCTTTCTAGACTCCCATTAAAAGTAGTTTGAATTCCTCGTATTTAAATAGATTAGTTGACTCGGTACATATTGTCCTATTCAAACAGATTATTTAGTAGTAGTTGGGAAGTCCAGTCTTTTGAGCTCTTGTTGATTACATTTCAGGTGAAATGCACTGAAAACGCGGCTTGTTCCGGGAACCCGGTGACGGTCGTTATAACTGATGAATGCCCTGGTGGCCCTTGTGTCGCTGAATCTGCTCACTTCGATTTGAGCGGCACGGCTTTTGGAGCCATGGCGAGCTCCGGCAAGGCCGATGAACTTCGCAACGCTGGGGTGCTGCAAATTCAATACGAAAAGTCCGTACGGTTGATCCTTTCTCTATGGATCCTTTCGAGTGAATTCCAATTTTAACAGACGCGCAGAGGGAAAAAAGGAAGATAAAACGCATCGAAAAGTGCTTTAAATTAACGAGAAACTTTGCTTTCACCAAACTTATACTAATCAGCAAATAGTCAACTTGCTTATTAAAAGTCTATTTATGTGCACATATTTACAATGTCAAGCAGAGTAAAGTGCAATTTCCCCGGCGCGAAGGTGGCATTCCACGTTGACTCCGGCTCGAACCCCAACTATTTCGCTGCGCTAATTGAGTACGAGGATGGTGATGGCGAGCTCGGCGCCGTCAACCTGAAGCAGGCTCTAGACTCTGACTCTTGGCTTCCGATGCAACAGTCGTGGGGCGCGGTTTGGAAGTTGGATGGCGCAGGCCAGCTGCGCGCCCCATTCACGATCAAGCTCACCTCTCTTGACTCCGGCAAGACCCTGGTTGCCAACAACGTGATTCCCGCTGGGTGGCAGCCCGGACAGACGTACCGGTCGGTCGTCAACTTTGCTGTCTAAGGGTTGTGCGTTGTTTGCTTGGGAGACGAAGAAATGGAGATTGATCGTCAGTTAATTTGGCTCTGTGTGTTTTATGCGATTGGCAAAAATATAATATTGGATGGTGTTGGAAAAAGAAAGTATTTTGCTTTTTCCACTCTGTGTAATCTAGTCAGCTATGAGCTACCTCTTGGAAAAGAGAGTAGTAGTGAGAAATGAATGGTATTGTCCTTTGAAAATCAAGAATGATTTAGGCATTTTTGTTCCTTTTTTCTTGCCAATCTATTGTATTTGAAGCTTGAAAGCTTTTATGTTTTGCACCAATATATGTACCACTTCCAAAATGGATGGTTATAAATCGTGTCAATCTATATGCAAATGGGTATTTTCTTCACTTTGAAAAAAATGAAATTTCTGAACGAAAATTATAATTCCTTAGAAACCATTTTTGATACATATTCGTAAATAAAACTAACGAACCCAACCTTTCAACATATTCCTATCACTCCCAACTATCACTACTTTGATTCATTTCTAGGAAATCAACCTCTCGCGTGTCAAGTTGTACTTAATACTAACTCCAATAACATATGTGAAAAGAAACATCATCATTGAATTTTCAGTTCAATCCCGATCAAACTATTGACTAAAATTTAAGTTCAATCTCCATCAAGGTACTCTTGGACTATGTAGGACGGTCGATGTTCACGTTAATAATTCCTAGCTAAAATTGACTCGAAGGACTACATTAATAAATTGTCAAAAAGTTTAAATAACAAAATTTCGAGATTTTGAACTGAAGTGACATTCATGTAATAGATTTAGATTTTTTATTATTATTATTTATTAATCAAGTAAGATGAACGTCATTGACTTGGACAAAAAAGAGCTAGGTATTGATGCAAGTTAGTTTCTTGCCACCAATCATGCTTTATATCTCTTAAGAGAACCATTAGCTTTATATTTCAAGGTAAAAACCCATTTGCAGCCCACAAGATTCTTTCCCTTAGGTTTTTCAACAATCTCCCAAGTCTGCTTTTTTTTTTTCCTAGTGCATCCATTTCTTCTCTCATTGCATTCCTCCATTCTTCTTTAGACAATGCCTCAGATAAAGTATTTGGAATCAAAATGGTGTTTAGACTCACAATGAAATTTTTATGAGATGGTGATAAGTGGTCAAGTGACACATAATGAGATAGTGGATATAAGGGTTGCTTTGTGCACTTCCTAGTACCTTTTCTAATAGCAATGGGAAGATGCGAGTCATTTTCTGGCATATAAATTGACTGCTTATGCAAAGGAGAGTCGGAACTTATTGGAAATTCATTTGCAAAACTCGGATGGGAATCTTGAACTTGTGTTTGGTCTGGAATGGTTGTCTTTCTTGAGTATACCTGAGGAAATCTTATAGAGTCATAAATACAGGGAGATACGGGAGTGGACTCTTGTTCCAGAATAGGTTCAATCGTAGAGAGTGAGTCCGGAATTGAAGTAGCACGAACTGATTCATGAGGAGCATGTTGATCAGAGTTGGAGGCTGATTGGTTGATTGATCAGGGATTGGTTGATCAGAAGTGGGAGCTTGGATTGGAAGATTATTAGGAGGTAAGTCAAGATTAAGACCGTCAAATTCTTTATCTTCAACTAATGACTTCTCCCCTTGAAGATAAGACTATGGAAAGTAAGGTTTGTTTTCTACAAATGTAACACCAACTGATATTTAGGTCCTTCGAGAAGAAGGATGATAACATTTATATCCCTTTTGTGTAGAGGAGTAACCAAGAAAGACACACTTGATAGCTCTAGGATCTAGTTTTCCCCTTTGCTGATTATGAACATGTACAAATGAGGTGCAACCGAAGACTCTAGGTGTGACATTATTTGTTGTCCTGTGATTGGGATAAAAGCTAGAAAGAATTGCTATAGGGGTTTTGAAATCTAATACTCGTGATGGCAATCTATTAATCATGTATGTAGATGTAAGGACGGCTTCCCCCCAATAAGACTTAGGGATATTTCCATGAAACAACAATGCTCGAGTAGTGCTGAGCAAATGGCTATTTTTCCTTTTAGCCACCCCATTTTGTTGTGGTGTGTTTACATAAGATGACTCATGGATGATCCATTCCTTTTGGAAATAGATTGACAAGATCTGATTAAAGTAGTCTCTAGCATTATATGATCTAAAGCTCTTAATTTAACTCCAAATTGATTTTGAACCATAGAGTTAAAATTAGGAACAATACTACTTACATTAGATTTGTGTTTGAGTAAGAATATCCATGTGACCCTAGTGCAATCATCGATTAGAGAAACAAACCATCGAGCCCTTGAGATATTTGGAATTGTGGAAGGTCCCCCAAACGTCACTGTGAATCAAATCAAAAGGATGAGAACTTCTTTTGTTGTTTATAGGAAAAGATACACGGGTGTGCTTAGCAAATTCACAAGTATCACATTGGAATTGACTCATATCTAATCCTTTAAACAAGGAAGGAAACATGATATTTAAGACATGAAAAGATGGATGACCAAAACGAAAATTGTAAAGCCAAATGACATCCTTATTTGAAGCACTAAGAAATGACAAGGGAGAATTGTTTATGACTTTCTTCGAAATCCCTAGCGTCTCAAGATAGTACAACCCATTCTTTTCCTTAGCAAGTCCAATCTTCCTCTCCAAATCTTGTTCCTGAAAAACACAGTAGGTAGGGTAAAAAATTGCATAACATTTGAGGTCATTGGTGAGCCTTTGTATGGAGACTAGGTTGGTTGATAGTTTTGGCACATGGAGGACATCTTTTACAGTCTAAATAGGTATAATATAGATATCACCAACTCCTACAACAGTGGCCAGAGAACCATGTGCCACCACTATTTTCCTATTGCTTGGACATGGGGTGTAGGTACTAAAAAAATGTGAAGTGTGAGTCATGTGATCAGTGGCACTTGAGTCTATTATCCATGCTTCACTTGAAAGTTTTTTTGAGGCATTTAGACAAAAAAAGAATGGAGACTTACCTGAGAGTGCTAAGGAACATGCACCAGAGGGTTAATCAAGAGACCCTAAAAGCCCTTTTATTCTTTCTATTTCCTCACTGCTGAAGGATTCTTTCACCTGTCCTTCACTATGATTGATTTGCTGGCCGGTCTGTTCAATTAGATGAGCTTGGGGCCTTGGCTGTCCTCCTTTGTTTCCCCATTCTTGGCTTGAGGTTGTTGATTTCCATTCAGTTTCCAGCAACGTTCCTTTGTATGCCTTGGCTTGTTACAATAGGTACACCACAAATAGTCTCGATCATCCCTCCTTGTAGGCCTCGAAGCATCCACCTTTCCTCTTTCTTGTGTTGACGCATTGTGAGTTACTAATGCTGACCCTTCCACAGCTTGAGGCTCTAGCATTATTCCCCTTCGAATTTCTTCTACCCAGATTGGAGAGATTGTCTCTTCCAAAGAAGGGATTTCTTCCTTTCCAAGTATCTGAATCCTGACTTGGTCAAATTCAGAATTAAGACCTGCCAGGAAATCATATACTCGATGCTTTTCAATGAAGGTTTTTAGAGTTGTAGTATCATCTGCACACTTCATCTCAAATACTCGATAATGATCGAGTTCTTGCCATAGATTTTGAAGGGAATTGGCATATTCCTTCACCGTTTTGCTCCCTTGTTTTGTTGCACTTGTCTTTACCTTGATTTCATATACTTTTTTCTACATCTTGAGCCTTTGAATAAGTCCTAGGAATTGAATCCCAAATCTCCTTTGTAGTTTTGAGAAACATACATGTATCACTTATGGCCGGATCCATTGAAAATCAAAGCCATGACATGATCATTGAATCTGCCTCATCCCATGCGTTGCACGTGGGATCTTCTGGTGTTGGATTGTTCCGAGAAGATGGATGAGTCTTCCTTTACCCTTCAGTTAGGTCTTGATGAATTGTGACCATCTGAGATAATTCTTTTCATTCAGCCTATAAGTTGCTCTCACATTTTGTAGATCTCCGGTCATATGGTTAGTGTTGGCCTCCTAAGTATCTCCAATCAATTTTGTCTCAGACATGGATAATTCCAGGCACAAAGAAAGTACTTGGAAAGGAAGAGCAAAAAAAAAAAAAAAAAAAAAAAAAAAAAAAGAAGCAATAAAGGCTGCAAGTGAATGAGGTTTTAGGGAAAAAAATTGGGACAAGTTTAGAAGCGAAGAGGGAAAAATATAGCTAAAGGGATCACAACAATGACAGTGGCGATCAGATTGTTAAGGACAAAGACAAATCCAGCAATGAAGGCTGGGATTGGAAGATTATTGCATCAATGAAGAATGCACTGCAACACTATCCTAGAAAAATGAGCCTAATGCTTTGATACCATGAAGAATTTAGAGAAAAGAATTGTGATAATTCTCTATATATTTGTACCAGGATTACAAAGCTATTTATAGGACTTCTACAAGTACTAATTAGGAAAAAACATATTCGAATAATACAACTATAATCCCACAAATCAAGGGATACTAATAAATAATTTCCTAACTAATTATTTACAGCTATTTCCTAATAATTAGGACCCAAAAAATCAGGATTGAATATTCCTAATAATTAGCTCCTAAAAATCAGGATAATTCAACAGTCTTTTTGGGCTGTCCTATTTTCTTGGGGATATTGCTGATTGCAATTGCTTTATAAGCACATAACTCCTATGCCTGTAACTGACTTATTTTACACATGCCTTGTTTCAATAGATATACTTTTGCTTGAGAACTTGTTATGACAATGAAGCAAGAGACGTTGCCTTGTCATCCCGTAGTGCACCTCAGTTTGCACCTCTCGTTCTATTTGTTTACTGCCTAAATGTACTGATTGTTGTTCTTCCCTAATGGTTATTTGTTATTGGCAGCTCACAGAATGGATAAATGCTGGAGGTGTGGTTTTTGCTGACACAGTGGCTACTGCTTCAGAAGAATGTGAAAAGTTGTTAAGAATGGGTGATCGGGTGGGTTGAGCTACATATGATAAGAAAAGGTTGTTACTATATGTGATGATATCTGGTTCTCGAAGGGGCTTGTCAAAAGGCTACTAAGAGATCTATTAGCACTTTTCACCACCATGGAAGATTTCTTGTGGTTTAAACTATTAGCCATCAGGGAGTTCCCTTTGGGAGGTTCATTTGCTATCTTTAGTGAGAGTTCAGTCCCCTATAGTTTAGAGGATTTGCAGGCTTACCTAAATAAGTTTGCAGCATCATACCATACCAAAAATGGGAAGGACCCTCTTGTATACCCATATATTCTGCTCCTAAGCATCCAGTTCCTACTCGCTATCCTCTATTTGTCTAAAGAAGCAGGAGATGAAGGGTACAACATTGATGCCACTCACATAGCTATCGTGCTTGTCGACCATGGCGTCCTTATGGTAGGTATAGGGGCAGGATCAAAGTTTAGTGTAATGGATGCTTATGCAGAAGCATCTAGCATGATTCGACAGCATGGGTATTCATATTTACGTCTTGGAGATCTTTCAGTGGCATTGGAATATTTTGCACAGGCTGCTGCTGCTGTAGTGGGTGGTGGACGACTATCTTGGACCAGAAGGGAAGATGCAGATCAGCAGATAGAGAAGTTTGATGCTGAAACAACTCCTCACGGAGCTGTTATTGCGAGATGGTGGGATTTACTTTTTGCTTGGTTCAAGAGGTTCTGGGGAAGAAGGTGAATTGACAAGGCTTATACTGGATATGAAAACAAGACAACAATTTATGCTTGAAGCTGCTCAGCAGTGCTTGGAAGCTGGAATATATGATAAAGTATGGTCTTTCTCCTCGTTTTCCTCCCTGTGTAAAGTTTACTTAATGTTGGACTGTGGTGTTTCCAATCATATCACTAAACTTTGATTTCAATCGCCCAATGTAGCTAATTGCTAACACAGTGGCCATGTGACCATGTGTATACCACATCGATACTTTGCTAGAAAATTGGCTGGATTTTGGTCAAAGTGCATAAATTGTAAAGAAATAAAAGTTCTCGACATGAGATGATCAAAACTAAAGTTCAGCGAATTGTTAGCAAAATCCTTTCAAGTTCAGTGATCGCTGATGGAATTTGCCTTTCTCCTATTGCTTTTATGGAGTCACAAGTGAAATAAGTTTTCGACGAATCTTTGAGAGCCAAAGTACTTTGATTGATTGTGTTTGTTCAGAAATTCTCTTTTCGAGGTGATTCATGTTCAGCTGATCATTCTGTGTTTCACTGGCTACCCAATAACAAAAAAAAAAAAAAAAAAAAAAAAAAAAAAAAAAAAAAATATATATATATATATATATATATATATATATATATATATATATATATAGGGGAGAGAGGGAGATCATTTCGCTTGTGCAAATAAATTAGCGGTAGTTCATTTTCTTATTTACTCTACTTTAGTTCACTCTTTATGCGTAGCTTTTCATCGAGATTTAAATTTTCATCTTCAGTACTGTTCCATTTATATCATCCTGCATAGTTAAATCCAGAATTTTAATGAATATTTCATCTTGGGATAGTATCGAATCTAGTATGGTCTTAGTACCCTTTTCCTTTGCTTATTCTTTCCTTATGATTTCCTTTAATTAAATCATTCGATAGCGATTCTGAAGAGAATTGGGACACTATTAATACATGCCTTTCAAACTCAACATGTGCTCTTTGACGCGGACGGTTGGATGGTGAAAGCCAGAAAGCTGGCTTGATTCATTCTGGAAACGAGATTTTGGAGACCTACAAATATAGTCTTGAAATCAGGTAATCTCTTGGTAGCTGCTGTTTGTCTTCTAAGTGGCAGTTTCCTTTTGGCTTGATCTTTTGGTTATTAGGTTCTATGGCTATGCCTATCAAACGAGTTTGATTATTTTGTGGAAGAAATTCAGTCTACAAGAATTTTACTTTGCTGGCCAGACATTGTTTTTGACATTGGCTTTTTATTTCATGTTCTGCTAGATGTGATCTTCATCAAGTTTGGAATACTTTTGTTTATGTGCTGATGTGGGATTATTTGAGATAATCTTAATCCAAGCATGTTGTTTAGTAAAATGTGCTTTTCTAATTATTTATTCCTTTGTACAGGGGTAAATCAAACTCGTTTTAGCATCCTTGGATAAATGAATTGAACGACTCAGAAAGCATAGATAATACATGGTCGTACCATACATAGTAGGAAGGAACTCTCATAATTCTTGTATGGGAGGAACACATACCTATTCTGTAGCTCTGGTTTTTCCACTTTGATTTGTTTAATCAATTTTGTGAATAGAGTTCTCAATTTCTACAAGCATGTGATGATTGATTTTTATTGAGGGAAGTTTGTAGCTTGGGTAGCATATGGCAGGATTAGGATGCTCATTAGGGGCAATGTTCATGTAAATTTAGTGCAATTTGTTTGAAAGTGTATTTGTTTTGATATGAAAACTTGCTCATGTATCTATGCACCTTCTGCATGGTGCTCAAAGCCATTCTTAGTCTGTTTATTTGAAGATCTTTATTATCAACTAATCGAGTCCTCATGTTGTCATCAAAACATTTGTTTTACCATGGCATTACTAGACAACAAGTTTCTAATACATCAATCTAGTGTCCATCTCTACATCTTTTTCCTTGGTGACAAAATTAAATGAGAATTCCAAGAATTCAGATCTGGCAAAAGACATTTCTCAATTTTGAAATGGAGAAATTCTGATAAAATGAAGTCAACTTTTAAGTCCCTTCAAAGAAGTTAAGACATTTTGTTCGATTTTCATTATCACACTTAAAAATTGAATGTCAGAACTTATAATTCATTCATAATTCGAGGTGTTACGTCTGCTGTATAACTCAACTAAAGCCGAATCCCACCTGTCGCCAAATCTACATGGAAGATACCATATAATAGGTGGAGTTCAAGTGCATATGGCCCCGAAAAAAGGGGGAAAATGGTGATGGTCAAGTACGAGAATAAAGAATAAATGAAAAATCGAGGTATGTAACCAGCCGGCGGCTGATCCATACAATAGCTTTGAGTAATGATTCAGCTGGCGGTCGATCCATAAAATCAAAATTTAGTGTATCGCTAATTCCAAGGCTTTTTAGTGTCAAGACAACATTAGCAAGGTTGGTCCGTTGAACCTCTAGTACAGTGTTATCTTCTAGATCAATTTGATAATTGTGTAACGTGTACAATGGGAAACACATTCCTGGACCAGTTCTTCTGGCACGGCCAGCTCTCTGCATTGCTGAAGCTTTGGAGATTGGAGTCACTAGCTGTGATTCCATTCCCGTCCTTGGGTTGTACGATTTCATCTTGCAAAAACCCGGATCAATCACATGGCTTGATCCGTCAATTGTTAATGACATTTCCGCAATATTTGTCGTAAGGACCATCTTCCGAGCATAGCGTGGGTGCAAATATTTTTGCTTGAAGATCTGTAGGCAAATCAGCATATATCGGGCATATAATGGGTTCGGCAATTTTGGAGCCAAAACCCCTTACCTATGCTTCAAAAGCTCTTCCGCTGCTTCAATTTCCTCTTGACCGGTAAGAAAAGTCAAAATATCGCCGCATGGTTGCTGCACATGTATTTGAGGAGCAGTAACAATAGCTGCATCCAAGTAATCTACTTCAAGTGCACTGGTGTGAAGAATTTCAACTGGATACCGCCTTCCTTGCTCAACCTATTCAGTATTCATGAAACTCCAAATGTTTCAGACTCGACGACGAAGAGGGCGCGAACGATGAAGCAGCACAAGAACTCTCAACAGCTCAATCCCAACTGATTGGAAAGGTTATCAACTTTATCCTTGGTGTACTAATCCAATGTACAGAGGACAAGTAGATCACATTCAACGTAAAATATATCAATTTCATTAACCCGCTTGAATGTTATTTTCTCTTAAAATTCTTTTTTCTCCACTGTGAAAATCATGTTGACTGGGAAGGAGTCAGCATTTCTTCGATTAAAAACTTTATGAACAATAAATTTTCTCCCCTCTGAAAGCGACCACCACGTGGCACCAACCCAGTAACCTGTCAAGAATCAACGTCTTAATCCTGTTTATATCCGGTTGATGGCAATACCCACGTGGATGTTTTCCATCACCTTTTGAAATATGAGGATTTGAAAGTGAAATCGAATCCCATGGAAAAAATCAAACCACTGTCGTGCACCTTCTCAAATTGAAATTTTTTCCCTTCAATTGCCGACCAATGATAATAATTACACTTATTACATCCAATTGTTATCAAGTTTGTTGATTTAAAAGGTAAAATTTTACGAAGTCACCTTCTCTCGATATGCAGAGCCCTCTCTACCTTAATGGTATCTCAATTTCGTAAACCCTAATCTTCACCTTCCACTCTATCTGCATCTCATCCATCATCCATGGCTCTCTCGTATCCCTTGTCATCCATGGTTCTCTAGTACCCCCTGTAATCTCAATCCCCTTCTTCCTCGATGCTATCTACGCTGGTCTTTAATGCCGCTTCTTTCACCTGACTAGGTAGAGCTTCACCCAGTTGATTCTACCTCTTCGATGCCCTAACCCCTTGGGCTTAGCATTGTTCTCAATTCTGGTCGCTAGTTTACTTTTTCGGTCTCTACATGGCTACAATTGCCCATTTCCGAGGTTTCTTCCCTCAATCGACGCTCCAGATTTCGGTTGATTCGACTTCTGCAGCTTCGCTCTAGCTCTGCCTTTGCCTTCCTGTCAATTGACTCTGCGAATCCACCTCATGGACCACGAAGAACACGAGAATTCCTCCAGACTTGCTGCCCTATGTCACAGATTGGGCCGTCTCTGCTCTGAACAAGAAATCGAGGTTTGGAATGATGAACCATCACCTGAAAAACTGGAGGAATGCCGATTAACACTAATAGGTAAAATTCATTCTAATCCCTCTATTAATTTTCAAGCATTTCAAAGTACCTTGAAATGTGCGTGGATAATAGAACATGTTGAAATATCATAAAGAGATGCTGGATTGTATGTCGCAAAATTCTAGTCGGAGGCAGAAAAACAGAGAATCCTAGAAGGTGGGCCTTGGTTATTTTCTAGTCATCTGGTTGTTTTTAAATCATGGATACCGAATACACCGATGCATTGCTACGATTTTTCCACCTGCGCTTTCTAGGTGCAAGTCTTTGGCCTCCCATTGGAATGGTGCACTGAACAAATGATTAGCAAAGTAGTTAAAAATGTGGGCAGGGTGCTAGAAGTGAAAGTAGATTCGAAAGAGGGTTCCACACTTAGAGCTGGCAGAGCAAGGGTAGAAATTAATTTACAAGAATCGTTGAAGACAAGCCAACTGATCAGAATAAATAACACGACTCTATGGCTAGATTTTCGTTATGAAAGTCCATCCCACTTTTGTTATTCATGTGGAAAACTAGGACATTACGCAATGTATTGCAAGGAGATTCCTTTTGATGAAGCAAAACTAGAAGGCAAGAAGAAAATGGCTTATGGCCAATGGCTTTGCGTGGAGGTCAAGGAGCATAGCCCTTACTGGCGGATTTATTTTGAAACGAAGGAAAAAATAGAGCATCTAGACAAGGTAGTACCTGAAACTCCTCCATCTTCGACCCACCATCTCCCATTACTACCCCCCATTGCTAACACAGAAGAGGCCCCCCTGCAACAGCCTATGGTAGCGATTAGCTCTACATCTACAACTTTAAAGGTGCAAAATCGTTAAGTTGGAATGGTGCATAGTAGCCCCATCAGCATTACTTTGATACCTACAACAACAAAGATGAAAGGATTATAGACCCAGTTAATCACATTACCGCAGGCCAAGAAAATGAAAAACACTAGACTTACTCCAAAAATTGGACCTGCCAAGAAAATCAAGCACTATAATCCCTATGAAATTAGAACTTTAGCACAAGATAATCTAGATGAATCACTTCTCCTAGACACACCCATCTTGGAAGCAGATGAGGCAGGACAATCGGCTAAGGTGGCTGGCCCTCAATAGCCACCCACTCACAAATGAAGCTCCTGAGTTGGAACTATCAGAGTTTGGGCAATCCCTTGACAGTTCAAGCACTAAAGGCCCTAGTGGCAAATGAACAGCCTGACCTTGTTTTTTTGATGGAAACTAAAAACAAAGACTCTGTGCTTCAACGACTGCAATGTTGTTTACACTTTTTGAATTTACATGTGAATAAGCCGGTTGGCTTGGCTGGAGGCTTGGCTGTCTTTTGGAATGATAAGCTTTTGTTAACGATAGTTTGGTCTACTTCAGACTTCTTTGATATGATATGCAAGGATGATATGGAGGATAGAACTTGGCGACTCACCTGTATTCATGCCCCCGCAGTTTATCAACTACGCCAACAAGTATGGGAGGACCTCAGACAAATCAGCTATGGCAATCATTTACCATGAGTTTGTGTCGGCGATTTTAATGAAATCATTTATCACCGGGAAAAAGTAGGGAAAAGACCAGCTGAATCTCACCACTTATTTTCTTTTCGAGCTGTTCTGAATGATTGTTCTCTAATGGATATAGATAGTAAGGGCTGCGCCTTCACATGGATGAATAACTGAGAAGGGGATGATTTCATAAGGGAACATCTCGATCGAGTGTTGTGTACTATGGATTGGTGCCTAATGTTTCTTGAGGTTGAAGTTTTTGCTCTACCTGTTGTGGGTTTGGATCACAGTCCATTATTATTAAATACTACAGCATCTACTGGAAAAAGACAGCGTCATTTTATGTTTGAAGCCTTTTGGAACTAGGACCATGAATGTCGTGAGGTTATTGTCAAATCATGGAACTCAGATCAGGTAAAGGATTCCGGCCTCTTGCATAAATTATGGGCTGTTTTTGTTGCTTTAGCTAAGTGGAGTCACAAGAAATTTTCGCATAATCACCTTAAAGTAGCAGCTTTGCAACAACAACTACAACATCTCATCAATCGACCCCATTGTTCTTATGACAAACCGACAGCAACAACAGCTACAATCACCTTAAAGTAGCAGCTTTGCAACAACAACTACAACATCTCATCAATCACCTTAAAGTAGCAGCTTTGCAACAACAACTACAACATCTCATCAATCGACCCATTGTTCTTACGACAGACCGACATCAACAAATTTGAAAGAGCAGATCCAACAAGTGTGGCAACAAGAAGAACAATATTGGGCAATGCGTTCCCGGATCAATTGGTTGAAATGGGGAGATAAGAATACCAAATTTTTTCGTGCTACCACCATACAAAGATGACAGAGGAATCGAATCAACATGCTGCAGGACGACAACCAAAATTGGGTGTGGGATACTAGGCAATTACAAGAGATGACGTCCTCCTTTTTTTCACGCTTATATACCACAGTGGGCAGTTGCAACTTTGGACCTATGTTAGACCAATGCCCATGTGTTGTTACAATGGAGATGAATGAGGTGTTAAGAGCTATGGTAACTCATGAGGAGGTGTACCAGGCCACTTTTTAGTTAGGGACTACCAAAGCCCCGGGCTAGATGGCCTAAATGGCTTTTTTTTTTTTTTTTTTTTTTTATCAACTTCACTGGGATATCATTAAGGATGATCTCTTTACAGCGGTGCAAAACTTTTTTATATCAAGGAATATGCCCCCCGCTCTAAATATGACCATTATCTCTTTGATTCCCAAGACCCCACGCCTAGAACGTTTGGATTAATACCGCCCTATCAGCCTTTGTAATTATGCTTATAAAATTATTTCCAAGGTGATTGCTAACCGTTTGAAACCAATGCTATCGGATCTGATTTTGAGGAATAGTGTACCTTTGTGGGTGGTAGGTAAATACAAGACAATATTTTAATAGTCCAGGAGGTTCTTCATCAGATCAAGATAAGGAAAAGGAAGCGACACTTCCGGGCAGTTCTTAAAATGGATATGCAAAAGGCGTATGACAGGGTGGAATGGGATTTTCTTCAAGATTATTTACTTAAATTAGGATTCCATTCCACATGGATCCGGTGGGTGATGCAGTGCATAACAACAACATCCTTCAGTGTAAAATTTAATGGCGAACAGCTACAATATTTCCATCCTACCAGGGGTCTTCAGCAGGGCGATCCTCTATCCCCATATATTTTCATCTTGCTGGCAAATATCTTATCTTACCTTATTAACCAAGCTATTAACATGGGGCATCTCAAGGGCATCAAGCTGAATAGGTGGTGTCCTACTCTATCCCATATGTTTTTCGCTGATGATGCAATTTTCTTTCTAGATGGTACTGTTCAAGAATGCCATAATCTAGCAAATATCTTGAATCAATATCGTTTAGCTACAATGCAAGAGGTTAACCGTAACAAATATGGAATTTTTTTTTTTTTTTAGTAAAACTTGCCTTGCTAGATTACAAGAAAATCTGGCGAGAGAGCTCAGAGTACCAGTGCTGCAAAGGTTTGGTAAGTATTTGGGAATACCATCTGATTGAGGGCGTTCCAAAAAGGATATGTTTTCTTGGATTATGGGGAGAGTTCATGCAAAGTTGGAAGGCTGGAAAGAAAATCTAATTTCAAAGGGTGGAAAAGAGATCCTTCTTAAGACTGTAGTACAGGCGATACCACAATACACCATGTCTATCTTTAAACTCCCTGTGTCCCTTTGCAAATCCATTGAACAAAGAATTGTATGGTTTTGGTGGCAGAATGATAGGCACAAATTAGGAATTCATTGGCAGAATTGGGAAGTCTAAAAGGAAGAAAGGAAGCTGGTGTTTTAGGGTTTCGTGATCTTATAAACTTTAAAAAAGCCATGCTTGGGAAATGGGCATGGCGTTTACTCCATCAGCCACTATCTCTATGGAGTAAATTTTTTAAAGGACTTTACTTCCATGCAAAGAACTTCTGGAATGCGGAAAAAGGCCCCCAACCATCATGGGGTTAGCAAAGCCTTCTGATTGGTAGGGATGCGATTTTACCCAATATTAGATGGTCTGTTGGAGATGGGCATTTGATCAATGTACGTGAAGATAGGCGGCTACCTATCGGGATATTAGGTGGACCTGCAGCTCGAGACGAACCTCAGTTGGTGGCTGACCTCATCGATCGAGACCACAACACCTGGAATGTTCCTCTTCTAAACAGGTTTTTTGACAATCAAATCATAGTTGAGATCATTACCATTCCAGTAAGACCCAACTATGCCAAGGACAAACTCATCTGGACTGCTACAAAACATGGCCATTACACTGTTAAGAGTGCTTACCATGCTCTCACCCAATTAGCAACAAAATAGATAGGCAATAGGGCTTCCATATCATATCAGAATCCTAAACTGTTATGGAGGAAAATTTGGACAATGCAGACTGCCCCAAAAATTCGCAATTTCCTGTGGTCACTATGTCACAATGCATTATCCACCAGAGCAAACTTATACTAGAGACACATTATCACCGATTTGACTTGTATTGTATGCAATCAACAAGCACCAGAAACCTTAGAACATCTGTTTTTACTCTATCCATGGACTTAGCGAATATGGTCTCATCCCCAAATTAATGTTTAGATCTTACCTCGAGCAATACAAAGAATTGATGCTTGGCTCACAGAGAGAGTTCGAACACAGCAACTATTACCTAGTTTGGAGACAATCACGACAGTCCTTTGGCAAATCTGGCGAGCTCGTAACGGGCTTATCTTCCGGCATGAGAGTCTCGACCCAATACACGTGGTAGAGGCAGCGTTAGCTCAGACCCATGTCGCTCGGCTGTCCATTCGAACCCAAACTAGCAAAGGCAGATCGATCTTGAACCAAGAATCTCTTTGGAAGCCACCAGATCTAGGCATCCTGAGGGTTAATATCGATGGAGCACATCAGCCAGGCAGCAAGGAAGGAACTATGGCTTGTATTTGCCGTGATCACCATGGAAGACTTACCGATGGCTTCTCCAGACAATTTGCCGCTTGTTTGGCCTTGCAGGCGGAGATCCAAGCATTTTCTTTCACTCTCCAGCACCTGCTTCAGCAAGGCTTCAATCACGCAGATCTGCTCGTTGAATTGGACTGTCTCGTCCTCGTCGACATGCTGAACAAACGCAGAGAGCTGCCATGGGAGGAGCGTCCTTTGTTTATTGAAGCTGCCATTCTGTTTTCTCTTTTCCCTAATCTCAGTCTTCGACACTGTACAAGAGAAGCCAATGTTGCTACCGATTGGACTGCCAAGGCCCATAATTGTGCAAACTTAACCCAAAACTGGGCCGTCTCTCCTCCTTTTTACTTGCTTGACCTTGTTTGTGCTGATGCACTAGCCGCATGTTGTACCGGTTATCTCACTTGAATATATAGTTCCTCTATTTCGACCAAAAAAAAAAAAGGCAAAATTTTGGACAAAACGAGCGTAGATGCTCCGGATCTGAGCTTTTGTCATCGACGGGTTAAACGATGCCCGCAAATTCAGCCTGCGAAGGAACCCTAATTCTCGCCACTCATTGCGTAGCGGGAGTCGCTCTTTTTCTTCAAAAAAGGTCGAGCGGATATTGATAAATTAAAACTGAAGTGACGGTGCGAGGACGATCTTCAACGGCCCATAACCTCCATTAACGGCTGCATCAACGAACACGTCTCGCTTTCGTGACGAGGGTTTTGCCCTGTCTTTGTCTCTGCTGGATGCCGCAGGCAGTCCTTAAATGCTGGTGACTCGTAGAAACCCTAGATGACTCTACATCGAGTCATTCGCGACAGGATCGCCTGATTTCGTGGTTATATGTATGTGCGGCGTGGAATAACTTGCTTCTCTTCTTACTATTATTTATTTATTTATTTCAGATACAATCATACATTAATGAGCCAATTCTCGCAATATACTATATCATACTCACAGTTCTTGTTAAATACATATATTATCGACACCATGACCGGACATTTCAGCTTATGAGATTATTGAATTTAACCCGTGACACTTATATTCACCTTTGAATGTATATAGTAACTCGATCAATTAATAAATTCGAGAGCTAATCTCTTTTTCCCCTAGAACATGTGTGCCTATTTTGTCTTAATCAATCAATTGGAGGAACGTGTTGGCCAAAAGAAATTGTTGGTAAAATGTGAACTTTGATCGTCTGCTCGAGGACGTTGGACAATAATATAAACGAAGCAGTCTCTATCGCATGGAACGATATCTATTCGGGTGGATAACTGCTTTTTAGACTTAGCCGCATGGGCGAACCCCAAAAATTCGCATGCCCGGACAAACTTGAGGACATTGGATGTCCAATCAGAGAGATTTCCGCCCTATCACCTCCAATTTTTTTGACAATAAACAATTTCGTTCATGGACTTGTTGAGGTACATGTGCGCAAGTTTCAATTGCATTAAGAAAAATTCCGTAAACATACACATAGGTCGGTTCATGACCACCACATTCTTATAGATAAGATTGTTTTTTTCCCCTGTATAAACTTTTATTTCTGTATTTTCTAACAGTTACATCGTAATTATTAACCTTCTGGTTCCTCAACATTACATAGAATACATGAACTATGCCTAAATTCTTGATTTGCAGTTGTGGCTGTGCTTCTTGTGTCAAAAGAATTGGACAACTTTAGTTTGGTAATCCTAGAATTATGGTTAGAGAGAGAGGAGCATACAAGCCTAACAACCTAGAGGCCAACTGAACACTTTGTATGCCCCATGAATAAGTTAAATCTAAACATGTGGCTTGTGCAAAGTGGCCTTGCCCTAGAGTAGTTTACACGCACTTTGTGGGATTTTAAAAAATTAATTCTAGCTTTTGAGCTGGAAATCCCTAAATGCTTCAATTAACTATGCAAATCTCGAGAAATCTCTTCAATAATGTTATGCAAATAGTATAAAGATAGATGAATGTTTTTCTTATATCTTACTCCCCATAGTCATGTAAGATTTTGTCGGCATGAAAATTAAAAAAGACTAAGATTAAATGTTCCAAATTATATTTTCTATATACGTGGAATTATGTTATGGAGCCGGAAGTGCCTTTTGCCATATTTTGATAAACCTTCTCCCAGCCTAATAAGCATGCCTGGTTCTCTAATCTCAAAGAAAAAGAGGAGCTAGATCTCGCCTTTAGAATGATTTGAAGTAATTGCAGTTAGCTTGAAGACATTCGTAGATGTCGATTGATCAATGCTTTTGGAAGTACTGAGAGATGCGCACGCATACGTGCGATATCCAAACTATTTCCGTTGACCCTCACGAAAATCTCCGTACAGACCGTTGTTGCTAATTCTTTATTTGCCGTAAAATCTGCATGAATCCATAATTCAATGATTCAAACGTGACGCAGAGGAAGTTATGCATTCCAAAAGATAGCATTTATTTTAAATAAAGAAGTGCAGATTACAATATCTTAGATGCTTATTTATAGAGAGGTTGTCATCTAGAAAATAACCAAGTAACTGAAATCGAATAACAAAATTAAGAAATATATATTAATAAAAAGGGAAAGTTATCAAAATGCAACTAGAAAATCTCCAAAACGCGTTTGAAATCTGTGACATCTCGGATTTGTGGGACCGCCTGCTCTTATGACGTTCTAATGTTTCCATAAAGGCATTTGCATGTTGTTCTACATCAAAACGTCTCACAATCTGTCACCGATATAGTTACGGAGATTATTGTGTCGGATTAGTCAGCTTGCAAGAAAAGTTATAGTGCGAGCAAATCATATAAAATAACAATAAATAATGGCAAAAACTATCGCCGAAAATTCTCCAATGACGACAAGGACTCCGATTTAGTGGAATTTTGTGCTCTCAATTTGACTATAAATACCCGCCCGTTGTGCTCCCAAATCGAGTGCAAGAAATCAAACTCCTGACCAAAGTGTCTCGAGAATCACATGGCGCTTCTTAAATCTCCATCGATTTGCTTCCCTCTCGCCCTTCTCCTTTCTCTCCTCATAAACTCGTCTCACTGCCTCAACCCCAAATCGCTTAACATCTCGAAAGTTCAGTCCAACGGTGATTGGTCGCCGGCAGGTGCGACGTGGTACGGGAGTCCCGACGGCGCTGGAAGCGATGGTAATGGAATGACATTATATTTTTATATGGTCAATTCACCTGGAGTAAAGATCTTTTTATGCAAGCGCCGTTGGTCTCATCACACGCCTTTCAGTAATTTTGACTTATCTAGTCTTTCGAGTATAAATCGGTTCGGACTTATGAGTAGCTTAGGTCAATCACCTAATCGTGATTGATTTTGGCTTTGTACCAAACACATGTAGACTTAGAGGTCAAACTGGAATCAAGTACAACGCTAGACAATACTACTCTAGTAATTACACATTTCACCTGATCTGCAAATATACATATATATATGCAATATATATATATATATATATATATATATATATATATATATATATATATATATATATATATATATATATATATACATACATATATAATATATTATATATAATATGCTTTGTATGATATTTTGTACGTAGGTGGTGCATGTGGGTATGGGAGTGGGGTCGACCAAGCTCCATTCTCTTCAATGGTGTCCGCAGGAGGGCCTTCTCTTTTCAAATCAGGCAAAGGATGTGGAGCTTGTTACAAGGTTTCTCTCTTGCTAGAAAAGTGTTTCTCGAATTATTTTATATTCGCCGTCATCGGAGAAAATTTGCCACGGACAAAGTTAATATATGTTCACGAGATATGCTTTTCCTAAATTAACAATCGTGGAATAGAATTCATCAAAACATCTACGCGGCACGCTTTCTAGACTACCATTAAAAGTAGTTTAAATCTTCGTATTTAAATAGATTGTTTGACTCGGTACATATTGTCCTATTGAAACAGATTATTTAGTAGTAGTTAGGAAGTGCAGTCTTTTGAGCTCTTGTTGATTAAATTTCAGGTGAAATGCACTGAAAACGCGGCTTGTTCCGGGGACCCGGTGACGGTCGTTATAACTGATGAATGCCCTGGTGGCCCTTGTGTTGCTGAATCTGCTCACTTCGATTTGAGCGGCACGGCTTTTGGAGCCATGGCGTGCTCCGGCATGGCCGATGAACTTCGCAACGCTGGGGTGCTGCAAATTCGATACAAAAAGTCCGTACGGTTGATCCTTTCTCTATGGATCCTTTCGAGTGAATTCCAATTTTAACAGACGCGCAGAGGGAAAAAAGGAAGATAAAACGCATTGAAAAGTGCTTTAAATTAACGAGAAACTTTGCTTTCACCAGACTTATACTAATCAGCAAATAGTCTAACTTGCTTATTAAAAGTCTATTTATGTACACATATTTACAATGTCAATCAGAGTAAAGTGCAAGTTCCCTGGCGTGAAGGTGGCATTCCACGTTGACTCCGGCTCGAACCCCAACTATTTCGCTGCGCTAATTGAGTACGAGAATGGGGATGGCGAGCTCGGCTCCGTCAAACTGAAGCAGGCTCTAGACTCTGACTCTTGGCATCAGATGCAACAGTCGTGGGGCGCGGTTTGGAAGCTGGATGGCGCGGGCGAGCTGCGCGCCCCATTCTCGATCAAGCTCACCTCTCTTGAGTCCGGTAAGACCCTGGTTGCCAAGAACGTGATCCCCGCTGGGTGGCAGCCCGGACAGACGTACCGGTCCGTCGTCAACTTTGCTGTCTGAGGGTTGTGCGTGGTTTGCTTGGGAGACGAAGAAATGGAGATTGATCGTCCGTGAATTTGGTTGTGTGCGTTTTATGTGATTGGCAAAAATAAAATATAGGATGGTGTGTAAAAAGAAGTATGTTGCTTTTTTCCACTCTATGTGTAGTCTAGTCAGCAATGAGCTACCTCTCGGAAAAGAGAGTAGTGGGGAGAAATGAATGGTATTGTCCTTTGAAAATCAAGAATGATTTAGGAATTTTTGTTCCTTTTTTCGTGCCAATCTATTGTATTTGCAGCTTGAAAGCTTTTATATTGAGCACTTCTAAAGTGGATGGTCCTAAATTGTGTCAATCCATATGCAAATGGGTACATTCTTCATTATGAAAAAATGGAACTTCTGAATGAGAATTATAATTTTGTTAGAAAACATTTTCGATACATATTCATAAATAAAACTAACAAACCCGACCTTTCAACATATTAATACTTGTCACCAAATTTAGCAATGTGACATTAAAGTTTAAAATCGATAAATCAATATACCTGTGATAAATGAAGGATAAAATTCTAAATTAGTATACTTGTCAATCGATACTTGTCACCAAATTTAGCAATTTGACATTAAAGTTTAATGAAAATTAAAAAAAGGGTAAATTTGTCATAGATAGGGTTTTAAATGGACAAAAATTAATTTAGAGTAAATTTATTATCGGTGTATCAATTTGGGATTTTTTTATGGTATTAATCCTAACTCTAATTAGAGAGAGAGGGAGATTTCGATTAAAAAAAAGTAGTGAAAAAAACTAAAATGGAATGCCCGACTCCATCGGTTGTCTAGAGAACATAACGTGCACATGGCCAGTTGTGCAGGTCACTTGGGGAAGAGCTTGGTCAATTAATTTTAGTATTCCTTGCCAATTCCTTCGCCGAACATTCTTGCGCTCCTCGTCGAAAATGACAAATCGAAACCCAAGAGCGAGATATAGGAATCTGTGGAAAATATTCCTGACATTGTTATTTCTCAAGTCGGCTGACTGCTTCTGAATAAGAAAATCGAAACCCACATGTGGGATTCATTAATTGGTGGGGCTTTTCTTTTTCTCTTCGTTTCTGAGCGCAAGGAGACATATGTTGGGGCGAACAGTGACAAGACCATAGCCAGTTTGACAGTGCATTCGTGCGAGTCTGCGAGATACTTGGGAGGAAGCATGTACACCGTCTGCATTGCTTATTGTCCTTTTCTATCGCCTAACTCAAAGAAATGTTACTATGGAAAATATTAAAAGTGAGATGAATGCTGTTGACAGTAGAGATAACATTATAGAGGATTCGTGATGAATTTGAACAAGCCTAAAAATAAGTTCTCATAAAAAAGACAAAGATCTCTTTTTTCTTATAAGCAAGACAAGGTAGAGAGGCGTAATAGTGCATATAACTTTCTGGGTGTTAGCATGAGAGTTTCCACTCCTTACGAAAGATTTTGTTTAAGTCATTACTACTTAAGCTACGTTTGGAGGACCGAATATAATATTGGATTGGGAGAACACTAGATTTGAATGTATCTGGATGGACAAAAAATCCCCACCTTATGGAAAATCTAAGGAAAAAAGAAACAGAAAAAAAGGAGAAAAACCCGATGGACTCGCTTTGCTACTCACCGCTCGACTTCGTCCACACCAGATGAACACCTCTTAGTCGATCTCTCTTCTTGTTGTTGGCTCAACATCACCGTCCTTGACCTCAAATGCCATTGTCTTAAACTGTTGCTTCTAGCTTCGTCACGCGCAGCCATCCAAAGAGTTGACTTCCTCCAACAAGTTTCAGATTTCCCTTTTTTTTCCTCGCAGAAGAACCCATTCTATTTGTGAAAATTTTTTGGCGCCTATCATCGAGAATTTCGATGAACGTTGCTCTTATTTTCCATCATCCTCCGCTCTTGCTTTCAGATGGTGGTAATGGGTTAAATTGATGGGCTCATCAGGGACGGTTCGTCTTTACAACCCATTAATTTGGTGATGATGGGTCATCGACACGGGGTTGTTTAATGTAATCTAGGTTCTATTTGCCGGGACTTTATGGGTCTATGTCCGTCCTTTTTTCAGTACTTTGTTCTGCGTTGTCAACAAGTTCTTGAGGCAACCAAGTCGCCAGTTCTATATTTCTCCTTTGATTTTCAATTTTGGGTGATGGTATGTTTTAACTTTATTTCGGAGCAGAATCTCAGAGAAGAAACAAAGGACTTGAGTTCAATTGTGGACACAAGTATTGATTTCAGAGTACTAATCCAAAAGGCGACTTGCAAAGAAGGAACATTGAGCATCTAGAGCGAGAAAACAGGGAATTGCAGTAGTGCACACCAGATGTGGAATCGTTAACCTCCTGCCCTTACTAAAGGATGAAGATGATGATGGGCTGTGATGTCTCATTTTCCTTGACCACTAACCATGAGAGCGAAAGAGCGAGAGAGGTGAGTTGAGTGAGAATGTCAATGTATTTCAAACGCTCAGTTGGGTAATATTTATTTGGATCTTTTTTTTATATCTAGATGTTATCAAACACCACGTAGAAGATTTCAAATTTTATCATAACCTTATCCTATTTGACCTTATCCTATAAAAATGTATGGAAGACCAAATGTAGCCTTAGTCTGTATGAGCCAGTGACCATAGTGCTTGCCAAAAGTTAGGAAACATGTTCACATGTGGTAGCAAATACACAAGGCACAAAATGACTAGAGGTTTGTTCATGATATGCGTCAAACTGGTGACCTCTTTACCACCATACCTAAGCATATAGCAAAACCAGTATGTAATACACAAAGCTGCAAGTTAATCAGGACATATTTTTACATGAGGTAGCAAATGCACAAGTCACAAGCTGACTAAAGATCTATTCATGACATGCCTCGAACTTGTAATCTCTTGGAAGACAGTGTGAACTCTCTAACCACCATAGCTGATGATATGGCAAAAGCAATATGTAATACTTGTAGATTAATCAGGACTAAATTAACGGGGGATATGTTCTATGGAATTATGGAATCAATATTAAGGAAACACATCTTCTACACGTATGTTGTATGTACGATAATAAGGTATATGAAGCTATGAAAAAGACAAGAAGACTCTATAATCATGTTTCTTTTTTCCGCCGCTGGAGCGGAAGACCTATTTATCAATTGCTGGACCAAAAAACGGGGTGAACTTTGTGGTCAGAAAATTGGTGACTTGACATGTTTCTTTTCCTGGAATTAATATCTGACTGTGAATAAAACCCTAGACGAAGAACGTTTCCCTCTTAGTTTACTGACACACTCTTCAATTAGTTCTTGTTTTGAATCATTCAAATTATTTGGGTTGTGAACAGCAAGTTGAAAAGCGAGGACAATGAGCTGTCTGACGCACTCCACATGTTCCTTGGCACAAAATTGGCGCACATTCCCGGAAATCATAATTTCTATATGCTTAAAAATGACTACGTCTCAACCCCTAGTACTGGAGTAGCTCATTCAATGGAACCTACACATGGGTGTTGCAACCTATATATATATATGCCGGTATGCATCATAATGGCAATACTAAAGACGCTCTTCCTATTTTCAGCTCTGTCACTCATTAGTCCTAAGTCCTACACGAACGCCTACAAACAGAGAGAATTCGAATCGCCGACCCCAATCGCAGAATCAGAAATTGCCAGCCCAGAAATTTTAGAGAAGAGCATGGACCAACTTACAGAGGCCAATTAGAGTCTGCAAGAGCTTATCTCGAACCGCATCAGTAGGACTGAGGAATTCATGAATCTGTACTTCGTCTTCCAAGGTATTGTTTTTTCTCCTATGCTGACGTCCTCGGAAACGATCAGGTGTAAACTGAAATGGACTTTTTACGCCCTCTCTTTACTGGCCTCCATTTACAACTCCCTCGCGGTATTGGTAAACATCCGTTTGTCGCTGAGGTACTACGAAAATATGGCCCTCAACTGGGATCTACACGACAAACTGAGGGTGCACCTTGCCAATCTGAGGGTGCAACAACGGAACAATGCTAATGCCCAAGCAGCGGTAGAGCAACAAAACAATGCTAACGCCGAAGCGGTGCCGCAACAACAGAACAATGCTAATGCCCCAGGCGACGGGGCAGCAACGGAACAATCCCTATAGATTTAAAGTCAATCAACTTTACACCATGTGTTATTTGACACTGCTGCTGCTTTTGATATTTTCGGCTGCAATGCTATATGGTTTCTCCCAAATTCACTGTTGTCACCGATGCAGTTACTGATGATTAGTGTGACTTTTACATTATGTTACACTAGATCACATGTCAATAAGTGGGGCATGTAGACTAGTAATTCGATCATGTCAGGGTCATGCTACGTAGATGTCGCCCAGTTGATTTTCCGTTTGAAAGTGCTTCTTGCATGTATTGAATAAATATTATGTGGACCTTAAACTATGCTTCCATTGTAAAAGAAGTAGGTTTGCATTGTGTAATGGAAAAATTGTCCAAAAATTAGCCAATTCAATTCTAAACTTTCAGTTTTGCCAATTGAGAACTAATTTCTTTTACATTTTACCAATTGAGTCCATTTGGCCTATTTTACTCCAAAATTAGTGACATGGACTCCCATGGTACCACATAGGATTATTGGTGTTGACGTGGACAAATTTTTGTAAATTTTTTCTAAAAGATTTGATTTTTTTTTCCTACCAAATCCGGTGAGGGATGTTGGCGTGGTCACAAGCGAGGGTTGGCGACTGGGTGAGGCCTGTGAAGCCCTTGCCTAGTAACCAATGAGGGTCAACTAGCCCTTGCCAAGCTTGGAAGAAAAAAGAAAGAAAAAGAAGGAAAGAAAAAAGAAGAAAAAATTATAAAAAATTCAAAATTTTAAAATTTTTTTTTAAAATTGTTCACATTAGTATTAGTCATGCCACATAAAATAACCGGTATCTATGTTAGCGATTTCCCGCTAAAATCGGCCAAGTGTACTCATTTGAAAAAACATAGAAATATTTTTGACCCAATTGGTAAAATTGAAAGGCTTTTCATTGAATTGACCAAATTATAATAAATTCAAAACTTTTTGAACAATTTTACCATTGTGTAAGATATGAAATGCCTGGCAATGGAAAAAATTGAAGGATTTTTTTTTTTTTTTTTTTTTTTTTGTACATGGAATTTGTAAAGTTTAGATTACCCAAGTTGATGTTCTAGATCATGGTCAAAAGACGTCGCCTAAATTTTACTTTTGGTAACGATATCAACTTTGTTTAACATTCAAATGCACAAATAATATTAGTTCTGATTTGGTGTAAACAAACCTTATATCTTATGTAACTAGTGTATGGTATGTAAAATTTCGAAATAAAATCTTGAATAATACTTTGGCTAAGAGCAAAAGTATTAACGTCTCATGTCATCCTCATTTGTATTCTGAGTCGTTTCTTTTTTGGCTAGATTTAAAATGTGCAGGAGTAATGAACATTGCTCCCTTTTGTTTTAGTTTGCTCTTTGATCACTAATTGTGAAAGGGGACACTTTCCAGCATCTCTGATTGGAAGAACCTAGTTTCTAGTTGATGAGTTGTAAAACATGGACATAACGAATATTTACTTTTAGTTTATTTATGTATATGTGATGCTTGTGTCTATAGCTTATCCATTATAGGCCTCCAATTAGAAGCGGTGGAAGGAGACGTCCAAATACTACTTCCTAGATCAACGAAAATGTACCTTTTATTAGGATAAGTACACTAAAAGTTTTAAAATTTGTCATGTAAGTACGGTTGAATCCTAAAACTTTTATAAAATATAATTAAATCAAATAACTTATTATAAAAGTGTAATGGAATTCTAAAATTTTTAAAATGCTCGACTAAAACTTAAAACTTGTCAAGTTAATGCATTCAAGTCTTTCCATTAATTCCATCCCACCCGACTAATTTGACTAGTTTTAGAATTTAACGGCACTTTTTAAAAATTTTATGACTTAGTTGTATTTCATAATAATTTTTAGAACTTTCAGTGCACTTATTCTTATTTGTGTTCCATCACGAGTTGACTTAACATGGAGTGTGGTTTAATACTATCTAGGCCCATAAATCAAGATGAACCTTGGATGAACAACGGGGTAGAACACTCACAAACATTTATAGACAGCTATTGTTAAATCAAGCAGAACAAACTCAATTTATAAAAAGGAGGAAATCAATCATTACACTAGATTTATGTAGCTCGGTCTTGTCACAATCTTCCAAAGGTGAAATCTCCAAGGAAGTTTGATAAATTATGGATGAACGTCCATCGTCTCCCTTGTGCATTCGGCACCGGTTCTCCCAAACTTTATTAATCACAAAATTAGTTGACTTGATTAATTATGAAAATCACGTTCTTACTATAGGAGTCACTAGGGATAATCATGGTTTCAGGATAGAACCTAAAATTTAAGAATCAAACTAGTAAGAACTTATCGGTTCCAAAGTATACATGGTAGATTCCAAATTTCAAAAAATTAAGAATTTGTTTTGACAGGTAAGTTCCAGGGTCTTAGTTGGAGGAACCTGGAATTTTAAACTTATAACCTAAAACCTAGAACAAGTTTTAATGTTTTGCTTAATCCATGCCTTTAAGTGATTCTACGATATCCATACCGTTAGGTGATGAATTTATAATGTGGAAGTACTAGTTTCAGCTTCTATTTTTTGATTAAGACTTCTCCTTTATTAATATTAATATTTTTCTTTTATCTAAATAAAAGTTAAAGTCAATGAATTGTAGAAACAAATGGTGATCATTAAAGGTTTTAATTTACTATCATAGTTCAATTAGTAATACAGATGAAACCTGGATAGACCCAAGAACTGACTTTAAAACCTGTGACAGGTTAGATTCTAAGTTTTATGGTATGTAGGGTAGGTTTTAGGTTCTAAAAAAATGAAAAATCTGTTCCAATGGGTAGGTTTTAGGTTTCAAGTTGAAACTGTACGAAACCTGAAACTGCTTATCCCTAGGAGTCAATACTGACCTATTTGAGTCTAGTTAGAGGCCAAGTAAAATGTGAGAAGTGGATTTAGGGGACTTGGTTAATCTAAAGTCTATTAGCACATTTTCGGTTCCTTTTTTCATCATTTTTGAAACTGTTGATCATGCGATCTTATCTAATTAAATTCCTAGGCACACTCACCTAAATGACCATGGATTATTTATATGTACAATGACATTTAATAATTACACAATCTCGCACCATATCTCAATCAATCGAAGAAATGAAATATGGGAAGATAAGATACACAAAGTAAAACCCAATATGTATCGAGCAAAAAATATACACCGCCATAATTTTTAGCCTCGGAACACGACCCCATGAGGTAAATCGAAACATGTTATTACTCTAATGTAACGATAAAAACATCCTAACCAAATGATGATATAAGGCACTAACAAAAAATAGAGCACGATGAAGCACGTAACTAATCTAAACGATATCATGCACCATCCATTTTTTAAAATTATTTTCTCACTTATTGTTTTCCATAATTTTTTTTTGTGGTTTTTATTATACTTATTTATTTAATGACGAATATGATTTAAAAACTAATTGTACTAAATGCAAGTCATAACCGTGTAATCTAAATGCCAAGTTTAAAATCAACTCAAATATGACACACCCAATAATGAATATGGTTAATATCACGAAAAATCCAAAACTAGTACGTCTTTGATAAATTTACCCAAATTAATCTTTTGACTACAAAAAACCCTAAAATGAAACAATTATGACAAATTTACCTGAAACTAATTTTTGACCACTACATTTGTCCTCCATTAGTTTCCATTAAATTCAATTAATATTACGAAAAACCACAAACTAGTAAATCTGTGACCAATGAATGGTGAAAATCTAAACTGGTAAATCCATCAACCGTCACGTGTCACCTAACTTAGCATATTAATTTGGGGTTTTTGGTTGTTATAAAATTAATTTGGAGTAAAATTATCACAAACGTATTAATTTGAGGTTTTTAATAATATTAATCATTATGAATATAACTTAAAACCAATGCAAACAGATAACAATGGCCCTCCGGATCTGTGGGAACCAATTGTGGTCACCGCAGAGAAACCATTGGAAGGGTTTCGACCGGCCCCAATAATTGTGAACCTGCCACGACCCGGTGATCAAACCCGAATCGTTGGTGGATCGGCCATCAAACTAGAACCAATTGGAGCCCACATTTGAAAGATCGGGCCAAGTGGTCCTACCCAGAGATCATGAGAAGGTGCTTCCGTCTTCCGTCTCCCCCTCTCTGGATTCTTTATTTGTTTCTTCTCGCCCATCGCACGTGCATCCACTTGTCTTTTTCCATCTGAGGGTGTACTTGCTTCTTCGAAAATACTTTAATTTTTTTTTTAAAAAAACTACCACTTACGTTACTGATAAAAATGAATGAACGAAAAGTATTTTTATTATTCGTGAAAATATTTAAACATAAATTATTACTGATATAAAACTAATTTTTAATGATGCCAATTCAGTCATAAATCTTTTAATTTTGTCAGTAAAATTAAGTTTATCCAGCTAATTTTCACCCAATATTGCTAAGGTGATGCCAATCCTACATAAATGGCCGGCATTGACTAGACAGTTTTTAATAATATTTTAATGGTTTCTTTAAATTTTTTATTAATTTTTCTTTTCATTTTTTTTTTTTTCCATCCCTTCTCCTTCCTCCAACCATCGGTGACGCTCCTAGCAAGGTCCAGCAGTGCTGCGATTGCCTGCAGCGTCTCAGCTAATTCCCTCTGCAAGTTTCTTTGCTTCTAGGTTTCGGCCACCAGCCCAGCACCGCCACAATTGCCAGCTCCTCCACTGCAGTTCAGTGAGCTTTGTTGCCTGCAGGGCAACCTACTATATTCATCGATTCCAGCGTCACTCTGATTAACAACCGGAGTGTCCCAGTGTCCAACCGCGACTTCTGCAGTGCCTTCCAGCCCAAGTCGCTCCTAGAAAGTGACGCTCGTTGATACTGGAGAGAGGTAAACCGCGAGTGCGTATTGTGGGTTGGATCGTTGATGTCCGGATCAGCGTGGCTCTGACGATTGATTGTTGTCTCCTCTTCAAGATAGCCTCACTTTGCCTTTTTCTTTCTCAAAGCCCCATGTTGGTCTCCCGAATAACTTTTCTTTTTAATCGGTGGTCATAGTCCTTTCTCGTCTTCCCCAAACTTCACCACTTGGCTCTCCCTCCGTATTATTTCTTGACTTTTCCCTTCACCTCTCCCCACTCCCCACATTGTATTATGAAGCTCTCTATTCTCTTATTGTCGTGCTCTGCCGCCTCTCAGTTATGCGTCCCTCAAATGGTGTCAATGCCCCTCGTATAATGCTAGGTTTAGGGTTCTTTAAACAATATATTTTCTACTTTTTAGACCTTAAGAGATACACCAAAATTTTAACCATCGGAAACTTTCCTCTTACCTCTTAATGATTCCAATTGTGATAATATCAATTTGCTCAATTACTCTCTACGATCATGTTGATACCAATATTTTCCACCTTGGCATTTTCCATTCCAGTGTAAATTTCGACCATTATGTGTTCATGGGCCTGGCCAAATTTCCTTTCATTGCGGGCTTAGTCCAATTAACTAAATTAAGCTCAAACCTATTTACTTAAACCCATTTGCTGTCGATCCAAATAAATATGCAAACTATATGGGCTTGATTAACTACAAATGTATGGAATTTAATAAAAACATTCTTTTAGGGATTGAGATCGACTCCTAACTTTTCTATGTAATGAATGACTAAATGGATCGTCAAAATGTATGTGCCTACGGTTGTTGACACCTGAATTTCACGACAGGTCCACTAACAGCAAAAAACTCGAGATAAGGAGTCACCACCAATTACGATAGTGTCCGTTTCTTAGCACAAAAGAGTCATTTTAGCATTTTTCAACATTTTTTCGAGTTTCGTTACAGGTTTTCTAAACGTTGGAGTCATTTTATCAAATAATTCAAGTATGACTTTTTAGTTGACTTTTTGGCTAATCCCTAAAGTCAACCCCTGGTCAACATTTTTTTGAATAATTAGCAAATAAAAAATTCATTATGTGCATTTCAAACGTAATTAGGCTATTAAATCGAGAATTTTTCCCTTGATTGGACAATTCCAAAATTTACACATTTCTAGTCATTTTTTAGAATAATCTATTTCTCCGCATTTGACCGAGAGGTTGTAACGCATTGAAATTTCAAGCTAATTTTAAGAATTCCGGCTTAGGATGAGTAGATCAATTTTCAAGCACAAATTTAGGCCCACGGTCTATTCTTCACAAATAGTGCAAACCAACCCAGTTCAAATCTGATTAAGTTAAATCAAATTAATTTCAATTTCAATTTTGATAGAACTTAGTAATTTGGCAAAATTCAGCCTTAACGACGAATCAGGACCGCTGAATTCGGTCCAAGTCAACCCATTGACTTGACCTAGTTTGGCTCGCTTGGGCTGAAGCCCAATTCGACTAATTGGGCCGGATCAAGTGTGTTGGCCAAACCTATGTTGCTAATGAAAGAATCAAGACAACTGGCCCCGGTCAACTCGGGTCAACTCAATTAAACCTAAATTGACCCGATCCATTGGGCTAATCCTCAATTAGATTTATTTGGCCCACTTAGCCAAGACATGAAGCTCAATTAGCGAAATTAGAGTAAAATTTAACAAGTAGGGTTTCTCGGATCGAGTAGTGGTCATTGGAGTCAAAGGGCTTAGACAAGTAGCGGCTCCAAGCAGGTTTCTAAGATAGTGAAAGGGATAATAGTGAATTGAATTGCAAAAGGACTTTTTGATAGGTGACATTCTGGGATGGACGGCTGCTGGAAGTACCTCAATCGGACTCACTGAAGATTGCCTGAAGAAAATTGCTGAGAAACGGGCAATCCGTACGGGATTCGTCGCTGAAGTTGCTGGAAACGTATTCTCCCAATGTGGCCGGTCAAAAAAATGCTGAAGGTTGGTGGTGGTGAATATTCTGGAGGGAATCCAGAGAAGATAAACTTTACAGTTGTCCCTCTACGATCATGGCAGCCATGGATTTTAGTGCAGGGATCCCCAGAAATTTTTATCCTTCAAGAAGAATAATGAGGTCACCTTGAATACGTAATAGTTAGTGGAGTCTTCCTTCCTTTAAGAGGAGAGAGAATCTTCGGACTTCCTTCTTTTTAATTACAATTTTCTGCAAATATGGATGTCTACCATTGGCCAAATACGTGGGTTACCTCTTGCTTTGCCTATTCAACCCCAGGTCTGCCAACTACGCCCATTGCTTTGCCACCCTTCTCTCACTTTATTTAAAGTCCAACTAGCCACCACACAGGGCGCATGTTTCCACCTAGTGCTCTCCATCGTGGACTTCACTAGCTCTCTAATTCAATTCCAGATTGTTACCCCAATCACTTTCCACTACGAGATGATTTTAAAATAAAAACATCACAAGTATCGTAACTTTTGTTGAAAAGCTTAATTGGGTATAATAACTTTATTTTTGACCACATAAATATTATAACTTTTAAAAAATATTTATTTGAGTGCCATAACTTTCAATCTATAATTTAAATGCAATTTTTTTTAGAAATGTTCATCCAAGTGTTAGAAATCCGGTATGACAACTGTTATGATGAACATTTTTTACAAGTTATAGCACTCATGTAATCAGAAAAAAGTTATAGAGCTCAAGTGAGTATTATACATAAGTTAACACTTAATTAATTGGAAAAAAAGTTATGCAACTTAAGTGATCGCCATACGCAGGTTATAACATTTATGGTGTCCTTATCCTCAATTAGCATGCAAATATGATGAGATGAAAATGATGATTGTGGGATCAACTTTGTCCCTTGCTCTCTTTTCTGTTTGGTAGACCTCTTTACTGATATATGAAAATGTGTTAATTCTAAATGCGAAGTAAACGATATTTTTGTTTAGGGTTCGGGGTTGATCCCTAATTTGCTATACAATGAACAACTAAATGGGTCTATAAAAATTCAGGTACCGACAGAAGTATGATCGTGGAGCCGAAAATCAAGGACATTGTAGTTTTAATTTCAAGTTTGAATATTAACCGCTTAGAAGCGGTTATATTGGGTAAAAGTCTATATAAGCCATGTTTTTTTTTTTTTGGACGGAAACGACAATTAATTTATAGAAACATTACCACCAGCATCCATTACATCCGAAATAAGAAGATCTAATAATAAAGGAGGGGGAAAGGCGAGCCAAGAAGAAGATAAGGTACCGCCCAATTGGGCCTTTGCAGCCCAATCGGCGACTGCGTTGGCCGTACGAGGGACAAACCCTAACTGCAGTCGAGAGAAACAGCGGAGAAGAGCAGCCACTTCGTCAAACAAGGGCCGAAGCGGCCATGGAGTCTTCCGAGGATCTTCAACGGCGTTGATCATGGCAAGGCAATCAGATTCCAAAATCAAGGGAGCGTTGGTTTTGCCGAGTCGACGGAGATGGTGCAGCACCGAGAGGAGGGCAGAAATTTCAACCTGCAACGCTAAAGCAGCAGCCACACGAGAGGTATACCCATCAACCATTTTACCCAAATGATTTCTGCAAATGATAGCGATTGCGCCTCTGGAGTCAGCAACCTGAAAAGCCCCATCGATATTGACTTTGAGTACACCTGGATCAGGGGGTCGCCACAGGGTAGAAGGAGCAGAAAAGTTGATTCCTGGGGTTGACGCAATTGAGGAGGAAAGATGGTTTATCCGAGCAAATCGCGACTGAGTCAAGGCAGATTCGACCACAAAAGATGGATCAGGCTTCTTACTAGTGAAGATGAACCTGTTTCGCGCCTTCCATATTTGCCGAGAGAAGGGCGGCAACAATTTCCATGCCGGAGTAACGGCGTGTTATCTCGAAATCTAGCTTCAAGCCACTCTGTCATGTTTGGTGCTGCTGTTTGAGAATGATTGATAGCAATCTTAGGGTGTGACCAAACTGCTGTAGTCCAGGGGCATAGAAGAAGTAGGTGCTCGATTGATTTAGGAGCTCGTTGAGAACATAATGTGCATGTTGGGTCGGGGCTGATGTGTCTGTTAAAAAGATTTGTCTTGGTTGGGAGAGCATTGTGATAAACAGACCAAAGAAAGAATTGAAGTTTAGGGACAGTTTTAAGAGTCCATAATCTCTTCCAAATAGGCTCAGATGGCTGAATGGAAGAGGATAACCTGTGATATGCACTTTTAACAAAATATCGACCCCGAGCGCAAAAGAGCCGTCCGATTAGCCTATCTTCATTGCAAGTAGAGCTTAGGGGAATATTAAAAACTTCTCTAGAAACAGGTTCATCAAATAAGTGATTAATAAGAGGACCATTCCACTGATTCAAACTCGGCAACATCAAATCTACCACTAGTCGTGGCTCATTGTGATTAGCAGGTCCACCAATAATGCCCATAGGAAGCCATCGATCTTCTCGAATACTAATCTTTGTGCCATCCCCCACAGACCATTGTAACTCTGGTAAAATGGAATCTCTCCCTAATAATAAACTTTGCCATCACCAGGAAGGGCGGTTACCTTTTACTGCACTCCGAAAGTCTTGTGAATGGAAATAGAGACCTTTGAAAATTTTACTCCATAAGGATAAAGGAGATTTAATTAGTCTCCAGGCTTGCTTACCAAGCATCGCTTTGTTAAAAGCAATTAGGTCTCGGAATCCTAGACCCCCCTGCGCCTTTCTAATCTTTAGGGACTCCCAGTTTCTCCAATGAATGCCTTTCTTTGTGCTGTCAGATTGCCACGGAATCGCGCAATCTTTTGTTCAATGGAACGACACGAGAGAGATAGGAATCTTAAAAATGGACATAGCATACTGAGGAATAGATTGGATGACACTCTTGATAAGGACTTCTTTTCCACCTTTAGAAATCAGTTTTTCCTTCCATCCATCTAACTTGGAATTAACTCTTCCCAAAATCCATGAAAACATATCTCTCTTAGATCGACCCCAATCTGACGGAATGCCTAGGTATTTTCCGGTCTTATGAATCACAGGAATCCTGAAAAAGTAGTGCTAGATTGTTCTGAAGTGTGGAGGGACAGGATCTACTGAAAAAGATACCTGATTTATTTCTATTCACTTCCTGACCGGTAGCTAAACAATATTGGTTCAAAATGTTAGCTAGATTTTGACATTCCATAGCTGTCCCATCTAGGAAAAAGATAGCATCATCGGCGAAAAGTAAATGGGATAGAGTAGGACACCACCTATTCAATTTGATGCCCTTGAGATTACCCATGTCTATGGCTTGAGATATTAAGGTAGACAACAGATTCACCATTAATATAAACAGGTAAGGGGAAAGTGGGTCACCTTGACGAAGACCTCGTGTAGGGTTGAAATAATTGAGTTGATCGCCATTGAACTTGATAGATATAGAGACTGTTGTAATACACTGCATCACCCACTTCACCCAAACTGGATGGAAACCTAATCTGAGAAAGTAATCATTTAAGAAGTCCCATTCCACTTGGTCGTAAGCCTTTTTCATGTCCATTTTTAAAATTGCCTGGAAATGTTTCTTTCTCACTCAGGTCTTTAGTTGGTGTAGCACCTCCTGGACAATCAAGATATTGTCCTGGATTTGGCATCCACTCACGAATGCGCTTTGTTCAGTAGAAATCAATTTTGGCAGGATGGGTTTGAGTCTATTGGCCAAGACTTTGGAGATAATTTTGTAAGCATAGTTACATAAACTGATAGGGCGGAACTGGTCTAGGCTTTCCGGGTTGGGGACTTTGGGAATCGAGAGATAGAGGTCCCTGTTCAAATCAGCCGGCATCACTCCTGTTTTAAAGAATTCTGAACGAGAGAGAATGAGGTCATCCTTAAGTATATCCCAGTAAGTTTGGTAGAAGATACCATTTAATCCGTCAAGGCCTGGTGCTTTGGATTTTCCCAACTGAAAGGTAGCTGTTTTGACCTCTGCTGGTGTGATTTTTGCAACTAAGCTGTCATTCATTGCAGGAGTAATGATCGCTGAAATTTGGTTCAAAATCGAACCATAGTCTCGGTGGCCTACTGAGCTATAGAGGTTGGAATAGAAAGCCCTAGTCATTTCCTTGAGGACCGCTCATCTCGTACCCATTCTTGGTTGATATCGAGTAACATGCGATCTTGTTTCTTTGTCGACGCCTGCACGTAGTTGCATGAAAAACCGTGTATTTTTGTCTCCGGACTTTAGCCATTGTATTCTAGAACGCATGGCCCAATACTGCTCCTCTTGCTGCCATGCCTCTTGTAGTTGTTGCTTTAACCTGTCTGCTAAATTTCTGTCATATGAGCTGCTAGGTTGATTAGTCAAAGTCTGCAATTGATGTTGCAAGTCTGCAATCTGAGATTTGGCATTGGAAAACTTATTGTGACTCCATTTTTTGAGGGCTAAGCTGACCTAACGTAATTTATATGGCAGATCACGGCGAGCGGCCCCAGCGGATGCCCAAGACGTGGCAATTGTTCTGCTGCAGTCCTAGTGTTTGGTCCAGTATGTCTCAAAGAGGAAAGGCTTGCCTTGACGGCGTTGTTTTACTTCTGTGCACAACAGCAGGGGGAGAGTGGTCAGAACCCACTGCAGGTAAAGCGAACACCTCAGCTTCTGGGAAAATTAATCTCCAGTTCAGATCACACACCACTCTGTCTAACCTTTCCTTAACCAGCTCATTACCATGACGGTTGTTCATCCAGGTAAACGCACAACCTTTACTTTCAAGATCCATAAGTGCACAGTCATGTAATAATTCTCTGAATGAATGTATGCGTTGAGAGTCTACAGCTCGTTTCCCGACTTTTTCCCATTGATCAATAATCTCATTGAAATCGCCAGCACAAATCCAAGGAAGAGAGTTGATGGACGTGATTTGGCGAAGTGCATCCCAGAACACTTTTCGAGATTGGAACAACGCTGGTGCATGTAAACAAGTAAGCCTCATCGTAATACCTTTTGCAGAATCTGTACATATAGTTTCCAAAAAGTGCTGATTAGAGTCTTCTATATAAAGGGAAATATGAGCTTGCTAGAACATAGCCAAACCTCCAGCAAGTCCTATAGTGTTAATGAAGTGAGATCGGGAAATTCGACGACGCCGAAGACGAAGTAGGACAGCCTCAGAATTCTTCGTCTCCATCAAAAAAACCAGATCAGGCTTCTCTTTGACCACAAGGGCCTTAAGGGCTTGAACTGTCAGGGGAGAGCCAAGTCCCTGACAGTTCCAACTGAGTAGCTTCATTTTACTGTCGGTGGCTTTTGAGGGAAAGCCACCTCAACCCACTTACCAGCTTCATCAGCTGAAGCAACCGGAGTTTCCAGCAGTAAGGTTTCGTCAAAATCTTCAAGTAGAGGAATGCGCGAGTCATGGGAGACTTGTCTTTTACATTTCTTTGATATTCCTGCATTTGTGGATAATCGAGTATACTTTTGTTTCTTTTTAGAGGTATCCCCAGCATTTAGATTCTGAAAACCCTTTTGGAGGATAGGTGATGGAGGGGGTGCTACCAATAAGGAAGACATCGAGGCAATGTTTGGTGGAAGGATTGGAGGAAACCGGACAGCCTTATGAGTTGGAAGTAATGTATTGAGATGGTGCTGATCCTTGGTATCCCTGTTCTGTATACTTGGTAACCCTTCAGCAACTGCTTTCATCTTTTGTGCCGCAGGTATAATAGCACCTGTCGTGGGAGATGCAGATTGTTGAACTGGAGGATGGAGGTGCTGCTCAGGTTGGGGGTGTGCAGATGGGGGTGTGCAGAGGAGTAAGCATATAACTTATCCGGATATGATTGATTTTTCTCTGAGATAATTGCTATAGGAGGTAACGCGAGGAGTTTGTTGGTCAGTGTAGGAGGAGTTTCAGGAATCACTTCTTCAGTGTCTTCGGGATCAGTATTCAGCCCATAGAAGGTAATCCAATAAGGACTGTGCTCCTTGACCTCTGCTCTTAACCACTGTCCATATGCCATTTTCTCTTTGCCAGACATTTTCGCGTCAGTAAATGGAATTTCTTGACAATAAGAAGCATAGTGTCCAAGTCGGCCGCAGGAATAGCAAAAATGAGCGAGTCGCTCATAACGGAAGTCTAGTCAGAAAGTCTTACCAGCTATTCGAAGTAACTGTCCTGTTTTCAAAGGGTGAGCTAGATCAAGTTCTATTCGGACACGTGCAGCTCGGATAGTTGTGCCGTCCTTTTTATCAATTTGTACCGAATCACTCGCCACGGTTTTAACCGCTTACTGAGCATGTGGTCGAACACCACTCAAGGGGAAGTCCAAAAACTTGTACCCAGAATGCGCATGTAGTAAAATCATAGCAGTGTAAAGGTGTATTTGGTTTCCAAGGCTTAAGAATTACTAGGTGACCAGCAAAGTTCCATGGACCATTGTCTAGCACTCTCTGTTTTTCACTTTCTAATTTAAAGGTAGCAATAAAAAGACCAGCTTCACGTTGAGTGATGTCTACATTGTTTACCCTCCAAACTCGGCTAAGAGTACTTTGAAGAGCTTGAGGATTGACAGTAGGGTTAGAGAGAATCGTACCTACTAACACATTCCTACATTCATGCAGCTGTTCCGTTGGAGGAGGTTCATGCCAGACGTCGATTTCATCATATTCAGACCACAGACGGCCCATTCTGCTGCTGAGGGCTGCCAGACGCGATTCTTCACTCAGCTGATGGGAATCCATAACGAAATTGCGAAGGGAAGCTGAATAATTAAGTCAGAAGGGGGTCGGACCAGATGCAGCGGTTGCATAAAAACTGGAGACAGAGAGAGAGGAGGTAAGGGTTGGCCTGGGAATATAGGATGAGGAGGGATTTGAGATTGCATGGACGATCGCTGGTGTAAAGGATGCTGAATTGGGGTTTCAGAGAGCTGGAGTCGGAGCTGTGAGGGATGAGGAGAATGGAAAGACAGAAGCGAGGAAAAGAGATGTAGAGAGGAAAGTGGTGCTAAGTTCAGTCCATCGGTAATTGATGAAAAGCAGGAGGGTTAAGGATTAACAGTAAGGGTTTTGGGGAAAACTACCATTAAAGGTAGAAAAAAGCTCTGCATGCCGAGAGAGAAGAAGCAACATTCGTTGCTGAAAAAAGTTAGTGCTGATCCATTGTTGAACCATTGTAAAAGGCCCCGACAATCTTGAAGGCAACCATGTACTTTTAATTTATCAATTTCCAGTAATTGCATTTGTCCAATTCGTAGATTTAGTTAGGGCTGATCCGTTTCCGGATTCCTGTTCGAATTGCCACTGAACACTGATCTAATAAGAACTGGAAATTTACCTTTGGTGACGAATATTTAGTCGATTGAACAATTCGCAGCGAAACAATAGGACCACCATTATTCGGGACTTTAGGACCATCACATGGAAAAAGGTTAGTCAGACTTTAGCATCCACTACCACGGAAAATAATGTTTGGGATTTAGGACCATCACATGGAAAAAGGTTATTCAGACTTTAGCACCCACTACCACGGAAAAGAGTGTTTGGGACTTCAGGACATTTTGCTTGTGTAAATAAATGGAGGGGAGGGAGGGAGATCATTTCGCTTGTGTAAATACATTAGCGGTAGTTCATTTTCTTATTTACTCTACTTTAGTTCACTCTTTATGTGTAGCTTTTCATCGAGACCTAAATTTTCATCTTCAATACTGTTCCGTTTATATCATCCTACATTGCTAAATCTATAATTTTAATGAATATTTCATCTTGGGATAGTATCGAATCTAGTATTGTCCTAATATCCTTTTCCTTTGCTTATTCTTTCCCTATGATTTCCTTTAATTAAATCATTCGATAGAGATTCTGAAGAGAATTGGGACACTATTAATAAATGCCTTTCAGACTCAACATGTGCTCTTTGACGCGGACGGTTGGATGCTGAAAGCCAGAAAGCTGGCTTGATTCATTCTGGAAACGAGATTTTGGAGACCTACAAATATAGTCTTGAAATCAGGTAATCTCTTGGTAGCTTCTGTTTGTCTTCTAAGTGGCAGTTTCCGTTTGGCTTGATCTTTCCGTTATTAGGTTCTATGGCTATGCTTATCAAACGAGTTTGATTATTTTGTGGAAGAAATTCAGTATACAAGAATTTTACTCTGCTGGCTAGACATTGTTTTTGACATTGGCTTTTTATTTCATGTTCTGCTAGATGTGATCTTCGTCAAGTTTGGAATACTTTTGTTTATGTGCTGATGTGGGATTATTTGAGATAATCTTAATCCAAGCATGTTGTTTAGTAAAATGTGCTTTTCTAATATTTATTCCTTTGTACAAGGGTAAATCAAACTCTTTTTAGCATCCTTGGATAAGTGAATTGAACAACTCAGAAAGCATAGATAATGCATGGTCGTACCATACATAGTAGGAAGGAACTCCCATAATTCTTGTATGGGAGGAACACATACCTATTCTGTAGCTCTGATTTTTCCACTTTGATTTGTTTAATCAATTTTGTGAACAGAGTTCTCAATTTCTACAAGCATGTGATGATTGATTTTTATTGAGGGAAGTTTGTAGCTTGGGTAGCATATGGCATGAACAGTATGCTCATTAGGGGCAATGTTCATGTAAATTTAGTGCAATTTGTTTGAAAGTGTATTTGTTTTGATATGAAAACTTGCTCATGTATCTATGCACCTTCTGCATGGTGCTCAAAGCCATTCTTAGTCTTTTTATTTGAAGATCTTTATTATCAACTAATTGAGTCCTCATGTTGTCATCAAAACATTTGTTCTACCATGGCATTACTAGACAACAAGTTTCTAATACATTAATCTAGTGTCCATCTCTACATTTTATTTCTTGGTGACAAAATTAAACGAGAATTCCAAGAATTCAGATTAGACAAAAGACATTTCACAATTTTGAAATGGAAAAATTTCTGATAAAATGAAGTCAACTTTTAAGTCCCTTCAAAGAATTTAAGACATTTTGTTCGATTTTCATTATGACACTTAAAAATTGAATGTCAGAACTTATAATTCATTCATAATTCGATGTGTTAAGTCATCTGTTTAACTCAACTAAAGCCGAATCCCACCTGTCGCCAAATCTACATAGAAGATACCATACAATAGGTGGAGATCAAGTGCATATGGCCCCGAAAAAAGGGGGAAAATGGTGATGGTCAAGTACAAGAATAAAGAATAAATGAAAAATCGAGGTATGTAACCAGCTGGCCGCCGATCCATACAATAGCTTTGAGCAATGATTCAGCTGGCGGTCGATCCATAAAATCAAAATTTAGTGTATCGCTAATTCCAAGGCTTTTTAGTGTCAAGACAACATTAGCAAGGTTGGTCGGTTGAACCTTTAGTACAGTGTTATCTTCTAGATCAATTTGATAATTGCGTAACGTGTACAAAAGGAAACACATTCCTGGACCAGTTCTTCCGGCACGGCCAGCTCTCTGCATTACTGAAGCTTTGGAGATTGGAGTCACTAGCTGTGATTCCATTCCCGTCCTAGGGTTGTATGATTTCATCTTGCAAAAACCCGGATCAATCACATGGCTTATTCTGTCAATTGTTAATGATATCTCCGCAATATTTGTCGTAAGGACCACCTTATGAGCACCTTCTGGCGTGGGTTCAAGTATCTTTGCCTGAAGATCTGTAGGCAAATCAGCATATATCGGGCATATAATGAGTTCGGCAATTTTGGAGCCAAAATCCCTTACCTATGCTTCAAAAGCTCTTCCGCTGCTTCAATTTCTTCTTGACCGGTAAGAAAAATCAAAATATCGCCACATGGTTGCTGCACATGTATTTGAAGAGCAGTAACAATAGCTGCATCCAAGTAATCTGCTTCAAGTGCACTGGTGTGAAGAATTTCAACTGGATGCCGCTGCTCAACCTATTCAGTATTCATCAAACTCTAAACGTTTCAGACTCGGCGACGAAGAGGGCGCCAACGATGAAGCAGCACAAGAACTCTCAACAGCTCAATCCCAACTGATTGGAAAGGTTATCAACTTTATCCTTGGTGTACTAATCTAATGTACAGAGGACAAGTAGATCACATTCAACGTAAAATTTATCAATTTCACAAACTAATCTTAATCCGCTTGAATGTTATTTTCTCTTAAAATTCTTTCTTCTCCACTGCGAAAATCATGTTGACTGGGAAAGAGTCAGCATTTCTTCAATTAGAAACATATGAACAATAAATTTTCTCCTCTCTGAAAGAGACCACCACGTAGCACCAACCCAGTAACCTATCAAGAATCAACGTCTTAATCATGTTTATATTCGGCTGATGGCGATACCCACGTGGACGTTTTCCATCACTTTTGAAATATGAGGATAAAGTGAAATCGAATCCATGGAAAAAATTGAACCACTGTCGTGCACCTTCTCGAATGGAGAAAATTTTACCCTTCAATTGCCGACCAATGATAATAATTACACTTATTACATCCAATTGTTGTCAAGTTTGCTGATTTTTTTTTTTTTTTTTTTTTGGGTCAAAATAAAGGATATGTACAACCAGCTGCTAAAGCGCCTGAACAAAGTAGATCTAACAAAATAGAAGGAGGTGAAGTGGCCCAATCTTGAGGTAGGATACCGTTTCTATGAGCCTTAGCGGCCCAATCCGCTACAGTGTTGGCCTCGTGTTTGCAATGTCTAACCCTAAGGTGAGAGAATCTGGAGAGGAGATTGGCGGCTTCCGCAGAGATTGCTCGGACCTCCCACGGCATCGGGGTGGAAGCACGAATGGAACCAACCAACACTAGGCTGTCAGATTTGATTATCAACTGATCGCGAGCTCTGCCTTTCTCCAACAGGTTGTGTAGGGTTATTGTGAAAGCCATAAACTCCGATTGCAGCGCCGATGGGGCAGTGAATCCTCTGGTAAAACCTTCAATCATTCTCCCATTCTGATCCCTGCAAATACTCGCCATTGTCCCTTGATTGCTTTGAGACTGAAAAGCTCCATCTATATTCACCTTAAAGGCACCTGGATCTAGTGGTCTCCATATGTCTCCGGGGTTGAGTTCCTGTCGCCCTGTTCCTGCTAAACTACAATTGGAAGACAGAGCTGTTCGAGCATTGGCAAGGGCTACGTCCACCACTTGAAGCGCATCCAGATGCTGTCGACGAAAAATAAAGTTGTTCCATGCTTTCCATATCTGCCATAGGACAGAGGCTAGTGTGGCATCGAGGTTTTCGTCAAACCTCGAATATGTAACAGAGCGTCACGGATCCACGAAAGTGTTGTCGGACCGTATCGTTGGTACAATTTACGGATGCTATTTCATCATCGTCATCATTGGACCCAAATGTCACTTTACACGATGATCTTAGGATATAACTTCGTAATCGTGCCTTGATCGCGTCGGGACAATTTGACCATCGCATAACCCATCATTTTGTCGAAATTTTCTTTGTGTAACGCCATGATTGAGACCCTCTTCCACCCGCAAGTATACCCTCCTAACCAAAATTCCGTGCACATTGCCTCGACGACCATGCACGGCCATGCATTTACGTAAGAATTTCTCCACGTCCATTGACCTACCATGCACGGCCATGCGGCCATGTTTTCCTCCCTCGTCGAAGCCGGTCAACTATGGAATAAGATGTTGACCAAAAGCCCACGTTTTCTTCTTTCGGTGGCAAGCAAAGGGACTTCTTGGAGGGAAGTGCTGCCACGCCTCTTTTTCTATTCGTTGGCCAACGGAGGAAGACTTCTACATGCAATAGGACACGCCCATGCAAGCAGCAAGATGAGTGGCAGCTGAAGTCTTCAAGGACGGCCACGATTCTTCGAGCTGTCCTTGCTCGTCGCTGCCACCAAGGAGAGCGGTTGTTGACTTGATTTGTCAACTAATGAGATGCCACGCTCTTGCATGACTCACGCAAGGTGGCGCGCACCCAAGGAAGAAACTTCGGCTAATGGACACGCACAATCCAGCTGCCGCTCGCCCAAATAGCCACCGGTGCCTTCAGCTGTTGACTAGGAAAGTCAACAAGTAAACCATCGAAGATGAACCGAATAGCAAGCAGAGGGAGAGACTAACCGAGCGAAACAGTGAGTGAGAGAGAGAGAAATTGAGCGAACGAAACTGCGAGCAGAGCGAGTGATCCGCGAGAGAGGGCAGCGAAGGAAGAGGGAAAGGACCACCCCTCCGCCATGTGCTTGGACGCCGCCGCTGTCCCCGTTGCGCCGTAGCCACCATTCCACTTGAGCTGCAGCTTCCGTACCGCCGAACCGAACTCCCTAGCTGTTGAACCGTAGGACTTGAGGCAAGTAAAAGTTCACTAACCTATATAATGCAATGCTGTTGTGGTCTGATGTAGTGCAATAGACTTGGAAATGTTTGGGTTCTGGATGGTGGATGCTGAATTTTGGGTGATTAGAGTAGAAATGGATTGAGAAATTGAGGAAATGCTTTGGTTTTCTATGGATGCGTTTAAATTCCTTTGAACTACATTATGAAATGTAGATTTGGATGGACTTTTGGAAGTAAAATTAGCGAAAATATAGGCATCGGATTCCATTGAATCCATGTGGTCCGGAATTACTCATATGTAGCCTAGTAATTTTGTCGATTTTCTATAGAAATTTCTAGTATGATTTTGGTCTTGATTTCTTCATGAAAGCTGTAAGGAATTGTTTAAACTATAACATCTATTTTGGTCAGATTTTTCGAAATTCATATAGTGGCATAAATTTATTTTAATGTGTGGTACCTTGCCGTTGGAGTGTAAATTCTGGAATAAATTTGGGCTGAGTCATGCGATCTGTTGCAATTCATACATAACTATTTTGGCTTAGTATTCTTCATGAAACTTTTTCCTTTAGGCCTTATTTATAATATATCAAAATTTTAGAATTTTCTGAGCTCATTTAGGGGTTATTCCGATTTTTTTCTAAAACTGTGCATTCTAACGTTTGAGCTGTTTTATTTCGAGTTTGCTCAATTTTCCTTAAGGGTGAATGCATCTTGATTTATCATTTGATATGATGGTGTTGGTATTCAGCATATTATCCAACATTGAGATTTGATGAAAACTCATGGGACATCCAATGCCATTGCATTGTAAGTGTTCTTATTGAAATAATATGAGATGATAATGCTGCCGTTGGACCCTCGGGTCAACAATGTCTCGGGAGTGTCGGGATGCCCGGTGGTATGTTGGTACGTAATTCTGGAGGGTCAGGGTAACCATTTTCAAGGCAAGCCTCAGAGGTTTCCTCAGGAGTGTCGGAATGTCTGGTCGTATATCGGTACATAATTTCGGGGGATGCCCGGTGGTATGTCGGTACGTAATTCTAGAAGGCAGGGGTAACCATTTTCATGGTGAGCCCCGGAGATTCCTCGTGATGCCAAGTGGGATGCGAGATGCCTAGAGGTGTGACGTAACATGCTCTGGATGCCCGATGGCCTAGTGGCGTAATGCCGGAGGACTTTGCGACACTAGGATTGGGTGCGAATGCCCAGAAGGATGCAAACATTGGTCCTATTGGGGGTGAAACCTTTTGAATATTAAAACTGATGGCTCTACTAAGTGTGTATGTGGTCTGGTTATAGGATTAAATTATGTGACATGGAATGGGACGTGTCATAACAGTTTGGTTCTATGATCGGGACTTGTGTGACTGGGTTTGATACATCTTGGTTTTTGAAACTGCATGGGTCATTGCATTAAAAAGTTTTATGGATTTGATGCATACTCATTCCTTTAGATATATGTTTTGTATATCTTGCACAGAATTTGATTATGATGGTTAACGCACGATATAGTATAGTGAATCTTTTATTGCTAAGTGGTTGTACTCACCCATTTTGGGGACTAACATTTCAGACTAGACAAGATACATCTGCTGCCACCACCACCAACAGATGGACCGAGTGGTTGGATATGACCGCGAGGAGGAGGACAACAGAGGAAGGAACTTTGGGACGCCAACACTGATCGATGGACTTTAAATATATAACTATTGGAAAAGATGTCGGTCATCTTTTGAAGTGTAGCCGAGTATACAAGATTACGGCATTTTGGTGTACCGACTAAAGATGTCCATCTAGTTTTATGTAAATAAAAGTGTTCGGCTTATTACCTATAAATGTGTTTAGTTGGTGTGCATCGTTTTAAATACAGGAAGGGAAGTTGATGGATGCACTTCCGTTATATAAACTGCGCAGGGCCCGACTTAAAAGATATAAACCCCCAGGATTCATGGACTTGGCAAATTTCTATGGTATCAGAGTAGTAGACCTTCAGATTTTTTTTTTTTTTGTCGGTCCTACTCTAATCCTACTCTACCACTCACTCTCAGACTTTTGCCTTGCCTCCTTGCAAGGCGTAGGAGTCGAAACCCACTCCTAAAATGAAATCGTCTCCACCCCAATCCCCCCTGAGAAGGTGGGGATTTGAACCCCCCACCTCCCCCTTCCAAGTTGGAAGGGTGGTCACTGGAGTAGACCTTCAGGTTAAGAGAAAGCAAAGGCGAGTGTGATCTGTGGTGACCCCAATGGATCGGGGGCCGTTCAGGGGGTGCCATAGTTAGCATTTCTAGATTAGGTGAGGACTGATTCCGCTCAAATTTTTCTGCAATCCATGCATCAATTCGTTGAACTGTCTGCGGCTCTATTTGAATGTTGATCTTCGGATGCGACCATATAGTTGTAGTCCATGGACACAGTAGAAAAATATGTTCTATAGTTTCTAGTGTTTGAGTAGGACAGAGATTGTATACCGGTTCTAAGCATATATGTCTATGATAAAGGTTGGTTTTAGTGGGTAGGGCGTTGTGGCATAGATTCCAATGAAAGATTCGGATTTTGGGTGCTATCTTCAACTTCCAAATTTGTTTCCACAGCACCTCTGGGGTTTGGTAAGAAGATGATGCTTTATGTTGATTCTTGCTAACTGCTGCATTTTTCATTGCTTGATAACCACTTTTGACTATATAATTTCCGTGAGTGGTTTCTGTCCAAATAAATTTATCTTCTATATAAGAGGGTCTTATCGAAATGGTAAGGATTTCTTAGGTAATATGGAAATCGTAGTACCTGTGAAGTAGGGGGTATTCCAAGTATTAGTTTGCATATCTAGAAGTTCAATGACCTTTACAGGTTCGTTGCGATTCACCGAGCTGCCCAATATGCCTTTGGGTAGCCATCAGTCTTCCCTGATTCTGATGTTCCGCCCATCACCTACCGACCATTGGAGATTTGGAAGAATTGAATCCTGTCCTAATAATAGGCCTTGCCAACCCCAAGACAGTTGGATTCCTCTCTCAGCATTTATAAAATCTTGAGAATGAAAATAAATACATTTGAATAGCATGCTCCATAGTGATGTATGGTGCTGGATTAGATGCCAAGCCCGTTTTCCAAGCGTTGCCTTGTTGAAAGCCATGAGATCTCGAAAGCCGAGACCTCCCTTATTCTTGCTAGTCTTAAGCTTCTTACAATCATTCTGCCCCCAGAAACGGGCGATCTTCTTTTTAGTGGATATACAAATAGACACCGGAATTTTAAATATGGACATGGCATACTGTGGGATTGCCTAGAGAACAGATTTAATCAGGATTTCTTTTCCACCATTGGATATTAAATTTTCTTTCTATCCTTCCAATTTTGTGTTCACTCTCCCCATTATCCAAGTAAACATCTCTTTCCTTGATCGTCCCCAATCTGAGGGGATCCCCAAATATTTTCCAATCCTCGCTAGCACTCGGACTCTCAACTCATTTGCCAAATTTTCCTATAAAGCTAAGAGGGCAAGCCTTGCTAAAAAATATTCTAGATTTATTCCTATTGACAGCTTGTCTCGTTGCTAACAGTATTGATTCAAAAGATATATCCCAGATATCTATCTCCCAACACTTATAGATAACATTAGGGAACAAAATCAAGAATTTCCTAATTTGATCTCCATCTTCCACTGCTTTTTTTATTTGAATTTATGATATTTGCCATTCTTTTCCTTATCTTCTCCATATTTCATTATTCTGCATAAATAAGGAAAATTCGAATAATTAGAAGGAAATCCAAATATTTTCTCATATATATTGCATTAATTGTTGCCTAAAATAGGTAAAATAACTCTATTTTTATAGAGTTATCAAATTTTGTGCTCTCAATTTGACTATAAAAACCCGCCCATTGTGCTCCCAAATTGAGTGCAAGAAATCAAACTCCTAACCAAAGTGTCTCAAGAATCACATGGCGCTTCTTCAATCTCCATCGATTTGCTTCCCTCTCGCCCTTCTCCTTTCTCTCCTCATAAACTCGTCTCACTGCTTCAAACCCAAATCGCTTAACATCTCGAAGGTTCAGTCCAACGGTGATTGGTCGCCAGCAGGTGCGACGTGGTACGGGAGTCCCAATGGCGCTGGAAGCGATGGTAATGGAATGACATTATATTTTTATATGGTCAATTCACTTGGAGTAAAGATGTTTTTACGCAATCACCGTTGGTCTCATGACACGCCTTTCAGTAATTTTGACTTATCAAGTCTTTTGAGTATAAATCGGTTCGGACATATGAGTAGCTTAGGTCAATCACCTAATGGTGATTGATTTTGGCTTTGTACCAAACACATATAGACTTAGAGGTCAAACTGGAATCAAGTACAACGCTAGACAATACTACTCTAGTAATTACACATTTCACCTGATCTGCAAATATACATATATATTTATACATACATATATAATATTTTATATATAATATGCTTTGTATGATATTTTGTACGTAGGTGGTGCATGTGGGTATGGGAGTGGGGTCGCCCAAGCTCCATTCTCTTCAATGGTGTCCGCAGGAGGGCCTTCTCTTTTCAAATCAGGCAAAGGATGTGGAGCTTGTTACCAGGTTTCTCTCTTGCTAGAAAAGTGTTTCTCGAATTATTTTTATATTCGCCGTCATCGGAGAAAATTTGCCACGGACAAAGTTAATATATGTTCACGAGATATGCTTTTCTTAAATTAACAATCGTGGAATAGAATTCATGAAAACATCTACTGCGGCAAGCTTTCTAGACTCCCATTAAAAGCAGCTTGACTTCTTCGTATTTGAACAGATTATTTGACTCGGTACATATTGTCCTATTCAAACAGATTATTTAGTAGTAGTTAGGAAGTGCAGTCTTTTGAGCTCTTGTTGATTAAATTTCAGGTGAAATGCACCGAAAACGCGGCTTGTTCTGGGAACCCAGTGACGGTCGTTATAACTGATGAATGCCCTGGTGGCCCTTGTGTTGCTGAATCTGCTCACTTCGATTTGAGCGGCACGGCTTTTGGAGCCATGGCGAGCCCCGGCAAGGCCGATGAACTTCGCAACGCTGGGGTGCTGCAAATTCAATACCAAAAGTCCGTACGGTCGATCCTTTCTCTATGGATCCTTTCGAGTGAATTCCAATTTTAACAGACGTGCAGAGGGAAAAAAGGAAGATAAAACGCATTGAAAAGTGCTTTAAATTAACGAGAAACTTTGCTTTCACCAGACTTATACTAGTCAGCAAATAGTCTAACTTGCTTATTAAAAGTCTATTTATGTGCACATATTTACAATGCCAAGCAGAGTAGAGTGCAATTTCCCCGGCGCGAAGGTGGCATTCCACGTTGACTCCGGCTCGAACCCCAACTATTTCGCTGTCCTAATTGAGTACGAGAATGGGGATGGCGAGCTCGGCGCCGTCAACCTGAAGCAGGCTCTAGACTCTGACTCTTGGCTTCCGATGCAACAGTCGTGGGGCGCGGTTTGGAAGCTGGATGGCGCGGGCCAGCTGCGCGCTCCATTCTCGATCAAGCTCACCTCTCTTGACTCCGGCAAGACCCTGGTTGCCAACAACGTGATCCCCGCTGGGTGGCAGCCTGGACAGACGTACCGGTCCGTCGTCAACTTTGCTGTCTGAGGGTTGTGTGTGGTTTGCTTGGGAGACGAAGAAATGGAGATTGATCGTCCGTGAATTTGGTTGTGTTTTATGTGATTGGCAAAAATAAAATATAGGATGGTGTTGGTAAAAGAAAGTATTTTGCCTTTTCCACTCTGTGTAATCTAGTCAGCTATGAGCTACCTCTTGGAAAAGAGAGTAGTAGGGAGTAGGGGTGTAAATGATCTGGGTGGGCGGTTCCCGATCTAGAACTGAGAACTGCCTGCTAAGAACCGGTTCCAAAAAATTGAAATCGGAAACCGCCCACTAATTGCATGGATCCACCCAGGATCCGGACCACCGTTCCAGTCCGATACCGGGTGGATCTATAGAACCGGTTCAACCTCCACGCCTTCCTCTTTTCGCCTCCCCACATCTGCTTATTTTGGCTCTCCCAACCATTGTAGCTTTATTCTCCTCAAGTACTAGCATTGCGATGGTGTCCACGGCAGTGGCAGTTGCGACCCTCACTCCGCTTCCATCTCGGCCACCACCACCATCTTCGCCACCGCCTTTGCCGTCTCCCACTCCTCCCTTGAGACCAATAATGAGAAGGACAATGGGGACAATGAGCCATTCTTAGACCTAGAGTTTGCCTATCCCCGAAGATGAGGATGATGGGGAGAAGCTTGAGGAGGGGGAGGAGGAAGAGGGGAGGTGGAAGTAGGACGAGGCAAACAACAAAGAGGACGATAGTGACAGTGAATGCGGAGGTGGCGACAACATGGAGAGAGAGTTCAAGTTCGAGGGAGGAAAAGAGAATCAACTTACTGTTTCACCGAGTTCGGATTAGGACTTGAAGGGAGATGAGTAGATCCAGAGGTGAATCGGAGAGGAAGAGGGAGCTCGGGAAGATTTTAAACTGAGAGAGACGAGATGGAGTAGGAAAGTAGTAAATTGAGACAAGAGGGTGATTGGAACTCTAAATTTTAGATTTGTTAATTTCGAATTTTTTTAATATTAAAAATTAATATATTGTTATAATATAACCTGGTCCAGTCCGGGTGGGCGAGTGGGCGGATCCACCCATAGAACCGGGAATTGGACCGGTATCCATCGGTTCCCATAAATTGGAACCGGGAACCGGACCGGTTCCCTTAAGAACCATCGGTTCCGGGCGGTCCAGGCAGGTCCCGGTTCTTTTGCACACCCCTAGTAGGGAGAAAAGAATGATATTGTCCTTTCTAAATTAAGAATGATTTGAGTATTTTTGTTCTTTCTCTTTGTGCTAATCTATTGTATCTGAAGCTTGAAACCTTTTTATGTTGTTCCACTTCTAAAGTGGATGGTCGTAAATTGTGTCAATCTATATGCGAATGGGTACGTTCTTCATTATGAAAAAATGAAACTTCTGAATGAGGATTATAATTCCAAAGAAAACATTTTCGATACATATTCATAAATAAAACTAACGAACCCGACCTTTCGACATATTCCTATCACTCCCAACCATCACTACTTTGATTCATTTCTAGGAAATCAATCTCTCGTGCGTCGAGTTTGTACTTAATACTAGCTCCAACAATATACGTGAAAAGGAACATCATCATTGAATTTTTAGTTCAATACCGATCAAACTATTGACTAAAATTTAAGTTCAATCTCCATCAAGGTACTCTTGGACTACGTAGGATAGTCGATGTTCACGTCAATAATTTCTAGCTAAAATTGACTCGAATGACTACATTAGCAAATCGTCAAAAGGTTTAAGTGGCAAAATTTCGAGATTTTGAATTGAAATGACATTCATGTAATAGATTTAGATTCTTTTTTCTTTTATTAATCAAGTCATATGAACGTCATTGACATGGACAAAGAAGAGCTGGGTATTGATGCAAATCAGTTTCTTGCCACCATTAAAAGGTAAGTGACTTAAGGTGCGCATGATAACCATTATATTTTTCTATTTCTCTATTTTTCTGTTCCTTGGAATAGATTTGGAATAGAAATTTGTTTGGTGACACAATTTCATTTTTTTAAAAAAGTATTTCTAGAACAACTTTCTACTTCAAAAATAGATTTGGACCATAAATCAGAAGTTAAAGTATTTACCTTTTTTATTTCTAGAACAAAAGTGAGTAATGAAAACTCTTCTCTTTGTTTACTCTCATCATTGCCCTCCACCCACCCATCACCCATGGGATGTCGGATGGCTGCCATTGACCACCACATGTCAGATGCCTGCCGCCAGTCACTCACCGCCGGTTGTCGGACACCCGTCGCCGGCCCTTAGACTCTGGCCATCTACTACCGATTGCTGATTGTTCACCACCGGTTGCTCGCCGGTTGCTGGTTGTTGCTTGCGTGCCTCCTACAGCTGATTGCCGGTCACTGGTGACCCCCTTGCAGTTGTTGGTCGTCAAAAGCCAAACGCCTCCCACCACTACTCGGGGAGAAGAGGAGAAATTTTGTGTCATTATTAAATGAATTTCTATTTCAAGGTAGAAATTTTATAAGGTTATCAAATGCATATTTCTGCTCAAAAACTTATTTAGAAAATAAAAATAGGAAAATTAATTTTTAGTCAGAAATTGATTTCTAGAATAGAATGGTTATCATACATGCCTTGTCCCTTTGATGGTTTTATTAATTAATGTGATGGGCCTAAGTTGGGCCGTCCGCCCATGTTGGGCCTAAAAGCCTGGCCTATAAAATTATGGCCCATGGATGAAGGGATACATTGAAGAGTTGTAACTTTTGGGGGGATGTCTTTTGCTGAAGGGACACGTCTTTTGGAGAAGACGTATTTAAGGGGAGAAAAGAAAAAAGAGAACGTACCTTTTGGAAAAACGTACGCTTTTCTTTTCTCTCTCTCCCAAAAACCAACGTAACTCGTTCCCCCCTTTGAACCGACAGTAGGCTCCTTGGCAGACCGAGATCAGATTCTTCCTCGAATTTCAACGTTGGTATTTAATCTGTGAACAATAAGGTACGCTCGATTATGTAGCGTAACTTTCGATTGGTGATACATGTTATTCCTGGGCTCGTCTTCCGCATTCGTTTTAGGGGTTCGATTTAGTGTCGAATCCGATTTTAGGAATTCGATATTCCCAACATTGGTATTAGAGCCATAGTTCATGTTTTCCTGACCCCTTTCATGTTTATGAATGATTTTTGATTGAATTTTCGTGAAAAATCGGCCAACACCGATAAGGGGCGGAAAGATCCCGACACCCGATTATGTTCGCCCCGTTTTTTGGTTTTCTGTACGTCGAAATTTTTTTCTATAAGCGTAGAAACGAAGCCCTTGTCGAGACGAGAAAAACGAGTGGCGGATCGCCGTCGAAGGCCGTCGGACGCGCCGCCACGCGTGGCCGTAATGAACAGGGGTCATCAGTGCGTGCAACGCACGCGTCGATTCGGTCCCTCGCAGGCGCGTGCGACGCACGCGCCGTTTCGGCCAAAGGCGTGTGTGACGCACGCCCGCAGTGCTGGCGTGTGCCACGCACGCGCCGGATGACGTCATCCTGGCATTCGCGTGGCACGTGCCGGTCGGCTTATCTGACCGGTCCGTCCAATCCGACCCGGCCTGTCCGGTCCGACCCGACCGCCTGTTGACCTCGACCTAGCTGACCGTTGACTGTTGACCGTTGACTTTGACCATTGACCGTTGACCATTAACATTAAAAAAAAAAAGGGAAAAGAATGTGTTTCTTTTTCCAATTAAGTCTATGTGGATTATATGTAATCCCTTATTTGTTCTGCATTTGTTGCAAGAACAATGCCTCCCCTTAGGTTGCGCACACTTATTCGTGCAATTACCGATGAACAAAAGGAAATGCTTTCTAAATTGATAGCTGAGCTGACTAATCATCGATGGGAGAGTGTTGACTTAATTGATCACGTCCTTAAAGTCAACGGAAAAATTCAAAAGGTCATATGGAATGGTCGTCCTATGCCACAGTCTGAGATGGTGTGATTTTTTATGAACACTCTTTCACCAGAATGGCAAAAAGTGTTGAATCGCATATGGGATGTCAACAAAGCCGCTTCATATAGGAAAATTGTGATGGATTTTATAGATGATTATTACTGGATTGTTACAAGGGAAAATATCAAGAAATTGAATAAAAGAGGATCTTTCCCAGTTCGTTTATTAACTTGGTGTTAGATGTATTGGCTGGTCTTTATTTAGTATGCTTTGTGGACATCTTATGCAATGTTTACTACTTGATTGTTGTTGATGTAGCAACTAATATGTAAGTTGTATTATATGAAAGCATTATTATTCTATTGTATGTCAAATATTATTTGCTTTCTGTTATTGTTGATTGGTGAGGGTAGTTCATAGAAGTTTTTGTAACTTCATAGAATTTATTTTGCATAAGACAATTATATTAATGATAGTTTTAAGTTAGGATTTTTGGAGGATGATTGGAAACATAGTGACCTTTTAATTCTGAAACCTTACTTGAAATTGTTGGTTAATATGATGGGTCTGTGCAAAATGGATGCATAAATGATAGGCATTAATAATTCGTGCATATATGCCTGATGTGTTCAGATCGATGGCTTTAGCCACAAAGAGCATAGTTGCCAAGCTGAACAAAGGTGAAAAGCTCAATGGCGATAACTATGAAATATGGCACATGAAAATCCAATATATGCTGGAAGAGCAAAAGGCACTAAAAGCTCTTAACCTGACCATGGTAGAACCTGAAAAAGGAAACACTACACAGCATAAAAGAGACAAGGAAACATTTGTTGCATGGAAAAGAAAGAACTCTCTTGTTCGCATTACGTTGCTAAGTAGCATGGAAAATGACGTTATGCGAGAGTTCAGGCGTTTTGAGAATGCCAAGGAAATGTGGGAAGTATTGGCAGCAAGATTTGGTCATACTTTAGTGACCAAACTGAGGCAGCTCACTATTAGGTTTGACTCTTATAAGAAGCCTCATGGTCAGACCATGAAGTAACACCTTAGAAAGATGTCAAACATGATTAATGAGCTGAAAGATGCTGACCATGTCCTGACTGATGAGCAGCAAGTGCAAGCAGTGATTCGTTCCTTGCCTCAGAGTTAGGAGCATATGAAGGTGCATCTGACCCATAATGAAAATATCAAAACCTTTAAGGATGCAGTGCGTCATCTTGAGCTGGAAGAGGACCGCCTCTTGGCGGCTAAGCCGGAAGCTGAAATCTATCATGCTAGTTCTAGCTCACATGGAGCTTCGAGCTCCAAACGCAAACGTCCTAACTGGTTTAATAAAGGGAAAAGCAAGGAAGCAGGTCCTTCAGGGAAGAAACCTAAGCTTAACCAACATGAAAGAGGAAAGCGTCATCGAATGAAGAAGCTTACAAGGGTAAAGTGTTACAATTGTGACAAGAAGGGTCACTATACTCGCGACTGTTGTGAGCCAAAGAAGGTATACACCCCTTGTGCTTTTAAGAACTTTGTCTATGTATCAAGTTCTGTATTCTTGACTGAGTCTAATTCTTTGTGAACTGTAGATTCAAGAGCGATAGACCATGTAGCAAAGGATAGAGGATCCTTCATGGAATTCCGACGAGTACTAACTGGAACTAAGTGGATCTATGTGGGAGACAACTCCAGAGCTGAAGTAAAAGGAATTGGCACCTGCCAACTAAACATGTGTGGTTGACGCACTTTTTTTTTTTTTGTGACCCAGGGAACCTCCGTGTGCTGCTTCGCGGTGGAGAGTAAACCCTGAGGTGGACTGGGCCACCACCACAGACCCAGCCACAGGTAAATCGCGCGTTTTGCATTGAAGCAACGCGGACGCGGAGTCTCGAACCCTTCCCCCTGCAGATGGGGTACCAAGCCTTAACCATCGCGGCCACCACGGGCGGTGGTGTGGACGCACTTTATTCCTACATGATGTATTGTATGCTTTGGAGATTCGTCGGAATTTAGTGTATGTTTTAGTGTTGGTTAAGCTAGGTTTTAATATGAACTTCCATAATAGAAGTGTGGATTTGTTTTTGGATACAAATTTCTATGGTTGTGGTTATTTTCTGGATGGTTTTATTGTATTAGATATTGACTATATTAATGCAAATGTTTGTTATTCCCTTCTCGTGTCTCCTAATTTATATGATAATGATGTAAATGTGTGGCATGCTAGACTTAGTCATATTGGCCAACAACGTATGAATAGACTAGCCAAAGAGGGCTTGTTGGGCAACATTGAAAAAGTCGATTTGCCCATATATGAGTATTGCCTAGTAGGAAAAACGACAAGGAAACTATTTGGAAAAGGTAAAAGAGCTGAATTTCCTTTGCATTTAATCTATTTTGACGTCTGTGGTCCAATGAATATGAGAGGAAGGCATGGGGCTGTTTATTTCATCACTTTTATAGATGATTATACTCGATTCGGATATATCGATTTGATTTCTCATAAATCTGAAGCATTGAGTTGTTTCAAAAGGTTTATGAACTTGGTAGAAAATCAATTAGACAAGAAAATAAAAGCATTGAGATTTGATCGAGGTCAAGAATATTTATCTGATGAGTTCAGAAAATTATGTGATGAAAAAGGAATAGAAAGACAGTTGTCTATTCCATATACTCCTCAACAAAATGGTGTTGCGGAGAGAAGAAACAGAACCCTACTGGAAATGGTTAGGTTCATGATGGCACATGCTAACTTACCTATCACATTTTGGAGTGATGCGTTGTTAACTGCTACCTATATACTTAACCGGGTGCCTTCCAAATCAGTTACTTCCACTTCATATGAGTTATGGATAGGTAGAAAACCGGACTTAAGTTTTCTTAAGCCATGGGGTTATGCTACCTATACTCATGAGCCCTCTCACAAGTTTGTGAAATTGGGTCCTAGAGGAAAGAAGAGTACTTTCATAAGATACTCCGAACACTCGAAAGGGTATGTGTTCATAGGTGAGCAAGAAAGTGAGAGTATAACTGAATTTGAATAATGTGATGTCACATTCTTAGATGATGGATTTCCTAAGAAGGGCGAAATAGGGGAAGATTATACCCTATTTGAAACCTTGGATCAAGATAATGATATTAGTGGAATTCGTCCAAGTGGGAGTAATATAATAAATGATGAATTGAATTCAACTCATTCTCAATTGCAACCATATGATGAGACGACATCATCATTATCTAATCCTAGTGGGAGCATAATGGGGAACACTGTGCAAAATGCACAATCTCTCATACGGCAAACAAGTCGCAAAAGTATTCCCCGTCGACGTTTTGATATTAAAGGGGAAACTTTTATGATTGTCCCACAAGATGAGGATGAGCCAAGAAATATACATGAGGCTTTAAGTTGCCATAGTAAGGAAAAATAGATTCATGCAATGGAAGAGGAGATTGAGTCAATGAAGTTAAACCAAGTTTGGGAACTGGTTGATCTTCCAAAAGGACGCAAAGCTATTGGGAACAAGTGGGTTTTCAAAATAAAGCGAAAAGCTGATGGCTCGATAGAAAGGCATAAGGCTTACCTTGTGGCGAAATGGTATAATCAACAAGAATGAATTGATTATGAGGAAACATTTTCTCCTGTAATGAGATTTATCTTGATTCGCATTATTCTGGCAATAGTGGCTAGTATGGATCTTGAGTTACATCAAATGGATGTAAAGATTGCTTTCCTCAATGGAGAATTAGAGGAAGAAATATATATGGAACAACATGTTGGTTTCATTAAAGAAGGCCAAGATGGAAAGGTATGTCGACTTTTGAGATCGATATATGGCCTTAAGCAGTCATCAAGACAATGATATATACGTTTTCATAATGCCATAATGGCATATGATTTTACAATGATAGATGAGGATCATTGTGTATATATCAAAAGATCCAAAGATCAATTTGTGATCATATCATTATATGTTGATGATATACTAATTGCCGGAAGCAATAGGGAGTTTGTAAATATTGTGAAGAATTGGTTATCTTCCAACTTTAAGATGAAAGATATGGGTGAAGCTGCATACATTCTTGGAGTTAAGATTTCAAAAGATCATTCGAAGATGTCGTTATCTCTTTTGCAAGAAACATATATAAATAAGGTTCTTGAACGATTTCGTATGCAAGATTGTAAACCCATAGACACTCTTATTGTAAAAGGTGAAGGATTGAGCCATAGACTGTGTCCAAGGACTCCACAAGAGAAGGAACAAATGAAACATGTTCCTTATGCTAGTGCTGTTGGGAGCTTGATGTACGCTATGCTGTGTACAAGATCTGACATATGTTTTGCAGTTGGAATGGTGAGTAGATACCAATCTAACCCAGGTCAAGCGCATTGAAAGGCCGTTAAGAGAATACTGAGGTATCTGAAGGGAACTGCTGATTACAAGTTGAATTACCAAGGAAAGGATCTGCGACTTGAAGGCTATTCAGATGTTGATTGTGGAGGATATTTAGATGAAAGAAAATCTACCTCTGGATTTGCTTTCTTATTGAACAATGGCACCATATCATGGAGCAGTAAAAAGCAAACGTGTATAGCCTTGTCCACGATGGAAGCTGAGTTTGTAGTATTACCAGCAGCGGTACAAGAAAGAGTTTGGCTTAAGAGATTTTTGGATCATTTAAGTGTTATTGAGAAAGCTGCAAATCCATTATTGGTTAACTATGATAGTCAAGCAGCTATAGCGTACACTAAAGATCCAAAATATTATGGCAAGACCAAATATATAGATACCAAGTATAACTTTGTCAAAGATATGGTTGCACGAAAAGATGTGAACTTACAGTACATATCTGCGCATAAAATGGCAGCAGATCCTATGACAAAGCCAATACCTAGAGATGTGTTTTGTGGTCTTGTAAAATCTCTAGGATTACGTAGAGTCTGATGTACTGGATATTGTAATTTCCCTAAGTTGTTCACATTAATGAACTTGTGTTTTTCATTATTAATGTCTTTGAATCTTTGCTTGATCTTTATGCATCTTAATGCTCAGTGCATTATTTTAAGTTGAGAAAGTATGTCAGACAGGTATAAGATTGGCCCACTCACACGGGTAATCACCTTTATTTACTATGTGATAAATAGAGATGAGACTTTTTTTTTTTTTAAGCTTATTATCTAGGTGATAATCGAGAGCTCAAGCTTAAAATATATTTGTTGCCTTAACTGAGTGTTAAGATGAGGACATAATATTTACTATGTCCGAAAGTAAAATAATTCACATATTTTACTTTATCGGTCTATGATACCAGATGTGAGTTCTCATGAATTTTGTGAATGAGTAGATACGTGAACTCAAGTTAGACATTGGGTATGTCTGAACTATCATCTGTAGGGTATTGAAGGTGTAGACATACGCTCCATGGGAAATGAGTTAATACCGTAATACGTATTTCATACTACGTATATATGAGACGACCAATAAGAGTGGCAAAAATTTGATCTCAACTTTTATGCCGTGTGAGACTCTTGAGAAAAATAGTTCCTCAATTTTAGTACGCTCATGACTTTTACTTATTTTCAAGATTTCTATTTATTGTTTGCTATTTTAGGATGTTGCCAATAGTCATGAGTTGATTCAATCTAATGGGACATTTCTAGAAAAGCAAACCGAACTGAGATTAAGAGTTTGAAGGAAAGAGGAAGATCGAATTTGGAGAATCACGTTATAGTTTTGTATTCACTGGTCGACCAATTATGACTGTCTTTGAAATAATCATAATTGTGAATACGATATATATATATATATATATATATCATTATTTAAAAGAGATCGAGAGAGATATAAATGTGATCGATCGATCTAGGGTACTGCATACTAAATCTACTTAGAGTGTGATGCCCATTATGAGTTGCTATATATTCCTAACAGATGTATGGCAACGAGCTCTCAAAGTATGCTGGTTGCATGGATTATTCACTGGTATGAATGTTGCAGAGAGGTAAAGAGGATCTTGATCGGCCCACCATGTGCGAGTGGGAGATGATGGTTTTATTAATTAATGTGATAGGCCTAAATTGAGCCATCCACCCATGTTGGGCCTAAAAACCTGGCCCACAAAATTAGGGCCCATGGATGAAGGGATACGTTGAAGAGTTGTAACTTTTGGGGGGACGTCTTTTGCTTAAGAGACACGTCTTTTGGAGAAGACGTATTTAAGGGGAGAAAAAAAAAAGAGAACATACCTTTTGGAAAAAACATATGCTTTTCTTTTCTCCCTCTCCCAAAAACCAACGTAACTCGTTCCCCCCTTTGAAACAACAGTAGGCTCCTTAGTAGACCGGGATCAGATTCTTCCTCGAATTTCAATGTTGGTATTTAATATGTGGACAATAAGGTACGCTCGATTATGTAGTGTAACTTTCGATCGGTGATACATATTATTTCTAGGCTCGTCTTTCGCATTCATTTTAGGGGTTCGATTTAGTGTCGAATCCAATTTTTGGGAATTCAATATTCCCAACATCCCTTATAAGCGAATTTTGTTCTTTGATAGTTGACCTCGGTGTAGACGCGAAGTGCATCATTAGTATCCTCAGAAGTCGTTCAAGAATTCCGAGCCAAAGATGAAGAAAGTCAGCAAGTTCATGAAGGATGTTATGCTGCATTTGCGGTTCTTCATCTAAAGCCTACGTAAGGCATTTGGAGGCTTTTGCCTTCTTTTTGTTTTTTGTTATTTTTTAATTATGTATTGCAATCCCTTCTGGCTTCTCCTGCTCTTCAATTTCTTATACCTTCACTATCCTGCAGCGTTTATACAATGTTGTTAAACCCAAACTTTATACTTAAGCTCGCTTGCCTTCAATTTTGAAGTTACCCAATTGAGCGATCAAATCGTTCTAGACATCAACTCAAAACCCCAGATCTAGTTTGCGTTCCTTTCTCGAACGTCCGTAAGCTTTTTAACACACAAGGATTGTGGCGGTGCCGAAATTTCTGATTTGTTGAAGTCAAGCAACAATGAATGTGGTACGTTTCACAATTCTCCGACTCCTGTAATTTTAACATAAATAACATGTTATTGCCACGTGGTATGATTGTCATATAAATTACCCTCTCTGGTCTTTAGTTGCGAAGCACTTTTGGTACTCATAGCCCAAAGGCTTAGGCTATATTTGACTATTTCTCGTTTCCCTTAAGATGGATTAATAGGTTTGATATGAGACCATGTATTTGAGCTCATTTGGATCCAAATGGGGCCCGTAGGGGTGTGCAATCGGACCGAGTATACCCGGAAACCAGACCGGCCCACCCAAAAAATAGGGTTGAGAACTAGTTCCCAAAATTCAGAACTAGTTTGAACTGGTTTGGGAACCGACTATGAACAAATACCCACCCGGGAACCGGATCGATCGGATTGATTTGGGAACCAGTTTTGTAAACGCCACTCCACTTGTTCGAGTTGTCCCTAGAGTATTGATACTTGTGACTGACCAAGTATCCATTTATCGTTGAATACCTACTATTGTCTAGGTATCCCTATTGTCTTTGAGTACTGGCCACCGTTCAGATACTCCCTTTTCCTGACACTCGACATGTTCGAGTTGTCCATAGAGTATTGATACTTGTGACTAACCAAGTATCTCTTGGAATACCTATTGTTGTCTAGGTATCCCCATATCGTCAAGTATCCCACTACCTTTGAGTACCTTTCATTGTCTAGGTACTCCAATTCCGTGACACTCGACTTGTTCGGGTTGTCCTCAAAATTGTATCTTTGAATACTAGTAGCTGTTCAAGCATTCCACTGCGTTGTGCACCTGCGATTACTAGGTATGCTCTCTTATCATCATAACACTTGGACCTGTCCAAGTGGTCCCAGATCGTATCATTAAATACTTGTGTTCATCCAAGTATTCCAGTACTTTGTACACCTACGGCTACCTAGGTGTTCCACCCCTTTTAAGTGCCTACGGCAATCCATGTAAACCTCATACCACATTTAAGTTTATAATACCAAGAGGTGAGAGACCTTCATGAATATCCAAGGTACGTCCTCGATATTCCCAATTACCAGGAGGTGAGAGACCTTCATGAATATCCAAGGTACGTCCTCGATATTCCCAATTACCAGGAGGTGAGAGACGTTCATGAATATCCAAGGTACGTCCTTGATATTCCCAATTACCAGGAGGTAAGAGACCTTCATGAATATCCAAGGTACGTCCTTAATATTCCTATTACTAGGAGGTGAAAGACCTTTACGAATATCTCAGGTACGCGCTCGATATTCTCAATTACCAGGATGTGAGAGACCTTCATGAATATCTAAGGTACGTCCTCGATATTCCCATTACTAGGAGGTGAGAGACCTTCACGAATATCTCAGGTATGCCCTTGATATTCCCAATTGCCAGGAGGTGAGAAACCTTCACGAATATCCAAGGTACGTCCTTGATATTCCCCATTACCAGGATGTGAGAGACCTTCACGAATATCTCAGGTACGCCCTCGATATTCCTAATTACTAGGAGGTGAGAGACCTTCATGAATATCCAAAGTACGTCATCGATATTCCAACTACTAGGAGGTGAGAGACCTTCACAAATATGCAAGACCCATCCTCGATATTCCCACTACCAGGAGGTGAGAGACCTTCACGAATATCCCAGGTACGTCCTCGATATTCCCCTTTACCAAGAGGTGAGAGACCTTCATGAATATGCGAGGCACGTCCTCAATATTCCCAATTACCAAGAGGTGAGAGACCTTCATGAATATCCAAAGTACGTCCTCGATATTCCAACTACCAGGAGGTAAGAGACCTTCACGAATATGCGAGACCCATCCTCGATATTCCCACTACCGGGAGGTGAGAGACCTTCACAAATATTCCAGATACGCTCTCGATATTTCCCAATTGCCAGGAGGTGGGACACCTTCACAAATATCTAAGGTATGTTCTCAATATTTTTAATTATCAAGTACCCCTTTGATACTTGTGAATGTCCAAGTATCCCTAAAGAATTCATACTTGTGATCATCAAAGTACCCCTTCAATGCCTATGGTCAACCAAATACCCATTTTGGCACCTGCAAAAGCCCAAATATCCTTCAGGTTAGTACTTGTGAATATCCAGGTACTCTTTGATATGCTTGTGAATGTCCAGGTATCTTCCAGAATCAATGCCCTGAGAAAGGTCGGCGCATCCTCCTGAGAAAAGTCGAGTACTAGCTGTTGTCTTTGACAAAGGTCAGACACTCCCACAAAACAGATGCCCTGACAAAGGTCGGCGCATCTCCTGAGAAAGATCGGGTACCAACTGGTGTCCTCGATACAAATCAGGCACCCACAAATGAGATGCCCTGAGAAAGGTCGGTGCATCTCCCGTCAAGGCGACCGAAGAAAGGTTCGGGTCCTAGACAAATCATTGATTGTTTTAGCAGGCGACCGAAGAATGGTTCGGGTCCGAGACAAACCATTGATTGCTCCAACAGGCGACTGAAGAATGGTTCGGGTCCTGGAGGAGCAATTTCCCATCAAGGCGACCGAAGAAAGGTTTGGGTCCTAGACAAATCATTGATTGTTTTAACAGGCGATCAAAGAATGGTTCGGGTCTGAGACAAACCATTGATTGCTCCAACAGGTGACCGAAGAATGGTTCAGGTCCTGGAGGAGCAATTTCCCGTCAAGGTGACCGAAAAAAGGTTCGGGTCCTAGACAAATCATTGGTTGTTTTAACAGGCGACCGAAAAATGATTCGAGTCTTGGAGAAGCAATTTCCCGTCATGGCGACCGAAGAATGGTTCGGGTTTGAGGTAAACCACTGATTGCTTCAATAGGCGACCGAAGAATGGTTCGGATCCTGGATGAGCAATTTCCCGTCAAGGTGACCGAAGAAAGGTTCGGGTCCTAGACAAATTATTGATTGTTTTAACAGGCAACCGAATAATGGTTCGAGTCTTGGAAAAGCAACCTCCTCATATCACTAGGTAAGATGACGCCTTGATACTTGCCAAACTCGGGGTTCACACCCTATTTCATTCACTTCCAGTAAGTAACTACATTTATCTTCTTATCTGTCTTAGTATATGTAAAGTTATATTGCTTTTTTTTCCGCATAAAATAATAAGTCACAAATAAAATATAATATGCTACACGTGCATGGATAAAATTTAGGCATCAGTTTGTCTTTGAATACAACCTCTGCGAGCTCACCTTCAAAGATGGGCAGCTGTTGACGCCTAAAATTTCCTTTTAATTAATTAGGTTTTACTTTATTTTATTTTTTATTTTATTTTATCTTTTTGGATAAAAAAATATATGAAAAAATAGAAAAAAGCATAAAAGCCCTCGCATGGGCCCGTGAGGCCCATTTCCGCCTCAACCCGACCCAGCCCGGGTCTTCTTCTTCCTCGCACAGTTGCAGTGCACGCGCAGGGGGCGTGACGCCGGAGCGGAGGGGAGGAGCAGCGACAACGCACATGGAGCATGGGGCAGCTAGCGTCGGATGGGACGTCGGTTCGGTCGGCAAAGGTCGTGGCGACCGACGGTCGAATTCCGTCGACAGGCCTCCCCTTGGCCTATAAATAGGCCGTCGATCCTAGCAACCAAGACACACACAGAGAGAGGGAGAGTTAGATCTAGGGCTTGCAAACCTCGGACAACCCACTGAGAGACTTTAGGGGAGGTCCAAGGTCGAACGACCAAGGATCCGAGGCTCGCCGGAGGAGAAGGTAGAGAGAGAGGGGGACAAATCGAAGTCACGACCCTTGGACACCCCACTGAGAGACTTCAGGGGGGCCGAGGGTTCGCGGCCGCAGATCTAGGCCTCGCCGAAGAGAGAGAGAGAAAGAGAGAGAGACGCAAGAGGGGAGGGGACTTGGGTAAGGTTTCACCGTCGCTGCCATCTTCGTCCTCGTCGCGCCGTTGCCAAGCAGGTATCACGCTATCTCCGTCGTCGTCGTCATCTCCCTCTCCATAAGTCCAGTCATCGCTGCCGTCGCCGCCGTCTTCGCCATCGTTGCCGCTGCACCTCCTCGGCGCCCCCGATTCGGAAACCCTAGGGTTCTCGATTTTTCGGGTCGCGATCCCGAGTTGTCGGGTCGGACCCGGATCGGGAACCAGGTAGGGATTCCGCAAATCCCGAGGGCAGCGGAGTTCGGGTCGCGATCTGGGTCGGGTATGGTTCCTTGCGGGAGTTGTCAGGTCGAGACCTAACCCACGGATCGACCCGGGTCGGCTTTTTAAATTTTATCTTAAATAATATTTAAAATAAATAAATAATTTATTTTCAAAAAAATCTAAAATATAATTTATTTTCGAAAAATATTAAAAAAATATTTTAATCTCAAAAAATCGAAAAATAATAAAAAATGATAATAATATATTATTTTCCAAAAAAATCAAAAAAATCAAAAATATTTCATATTTTCCAAAAAATGCCAAAAATCCAAAAAAAAAAAAGCCAAAAATTCATGAAAAAGCCAAAAAAGACTTGTATTTTTCCAAAAATACCAAAAAGATCCAAAAAAATCCCTTTTATATCCAACAAAATTTGAAAGACTCAAAAAAATTTTTCCTCCCAAAAATGCATGGAAAATCCCTCGAACATCCAAAAAAACCTCAAGATTTAAACAATATTAGGTACCGAAAGGGCATTAGTGATTAACTAGTGTAATCAAGTCCTCGATCCTAATTTCTCTGGTTGCGCAAGAGTAAGTATTTCTCTCGATACTTCGCTTGGGTTTCTAATTAACCCACCCTAAATCGATTAGTGGCGACTCCATTTTAAAAATTGATTTACAGGTTAAAAACTTGGACCATTAAGTCGTGAATTGGTGGACTCGGGGGAGTCCGGGCATAACTAATTTCAGCCAAGCCATTAGCCTCCTTAGGCACCCGTACCCCATCGCGGACGCCGAAAAAACAAAGGTCGTGACAAATTACAATTGAGAGGAGACTATAAGTGATATATGATATTTGTTTGGAGGACACTGTCTTGAAACTTAACAGGTAGACGGGATCTAAGAGGAGGATTATTGACAAATCTTTTACTTGCGATTTGAAACAGGTCTCCGGCCGCCTAAGTCTATAATCCATAATAATTCTGATAGACCCGTTGTTCTGATCCCCATCCAATGTACTCCTAAAGCTCTTCTACGGCTTGGCATAGTCTATGGGGATCTGGTGACAATAATCCCAGTGGGAGAATCTATAGAAGTGTTCGGTCGCAACTACGACCTCAATGAAACGAACTTCCACTGCCAGATATGGATCCTTTTTCGTGCAGGGAAGGTACGAGAAAAGTCCAAGCATTTGAGACACGTGTCCGCGATGAGGAATATCTCAAGGGGTTGGACGTAGACGGGGCAAATCGTATTCTTCATAGTCGACTGACGCCTAACATGTACCTTAACTATAATGTAGCAGGGCAGGTCGTCTTAGCAGAGGCCGGTCATGCTGGTCAGGTAGTTACTTTAAAAGTCCGGAAAGCTCCTTTGTTGTTGTCTTTGCTGCTTTTCTTCGCTCTTTCGGCGTACTTCCCAGTCGATTCATCGGTCAAAAGAATAGACATGGAGGTTATCGCAAACTTACGCAGAGATTCTTTGCGGTATGCAAATGCATGTTTAATAGATCATTATGTTAAATACTAAATAGATAATATAGTGACTTTCAGGATCCGTTTGTTTTGCAAATTTTTTTTCCTAAAATTGGTAACATGCAACGCTTGAATTATCAATTATCGAAAAGTATTATTATCATAGAGAACAATTTATATCTAAATAATTTCGCGGGTGATAAAAACACTTCTGTTATTGATTTTAAGCAATTATTTTTAGGAAAATGTTTTTTAAATCATTCGTTTATTGCGCCTTAATATACATTTAAACCACGGAAAAAGTACCAAAAAAGATGTTGTATTTGTGTCAATTCAATTATAAACATTTCAATTGTGCCAATTAATTCCTAAACTTTTTTAAAATTTGCTAATGTAGTTCATCTTGTCAATTTTGATAAAAAAAAAAAAAATCATTGGCATGGATGTCAACTATCTGGTGTGATATGATCGGTGCTGAATTAGGCAATTTTTTTTTTAAAAGATTTTCTGAATTTTTAATTACATTTTTCTTCTCTTTTCTTTTCTTTTCCCTACTGTGGGTTGACTCTACCTTTTGCTGGCCATGGGCAAGGATCTTTGTGCCCTCACCAACCACAAGCAAGGGCACCATTGATATCAACCCATTTGAGATCTCCAAATGTTCGGGAGTTCCTCTAGTTAATCATTTTCCTTCAAGCCCTTGTGTCGATTTAAGATAGGGCTGCAATGCCCTCACCTAGTCTAGGTAAGGACCATAATGCCCTAGTTGGCCATAGATGAGGACCGCAAGCCCCTCACCTATGGCTAGCGAGGGTGTCACGGATCTAGGCAAGGGCTTGATGCCCTCACATGTTGCTGGTGAGGGTTCGAAGGCCTTCACCTATGGTTAGTGAGGGTTGCGACACCCTTGCTTGTTATTGGTCATCTCCCCGGCCAAGAGTTTTTGGGAAAAGAAGAAAAAAATAAAAGAAAAAAATTCATAAAAATATTAAAATTTGTTTGCATGAGCGTTAGTCATGTCATATAGAATAGCCAATATCCATGTCAGCAATTTCAAGTCAAAATTTGTCGGATGAATTATATTGACAAATCATCAAAATGTTTATAATCTATTAGTAGAATTGAAAGAATTATAACTAAATTGACACAAATGCAATTGATTTTTTGGATACTTTTCCCTTTAAATCTCAAAATTTGTAAAATCCTTAGCTACAGTATTTACTTCTTCCCGATTATGGTTTTGAGGTCCTACATCTAGGTTTTTAGAAATAATTTTGATTTAGCTTTTAATAGAATATGTTTTAGGTAATTTCTGATAAAATCTCTTCATTTCTAAAGACGAAGATATATAGCCATTCGGTGCTTCTTTTTTCTGTAACAAGAAAAATGGTTCTTGTGTTTCGGTTGTTAGGTCTCTTCATGATAGCTAACGGCTTTTGAGGTTTCTAGGCATTGCTGGCCTTCCCCGTAAACTGTAACGAGACATTGATTTCTTCGATTACAATAAATAAGCTGAATGACTTCTGGATTTTGCAATTGATATGCTTACCTGTTTTATCATTACTCCAGTATATTATATTGTATAGTCCTTCTCGAAATGACAAATGTTTATTTTGTTGCTCTATATACACTGTTTATTTTATGCTTGAGTATTGATTTTTCTTCATTATCAGCCGTAGGTTAAGTAGCGGTGAGCATCGGTCCACCTTTGATCGACCTTAGATTGGCCCAATCCTGCTAGTCCTGGTCCGATTTCCAAGGGGACTGGGTTGGTCCTTGGTCCTAAAATTCCTGGAACAGCACTGTGCGAGTTGATCCTCAGTCGTGAGAGTTTCGGGTTGGTATATATATATATATAATATTATTTATAATTTTTTTATATAGACAAAATCTTAAAATAAATAGCATCAATAATATTAAACAGTTCTTTAGTGAGGAGTTCAATTAATTTTACAATGTTATTTAATAATTTAGATTTTAAATGTTTTTTACGGCGTCAATAGTCATAATTTATGAATGAGGAAAATATTTTTTTAAGGAGTCCTCATGGCATCTAAAAAGGTATAAACAACTCCTTATGGCATTCTCCTTTAGTATTTGTTTTCTTTTGTCTTTTTTGCTTCATAGTCTTCAATTTGCTAAAATCAAAAGAAACAACTTCTCCACTCGTCACTCGACATTTGCCTCACTCACTTTGGGTCACTCGTTTCGCTCGTTGCTTGATGCTCATCTGGTTTGTTGCTCCTCGCTTGACATTCAATGCTCATTCTGTTCGACATTCACCCCACTTGACCCTCACCGTTTGCCTTTCTTAGCTGACCTCGCTCATCATTAAACCCATTAGGTTGATATGATCATCGACTGCCCTTTCAAGAAGTACAAAAAATGAAATAAAAAATTATTTGTTAGTTTTAGGTTGACCTTGAAACCAGACCGAACCTGTTGGATTAGTCCCGTCTTCAATCATTTTTTTAAGGAGTATAAAAAATGAAATAAAAAATTATCGATTGGTCTTAGGTTGACCCTAGAATTGGACCAAACCCATTGGGTCGGTCTGGTTCTTGGTCCCAAGCTCAATAGGATCAGTTCTCGATCCAAAAAATTGAGGACTAGCACTGTATCAGTTAGTAGAGTTAGAGAGTGGACCAGCCCAACCCAGACCATGCTCAACCCTAAGATTAAGTGCAGCCTGCCTAGCCAGAAGGTAGGGACATAGAGGCTGCAACCTATGAAGCACTAACACTCTCCAAGAGTCTTCGTGTCATGTCGAACACTTCACACGTGTTCAACATTCTTTGACACTCGGTCAACTTTCTCGACACTTTTCGACACTTGAGTCAAAATTATGACATACGAGTTTCCAACATGTGATTCCGAGATCGATGTCAATTTTAAAAATTCAATAAATGAGAGGTCAATTTATATATATATATGAAAAAATAAAACACAATAATAAAAATAATAAATGGAAAAAGAAGAAAAATCTAGTACTCTAAAAACCTAGTACTCTTTTCTTTTCCGATTCCCACTCTCCGTGATACACAATTCATCCCTTAAATTTTTTTTTCTCCTCTTCCAATATATCTAACATGCGAGTCCATAATATGGATCACTTGTTTTTTCTTCAAGTTTTATGAATTTTTAAAAATAAAGTTATATTGTCAAATTGAAATAATGAATGATATTAATAAATGGAGGATTAATGTTTTTTGTGTATATTCATTCTAGGCTTATTTATTTATTTATTTATAAATTTGATTCAAATTAATTTGATTGAAATAATCATAAAAATGATAACTTATTATGTATATATATATATATATATATATATATATATATATATATATATATATATATATATATATATATATATTTAATATACAACGTGTCCCAACGTATCGAAATTATCTGTTTTTTGAGAAACGATATGTCGGCATGTTGTGTCGCGTGTCGAGTGAGTGTCAGTGCTACTTAGGCGGTAGCCCTTCAGCAGAGAGAAAATATTTCCTATAGAGAAAATATTGTATACCGTAGAAGTGCCACGTCAATTTTACTCTGAACTATTCACACGTTGACATGTGTCCTCAGGACCCGCCACGTTAGCCAGCTTCAAACCAACGCTCTCATGCTCTGCTCTCTCTTCTCTCTTTCTTTACTCAGCGGGTCATTTCTCTCTCCTCTCTCTTCTCACTCTCTCCCCTCTTTCCTGACCCGACAACATTGTCTCCCAAATAGCGCTCTCTGATGAGGGCCGCGCTCCCATCAACGACAGCAACGCTCCCTCCCGATGATGGCTTCTATCTCTACTCCATGGCCTCTTCGCTCTCCGACGACGGCCTCTCTCTCTACTCCACGGCCTCTTCCTCCTGACCTCTTTCTTCCCGAATCGCGCTCTCTCCCGACGCTAGGCTTTCTTCGACGACAGCCGCGCTCTCTCCACTCTACTTAAAGTCGTCTCTCCCAAGAAGCCCTAGATCTACGGCAACAATCCCCGCTTTTCAAGTTCAATTTTTTTTCTTTTTATCGGGGTCTTATGTCCGCGTCTTTGTTTTGGGTGAAGCTGGCATGTTGATTGTGAAAATTTCTTCTTTTGCCACAATGTGTGTAGGGGTAGTTCCTGCAGAACGGAGATGCAGTCACTCTGTTCTCTTGTCTAATCTTCAATCGCTTCCACACTCGGCTTGGCTCAAAGCCATCCCCCCGAGAAGCCCTAAATCTATGGCACGACCAGGCCTCATCATTTCACTTCGGGCTGTCTTCACTGGTTTCTGGTCTCTGTTCGATTCTCTCGGCTAAGCATGTAAGCCCCTCCTCTTCATTCTCTTTTTCTTTTTTAGCTCTCGTTGCATCCAATATTCTGGATATATGGCCAGAGCAAAATGTTCTCAGGTCCTGTTGTCACTCTCAAGGTATTCGAGGACAACATCCTAGTTCGGAAGCTTGCTTGAAGCTAGAGGCGAAGGGAGAGTGTTGGTCATCGATGGTGGAGGAAGCTTGAGATGCACTCTGGTGGGTGGGAACATGATACAAAGTCATCCTGCACAAGTATGAAGTCATTATTTTTACCTTTCTGGACATTTTGGTTCCATGAAACTTCTATGGAGAAGCTTCTTGTTTATGTTTAAACTCAAAGTAAAATTGCTTCTTCGGTCATATTTGGAGGTGGTTCTTGCTTGCATCATATAGTAATCGAACTTGACCTTTTTGAAGTAGTATTCAAGGAGCTGGAGCTCTCCTTGTCCAGCTTGTCTCTAACAGATTTCAAGGCAGTATTCAAGGAGCTGGAGCTCATTATTTTGTCCTCCTGCTCTTTCTAGGCTGCTCTCGACTTTGATGTTGGTGATGCTTGAAGGCAGCCACCTGTTGACACCATGTGGTAGCAGGTTATGGCTGCTTCCTTTTTGTAGTCCATTCTCTATTTTGGTGGCGAAGTCAATACCATAATAATGTAGAAATTTGGTCTTTCATGATGAAGTCCTCATTTTCATTGGGGTGCTGCAGTAAATAGGAACTGCTGATGTTTTACTGAGATTCAGAGTCTTTTGGTTGAGATATAGTGACTTATGTTTCAGCTATCCTGTCTTTTGGTATATGAACTATTACAAGAAGAAAAATATTTAAGATAAGAAGTATTTTGTTTTCTTTTTTTATGTTAAGAGGGTCTTTTTGGGCTGTCCTATTTTCTTGGGGATATTGCTGATTGCAATTGCTTTATAAGCACAGAACTCCTATGCTTGTAGCTGACTTATTTTACACATGTCTTGTTGGAGAAAACTCCTATGATATTTTGAAGTTGACAAAACTTATCTAAGTTCTATTTTGAAGATCGCCAGACTTTTGTGTCAAAGTCTATCTTACAACAGAAATCTGCCCACTCTAACAAATTCTAGACTGAGCACAAGTGAAGAATGAAAACTTAACCAGACTTGGGATTATCTTTCTTTCTTTAAAGATTCAGCTCGTACATGATATATATGGTCTTTTGGTTGGAAATATCACCTATGGGATTGGTTATCTTTATTGGAATCTATCGCGACCTAATTTTCAGGTGCACCACCTAGGGTTTAGGCTAATGGACTACTAAGTTTTGAACTTAGCTCGGGCTCTCCCAAGCCTATATCAATTCGCGACTTTGGTTCAAGTTTTTAATATGCAAATGGATTTTATTTAGAAGTCGTCACTAATCAGTTTATGGTAGGTCGATTAGACACATAAGTAAAATATCGGGAGAATTATTTTACTACTACGAACTAGTGACTTTGGGTATGGTGACTTGGTTACATTATATTTCTCTAATGCCATTTCGGTACAATTCTTTTTATTTTCAAAAATATTTTTGCAGGCAACTTAGATTTATTTTAACCTAAATTTCTATCATGCAATAGGGTGATCACACGGGTATTCAATTATCATTAAACACTTAATGAATCAAACAAATTGCATCAAAAGAAATAAACACATAAAGCAAACAATTTTTTGGGTTTTTTTCTTTATCTCAAATTTAAAACATGAACTTCAACTACATGACCTAATTTGACTAGAAAACAATTTAATTAAATGTTATGCAAACTATTTGACATGCACCTAAATATTTTTGCATTTTTCTATTAAAATTCGTAATAAAAAGGAGACCTAATTAAACCATCTAAAATGAATAATTTTCTAATTTATTTTAGGGATTAATTTGACTTAAACCCTATATTATCTTAGAAAACTATTTTTTTTTTAGAAAATGAGATTATTAAAATGTGCAAACATTATTTAAGAGTCTATCTAAAAAAAAAAATCAATCCTAATCTATTCCAAAAATTATCTAAAAGTGCAATCCTAAAGAAAATGCAATCCTAATTTACTAAACCAACACACTCCGATGCAAGATTTGATTTTTGAGTTTTTTTTTTTTAAATTTTTTTAGTGCTTTTCAAGACAAGCAATTATTAGATAAACATTTTATCTAAATTAATCAATATATTCACTAAATGAAGGATTAAAATAATCAAAAAAATAATCCGTGGTCTCACAGATTAAATTAATGATTATTTTAACCCTAAACATTACAATATATGAAAAAGTTCCAAATAATTAAAAATTTGATTCGAAGTCTTATGGGTCAAATTAATAATTATAATGATTTAATAACCAAAACACTATCAAAATGCCCAAAAAATTAATATGATTAAAAAATATCCGATGTCTTACGGATCAAATTAATAATTACAATAATTTTGAGCAAAACCCTACAGATAATGTCTACAATATTCGTAAAATGAACATTGACCCAATGTTCCAATTTAAATACCTAAAATTAAAAAAAAAATGAAAAAAATGAAAAATAAAAATAAAAATAAACTACCTAAGGGGGAACACAACGTGCGGCAAACGCGTTGATAGGTGGACCAGTGACCGCTTCGGCGAGCGGGCGAAGCGGCGTTTGCGGCGTCGTGGTGCGGGCTGGCACGGAGGTGCGGCATGGCGACCAGCGAGGGAACGGACTAGAAGCAGCGGCGACAGGCTGGTTGCTACGGGCTACTAGCGGAGGTGCAGCGTTGGCAACAAGGTGAACCAGCAATGGGCATGAGGTAATTGGCGTCGCAGGGGCTGTTGTAGGGCGTCACTCGGAGGGGAGGAAACTTGGAATGACACGCAGAGGAGAGGCGTTCAGAAGGCAGCGGCGGTGGTGCTCGAAGTCCGGCTGTGAACGCTCGAGCTGTGACAGAGGTGCGGCGTGGTGGGGCTTGCGAACTGCTGCAGACGTCACAGACGGCGACCAGTGGGGACAGAGATGCTCGAGCGGAGGGCAACAAGCGTCAGGCGCCGGATCGCAGAGGCAGCTGCTGCAGGCAGCAACTGAGGTGTTCCTATGGTGTAGCAACGGCTGCGTCGGGCTCTGGTGGTGTTGCAGGGCGTCGGGCGCTAGGTCGCCGGAAGGAGGTGGTGGCGAGTGGGCTGAGGTGCGGCAGAGGTGGCGCGTTGGTGGAGCGACAGCAGTGGCACAACAATCTGAGGCTCGGGGGCACCAGTTGCTGATGTTGGGCGTCGGGCATAAACCAAGGAAGAAGACAACTCTTTCTTTTTTAATTTTTTTTTTTTTTTTTGCCTTTTCCCCCTCTCTGCTCACTCTCTTTACCGCCGCCGGTTTCTTTCTTCTTTGCAAATGGTAAGAGAAAAGAAAGGAAATGACTCCACCCTTTTGACTTTGTATGGTGGAGGGGGGGTCTCTTTTCTTTCTTTTTTGTTTTACTCTTTCTCTCTTGCACAAATTCTTTCTCACGAATTTTTTTGGTCTCCCTTGCACGAATTTTCTCTCGCACAAATTCTTTCTTGCACCCCTTCACATCCGTACAGATCAACTCCTTTCATAGTGGTTCCGAACGACCGCTTTTCTAACAATTTTCGAGCTTCTATTCTTTGTCGCATTAATTTATGGCTACAAATCGGAATGTGATTTCACAATTAGTTCTATTTTGCTTTGATTCCTTTTATTTTATCAAAATTCTCGCCTGATTTCCCAACTCTTAATTGTTGACACTTGAAATTTTTTGTCGACATTTTAAACATCCTTTTTGCAAAAATAAAAAAAAAAAAATAAAGAGCCGAAAAGATAAAAAATGAATGAATGAAAACATAAAAAAAAAAATGTAAAGAAAACAAGAAAACAAAAAGTAAACAAAGGAAAAAGGGGAGAACGGGGATGGGGAGCTGGCTCATTTTTTTTGGGCGCGCGGATTCTGAGGGGCTGGCTCATTTTTTTGGCGCGCGGATTCTCTCTCACGAGCTCTTTCTCTCGAAACCTCTCGACTCTCACTCTCTAGAGGGCTTCTTCTCCGTTTTTTTTTCTCTCTCTCTAGAGCGCGGATTGAATGCGAGAGATTTTCCTCCATTGGCAGGCGATCGGAGATCGGGCGTCGGAGTTTGTTCTCTCTTCTGGAATCTGCGGTTTCCGTTGGAGCGCTCGATTGAGCTGAGCTGCCGGACGGCTCGGAACCGGAGGTGCGGGGTTGGCTTTTGGCCGGTTTCGGGGTGCGCTAAGGTTAGGTTTGTACTCCTCCACCGGAGCGATTGGATCTGTGTTCAGTTCTGATCAACGCTCCCTGCAGCCGTGATTCAGTAGTCAGTTACTGATCGGGAGGGGAATCGGTTCATTCCCTCTGTTGGTTGCTGGATTCGGTTCCGGAGGTTCTCGATCGGACGCTCCTCGGCTCTTTCTCGGAGATCTGACGCTCGCTCATTCGATCATCAACTCTCGAAGACAAAGCAGCTGCCAGTGGAAGAACTCGAAGCGCGAGGCTCAGATTTATGCCAAGTTCGGAGGTATCGGCTTAGCTCCGAGGGTACAGATCCGAAGGCTGTGACATCGGCATCGACGGTGGCAGCGACGTCAGCTCGAATTCGTGCCGAGTGCAGAGTGGTAACGTTCGGTTCGGTTTCATCCGTTCGTCATCCACCGCCGAGGTTTTCTCTCGGCTCTGTCTCTGGCTTGATCAGGTTCTCTCTCTCGATCGCTCTGTCTTGCACTGGTTCTGTCGCTCTCTCTCTTAGATCGTTCTCTCTGGCTCGATCATGATATGTATCTGGAAAACCGCTAGGCTTTGTATCTGGTGTTGAAGTAGATCGGGATTTCTGTTGTAGAGCAGAACTAGTTGTGACTGGATTTCATGGTCAAAATATAAGAGTATGTTAGTCGTGTGAGGGCAAAAGATGAGGGTTTGAATAAACAAGAATGGGTCATTAATTCAAAGGTGGAGATCAAGAACTTTAGAGTGAAAGCAGCATCTTATTGTGGATATACTATTGATTTGAGCCTGCTTGGACTATGATGTGGTCATGTGATTTTAAGTTGCTGATTCACCCTTGCGTTTTGGTCACTAAGCTAAGATGCCTGCCATATGTTTGTGAAAATGCCTGAATGAATATCTACATAGTGTCTTCATCAGTCTATTTGTGAGATGTTCATGGCTTACTTAAATCATGATGCCCATATTGATTTCATCTTGCTTACTGTTGATCCAATCAATCTGAGTAATTTTAGGATTATGGCATGCTTAAAACCTGTGCTCATTGGCCTCACCGACTTTGAGTGATATTCGTTTCCACTTCGAATCAGATTGAGTTTTAGAAAGTAATAAATCTCTGTTCTGGTCTTGTTTTACTCAAATTTGGGAAGTTTTCTCGATCAAGTAGAGATCTATTGATGGATGAAACTGATGGCTGAAGTTGGCGGATATAAGCAGAAATTTGTAGAAATAGAAACATGGTTTGTTACTTTTGTCGACCCTTTTAAGGTTGTAGGGTTTGCTGTGATTCATTGTTAGAACTACTCTTTGTGCATTGTCTGGATGGTTTTATAAACCATTAGTTATGCATTATGTTCTAATTCATTTGTGGCTGATTTGTATGTCCTCATGATGATCATTTTTCGACTATCAAATTGATGTCAATTGGACTCAACTTCTCTTAAGAAGTAGGCTCGTTTTAATCTTTCCTATGATGCTGATCTCGCATGATTTGCGATGAGTTGATGATTTTTGATGATGAACTTGAAGTTGATTGAGCTTGATTTGCCTTGATCTGCAATTTCGTATACCTGATATGTCACTTTCTGTTTTGGCTTAAATGAGGTGTTAGATGAAGTTTTCTGGTCTTGAGCCCTTTTAGACATAGAAAATAGACTTCTCAAGCTTCGATTTGATATATCACACGCCCATAGTGGATGTCGTTTGGTCGCTGAAAAACACCTTTAAAACCTGTCAATTCTGCAGCAGTTTTAGATTGATTTGCTGTTCTGACTTCAAATGAACTGGTAGATCAGGTTATTTAGCTTTGAGGCCTTCATGAGACTTGAAATAGATTTGACAAACTTTCTAATGACATATTATGTGCATGATTTGGTTGTCATTTACTTAGTCAAATGAATGTTACCGCATCAATGTTTGATTCTGGAAATTTGTAGGTCCTCAGTACTTAGTTTTTGCTATGGCAAATTTGAGGTCTAAACTTTGAAATCTTGAATTGATGTGTTCTGGACAATCGATCTACATTTGATAAACTTCGATTTGATATATTAAAAGGCTTAAACGAAAGTCATTTGCTAGCTTAAAACCATCTTGAAAGTTTGTGCACTTTGCTAGAAATCTGATTGGAGATACTGTTGTCATGATTGTTGGACATGCTTGCTGTTTGACGATTTTCTATTGAATTTTGTGCTTGGATTCAAAAGTCCTAGGCTACAACATATGATTCTTTTAGATCTTTTGGACTTGATTTGGTTAGGGAAATGCTGTCTTTTCTGTGGCTAGTTGCTGTTAGTTTTAAATGTGATAATAGATGTATCTAATTACTTTCAATATGTTGTAGAAATTCACAAAGGACATTTCAAAATTTCAAAAGGATGCATAGCACATATCACTTGAGCTTTGTTTAATATGATAAACCTCTATCAAAGTCACTGTGTCTGTTCTCTAATCATATGTTGTTTTGAATAGATTGATAATCCTACTAAGGTTAATGAATTTCTGTGTTTTTTCTATGCATTGATCTAAGGATAGATGTTCTCATCACATTTGTCTCTAACATCTATACTTAGGACATGCTGAAATATAATGAAATTCATGCACCATTTGAGTAGGATGAGAGTCCGAACACTTCGTGATGACTAGATACATTCCATGACTTGATGAAGTTATATCTTTCTTTTCATCAAATCTTTTAAAAATGACGTCCTTTGTCGATTGTCTACAAAACAGTTTTAGGTATCATGTGGGTTACATATCAACTGCTTCGTATGTCTTGAATACATGTTTTGCATGAGCATATTCAATGGTGCACGTGTTTGATTAAGTGATCCTTAGTCAGTGCACTCATTGGTTTGAATTGGATAAGGATCAAAATCATATGGCCTAAATGCTTGTTATTTTATTTGCTTTGCACATGATTGTTAGATGAATGATTTAGGTGCGACACATAACAATGCTGAACCTTAGGATATCACTCAAAATTTAACTTTCGCATTGTACTTCTTTTAAACAATTGATTTTGATAAGATGTCTTGTTTTTTATTGTTTGATGTGTTTGTTTGTTTTCTTCCGTTGTATGCACCTAGTTATAGGTTTCTTAGGTTAGGATTAGATCAGACCCCGAAGATAGAGAAAGCGAGAAGATGGTGGAGGTCGATGTCTATTTCGACCATTATTATGTAATATTCGTTTTCCTTGACATATGTCTCGGGTTCCTTGTGTTTTATAAAACCCGACGAGTTGCGGGTTCTCTTTTTCTCTCATTTTTCTTAATTGTGTTCTCTTTCATATTTTTAGGATTGCATGATAGATTTACTATTTTTCTTGATTGTTTACTTCATGTCTTGCGATTTCAATTTCATTGATTGTTTTTCTTTCTTTTTTTAAGGAATAGAATAGAATGAAAGTAATCCACCACACATGATCACTATAGTCTAGAATTGATCCCGAAAATGTAAAAAGAAACGCATAGACATATTAGGAAAAACACAACATATTGTTTAGGTATCGAAAGGGCGCTAATAGAAGTATTAGCATAATCCAAGTCCCCGAACCTAGATATCTAGTTGCATAGGAATCGAGGGAACTCTCCCAACCCTCGATTGTGTTTTCTAGCCGATCCAAAAAAAAAAAAAATGAATGAGGCTAGTGGCGACTCCTGTATATTCTTAGGTTGTTAAACAATTAGATCGCATAAATAAACCCGTTGTCATGTGGGGTACGAGCTTGGGAGAGCTCCCGATCTCGTAAGAGAACTCTCGTGATCAAGTACCCCTAAATCCGACCTTTCTCCTTTTAACTTCGAGGGCAGCGAGATCGGGTCGCAACATTGATCCTCAACCGGGAATTGTTTCCACATTTACCAATATTTGAATATTCATCAGAATTTTCAACTTCCATGCATAATCAATTAGATTAATTTTCCCATGTCTTTTTCCTTTTATTTGCTTTGATGCAATTTTTATTTTATTTCTTTAGGGTTGCCAAAATTAGGTGTCAACAGAATCAATTTAGATACATCAAATCATTTTGGAAGGCAATTTAATTTGGAAAGAATATACTTATGGAAATCAAAATCTTGATTGTATGGGCGAATAGGATTGACGGGCTTTCATCACAATCTTCAAATGGCTCGAAGATCTCCTTGATTGATTCCGTCCAACAAGTTGATTGGAAGAATTCATTTGGAAAGTGCCAACAATCAAGAAGGCATGAAAGAGTATTTAAGGAGGCCTCTCCAATTGTTCGATAGAGTGCGTGAAAGAAGAATTCCAAAATCTGAAACTTCCTATTTACTTGTTATTCCTTACACTGTGTTCAAATTTGTACTCAAAAGAGAGAGACTTATATTGTGACTTCATGAGAACAGTACAGACTCTTCACTGAGAAGTCGAGATTGCAAGATTGTAAATTCTCTTTTGATTCATAGTGAAAACCAGCTAGAAAGCTGTCGGCATGGGAGAGTAGACGTAGGCTTAATCTAAGCCGAACCACTATAAATTATGTATTCATTTTCTCTTCCCTGAACTCTTTTACTTTATTTACTACGATATACTTCTGCGTTTAGAAATAACTGTTAAAGTCTGATTCCTTCTGTAAAGTCTATAGTCAACCATACTCATGTTAAAAGTAAAGTTTTTAATTGCATTTCGAAAAATCCATTTTCACATCTATTCATCCCTCTCTATGTGTTCTTACTAGCCCTTTCATGTCTTGTTTCAACAGATATACTTTTGCTTGAGAACTTGTTATGACAATGAAGCAATAGACATTGCCTTGTCATCTCATAGTGCACCTCAGTTTGCACCTCTCGTTCTATTTGTTTACTGCCTAAATGTACCAATTGTCGTTCTTCCCTAATGGTTATTTGTTATTGGGAGTTCACAGAATGGATAAATACTAGAGGTGTGGTTTCTGCTGACACAACGGTTACTGCTTCAGAAGAATGTGAAAAGTTGTTAAGAATGGGTGATTGGGTGGGTCGAGCTACATATGATAAGAAAAGGTTGTTACTATATGCAATGATATTTGGTTCTCGAAGGGGCTTGTCGAAAGGCTACTAAGAGATCTATCAGTACTTTTCACCACCATAGAAGATTTCTTGTGGTTTAAACTGTTAGCCATCAGGGAGTTCCCTCTGGGAGGTTCATTTGCGTCCCCTATAGTTTAGAGGATTTGCAGGCTTACCTAAATAAGTTTGCAGCATCATACTATACCAAAAATGGGAAGGACCCTCTTGTATACCTATATATTCTGCTCCTAAGCATCCAATTCCTACCCACTATCCTCTATTTGTCTAAAGAAGCAGGAGATGGAGGGTACAACATTGATGCCACTCACATAGTTATCATGCTTGTCGACCATGGTGTCCTTATGGAAGGTACAGGGGTAGGATCAAAGTTTGGTGTAATGGATGCTTATGCAGAAGCATCTAGCATGATTCGACGGCATGGGTATTCATATTTACGTCTTGGAGATCTTTTAGTGGCATTGGAATATTTTGCACAGGCGTCCGAAATAAGAAAAGTCCAATAAGAGAGTGGGGGGAAAGCGGCCCAATTCGAAGACAGAGCCGTTGCTATAGGCCTTGGCAGCCCAATTCGCAGCAAAATTGGCTTCGCGTCTGCAAAACCTAACGAGAAGTCAAGGGAAAAGGGGGAGGAGGGCCAAAGTACTTTGATTGATTATGTTTGTTCAGAAATTCTCTTTTCGAGGTGATTTATGTTTAGCTGATCACTGTGTGTTTCATTGGCTACCCAATAACAAAAGTAAATGTGTTGTGATATAATTTATTAAGTTGGAACAAATTTTTATACAAATATATATATATGGAGGGAGATCATTTCACTTGTGTAAATAAATTAGCGGTAGTTCATTTTCTTATTTACTCTACTTTAGTTCGCACTTGATGTGTAGCTTTTCATCGAGATCTAAATTTTCATCTTCAACACTGTTCCATTTATATCATCCTGCATTCCTAAATCTAGAATTTTAATGAATATTTCATCTTGGGATAGTATCAAATCTAGTATGGTCTTAATACCCTTTTCCTTTGCTTATTCTTTGCTTATGATTTCCTTTAATTAAATCATTCGATATAGATTCTGAAGAGAATTGGGACACTATTAATAAATGCCTTTCAGACTCAACATGTGTTCTTTGACGCGGACGGTTGGATGGTGAAAGCAAGAAAGCTGGCTTGATTCATTCTGGAAACGAGATTTTGGAGACCTACAAATATAGTCTTGAAATCAGGTAATCTCTTGGTAGCTGCTGTTTGTCTTCTAGGTGGCAGTTTCCTTTTAGCTTGATATTTTGGTTATTAGGTTCTATGGCTATGCCTATCAAACGAGTTTGATTATTTTGTGGAAGAAATTCAGTCTACAAGAATTTTACTTTGCTGGCCAGACGTTGTTTTTGCATTGGCTTTTTATTTCATGTTCTGCTAGATGTGATCTTCATCAAGTTTGGAATACTTTTGTTTATGTGCTGATGTGGGATTATTTGATATAATCTTAATCCAAGCATGTTGTTTAGTAAAATGTGCTTTTCTAATTATTTATTCCTTTGTACAAGGGTAAATCAAACTCATTTTAGCATCCTTGGATAAGTGAATTGAACGACTCAAAAAGCATAGATAATGCATGGTCGTACCATACATAGTAGGATGGAACTCCCATAATTCTTGTATGGTAGGAACACATACCTATTCTGTAGCTCTGGTTTTTCCACTTTGATTTGTTTAATCAATTTTGTGAATAGAGTTCTCAATTTCTACAAGCATGTGATGATTGATTTTTATTGAGGGAAGTTTGTAGCTTTTTTTTTTTTTTGGTCGAAAGAGAACTTATATAATATTAGAGATTAATACAAGCGGAAACGTCCGAAGAGAGAACATTAAGAAAAGAAGGCGGAGGAAAGAGGAGCCAGTTTGTTGATGGGCCTTGATCCCGGTGGGCTTTTGCAGCCCAATCAGCTGCTAGGTTTGCCGTTCGCCGAATGTGTCGAAGCGAAAGGTGAGGGCATTGCGGAAGAAGATCTCCGAGAATCGCGAAAAGATGACTCTCCTTCCATGGCGGCTGCTGTTTCGTCCGAACGATCTCCACCAACTGCAAGCAATCAGATTCAATCACAAACGGCTGAAGATGGAGACCCTTCTGGATGATCCGTTGAAGAGCAGATATAAGGGCATAGATCTCGGCTTGGAATGCCGACTGAGCAGGCACAGATCGGGTAAGCACGTCCGTCAAAATTCCTCTACTGTCTCTGTAAATGCAAGCAATGGATCCTTTCTCCGATGCTGGACGAAAAGCCCCATCAATATTGCATTTGATAAAACCTTCCGCTGGGGGAGTCCATCCGTGCCCTAGATTAATCTGAACATTTTGAATCTTCTGTGGCGAGGGTTGGATGACCTTGAAGATGTTACTTTGGGAAAGGGCTTCATTGACTACGAGAAGAGAATCCAACGGAATTTGACGAAAAACAGCATTGTTACGATGTTTCCATATTTCCCACAGAATATGAGCAATCACTTCGAAATCCAGAGACGCTCGAGGGTTAGAAATACAGTCGACAAGCCAGGCATCAAGTCTGCGAACTGAGGTAGGAGATATACTAACTCTGATATCTTCATGATTCAATATGTCATGAGTCCAAGGGCAAAAGAAAAACAGATGCTCTATTGTTTTTGGTATAGAATTATGGCAGAGAGTACAAAAGGGATGCGGGATGATATGTCGCTGGTAAAGATTATGTTTAGTGGCTAATGCATTTTTGCAAGCTAACCATAGAAAAACCTTAAGCTTGGGCACTGTATGCATATTCCAAATTTTCCTCCATAATATAGGCGGGTTAGTATAAGAGGATGATGGGGTATTAATTATGTGCTGAGATTGTGCAAAAAGATAATGATGACAACTCTTCACTGAGTAGGTACCAGAAGATGTCTCTGTCCAAACAAGGTGATCTTGATGAAGAGACGGATTGATAGGAGTGTTGAGAATGGCGGTACTAACCTGTTCATCAAAGAATGAAGTAACACAGGAAGACTTCCATTCAGAACGTTGAGAATCAATGAGATCGGCAACTAGTTCTGGTTCGCCATCAGCAGGTAAGCCTCCTATCTGACCCTGTGGTAACCAATGATCTGTTCTAATATGAATCTGCGACCCATCCCCGACTAACCAACGTAATTTAGGAAGAATCACATCTCGACCTTTCAATAAACTCTGCCACCCCCAGGAAGGACGATGTCCTGAATTAGCAGTTTGGAAGGAGGAGTATCTAAAGTATAAACCTTTAAAGAGCCGACTCCAGATAGCTTGAGGTTGTTGAAAAAGCCTCCAAGCTTGCTTTCCAAGCATAGATTTGTTAAAGTTAATTAAATCACGAAAACCCATCCCCCCTGAAGCTTTGGAAAGCTTTAATTGCACAGTTTTTCCAAAGTGAATGCCCGTATGACTATTATGCTTACTCCACCAAAATGCTGAGATCTTCTTTTCTATCAATCTGCAGAGAGACAACGGAAGCTTGAAGATGGACATGGCATACTGCGGTAAGGCCTGTATCACTGATTTCAGTAAGATTTCCTTGCCACTTTTCGATAAAAATTGTTCTCGCCAACCTGCTAACTTAGCATTTACTCTTGCCAGGATCCATGAGAACATTTCCTTCTTGGATCGGCCCCAATCCGAGGGAATGCCCAGGTATTTTCCATACTTACTGAGAATTGGTACCCTAAGTTCTTGTGATATGTTCTGTTGTAGAGAATGAGGACAGTATTTACTAAAGAACACACCAGATTTATTCCGATTTATGAGCTGGCCTGTGGCGAAACAATATTGGTTTAGGAGGTTAGCAAGATTATGACATTCAGAAAGGGTGGCTCGGAGGAAAAATACCGAATCATCAGCAAAAAATAGGTGCGATAAGATAGGACAGTCTCTATTGAATTGAACCCCCTTAATATGACCTATAGCCACAGCTTGAGTGATAGAAGCAGATAGGGCATTGGCTAGTAAAATGAAGAGGTATGGAGAGAGGGGATCACCTTGGCGCAGTCCTCTAGTTGGCTTAAAGTAAGGAAGTAGTTCACCATTAAATCGAATACTAAAGGAAACTGTAGTGACACAAGCCATGACCTGAGCAACCCAATTAGTGTGAAAGCCCAAATGTTTCAAATAGGCTGCTAAAAAGTCCCATTCAACCCTATCGTAGGCCTTCTGCATATCTGTTTTCAGCATAAGATTAAAACGTTTCTTGCATGCTCTTACTTTAAATTGATGCATGACTTCTTGCACCACCATAATGTTGTCCTGAATCTGACGGTTGCTAATAAAAGCTGCTTGCTCGATAGAGATCAAAGAGGATAACCATGGTTTAAGTCGATTGGCCATTATCTTGGAAATGATCTTGTAAGCAAAGTTACAAAGACTTATAGGACGGTATTGGTCAATACTTTCTGGATGCTGAACTTTAGGGATTAGGGCAATAACCGTTCTGTTTAGTCTTGTAGGCATACTACCTGTATCGAAAAAGTCTTGAACTGTTTGAATAACTGATGATTTTATAACATTCCAGTGATGCCGATAGAAGAGTCCAGGAAGGCCATCAGGACCAGGAGACTTCGAAGCTCCCAATTGACAAGTCGCTTGGTAAATCTCCTCTTCTGTGACCCTACTCATCAAGTGATTATTCATTTCAGGAGTTACCACCGACGGACATTGCTCTAAGAAAGGTCGAAAATCCCGATTGCCCACAGATCGATATAGCTGAGAGAAGAATCCCTGAGTAAGTTCCTTAAGCTGTTCTGGTTCTCTAATCCACTGGTGATTAGTGTCTAGAAGCATAGTAATTCGATTGCGTTGTCGTCGTTGCATAGTAGAGGCATGAAAAAACTTTGAATTATGATCTCCCCATTTCAACCAATTAATACGAGAACGCATAGCCTAGAATTGTTCCTCTTGAGTCCATAATTGATGAATTTCACATCGAATTGCATGAGCTTGCTCTTTGTCCCCTCTTTGATAGGATGGTCGATTAATAATTGTCTGCAGTTGACAATGCAAGTGAGAGATACGTTGTTGACAATTACTGAACCTGTTTCTGCTCCAACTAGTTAATCGGATAGCAACCGCCTGTAACTTCGAAAGCAATGAGGTACTACTATTTTCCCATGTCTTTGTAACTATGTCATGACACTCTTGATCTAGATTCCAGAAAGCTTCGTAGTGAAACATCTTTGCACGTCTGACAGATGGGGGACAAGCTTGCAGCAACAAAGGACAGTGATCCGAGCCAACAGGAGGTAAAGCATATACTTCTGCAGAAGGGAAAGACGTCAACCATTCCAGAGAACAAAACACCCGATCAATCTTCTCCTTTACGAGATCATCCCCTTCACGGTGATTGGACCAGGTAAATTCACAGCCTTTACTGTGTAGTTCTAGAAGGGCACAATCATTAATTAGATTCCGAAAAGAGGTCATTCGCGAAGTGGATGCAGGTCTTTTGCCCATCTTCTCCCAGGGAGATAGGAAATCGTTAAAGTCACCAAGACAGAGCCAAGGTAAATGATTGGCAATGTGAATAATTCTGATGGTATCCCAAAAATCTTGACGGAGTTGATATGATGGAGGAGCATGCAAGCAAGTGATATGCATAGAGGCAGATGTTCTAGGATCACAGGCAATGAAATCAACAAACTGATCATCCATATGTACAAGAGTAACTTCAAAAGTGTCATTCCAAAACAGAGCAAGACCGCCCTTGAAGCCAACAGGATCCTTCACAAAAGAGTGAGTAAAATGTAACTTGCGCTGTAACCTATTCACAAAATTTTGATCATGCTTCGTTTCCATTAAGAACAATATATCGGGCTTATCACAGGCTATCATCGCCTTTAAGGCTTGAATTGTCAGGGGATTGCCCAATCCCTGACAATTCCAAGACAGGAGATTCATTTGGAACCCGGTGGCTGTTTAGGGCCAGCCGTCAAAGCCCGAAAATCAGGAAGAGGTGCCTCAAAAACTGGGGCATCCAGAAGGAGGGACTCATCCATACCTGTAGATGAGGGAAATGTCACATCATAAGGTGTATATCGTTTAGATTTTTTACTGGAACCCCCAAGAGGCATAGGACGAGTAATCTTAGATCGCTTCTGTTGTTGTTTATCCACTGGACAGGGCTAAGTAGCTTTCATCTTTTCTGCTGCAGGGACCAGGTCCGTAGTGATAATAGTAGGGTTGATGATATTCAAGAGCCTTGAAGGCTCGTGTTGTATACCAGGATTCAATGTTGCATCCACCGTGGCAGAGATAGATGGAAGAGCTAGGAATGCAAGCTGAGATGGAGGAGGAGTTTCAGGTACTGCTTCTTCCATTGTCTCACTAGGAGTTTTAGGGTGATAAAAAGCATCCCAGTAAGGACTAAATTGTTTAAGCTCTGCTCTTAGCCAAGGTCCGTAGATCATCGTGTCACGACCATCAAATTGGGATTCATCATAAGGAACCTCCGAACATGAAGCAGCATAATGCCCGAGTCGTCCACAGGAGTAGCAGTAGTGTGACAACCGCTCATACCGAAAATCCAGCCATAGAGTTTTGCCTTCAATACTTATGAGTTTTCCATTTTTCAAAGGTTCTTTCAAATCTAATTCAATCCGTATTCTTGCAGAGATATCAGTTTTCACATCCTGAACTTTACCTAACTGGGAGACAGCTCTACGCAGGATATGAGGAGAAGTCCACTCCAAAGGTAAGCCAACAACATGCACCCAAAACATACATTTACTAAAATCATAATGTTGTAAGGGAGTAATGGGTTGCCATGGGCGAAGGTTAACCAATTGACCAGAAAACAACCAAGGGCTCCCATCCAGCACGCGCCTTCTCTCTAATTCAGTTCGAAATTTGATTATATACAGCCCTGTATCTGCTGAAGTAATCTCTACATGATCTATTCTCCAGGCTTTCTTCATCGCAACTTGAAATGCTGATATATTCACAGAGGGATTAGTAAAAACGTAACCCACCAAGATGAGACGACAATCTTGCAATTTGGCTGATGCAGGAAGATCATCCCAAACCTCCAGCTCCTGTTCTGAGCATAGTTGACCAAGGCGACTGCATAGAGAAGCAATTCTGGAGGTATCGTCCCTTTCATCCATTGGTGGAATTACCGAAGAACACTAGGATGGATTATTTGTAGAAACTAGGACCGAAACTAAGAATTGCAAGGGTTGCATGTTACAGATCGGCTACATGCAAAGCAGAAAGAACCGGAATTTAAGAGAGACGGAAGAAAACTCCAGAACGAGGGGAAGGTGATGACTGGAAGGAGTGAAAGAGAATGTGCATGCAGAAGAGTGAAAGAAGAACGGAGACAGTTAAGGTAGAAGTAGCGACGAGCGCCGAGAGTGCAAATGGAGAGCACAGATCAGACGAAGAACGAGGGAAGATGAAGACATGGCGAAAATCTCGACCTAGACGCGAGAGAAAACTCTAACATGAGCGAGAGAGTGAGGACCCAAGTTTGTAGCTTGGGTAGCATATGGCAGGATCAGGATGCTCATTAGGGGCGATGTTCATGTAAATTTAGTGCAATTTGTTTGAAAGTGTATTTGTTTTGATATGAAAACTTGCTCATGTATCTATGCACCTTCTGCATGGTGCTCAAAGCCATTCTTAATCTTTTTATTTGAAGATCTTTATTATCAACTAATCGAGTCCTCATGTTGTCATCAAAACATTTGTTTTACCATGGCATTACTAGACAACAAGTTTCTAATACATCAATCTACTATCCATCTCTACATCTTATTCCTTGGTGACAAAATTAAACGAGAATTCTAAGAATTCAGATCTGGCAAAAGACATTTCTCAATTTTGAAATGGAGAAATTCCGATAAAATGAAGTCAACTTTTAAGTCCCTTCAAAGAATTTAAGACATTTTGTTCGATTTTCATTATGACACTTAAAAATTGAATGTCAGAACTTATAATTCATTCATAACTCGAGGTGTTAAGTCTGCTGTTTAACTCAACTAAAGCCGAATCCCACCTGTTGCCAAATCTACATGGAAGATACCATACAATAGGTGGAGATCAAGTGCATATGGCCCCGAAAAAAGGGGGAAAATGGTGATGGTCAAGTACGAGAGTAAAGAATAAATGAAAAATCGAGGTATGTGACCAGCCGGCGGCCGATCCATACAATAGCTTTGAGTAATGATTCAACTGGCGGTCGATCCATAAAATCAAAATTTAGTGTATCGCTAATTCCAAGGCTTTTTAGTGTCAAGACAACATTAGCATGGTTGGTATGTTGGTATGTTGAACCTCTAGTACAGTGTTATCTTCTAGATCAATTTGATAATTGCGTAACGTGTACAACAGGAAACACATTCCTGGACCAATTCTTCCGGCACGGCCAGCTCTCTGCATTGTTGAAGCTTTGGAGATTGGAGTCACTAGCTGTGATTCCATTCCCGTCCTTGGGTTGTACGATTTCATCTTGCAAAAGCCCGGATCAATCACATAGCTTATTCCGTCAAGTGTTAATGACATCTCCGCAATATTTGTCGTAAGGACCACCTTACGAGCACCTTCTGGCGTGGGTTCAAATATCTTTGCCTGAAGATCTGTAGGCAAATCAGCATATATCGGGCATATAATGAGTTCGGCAATTTTGGAGCCAAACCCCCTTACCTATGCTTCAAAAGCTCTTCCGCTGCTTCAATTTCCTCTTGACCAGTAAGAAAAATCAAAATATCGCCACATGGTTGCTGCACATGTATTTGAAGAGCAGTAACAATAGCTGCATCCAAGTAATCTGCTTCAGGTGCACTGGTGTGAAGAATTCCAACTGGATACCGCCTTCCTTGCTCAACCTACTCAGTATTCATCAACCTCCAAACGTTTCAGACTCGGCGACGAAGAGGGCGCCAACGATGAAGCAACACAAGAACTCTCAACAGCTCAATCCCAGCTGATTGGAAAGGTTATCACCTTTATCCTTGGTGTACCAATCTAATGTACAGAGGACAAGTAGATTACATTCAACGTAAAATATATCAATTTCACAAACTAATCTTAACCCGCTTGAATGTTATTTTCTCTTAAAATTCTTTTTTCTCCACTGCGAAAATCATGTTGACTGGGAAGGAGTCAGCATTTCTTCGATTAGAAACTTATGAACAATAAATTTTCTCCCCTCTGAAAGCGACCACCACGTGGTACCAACCCGGTAACCTGTCAAGAATCAACGTCTTAATCCTGTTTATATCCGGCTGATGGCGATACCCACGTGGACGTTTTCCATCACTTTTGAAATATGAGGATTTGAAAGTGAAATCGAATCCATGGAAAAAATCAAACCACTGTCGTGCACCTTCTCGATTGGAGAAATTTTTTCCCTTCAATCGCCGACCAATGATAATAATTACGCTTATTACATCCAATTGTTGTCAAGTTTGTTGATTTAAAAGGCAAAATTTTGGACCTCGAATTAAGACAAAACGAGCGTAGATGCTCCGGATCTGAGCTTTTGTCATCGACGGGTTAAACGATGCCCGCAAATTCAGCCTGCGAAGGAACCCTAATTCTCGCCACTCATTTCGTAGCGGGAGTCGCTCTTTTTCTTCGAAAGAGGTCGAGCGGAAATTGATAAATTAAACCTGAAGTGACGGTGCGAGGACGATCCTCAACGGCCCATAATCTCCATTAACGTCTGCATCAATGAACATGTCTCGCTTTCGTGACGAGGGTTTTGCCCTGTTTTTGTCTCTGCGGGATGCTGCAGTTAGTCCTTAAATGCTGGTGACTCGTAGAAACCCTAGATGACTCTACATCGAGTCATTCGCGACAGGATCGCCTGATTTCGTGGGAGTATGTATGTGCGGCGTGGAATAACTTGCTTCTCTTCTTACTATTATTTATTTATTTGTTTCAGATACAATCATACATTAATGAGTTAATTCTCGCAATATACTATGTCAACCTCACAATTCCTGTTAAATACATATATTATGGACACCATGACCGGACATTTCAGCTTAGGAGATTATCAAATTTAACCCGTGACGCTTATATTCACCTTTGAATCTATATGATAACTTGATCAATTAATAAATTCGAGAGCTAATCTCTTTTTTCCCCTAGAACATGTGTGCCTATTTTGTCTTATTCAATCAATTGGAGGAACGTGTTGGCCAAAAGAAATTGTTGGTAAAATGTCAACTTTGATCGTCTGCTCGAGGACGTTGGAAAATAATATAAACGAAGCAGTCTCTATCGCATGGGACGGTATTTATTCGGGTGGATAACTGCTTTTTAGACTTAGCCGCTTGGACGAACCCCAAAAATTCGTATGCCCGGACAAACTTGAGGACATTGGATGTCCAATCAGAGAGATTTCCGCCCTATCACCTCCAATTTTTTTGACAATAAACAATTTCGTTCATGGTCTTGTCGAGGCACATGTGCGCAAGTTTCAATTGCATTAAGAAAAATTCCGTAAACATACATAGGTCGGTTCATGACCACCACATTCTTGTAGATAGGATTGTTTTTCCCCCTATATATACTTTTATTTTCTGTATATTCTAACAGTTACATCTTAATTATTAACCTTCTGGTTCCTCAACATTACATAGAATACATAAAAAAAAAAAGACCAACTACGCCTAAATTCTTGATTTGCAGTTGTGGCTGTGCTTCTCAATGATAAAGTTGGACGGTGGACCTAGACCTTCCAGCAGAAAATTCTAAGGGTAACAGTTTCTTGTGTCAAAGAATTGGACAACTTTAGTTTGGTAATCCTAGAATTATGGTTAGCGAGAGAGAGGGGGAGAGAGAGGGAGAGAGAGAGAGAGAGAGAGAGAGAGAGGGAGGGAGGCAGGGAGGGAGGAGGAAGAGAGAGAGAGAGAGAGGGAGAGAGAGAGGGAGGGAGGCAGGAAGGGAGGGAGAGAGAGAGAGAGAGAGAGAGAGAGAGGGAGGGAGGCAGGAAGGGAGGGAGAGAGAGAGAGAGAGAGAGAGAGAGAGAGAGGGAGGGAGGGAGGGAGGGAGGGAGGGAACCGAACACTTTGTGGCTTGTGCAAAGTGGTCTTGCCCTAGAGTAGTTTACACACACTTTGTGGGATTTTAAAAAATTAATTATAGTTTTTGAGCTGGAAATCCCTAAATGCCTCAATTAACTATGCAATTCTTGAGAAATCTCTTCAATAATGTTATGCAAATAGTATAAAGATAGATGAATTTTTTTTCTTATATCTTACTCCCCATAGTCATGTAAGATTTTGTCGGCATGAAAATTAAAAAAGACTAAGATTAAATGTTCCAAATTATATTTTCTATATACGTGGAATTATGTTATGGAGCCGGAAGTGCCTCTTGCCATATTTCGATAAACCTTCTCCCAGCCTAAGCATGCCTGGTTCTCTAATCTCAAAGAAAAAGAGGAGCTAGATCTCGCCTTTAGAATGATTTGAAGTAATTGCAGTTAGCTTAAAGACATTCGTAGATGTCGATTGATCAATGCTTTTGGAAGTACTAAGAGATGCGCATGCATATGTGCGATATCCAAACTATTTCCGTTGACCCTCCTGAAAATCTGCGTACAGACCCTTGTTGCTAATTCTTTATTTGCCGTAAATCTGCATGAATCCATACTTCAACGATTCAAACATCCCACGATCCGTCGCCGATATGGTTACGGAGATCATTGCGTCAGATTATTCAGCTTGCAAGAAAAGTTATAGCGCGAGCAAACCATATAAAATAACAATAAATAATGACAAAAACTATCGCCGAAAATTCTCCAATGACGACAAGGGCCCCAATTTAGTGGAATTTTGTGCTCTCAATTTGACTATAAATATCCGCCCGTTGTGCGCCCAAATTGAGTGCAAAAAATCAAACTCCTGACCAAAGTGTCTCGAGAATCACATGGCGCTTCTTCAATCTCCATCGATTTGCTTCCCTCTCACCCTTCTCATTTCTTTCCTCATAAACTCGTCTCACTGCTTCAACCCCAAATCGCTTAACATCTCGAAAGTCCAGTCCAACGGTGATTGGTCGCCGGCAGGTGCGACGTGGTACGGGAGTCCCAACGGCGCTGGAAGCGATGGTAATGGAATGACATTATATTTTTATTTGGTCAATTCACCTGGAGTAAAGATCTTTTTATGCAAGCGTCGTTGGTCTCATCACACGCCTTTCAGTAATTTTGACTTATCAAGTCTTTCGAGTATAAATCGGTTCGGACATATGAGTAGCTTAGGTCAGTCACCTAATCGTGATTGATTTTGGCTTTGTACCAAACACATATAGACTTAGAGGTCAAACTGGAATCAAGTACAACGCTAGACAATACTACTCTAGTAATTACACATTTCACCTGATCTGAAAATATACATATATATTTATAAATACATATATTATATATTATATATAATATGCTTTGTGTGATATTTTGTACGTAGGTGGTGCATGTGGGTATGGGAATGGGGTCGACCAAGCTCCATTCTCTTCAATGGTGTCCGCAGGAGGGCCTTCTCTTTTCAAATCAGGCAAAGGATGTGGATCTTGTTACCAGGTTTCTCTCTTGCTAGAAAAGTGTTTCTCGAATTATTTTTATATTCGCCGTCATCGGAGAAAATTTGCCACGGACAAAGTTAATATATGTTCACGTGATATGCTTTTCCTAAATTAACAGTCGTGGAATAGAACTCATGAAAACATCCACTGCGGCACGCTTTCTAGACTCCCAGTACAAGTAGTTTGAATTCTCCGTATTTAAACAGATTATTTGACTCGGTACATATTGTCCTATTCAAACAGATTATTTAGTAGTTAGTTAGGAAGTGCAGTCTTTTGAGCTCTTGTTGATTAAATTTCAGGTGAAATGCACTGAAAACGCGGCTTGTTCCGGGAACCCAGTGACGGTCGTTATAACTGATGAATGCCCTGGTGGCCCTTGTGTCGCTGAATCTACTCACTTCGATTTGAGCGGCACGGCTTTTGGAGCCATGGCGAGCCCCGGCAAGGCTGATGAACTTCGCAATGCTGGGGTGCTGCAAATTCAATACCAAAAGTCCGTACGGTTGATCCTTTCTCTATGGATCCTTTCGAGTGAATTCCAATTTTAACAGAAGCGCAGAGGGAAAAAAGGAAGATAAAACGCATTGAAAAGTGCTTTAAATTAACGAGAAACTTTGCTTTCACCAGACTTATACTAATCAGCAAATAGTCTAACTTGCTTATTAAAAGTCTATTTATGTGCACATATTTACAATGCCAAGCAGAGTAGAGTGCAATTTCCCCGGCGCGAAGGTGGCATTCCACGTTGACTCCGGCTCGAACCCCAACTATTTCGCTGCGCTAATTGAGTACGAGGATGGGGATGGCGAGCTCGGCGCCGTCAACCTGAAGCAGGCTCTGGACTCTGACTCTTGGCTTCCGATGCAACAGTCGTGGGGCGCGGTTTGGAAGTTGGATGGCGCAGGCCAGCTGCGCGCCCCATTCTCGATCAAGCTCACCTCTCTCGACTCCGGCAAGACCCTGGTTGCCAACAACGTGATCCCCGCTGGGTGGCAGCCCGGACAGACGTACCGGTCCGTCGTCAACTTTGCTGTCTGAGGGTTGTTTGTGGTTTGCTTGGGAGACGAAGAAATGGAGATTGATCGTCCGTGAATTTAGTTGTGTGTGTTTTATGTGATTGGCAAAAATAAAATATAGGATGGTGTTGGAAAAAGAAAGTATTTTGCTTTTTCCACTCTAAGTAACCTAGTCAGCTATGAGCTACCTCTTGGAAAAGAGAGTAGTAGGGAGAAATGAAGGATATTGTCCTTTCTAAATTAAGAATGATTTGAGTATTTTTGTTCTTTATTTTTGTGCTAATCGATTGTATTTGAAGCTTGAAAGCTTTTATGTTGTACCACTTCTAAAGTGGATGGTCGTAAATTGTGTCAATCTATATGCAAGTGGGTACATTCTTCATTATGAAAAAATGAAACTTCTGAATGAGAATTATGATTCCTTAGAAAACATTTTCCATACATATTCATAAATAAAACTAACAAACCCGACCTTTCGACATATTCCTATCACTCCCAACTATCACTACTTTGATTCATTTCTAGGAAATCAACCTCTCGTGCGTCAAGTTTGTACTTAATACTAGCTCCAATAATTTATGTGAAAAGAAACATCAACATTGAATTTTCAGTTCAATTCCGATCAAAATATTGACTAAAATTTAAGTTCAGTCTCCATCAAGGTACTCTTGGACTACGTAAGACGGTCAATGTTCACGTCAATAATTTCTAGCTAAAATTGACTTGAAAGACTACATTAACAAATCGTCAAAAGGTTTAAATGGCAAAATTTCGATTTTGAACTGAAGTAACATTTATGTAATAGATTTAGATTCTTTTTTTAATTTTTTTTGTTAATCAAGTCAGATGAACGTCATTGACATGGACAAAGAAGAGCTGGGTATTGATGCAAATCGGTTTCTTGCCACCATTAAAAGGGTAAGTGACTTAAGGCGCACATGATAACCATTTTATTTTTCTATTTCTCTATTTTTCTATTCCTTGGAATAGATTTTGAACAAAAATTCGTTTGGTGACACAATTTTAATTTTTTTTAATTATTTTTGGAACAACTTTTTACTTCAGAAATAGATTTGGACTAAAAATCAGAAGTTAAAATATTTACCTTTTATATTTCGAGAATAAAAGTGAGTAATGAAAACTCTTCTCGTTGTTTACTCTCATCACTGCCCTCTACCCACCCATCACCCGTGGGAGGTTGGATGCCTGCCGCTGACCACCGTATGTCAAATGCCTACCACTAGTTGGTCACCGCTGGTTGTTGGATGCTCGTTGCCAGCCCTCAGACTCCTACCATCTACTACCGATTGTCGATCGTTCACCACCAGCCGCCCGCTAGTTGCTGGCTGTTGCCTACGTGCCTCCTGCTGCCGATTGCTGGTCACCGGTGACTCCTCTGCGGTTGTTGGCCGTTAGAAGCCAAACGCCTCCTACCACTACTCGGGGAGGGGAGGGGAGAAATTTTTTGTCATTATTAAACGAATTTCTATTTCAAGAGCATAAAGTTTATAAGGTTATCAAATGTATATTTTTGCTCAGAAACTTATCTAGAGAATAAAAATAGGAAAATTAATTTCTAATTAGAAATTGATGTCTAGAACGAAATGATTATCATACATGCCCTTAGTGTCCATTATTAGTGAATTGTGTTCTTTGATAGTTGACCTCGGTGTAGACGCGAAGTGCATCATCAGTATCCTCAGAAGTCGTTCAAGAATTCCGGGCCAAAGATGAAGAAAGTCAGCGAGTTCATGAAGGATGTTTTGCTGCATTTGCGGTTCTTCATCCAAAGCCTACGTAAGGCATTTGGAGGCTTTTGCCTTCTTTTTGTTTTTTGTTATTTTTTAATCATGTATTGCAATCCCTTCTGGCTTCTGCTCTTCAATGCTTCTACCTTCACTATCCTGCAGCGTGGATACAATGTAGTTAAACCCAAACTTTATACGTAAGCTCGCTTGCCTTCAATTTTGAAGGTACCCAATCGAGCGATCGAATCGTTCTAGACATCAACTCAAAAACCCCAGATCTAGTTTGCGTTCCTTTCTCGAACGTCCGTCAGCTGTTTAACACACAAGGACTGTGGTTGTGCCGAAATTTCTGATCTGTTGAAGTCAAGCGACGATGAATGTGGTACGTTTCACCATTCTCCGGCTCATGTAATTTTAACATAAATAACGTATTACTGCCGCGTGGTATAATTGTCATATAAAATACCCTCTCTGGTCTTTAGTTGCGAAGCACTTTTGGTACTTGGGGCCCAAAGGCTTAGTCTATACTTGATTATTTCTCGTTTCCCTTAAGATGGATTAATGGGATTGATCTGAGACCACGTACTTGGGTTCATTTGGACCCAAATGGGGCCCGTAGGGGTGTGCAATTGAACTGGGTATACTTGGTAACTAGACTGGCTCACTTGGAAAACAGGGCCGAGAACCAGTTTTCGTTGAAATCGGTCCAGGAACCGAATCCCAAAATTCGAAACCAGTTTGAACTGGTCTAAGAACCGGTTCTAAGTAAATATCCATTCGGGAACCGGCTTGACAATACAGATGTGGAAATTGGTTTTGTAAACCCAAAAGACCAAAATCCTATATTTTTTCCACTGATTTCTAATTTTAGAATTGCATATTTCCTCTCGCACGGTGCTCCTCCTTTATCGTTTCTCTTCTTCACTTACTTCCCTCCCTTGCCGGCTCACGGTCACACCATCCATCGCATAGGATTTTTTCCTTGCCTAATGATGTTTGTTTATGATAATTAACCTTGTGGATACTTAGTTTTGTTTAGTCAAAAAATTCATGTACTTATTGATTACATGTGCTTAATGTTTCAATATAAATTAGGAGGATTTTGTTGTTTTTTCACGTAATAATGTAAAATTCAAAACCGTATAGAATATCGGGTAGTTGCAAAATATGTTCCAATGGAAATAGGGTTGACTTTGGAATCGGACTGGAGAAATAGGGTGGTTCCAAAATAGGGTCCAATACAATTAGGGTCGGGTACTCACCCTGGACTCGATCACCCCCAGGGACTCCAATAGTCCTTGCCGCATTTGAAGTGGTCACTGCCGATCTTTGTAATCTCGCCGATTCCATCACTGGTTATCGCTGCAAGCCCCTCATGGCCAAGTTGGAACCCGCCCCACCACCGGTCCGTTTTGGGAACGGGAAGCTCATCTATGTAATTTCCTAATCTGGATACTTATTTCAATATCCAAATTGACTAGTTTGAACTTATTGAAATCTAATATGATTTGATGAGATTGTTAGGCATATTCCGATTAAGAAAGTTATTGTATTGAGGACCATGATAATCGAGAATTCGAGTTTTGAGACGTCAGATTGGATTTTTGATTATGTTGATTTCCTATTTTGAGTCATGGTGAATAGATGATTATATGGGTTTATTATATTTTATGTCTTTAATTTAGCAAACCTTTCCTACTTAAAAATGTACCAAAAAAAAAAAAATTGCATTGCATGTTAGGATACATTATTTTTCTAATACAGAATTGCATGTCTAGGAATAATGTAGCTCAATAGAAATTAGGTAGTCTCATATTTTATATACTTCCCTAATTTGTTGTAAAGAAAAATCATAAAAATAGCATGAATATATGATATAGAATTAGTTGCAACACTGCTACATCATCGTTATTGCCACATTATCGCCATGTCATCACCAATGCAACGTCATAATGCGATGTCATCATATGTCACGTCTTCAATTCCTTGTCATTAGAATTACGTGGGATAAGTACACTATCAGTGCTATAAGTTGTGTACGGCGCTCACTTTGGTGCCAAAAGTTTCTGTCGAATCACTTAAGTGCCAAAATGTTTGAAAAACGCTCACTTTGGTGCCAACTCTGATCCGGTTGGCCGAAAATCCAATGTGGCACTTTTTTATTAATTTTTTAAGCTAATGTGGCTCGCTAGAGAGTACAGTCAGCATCATAACACCAAAATAACGCCGTTTGGTGTCTCCCCCAATTCAAAACCCTAACACCAAAACGACGCCGTTCGCCATCCTCGACGGGCCTTATGCTTGGCGGCCACGGCTCCAACCCCGACCCCGACCCCGACGATGGCCACTTGGCGGCCACAGCTCCGACCCCAACCCCGACCCCGACGATGGCCACTCGGTGGCCGTAGCTTCGACCTTGACCCCAACCTCAACGATGGCCACTCGGCGGCCGCGACTCCAACCCCAACCCCAACCCCAACCCCAACAATGGCCAATTGGCAGCTATAGCTCTAACCCCGACCCCAACCCCAACCCCAACGACAGCCACTCGGCAACCAAGTTGAAGGCCGTGATATAGCCGGTGCTCGGGGAGGCCACCGATGAGTGCGCTGCCATTGATGTCTCCCTCTCCATCTCCGATCTCCTTGACGAGTGCCTGGCCTGCGTCTTCTAGTACCTAGGCTTCGGCGACCGAGGCTGGTGCTCCCTCATGTGCCATCGAGGGTGTCCGAACAGCGTTGAGCAATGGCGGCTGAGCGAGCGACGGCGGCCGAGCAATGGTGGAGGCCAAGTGACGAAACCCTAATTTCAATCCCCAAATGAGTTAAACGGCGTCGTTTTTATGAGGCCATCCATGTAGAACGGCAAAATGACATCGTTTTCGTAAGGAGGACCGAAAACGACATCGTTTAAGGCCTTGTCAATTTTTATTTTTTTTTAAAAAGCCACGTAATCATTTTAGCCGAAGTTTTTGCCGGTGGCACCAAAGTGATCATTTTTCCTCTAATTTGGCACTTAAGTGATCCAATGGAAACTTTTGGCACCAAAGTGAGTGCCGTACACAACTTATGGCACTGATAATGTACTTCTCCCGAATTAGATCATATGACTGCATGCATGTCATGTTAATGTAGCATCACGTAGAAATAGTTTAGAATTAATATTACATTTTATTCATTGCATACAGTTTAATCTTTGTTAAATAAAAAAGAATTAGTTGATATTGCATTCGGAAACATGTTTAGGGTAAGCATGCATCTTTTTTAATGAAAAACTTGCAGATATTGGGTTGTCATCATAGTGAATTTATGCTTTGCTTTTTAGAGGTATTGAAGTTCTTGTCCTATTCTAGCATTTTAGTTACTGCCTTGGTTTATTGGGTGTTAGATTATTGATTGCTTACCCACATCTTAGGATTAAAATCAATCAAGATTACTTGCAAAATATTTTTGTAAATAAAGAAAAAAGGTACCGAAAGGGTATTAAATTAATCTAACGTAATCAAGTTTCCATATTCATAAATCTCCAATTCGCAAATGTAAAGTGTTCTCCCATACTTTATTTGAGTGTCTAATTGATCATAATTTATTTGGGCAGCTCCACCAGGTAAGAAAATTATATGTTGAACCAAGTACAAAGTTGGGATTTGTAGGACTTGAGAGAGCTCGTGCTAAAACAAGCGATTGCTTCTTGAGAAGAACCTTTGGTCATATTTTATGTCCATTAACTTTTCTTCTGATTGTTCACCTCTAGAAATGTCATAAACAAAACCTGGTAAAATCACCCTTATCACAAATATTTGGTGGGCATCCTATAAATATTAAGGTGAATCGCAACCATTAAATCCAGGAGATTTCCGTAAAATTTACAAGATCCAACTATATTTTAATTAGTATGTTTAAATCACCCAGTAAAAACTCCCTTCCTCCTGGACTTAATTTAGGAGAAACGCTTGATGGCTGAGATTTGAGAGGCACGTCCAATCTAACAGCGGCAGAAATTCTCTGAACAGGACATCAAAAATACTCTTGACTTGAAGTCAAACGCTGATGTTACAAGTCCATAACAATTATTTGCTGGGGTACAATAAAACTTTACGTGGAGTATTCGAGGACATCGATATATACGATACATTCTTCCGTCCTTAAATAACTTATCTCATCTTAATAATAGCAAATATTGGAAGGAGTCTTGAGCTTGGAATTGTTGCCCACTCCAATAAAATTGGTTGTATCAAGCTCAATGAATCTTCGAGAGTCCCGACCTTGTTTTTCTTCTAATTTGGTTAGGAAAATGCAAGAATGAAATGAAATTTTCCTGAGGCCGTTGATTCAAAGTCCGGTTATTTAAAAATTTAAATAGATGCATCATGACATTGGGTCGGCTGATGGTTAAGTTGAAGCCCGAGATTAGCCGTGGATTAGCTTGACCCTAGGGCCTTAGGATGGCTACACGTGGAGGGGACGTGGGTGTTTTGTGAGATGCCCTTACGAGTCTGCACGTGCATGATTGCTTTAGGTGCTATTTGGTAACACTCCGAAAAACACCTATTTATGTTCTTTTGTTCTTCGAAACATAAATGCATTTAGTAATTTTTTTGTTCCTAAAAATAAATTTGGAACAGAAATAAGAAATAAAAACATAATTATTTCTTGTTTCTTGTTTTCAAGAACAACTCAAGAAACAAAATTTTCTTTTCTCTTCCTTTCTTCCCTTTCTTTTTCTCTTCCTTTCTTCTTCCCTCAGCCGGTCACTAGCCTCGGCAACCATTGGTGACTGACCAGACAAGGCTCGGCAACCTCGCCGGCCATTAACGAGGCTCGGCGACCTCGCCGGCCATTAACGAGGCCCCCCAAGCCTCGCCGTGGCTGGGTGAGGCTCGACCTACCCTAGATTTGGCGAGGCTGAGCCTCGCTCAGCCAATAATGAGGTCGCGTTGCTCGCGGTGGCGTCATCTGGCCTCTTGGCAACCGGGCAAGACTGAGCCTCCCTAATGGTCGAGTGAAGCTTGGCTTTGCTAGATTTGGGTGAGGTCGCCTCGCCTAGCCAAGGCAAGGGTGGGGTGGGGTGGGGTGGGGGGGGGGGTGGACTTCGCGTAATCGACGACCTCGCCGACCCTCGTCTAGTCGGTCACCGGCCGGCCTTGGCCAAGGCCGGCGACCGGTTAGAGAAATGAGAAAAAAAAAAAAGAAAAGAAAAAGAAAAAAATAATAAAACTATTAATAAATTAAAATAAATTATAAGTCACAAAAATATTTGGGGTCGTACTAAACGTATTTATGTTTCAAGAACATAAATTTTACATAGTTGCCAAACGCCTTAAGATACTCAGAAACTATTCTCGGAAACAGAAATAGAAAAAATATTTTTTGAAAAGAAATCTTTCTCAGGAACAGAAACGTTACCAAATGCGAGTTTGCTTGTAAAAGAAAATGATCCTCATAGTAGACGAAGAAAGGGGCTGGCGACACTGACATGGGCTGAAGCACGAACGCAGATCGTCATGCCCCCACCGTATTCCGCCAACTTCGTTAGCATTTTGACGAAAGCAGGGGGTAATTAAGCGCAGGTCAAGAGTTAAAATTATTGCACTCCCTTTCATCTTCCTCTTACATGATATTTCCGTTTTTCAGCATGTTTTTTCTGTCTTCAGTTGTCAATGCAACGTGGTTACTTCCAGATCGTGTACTGCGCGTGTAAACACCGACTTACACACGAGGGGAGTGTTAAATAATACGGCATATGCACCTTATTGTTCCTTCCTAACCGGTTTGAATTGATCGACTGTGTCCGAGGTCGGGACCCCCTTCCTCCTCCCTTCACGATTGCGGAAAGAAAAGTGCATACCGCCCGCGTTTCACTTTCCTCGTGCCTGTCGAACAAGGAAATTTTGGTTGCGACCGCTCCCGCTCTTGCCATGGGCGGCATTCAAAGCTAATATTTGGTTACGGATAGCCGTTGCCCGCATGCCCTTCACATTCGTCCAGGATTTACTGTGCGCAGTTAATCGATAATTCGGAGGTGTCCACTAGCAAATTTTATCCTCTTTGTTTGCACGCCCACCACCAAGGCGGAAGCAGCCTCGAAGAAGTCCATTGCATCTCTAAAGCCAGAACCGACGACAGCAGCATGTGCAACGGCATTTTTTAATTAAGGGATTGCGATTTCAAGATAACCATTGCACATAAGGAAACTCCTATCTTTTTGACAATATCCTGAATTCACGTTTTCCACCGCCATTTCCATGTATTCACTATGGAATTTCCACAATGTACTCTAAGTACAGACAAATTGTGCTTCGACACCTTTCTGTCGTGATGATTTCACATGAAGTAGGTCTTAACTAGACAGTAGATGAGACAAATAACTTTTAGAAGAGATTCTAGTTTCTTTGTCGTACTAAGAACATGGGCTTTGTCTACAATGTCTTTTCGTCCGCTCTTCTGGGAGTTTGTTCAGGAATCTGTTGCACCAGTGGGACATGTCTCATGCATTTTATTAAAATGAGGAGAAACCATACGTGAGAGATGATATTTCTTTGTTGGACACCATCAAGAAACTCTACAGCTTGTCAGAATCCAAGAGCAGAGCCATGGACATTTCTCTTACTTGTGATGCGAAACAGCGCTCATGGCACATGGTACTCAATGTAGAATCAGGAACGACTCTGATTCAGCCACAATACTGATTCCCAAGTCTTATCATGATGGTGCTGCATCTTCTCACGGCATGGTCAGAAAGAAACTGGTGCGATACATCCCCGTCGAGTGGTTCCACGGATGTGGACAGTCGCAAGTACGACCTCGATAGAATTAACTGCAACATCCAGATGAATATTCATTTTGTTTTTGCCGAAATACCTACAGATGATGATGGCCCAGTTCGTAATGAACAGTAACTCGATTCTGCAAATCTCAATGGCGTTGAAGTGTCCATATTGGAATTGGTCTTTCTTAATTATGAACGGAAGGCCAAGGGCCCAAATTATGCCATACTTATGGGGACGGAGGGAAGGTCATGGAGGAGAGTCTCGCTGTGAAAGTATTAAAGATGCGATTAGTAGAATGCAATAAGTCTATGAATTTTTAAATAATTTTCTCTCATAAAAAGCCCCAAACTAGTATATTTGTAATAAATTTATCCTTCGAAAAAATACAAACTGGTACACCTGTGATAAACGGAGGCTAAAACCTTAAACCGGTACATCCGTTACTTGCCATATATCATCCAACTCGGCAATTTTACAGTAAAATTCATGGAAACTAATATAGGGTAAATTTATCATATGTGTACCAGTTTAGAATTTTTATAGTTAAAAAATTAGTTTGGAAAAAAATATATTTTTGTAATATTAACCCTTTAATCTATTGAATTGACCAAACATAAAAGCACGTCCAAGTGGGAGAAACCAATGAAGTAGAGAATTGCCACAGGATAACAAGTATATTACTGACACTATTAAAATGCCACTGATGATATTGAAAATTGCCGCTAATAATCTTTAAAATGTCACGAAATGCATCTTATCGTGCCAATTTCAGAAATGATGCTAGTGTAGTGTAAAAAACGTTCAACTTTGTCATAGTGAGTTAGTTTGAGAGAGTTCTCAATGATAGGGAAACTTTAGTTCTTTGCCATTTACTGTAGTGAGTAGGAGCAAAGTTACTATTAACAAAAAATATAACCAACATACAAGTGAGGCGAAACTCACTTTTGACTTAAACGTATAGAATATGGATAGTGTTATGAAATACATGACTGGATATAATACATGAATGAATATTCATTATATTTATCTTATCTAATGTACTTATTATGGTACATTTGTATTAAATGTTCTAAGTACATCTCCCTATACAATGAACGTTCGTCTCCCTTATCCTGTACGTACATTCTTGTTCTCCTATAAATAGGAGTTTAGTTTTGATGTACAATAGACAATCACACAGAAACACGACAGTGAGATACTAGAAATAAAGCTCTCTCATCTTGCTACTATCTCTAGTGTTCACTTGCTTTCTCTTCTCAAATCTCTTCTCTATTATATATTCGCCACGCGATATTTTACAACACGTTATCAGCACGAGGATCTACCGATTGAGTAAGTAACTTTTGCAAGCACGAAGATCTATCGACTGAGTAAGTAATTTTTGCAAGGTGGGTATTCTTATTATTGATCAACTTATACTTCATCTTCTTCTATCAATTCTTCATTTTTATTTTCTTGGCCCGAAGCCAAACTTTTAAATCTAAAAGTATCATTCTGCTCCTGAAGTAGCGGTGGATATTTGGAAATCCTTTTAATTAATTTAAGGATTTATTTTTGCAAGGATTATGGCAAATATTGAAAAGCCCAAATTCCACATCCTGGAAGTGAGTGGAAATAATTATCTATCCTAGCGTCTTGACATGGAAATGCACCTCCAAGGGCAAGGTCTCGCTAATGCAATTACAGAGGATGGAACCTCAAATGAAAAGGATAAAGCAAATGCACTGATTTTTATTCGTCGTCATTTGCATGAGAGCCTGCAGACTCAATATTTATCCGTTCGAGACCCGCATATCTTGTGGACGAGATTGAAGGATAGGTATGATCATACAAAAACTGTTATCCTCCCTCAAGCACAATATGATTGGCAAAATCTCAGACTGCAAGATTTTAAATCAATGTCTGACTATAATTCTGCTTTATTTGATATCGTTTCTCGACTTAAGTTATGCGGTATCAAACTCACTGATGCAGAATTGCTTGAGAAAACTTTCTCCACCTTTCATGCTTCGAATATTGTATTGCAACAGCAATACCGGCAACGTCAGTTTGCCACATATTCTGAATTAATTTCTGTGCTTCTTACTGCCGAGCAAACTAATGAATTGCTACTAAAAAATCATGATCTTAGACTCTTTGGCTCAAAAGCATTGCACGAAGCACATGCTAACTTTGAGAAAATACTGGCCATTTTAAGGGCTATAAGCGCAGGCAAGAATATAATCCTAGAAGGGATGGTAAGAAATTTAACCGCCCTAGGAAATCAAACTTTGGCTTGAATCATGGCAAAGAAAAGAAGCAAAAAAAGGTGATTAATGAAAGTATTTGTCATCGCTGTGGCATGACTGGGCACTAGTCACGTACCGGTCGTACGCCAAAACATTTTGTTGACCTATACCAGGCATCTTTAAAGCATACGGGCAAGCGTGGTGAATCTCATGCCATTGAAATCAATCCTACGCCATAACCTTTGTTGAGGCCAACAATATCTCCGTTGGTGGGACTCCTCTTGCTCCCGAAGTAGCAAATGCATCATTGGATGTCTCGATTTCTTTGAGGACCTCGATTACTTTGATGAATCGATTGGTGGATGATAATTTGAACTTTGAATTTTATGTTATTTCGCTTTAAATGTATTACTTTTTTTATTGTTCTTTATGAAATACTTATGAACCTTATATAATATTTATCTTTGAAATTTTATTCGACTATATAACTAATATGCAACTTTTATGATACTTGACACCTGAAGTTGTCAATATAAATGGAAAATACTGAGAAAAAGGAAGATATTTGTTTGCTTGATAGTGCAACAACACATATTATATTTTGTAGTAGACACTTTTTCTTGAGTATGACATTGCGTAAGATACAATTCCATACAATATCAGGTCCTGTTCCAATTATTAATGATTTTGGGAATGCTGCAATTATTTTGCCAAATGGCACAATCCTGCATATTGAGAATGCGTTTCTAAGCATTCGATCAAAAAGGAATCTGCTCAGTTTCAAAGATGTACGCCGTAATGGGTACCATATTGAGACTATTTATTAGCAAGATAAGGAATACATTGGCATTTCCTCTTATAAGATGGGCCTGAAGACCATCCATGAGAAGCTAGAAACTTCTTCTATGGGTTTGTATTGTGTCATGATTAAAGCTGTTGAAACCTACGCTACCACATCCTGGAGATTGGTAAGCCCTGATCAGTTTGGACTGTGGCATGATCGCCTTGGTCATCTTGGCGCTTCAATGATGCGTAGGATAATTCAAAATACAAAAGGGCATCATTTAAAGGATATAAAGGTATTGTTGTCCAAAGATTATAATTGTGAGGCTTGCTCACAAGGAAAGCTCATTATCAAACCTTCTATAACAAAGGTTAATTTTGAATCTCCTTTATTCTTGTAAAGAATTCAGGGTGATATTTGTGGACCAATACAACCACCAAGTGGACAATTTAGATATTTTATGATATTAGTGGACGCATCCTGTAGATGGTCCCATGTTTGCCTATTATCTACGCGCAATGTCACATTTTCACGTTTACATGCGCACTTGAAGTGTGGTATATTGATAGGATCAAAAGATATTATTCCTTGAAAACGAAGGGGAAAGAATCAAGAATCCGCTCCAGAAGAGCCTGGCGTTGTGCTTACTCCCAAAGAGCTTATTGCCCCTGAAGAGGCGCAAACCCATGAAAGGAGCACTAGCCCCGGGAATACTGAGAATTCCATTACATATTGTAATGAAATTTGGGATCGAAATGAAATCATCATTGATGATGTTTTTGCATTCTCAGTTGCTCATCAAATTATGGATGATGATTGTGAACCACAATCTATTATTGAATGTCGTCAAAGGCAAGATTGGCATAAGTGGGAGGAAGCAATTAAAGCTGAATTAGCTTCCCTAACTAAACGAGAGGTTTTTGGACCTCGTAACTCGTATCCCCGATAATGTAAAGCCCGTTGGATATAAATGGGTATTTATCCGAAAACGAAATGAGAAAAACGAGGTTGTTAGGTATAAAGCCCGACTCGTTGCCCAAGGATTCTCCCGAAACCCGGGATTGATTATAATGAGACATATTCACCGTGATGGATATGATTACATTTCGTTTTCTCATTAGCCTAGCAATCTTTGAAAGATTGGAAATGCGTCTTATGGACGTTGTGACGGCATATCTATATGGCTCATTAGACTCTAATATTTTTATGAAAATTCCTGAGGGATTCAAAATGCCTGAAGCATGCACTCCCCGCAATTTATTCTCAATAAAATTGCAAAGATCCTTGTATAGGTTAAAGCAATCCGGTCGCATGTGGTATCAACACCTAAGTGAGTACCTAATTAAGGAAATGTATAAAAATGATCATATCTGCCCATGCGTGTTTATTAAGAAATCGGAAACTGGATTTGCTATTATAGCAGTTTATGTCGACGATATAAATTTAATTGGAACTCCATAAGAGATAGCTGAAACTGCTGAATATTTGAAAAGGGAGTTTGAAGTTAAAGATTTGGGTAAAACCAAACTTTGTCTTGGTCTAGAGCTTGAGCATAAAGCAAATGGAATAATCGTCCATCAATCAGCATATGTTGAAAGATTGCTTAAACGTTTCAACATGGACAAAGCTCACCCATTGAGCACCCCTATGGTTATAAGGTCTCTGGATCCCCAAAAAGACCCATTTCGTCCTAGAGAATCGATGAAGAGATACTTGGTCCGAAGTACCATATCTCAATGCAATTGGGGCTTTGATGTACTTGGCACAATGTACGAGACCAGATATCGCTTTTGCGGTAAATTTATTGGCACGTTTTAGTTCGAGCCAACTCGGAGACATTGGAATGGAGTTAAACATATTTTCCGTTATCTCCGAGGAACCATAGATTTGGGATTATATTATTCCAATGATTCCACTAACTCTGGTTTAGTTGGATATGCTGATGCTGGATATAGATCCGATCCACATAAGGCTCGCTCTCAAACCGGGTATTTATTTTGTTATAACGGCACCGCTATTTCTTGGCGTTCTACGAAGCAATCGCTAGTAGCTACATCTTCTAACCACTCGAGATTATTGCTTTATATGAAGCTGGAAGAGAGTGTGTTTGGTTAAGATCCGTTATAACACATATTCATAATTCTTGTTGCTTAATACCGGTTACCAATTCTCCCACTATAATTTATGAAGATAATGCTGCTTGTGTTGCACAAGTCAGGGGAGGATATATCAAAAGTGATAGGACCAAGCATATCTCGCCAAAATTTTTCTATACTCATGAACTCCAAGAAAGTCGACAAATTGATGTTAAACAGATTCGATCCATAAATAATCTTGCAGATCTTTTTACCAAATCATTGCCAACATCAAGTTTTGAGAAATTAGTATATGGCATTGGTATGAGGCGAGTTCATAAGATGTAAGATTAATTAGCCCCAGAAGTAGTTATATGGCTCTATTGAGGGGGAGATATTATGAACTATGCATTGCAGCATTGATATGTGGCTAGTTCACAAGATGCAATAATGATTAGTCCGTGAGTGGCTATATATACATTGCACTCTTTTTTCTTTATGTCCGATTTTTTCCCATAGGGTTTTTCCGGCTTAAAGTTTTTAACAAGGCAATTAATGCATCCATAAAAGGGAGATATCATAACATGTGTGCTCTGCACTCTTTTTCCCTTTTGTCATGTTTTTATCCCACTGGGTTTTTCCGGCTTAATGTTTTTAATGAGGCAGTATCATTCGATGCACATTTGTAATGAATATGATGAATATTCAAGGGGGAGTGTTATGAAATACATGAATGGATATAATACATGAATGAATATTCATTATATTCATCTTATCTAATGTACTTATTATGGTACATTTGTATTAAATGTTCTAAGTACATCTCCCTATACAATGAACGTTCGTCTCCCTTATCCTGTACATGTATCATTCGATACATTGATATTAATGATAAGTACATTCTTGTTCTCCTATAAATAGGAGTTTAGTTTTGATGTATAATAGACAATCACACAGAAACACGACAGTGAGATACTAGAAATAAAGCTCTCTCATCTTGCTACTATCTCTAGTGTTCACTTGCTTTCTCTTCTCAAATCTCTTCTCTATTATATATTCGCCACGCGATATTTTACAACAGATAGATAAATTTGTAACTTTTATATATATGGTAGGCAGTATTTTTGGTTTAGAAAAGTAATTTCCAATATATTGTTAATTTGAATGAATTAATTATACCGCATTCAATAGCTTTTTTTTTTTAATTGGAAAAGGAAGCACCCACTTATTAGTAACTATTAATTTGTTCACACACTTAGTTGATTTTTCAATAAGGAAAAGTAAATTTCAACCTATAATAAAAATGCAAAAAATAATAATAATATTCCACTAGTTATATGTAAAAGTAAATAATTCGAGGGTTGATGTTATAAAAAAACCCTAAATTGATACAACTATAACTAATGTACCACAAGTTAATTTGTTAATCACCAAAAATTTTAAGCTGGTACAATGACAAATTTAATCCAAACAAATATTTTGATTATCAAAAACCAAAAATTGATATATATATTTTTTATATAAATTTACCATCCATTAGTTTCCTTTAAATTGGATTAATACCGCAAAAATCATAAACCGATACACCTGTGACAAATGAAAGGTAAAATTCCAAACTAGTATACTCTTCAATTGATATGTGTCACCAAATTTAGCAATTTGATATTAAAATTTAATGAAAATTAACAAAGAGTAAATTTGTTATATATAGGGTTTTTGATGGTCAAATATTAATTTAGGGTAAATTTGTCATCGATATACTAGTTGGGGATTTTTTATGTTATTAATCCTAACTCTAATTAGCAACTTCTATATCTATATTTGATTAATGATATTCTCAATCAAAAAAGAGAGAGAGGCAAATTTCGATTAAAAAAATGTAGTGAAAATAACTAAAATAGAATGCCCGACTCCTTCGCTTGTCTAGAGAACATAACGTGCACATGGCCAGTTGTGCAGGTCACTTGGGGAAGAGCTTGGTCAATTAATTTTAGTTTTCCTTGCCATCTCCTTCGCCGAACATTCTTGCGCTCCTCGTCGAAAATGACAAATCGAAACCCAAGAACGAGATATAGGAATCTGTGGAAAATATTCCTGACATTGTTATTTCTCAAGTCGGCTGACTGCTTCCGAATAAGAAAATCGAAATATATAGGTGGGATTCATTAATTCGTGAGGTTTTTCTTTTTCTCTTCGTTTCTGAGTGCAAGGAGACACACGTTGGGGCGAACGGTGACAAGACCATAGCCAGTTTGACAGTGCATTCATGCGAGATACTTGGGAGGAAGCATGTACGCCGTCTGCATTGCTTATTGTCCTTTTCTATCACCTAACTCAATGAAATGTTACCATGGAATATATTAAAAGTAAGATGAATGCTGTTGACGGGGGAGAAAACATTATAGAGGATTCATGATTAATTTAAACCGGCCTAAAAACAAGTTCTCATAAAAACGACAAAGATCTCTCTCTCTCTTTTTTAATAAGTGAGAAAAGTTAGAGAGGGGTGATAGTGCATATGCTTTTCTGGGTGTTAACATGAGAGTTAAACACTCCTTATGAAAGATTTTGTTTAAGTCATTACCGCTTAAAGGACCAAATATAATTTTGGATAGGATAATATCCGGTGTTTGGGAGAACACTAGATTTGGATGTATCTAGACATAGTTCGGACAAAAAATCCCCTCATTATGGAAAATCTAAGGAAAAAAGAAACAGAAAAAAGGAGAAAAACCCAACGGACTCGCTTTGCTACTCACCACTCGTTTTCATCAACAACAGATGAACACCTCTTAGTCGATCTCTCTTCTTGTTGTCGGCTCAACATCACCGTCCTTGACCTCGAATGCCATTGTCTTAAACTGTTGCTTCTAGCTTCGTCACGCGCAGCCATCCAAAGAGTTGACTTCCTCCAACAAGTTTCAGATTTCTATTTTTTCTCGCAGAAGAACCCATTCTATTTGTGAAGATTTTTAGCGCCTATCATCGAGAATTTCGATGAACGTTGCTATTATTTTCAATCATCCTCCGCTCTTGCTTTGATCTGAATAAAAGGATGGTGGTGACGGGTTAAATTGATGGGCTCACCAGGGATGGTTCGTCTTTACAACCCATTTAATTTGTTGATGATGAGTCATCGACACGGGGTTGTCTAACGTAATCTAGGTTCTATTTGCCGGGACTTTCTGGGTCTATGTCCGTCCCTGTTTAGTACTTTGTTCTGCGTTGTCAACAAGTTCTTGAGGCAACCAGGTCGCGAGTTCTATATTTTTCCTTTGATTTTCAATTTTGGGTGATGGTATGTTTTAACTTTATTTTGGAGAAGAATTTCAGAGAAGAAACAAAGGATTTGAGTTCAGTTGTGGACTCAAGTATTGATTTCAGAGTACTAATCCAAAAGGCGACTTGCAAAGAAGAAACGTTGAGCAACTAGAGCGAGAAAATAGAGAATTGCAGTAGTGCACGCCAGATGTAGAATCGTTAACCTCCTGCCATTACTAAAGGATGAAGATGATGATGGTCTGTGGCGTCTCATCTTCCTTGCCCACTGACCATGAGAGCGAAAAAGCAAGAGAGATGAGTTGAGTGAGAATGTCAATGGATTTCAAACGTTCATTTGGTAATATTTATCTGAATCTTTTTTATATCTAGACATTATCAAACACCACATAGGAGATTTCAAATTTTATCATATCCTTATCCTATCTGATCTTAACCTATTCGGTTAAAATGTATGGAAGACCAAATGTAACCTTAGTCTGTTTGAGCCAGTGACCGTAGCGGCAGTGCTTGCCAAAAGTTAGTAAACATGTTCACATGTGGTAGAAAATACACAAGGCACAAAATGACTAGAGGTTTGTTCACAATATGCATCAAACTAGTGCCTTTTAGGAAGATAGTGTGACCTCTTTACCACCATAACTAAGCATATGGCAAAACCAGTATGTAATACACAAAGCTGCAAATTAATCGGGACATATTTTTACATGACTAAAGATCTATTCACCATAATTCCAAATGCACAAGGCACAAGCTGACTAAAGATCTATTCACGACATGCCTCAAACTTATAACTTCTTCGAAGACAGTGTGAACTCTGTAACCACCATAGTTGATGATGTGTCACAAGCAATATGTAACACTTGTAAATTAATCAGGACAAAATTAACGGGGGATTTGTACTTTGGAATTATGGAACCAATATTAAGGAAACACATCTTCTACACGTATGTTGTATGCACGATAATAAGGTATATAAAACTATGAAAAAGATAAGAAGACTCTATAATCATGTTTCTTTTTCCGCCGCTGGAGCGGAAGACCTATTTATCAATTGCTGGACCAAAAAAACAAGGGGTGAACTTTGTGGTCAGAAAATAGGTGAATTGACATGTTTCTTTTCCTGGAATTAATATTTGACTGTGAATAAATCCTGGACGAAGAACGTTTCCCTTTTACTTTACTGACACGCTCTTCAATTAATTCTTGTTTTGAATCATTCAAATTATTCGGGTTGTGAACAGCAAGTTGAAAAGCGAGGACAATGAGCTGTCTGACGCACTCCACATGTTCCTTGGCACAAAATTAGCGCACATTCCGGAAATCCTAATTTCTATATGCTTAAAAATGACTACGTCTCAACCCGTAGCACTGGAGTAGCTCATTTAATGGAACCTACACATGGGTCGTCCAACCTATATATGTGCCGGTATGCATCATGATGGCAATACTAAAGACGCTCTTTCTATTTTCATCTCTTTCACTTATTAGTCCTAAGTCCTACACAAACACCCACAAACGGAGAGAATTCGAATTGCCGACCCCAACCGCAGAATCCGAAATGGCGAACCAGAAAATTTTAGAGAGGAGCCTGGACCAACTTACAGAGGCCAACAAGAGCCTACAAGAGCTTATCTCGAACCGCATCAGTAGGACTCAGGAATTCGTGAATCTGTACTTCGTCTTCCAAGGTATTGTTTTTTCTTCTGTGCTGACGTCCTCGGAAACGATCAGGTGTAAACTGAAATGGACTTTTTACGCCCTCTCTTTACTGGCTTCCATTTACAACTCCCTCGCCGTATGGGTGAACATGCGTATGTCGCTGAAGTACTACGAAAATATGGCCCTCAACTGGGATCTACAAAACCAACTGAGGGTGCACCTTGCCAATCTGATGGCGCAACAACGGAACAATGCTAATGCCCAAGCATCGGTAGAGCGACAGAACAATGCTGACGTCCAACACGCGCCGGAGCCACAGAACAATGCTAACGCCGAAGTGGTGCCACAGCAACAGAACAATGCTAATGCCCAAGCGACGGGGCAGCAACGGAACAATCCCTATGGATTTAGAATCAATCAACGCCGCGCAATATGTTATTTGACACTACTGCTGCTTTTGATATTTTCGGTTGCAATGCTATATGGTTTCTCCCAAATTCACTGTTGTCACCGATGCAGTTACGGATGATTAGTGTGATTTTTACATTATGTTACACTAGATCACAGGTCAATATGTGGGGCATGTAGACTAGTAATTCGATCATGTCGGGGTCAAGCTACTTAGATGTCGCCCAGTTGATTTTCCATTTGAAAGTGCTTCTTGCACGTATGTGGACCTTAAACTATGCTTCCATTGTAAAAGAAGGAGCTTTGCATTGTGTAATGGAAAAATTGTCCAAAAATTAGCTAATTCAGTTAGTTTTGCCAATTGAGTACTAAACTTTTTTACATGTTACCAGTTGAGTCCATCTGGCTTGGTTTAGTTGGAAATCAGTGATGCGGACTCTGATGGTGTCACGTAGAATGATTGGTGTTGATGTTGTAAATTTTTTCTATAAAGTTTGAATCTTTTGAAATTTTTCTTTTTTTCTTTTTTCTTTCCTACCAAATCCGGCGAAGGATGCTGGCCGACCCTCGTTGGTCACTAGCGCGGATTGGCAACCGGGCAAGGGCCTTAAAGCCCTCGCCTAGTGACCAATGAGGGTCGGCTAGCCCTTGTTGAGCTTGGAAGAAAAAAGAAAGAAAAAGAAGGAAAGAAAAAATTATAAAAAATTCAAAATTTTAAAGAAAATTATTAAAATTATTCATATTAGTGTTGGTCATATCACATAAGACAATCGGCATCCACGTAAGTGATTTCTGGCTAAAATTGGCTGAATAAACTCAATTGAAAAAAAAAAGTAAATTTTTTTTTGATCCAATTGGTAAAATTGAAAGGTTTAGAATTGAATTGATTAAATTGTAATAAATTTAGGACTTTTTGGACAATTTTCCTAGTGTGTAATATATGAAATGCCTGGCGATGGAGAAAATCAAAAGATTTTTAATCACATACACGGAGTTCGTAAAGTTTAGATTACCCAAGTTGATGTTCTAGATCATTGTCAAAAGACATTGTCTGAAATTTACTTTTGGAAACGATATCAACTTTGTTTAACATTCAAATGCACAAATAATATTAGTTCTGATCCACCGGTGTAAACAAACCTTATATTTTATGTAACTAGTATATGGTATGTCAAATTTCGAAATAAAATCTTGAATAATACTTTGGTTAAGAGCAAAAGTATTAACGTCTCATGTCATCCTCATTTTGCTTCTGAGTCGTTTCTTTTTTGGCTAGATTTTAAATGTGCAGGAGGAATGAACATTGCTCCCTTTTGTTTTAGTTTGCTCTTCGATCATTAATTTTGAAAGAGCATATTTTCCGGCATCTCTGATTGGAAGAACCTAGTTTCCAGTTGATGAGTTGTAAAACATGGACATAACGAATATTTACTTTTAGTTTATTTATGTATATGTGATGCTCGTGCCTATAGCTTATCCATTATACGGCTCCAATAAGAAGCAGTGGAAGGAGACGTCTAAATACTACTTCCGAGATCGAGGAAAATGTACCTTTTATTGGGAAAAAATACACTAAAAATTTTAAAACTTGTCACGTAAGTAAGTTGAATCCTAAAATTTTTATAAAATGTGATCAAATCATAAAACTTATTACAAACTAAAACTTTTAAAATATACAATTAAAACTTAAAAATTGTTAAGTTGATTCATTTAAGCCTTTTCATTAACTCCATTTAACTTGATTAATTTGATGAGTTTTAGGGCTTAATTGCACTTTTTAAAAAACTTTATAATTTAATTATACTTTTGAGATAAGTTTTAGGATTTTCAGTGCACTTATTCTTATTTTTATTCCAGCACAAGTTGACTTAACAGGGAGTGTGGTTTAATACTATCTAAGTCCATAAACTAATGTGAACTTTGGATAACACTCACAAAATTTATAGATAGCTATTGTTAAATCAAGCAGACCAAAGGAGGAAATCAATCATTACACTAAATTTATGTAGTTCGATCTTGTCACCATTTTCCAGAGGTGAACTCTCCCTTGGAGTTTGATAAATTATGGAGTGAACGTCTGTAGTCTCCCTGATGCACTCGGCACAGGTTCTCCCAAATTTTACTGATCACGAAATTGGTTGACTCGATTAATTATGAAAATCACGTTTTTTTCTATAGAGTTACTAGGGATGAGTATGGTTCTAGGGTAGAATCTAGAACCTGAGAACCGGACCGGTAATAACATGTAAGTTCCAAGGTATACATGGTAGATTCTAGATTTCAAAAAATAAGGAACTTATTTCGATGGGTAGGTTCTAGGTTTTTAGTTAGAGGAATCTAGAATTTAGAACCTATAACCTAAAACTTAGAACAAGTTTTAATATTTTGCTTAATTAATGTCTTTGTGCAATCTTGTGATATCTATGCCGTTTGATAATGAATTTATAATGTGGAAGCACTAGTTTTAGTTTCCATTTTATAATTAAAACTTCTACTTTATTAATGTTCATAATTTTCTTTTGTCTAAATAAAAGTTATGTCAGTAAATTACAGAAGCAAATGATGATCATTAAAAGTTTTAACTTACTACAATCGTTCAATTAGTAATATAGGTAGAACTTGAGTAGCCCTTAAAACCGACCTTATGAAACCTGAGAGGTCGATTTAAGGGACTTGGTTAATCTACAGTCTATTAATGCATTTTCAATTCCTTTTTCCATCATTATTGAAACTGTTGATCGTGCAATCTTAATTGATTAAATTCCTAGGCACACTCATATCTGAATGACTAGGAATTTTTTATATGCACAATGAATCACACAATCTCGTACCATATCTTAATCAGTCGAAGAAATGAAATACGGGAAGATACCAACAAGTGTTTGGTCTAGTGGAAGCAGGCTGGACCCCGGGCGGACTTTACGTGCCAAAGGTAGGGGTTCAAAACTCAGAGAGACCCTTGCTGGGAGGGGAGAAACCTTCGCTGCTGTAATCCCTGAGTCTAAATTAGTCGCGGCTTCGGTTCCGGATACCGAGCAGGTTACACACGACCCACCCAAAAAAAGAAATACGAGAAGATAAGGTACGCGAGGTAAAACCCAATATGTATCGAGCAAAAAATATAGACCGCCATACTCTGAACACGACCCCGTGAGGTAGGTCAAAACATGTCATTACTCTAATGTAACGATAAAAACATCCTAACCAAATGATGATATAAGGCACTAACAAAAAAAAGAGCACGATGAAGCAGGTGATAAATCTAAACGATATCATGCGCCATCCATTTTTTTTAAAATTATTTTCTCACCTATTGCTTTCCATAATTTTTTTTTTGTGGTTTTTATTATACTTATTTATTTAATGACAAATATGATTTAAAAACTAATTGTACTAAATGCAAGTCATAATAGTGTAATCTAAATGCCAAGTTTAAAATCTGACTCAATTATGATGCAACCAATAATGAATAGGGTTAATATCACGAAAAAAAAAAAACCCCCAAAATTAGTACTTCTTTGATAAATTTGCCCCAAATTAATTTTTTGACCACAAAAAATACCAAACGGGTGCAATTATGATAAATTTACTTAAAATTAATTTTTTGACCACTACATTTGTAACAATTTACCATCTATTAGTTTTCATTAAATTCAATTAATATCACGAAAAATTAGAAATTGGATATACCGATGAAAATCCAAACTGATAAATCCGTCAATTGTCACATGTCGCCTAACTTAACATACCAATTTGGGGTTTTGATTATTAAAAAATTAGTTTAAGATAAATTTATCACAAATGTATTAATTTGAGATTTTTTATGATATTAATCATTATGAATATAATTTAAAACCAATGCAAACAGATGATGATGGCCCTACGGATCTGTGGGAACCGATGGAGATCATTGCAGAGAAACCATTGGAAGGGTTTCGACCGGCCCCAATAGATATGAAACTACCACGACCCGGTGATCAAACCTGAATCGTTGGTGGTTCGGCCGTCAAACCAGAACCAACTGGAGCCCACATTTGAGAGATCGGGCCAAGTGGTCCTGCCCAAAGATCATGAGAAGGTGCTTAGGTGCTTCCATCTTCCGTCTCTCCCCTCTCGGTATTCTTTGTTTGTTTCCTCTCCCCCATTACCTGTGCATCCCGTGTCTTTTTCCGTATGAGGGTTACTTTGTCGAAAATAAATACTTTAATTTTTTTTTAAATTACTGCTTACATCACTTATAAAAATCAATAAAAAATTAATATTTAAACATAAATTATTATCGATAATGAAATTAATTTTTAAGAGAAAAATGATAAAAATAATGTTATAAAATTATTACACTTTTGCTAATTTAGTCATAATCTTTATAATTTTCTCAATTAAATTAAGTCTATCCAGTTAATTTTCACCTAGTATTACTAAGGTGACGCCAATCCTACATGAACCACTTACATTGATTAGACAATTTAGTCCTAATCTTTTTATTTTTATTTTTTTCCATCCCTTCTCCTTCCTCTACCATCGGTGACACTCCTAGCAAGGTCCAGCAGTGTTGCGAGTGCCTGCAGCATCTCAGCTAACTCCCTCGGCAAGTTTCTTTTCTTGCAGGTTTTCGCCACCAGCCCAGCACCGCCACAATTGCCAGCTCCTCCACCGCAGTTCAGTGAGCTTTGTTGCTTGCACAGCGACCTACTATCCTCATCGATTCCAGCGGCACTCTGATTGACAACCGGAGTGTCCCAGTGTCCAACCGCGACTCCCGCAGTGGCTTCCAGCCCAACGCCAATGAATCTGGTGTCTTGCCAAGCTCCACCGCAGAGCCAACCTAGTTTTGCCGCTGTGCCCTGCAAGTTTCAAGTGATCCTGGCAAATCTCCACTAGAATCTCAAATAATCACTTTGATTTAATATATATCAAGTTTGGCAATAATATCTTGAAATTAAACGTGATTCGAGAAATAACCGAATGCAGTGAATTCATTTCCAAAATGGACTGGTGGTGGGGAGCTTTCACGGTGACCGGTGCGCAGTGAGACTAAGGAAGCATCGTGTCCAACTGCAAAGAGGGCAGTAGAGCAATGGGATGTGGTGACGTCGATCATCGGAGGTGTGCCTGAGCAGGGACTTCGAGCAGGCGTGATGAGAGCACGTCAAGATGGTACGCACGGTCGAGTTTGCGGTGGTTATTGACTGCGTCGATAAACCTGCACAGAAAGAAAAATGTGTTGGGCTTTGCCTGGAATACTAGGGGGAGTGATGGCTCGCGGTCTCGAGGCTTGGCTGGTCTTCACACCAAGACGTCAGGCAGGGTCCAGTAGGAACCACGAGCAAAGAGGCCGAGTGGAGTCCGCAGAAGGGAACTGCAGCGGATTGCCGGTGTCGCTCCTAGAAAGTGACGCTCGTTGATGCTGGAGAGAGGTAAACCGCAAGTGTGTATTGAGGGTTGGATCGTTGATGTCCGGATCAGCGTGGCTCTCACGATTGACTGTTGTCTCCTCTTCAAGATTGCCTCACTTTGCCTTTTTCTTTCTCAAAGCCCCATGTTGGTCTCCTGAAGAACTTTTCTTTACAATCGGTGGTCATAGTCCTTTCTCGTCTTCCCCAAACTTCACCACTCTGCTCTCCCTCCGTATTATTTCTTGACTTTTCCCTTCACCTCTCCTCACTCCCCACCCTCTATTATGAAGCTCTCTATTTTCTTATTGTCGTGCTCCGCCGCCTCTCAGTTAAGCGTCCCTCAAATGGGGTCAATGCCCCTCATATAACGCTAAGTTTAGGGTTCTTTTAACAATATATTTTCTAATTTTTAAACCTTAAGGGATACACCAAAACTTCAACCATCGGGAACTTTCCTCTTACCTTTTAACGATTCCAATTGTGATAATATCAATTTGCTCAATTGTCGCGATCAAAATTTTCGGGTGCATCACGGTTTAGCTAATGGATTACTAAGCCTAGACTTAGCTCGGACTCTCTTAAGTCTATACTAATTCGCGACTTAGGTTCAAGTTCTTAATATACAATTGATTTTTTAACTAAAAGTCGCTACTAATCTGTTTTTTGTGAGTTGATTAAAGTAACAGGAGATTTACTTTACTCTTACGAACCATAAATTTATGAGTTCGGAAACATGCTAGATTTCTTTAATGCTTTTTCGATACTTTTTCTTTTATTTTGAAAAAAAATGTTTGGCAGACAGTTTGAATTGATTTTAAATTTATTTAGATGATCATGCGAATGCGCAAATCATCAATTTAAAAGCGATGAATAAATTGCAAGACTTACCTCATAATAACAAAATCATCTGCAATGTTAAATCAAAATTCATATCAACCACCCTAAATAAAATTTCTAATTAGCACACAATTTATTTTTGTTTTCACTTAATTAATGAGAATTATGCTTTATGCGATGCAATATAACTAAATGACCTAATTCTAATGACAGGCACTTTCTAATTAAATGGACCTAGCAACAATTCATAAATGACATGCATTTCATGAATCTAATCCTATATGACATACACATGACATTTTTTTTCTTTTTTCTCAAAAAGCATGCAATTTATCCTATAAAATGAAACTAATTTATTCTAAAAATATATTTTTTTTTGTATTTTTTATGAGATTCGAAATTAGAAAAATGTGAAAATTATCTAGCTAGATTAAGATCCTACTCAATTTGTATTAGGAATTAGGTTAAGCCAAATCCTAATTTAAACTAGAATATTATCTTAACCCAAGTAATCCTAAAATGCAATCTAAACTTATAATAAATTAAAATATATATTATCTAGATTAAAGTACGTGCAATTTTACTCTAATATGTAATGGCGTACAAAGAATGCCATAATTCTACATAACATATACATAATGATTTTTTTAGTTTTTTTTATTAATTTCGAAATTGAAAATTGTCAAATAATTAAACATGTAACCTAAGTTTTTAAAAAAAAAATAGCAACCTAAATTGATTGATTTGATTTTTTTATATATTTTTTTAAATTTTTAATTAATTAATTTTTTAAATTTTTATTTTTTAAATTCGAAATAAATTTCCTATTCTAAATATGCAAACCCTAAAACAAGAAATAAACCTAATTTAACTCACTTTTTTTTTTTATGAAAACAAAATCAACTTAAACGACACAATATCAAATCAGAGCAAAATAAGATTGATATCCAAATTGACGAGCCATATTTCACATATGAGATTAGGTTACCAATTTTAAATAAATCGTGAATCGAATCTCGGACGTGAGATCAAGGTGGCGATTTTTCAAGCGATCGCGAGTCGGATTTCGGAAGCGTAAATCGAATTGTCAATCACAAATTTCAGAGGCTATTTCATGTCGAACATCTCAATATTACATCAAAGAATAATTACACTAAAATGAACAAATAAAATAAAATAAAAAATAATATAAGGCAAATAACTAAAAGGAAGAAAAAGCTACATAAATTGATTTTGCCTTTTTTTTTTTTTTTTTTACCCACGCCTTGGCAGCTTTGTTGGGGGGTTCGCCGTCGGTCGCCGGTCGTCGGAGCTCCGGCGAGGAGGACCAGTAGCGAGCGGATCTGAGGCGAGCGGTGGCGTCGCGAGGAGCAGCGGCAGGCGGCCTCGCTCAGGCTCGGGCAGAGAGCCGAGCGGCTCGGCTCGGGCTCGGGCTCGGGCAGAGGCATCGGATCGCCGGCAGGTCGCTGGCCGGAGTAGCACCGGCGGAGAGTTGCAAGCGCAGACAAGACAGGGACAACAGCAGCGTCGTTGGAGCAGAAGGGCTGCGATCCGGCTCGGGTCAGGCTTCGAGGAAGGCGCAGCGACGATCGGCACGGGGAAAAGGCAGCAGAGGGTCGCGAGCCGGTGGGTCGCCAGTGAGTCGGGGAGGAGATCGACGGAAAGGCGGTGGCTGGTGGCTCGGCGTCCGGATCTGGCGCGGTGGAAGCGGCTCGGTTGGTCGCTCGATTGAGGGGGAGCAGCGACCGGCTTCGAGCTCGAGCAGAAGCGTTGAGCAGATCTGGGCGGAGGAGGGGCGCTGGTTTCAGGTTGCAGCTCCGGCAGCAGATCGATGGAGCAGCGGTGGAGCAGAGAAGGCTCGTGGGACGCCGGCGAAGCAAAGGTGGTCAGTGACTCGGGGTCACCGGCGGAGCTGCGGTGGTCGGCGGCACGGCTGCCGGCGCGGGGGTGCCGGCACGATCGAAGGCCCCTTCCCCCCCCGCGCGAAGAAGACGATCTGGTTTCCCTTTCGTTTTTTATTCTCTCTCTCTCTCTCTCTCTCTCTCTCACGTCACCTCCGGTCTTCCCCTCTCTCACTTTTCTTTTTTCTTTTTCTTTTACTTCGGAAAACCGAGAGCCCCGTCTTTTTCGTACGTGATGTCTTTTATAAGCCCAAAAATTATATCTTCATGATATATTTTATTTCTCATTTTATTTGTGCATAATTCCCCTGAATATATACCACCCGTGGTGGCAGCGTAGTGGTTAAGCGCAGAAAGATGGTGGTGACTTTACTATTCCTTCCCGAGGTTTCTCCACCGCGCGGCGCATAAAAAGTTCTTTTCCAAAAAAAAAAAAAAAAAAAATTCCCTTGAATATATCGTTGCACCCCACGTGATATTCTCTTTTGTATTTTTCGTATATTCCATCCAAAAATTTTCTTTCTGCTCGAAAATATATCCCTCAGTATATATTACACGAATATGTGAAAAATCTCAGTAGAATATGTGAAAATCTCGCGTTCACCATCGATTCAATAAAACAAAACAAAACAAAACAAAATAACATAAAATGTTTCTAAACTATATGCCATGAGATTTTTTTTTTTGGGTAAAAATTAACCCATTTTTTATGCAAAAATTTAGGTGTCAACATCAATTAATTTCTAAGATCATATTGATACCAATATTTTCCACCTTGGCATTTTCCAATTGTCCAAAGTAAATTTCAACCATAATGTGTTCATGGGCTTGGCCAAATTTCCTTTTACTACAGGTTTAGTCCAACTAGCTAAATTAAGCTTAGACCTATTTACTTAAACCTATAATATGCAAACTATATTGGCTTGATTAACTACAAATGCATGGAGTTTAATTAATATATTTGTTTAGGCATTGAGGTTGATGTCTAGCTTTTCAATGTAATGAATGACTAAATGGATCGTCAAAATGTGTGTGTCTATAGTTGTTGACACTTGAATTTAGCTGATAGGTCCACTAAGAGCAAAAAACTCAAGATAAGGAGTCACTAATTATGATAGTGTCTGTTTCTTGGCGCAAAAGAGCCATTTTAGTGTTTTTCAGCATTTTTCGAATTTCATTGCATTTTGTCTAAACATATGAGTCATTTGATCAAATAATCCAAGTATGACTTTTAGTTGACCTTTTGGCCAACCACTAAAGTCAACCCTCGGTCATTTTTTTTGAAAAATTAGTAAAATGAAAAAATTCATAAATTCTATCCATTTCAAACGTAATTAGGCTATTAAATCGAGAATTTTGCCCTTGATTGGACAATTCCAAAATTTACACATTTCTAGTCATTTTTTAGAATAATTTATTTCTCTGCATTTGACCAAGAGGTTGTAACGCATTGAAATTTCAAGCCAATTTTAAGAATTCCAGCTTGGGATGAGTCGATCAATTTTTGAGCACAAATTTAGGCCCACGGTCGGTTCTTCACAAATAGTGCAAATCGGCCCAGTTCAAATCTAATTAAGTTAAATCAAATTAGTTTCAATGTCAATTGTGATAGAAATTAGAAATTTGGCGAAATTTAGCCATAATGAAGAATTGGAACCGCTAGATTCAGGCTAAGTCAACCCCATTGACTTAACCTAGTTTGGCTCGCTTGGGCTGAAGCCCAATTCAATTAAAGGCCGCGCATGCAAACGCTTTCGTTAGGGGAAGGTTTTTTCAGAAATGGTTCTTTTCATTTCGCTCCTAACAATTTATTAGTAAAAGAACCCGTTTGATAATGACATAAAATTTCTACTCTTGGAATAGAAAAAGAATAGAAATGGGCTTCCGGCGGCGCCCGGCAAAGTGATGGTCGGCGGCCGGCGGTCGTGCGGCGGCGGCGGGGCGGGCGGGCGGCGGCGGCGGCGATCGGCGGCCGGAGACGGCAGCGGGCGGCGGCGGGCTGGCGCCGGCGATCGGGCGGCGTGGCAATCCGGTGGATCGGGGCGGCGGCGGCGGCGGCGGCGGCGGCGACCGGCGGCGACGGCGGCGCGCGGCGGCGGCGGCGACTGGGCGGCCGGCGGCGACGCCAAAGCAGCAAGAAGCGCGGCCGGCGGTGGCGGTGGGCGATGACTCCGGGCGGTTGACGATGGTCGCGGCAAGAAAAGGAAATAAAAGAAAATTAAAAAAGAAAATCAGTTTATTTCTAGAAATTGTTAGGGAACAAGAAGAACTTTTTTGCTTCTTGTTTACGTTCCCAAACCATTAGGGCCAAGTTTTTATTCCCGAGAACAAAAAAACAATGTGGCGTTAGCAAATAGGTTTCTGTTCTTTTTTTGTTTCGGGGAACAAAAGAACAGAAACCATGAGAAACAGAATCGTTTGCATGCGCTACCTAATTGGGCCGGATCAAATGTGTTGGCCAAACCTATGTTGCTAATTTGAAAGAGTCGAGACAAATGCCCCGGTCAACCCAGGTCAACTCAATTAGACCTAAATTGACCCAACCCATTGGGCTGATCCTCAACTGGATTTCTTCGGCCCACTTAGCCTAGACACTAAGCTCAATTAGCGAAATTAGAGTAAATTTTAACAATTAGAGTTTCTCGGTTCAAGTAGTGGTCACTGGAGCCAAAGGACTTAGACAAGTAGTGGCTCGAAACAGGCTTCTAAGATCGTGAAGGAGGCAAGACTAATTTGAATTGCAAAAGCACTACTGTGATGGGTGACATTATGAGATAGTGTCCATTTATATGCCAAAAGAAAAAACTGTGAGGGTTGATATGACGCAAGTCAAAGCGGACAATGCTTTGTCTAGGAATATTGGCGCTGTTTTTGGGACGCTGATCGCAAACATTGGGATGGACAGCTGCTGGAATTACCCGGATCGGACTCACGGAAGATTGCCTAAAGGAAATCGCTGAAAAACGGGCCAATCCGCAACGGGATTCGTCGCCGAAGTTGCTGGAAACGTATTCTCTCAATGTGGCCAGTCAAAAAAATGCTGAAGGTTGGTGGCGGTGAATATTCCGGAAGGAATCCAGAGAAGATAAACTTTACAGTTGTCCCTCTACGATCATGGCGGCCATGGACTTTAGTGCAAGGATCCCAAGAATAATGAGGTCCCCATGAATACGTAATAGTTATTAGTTAGTGGAGTCTTCCTTTAGGAAGAAAGTGGACGTTTCCTTTAAGAAGAGAGAGAATCATCAGACCTCCTCCTTTTTAATTACAATTTTGTGCAAATATGGATGTCTACCATTGGCCAAATACGTGGGTTACCTTTCGCTTTGCCTATTCAACCCCAGGTCTGCCAACTACGCCGATTGCTTTGCCACCCTTCTTTCATTTTTTTTTTTTTTTTGGAACAGGAGGAACCAGCTTGCACCGACACAGTGCGCCGTAAACCCCGGTGACGCTAGCGGGGAAACCACCACCCCGACGTCACTCTTAAGTCACCATGCAGTCGCTTCAGCCTCCCTGCTTCGCAGGGGCTTCGAACCTGGACCTCCACCGGGGAATTCCAAAGCTCTACCATCCACGCCACCTCGGTCGGTGGTACCCTTCTTTCATTTTATTTAATGTTCAACTACCCACCAAATACGGCGCATGCTTCCACCGAGTGCTCTCCATCGTGGACTTCACTAGCTCTCTAATTCAATTCCAGATTGTTATCTCAATCACTTTCCTTTATGAGATGATTTTAAAATAAAAATATCACAAGTATGATAACTTTTATCAAAAAGCTCAATTTAGCGCAATAAATTTATTTTCGACCACATAAATGTTATAAATTTTAAAAAATATTCGCTTGAGTGCCATAACTTTCAATCTATCACTTAAGTGTAATTTTTTTTTTCTAAAATGATCATCCAAGTATCAGAAATCTGATGTGACATAGCACTTATAGTGAACATTTTTAAAAGGTTATAACACTAACGTAATTAGAAAAAAGTCATGACCTTCCAGTGAATACTATACATAAGTTAACACTCAATTAATCGGAAAAAAAAGTTACGCAACTCAGCGAGCACCGTACACAAGTTATGACACTTATGGTGCCCTTATCCTTAATTAGTTTGCAAATATGATGTGATGAGGATGATGATTGTGGGATCAACTTTGTCTCTTGCTCTCTTTTCTGTTTGGTAGACCTCTTTACTGATACATGAAAATATGTTAATTCTAAATGCAAAGTAAACCAATATTTTGTTTAGGGTTTGGGGTCGATCCCTAATTTGATATGCAATGACCAACTAAATGGGTCTATAAAAATTTAGGTGCTGACAGAAGTATGATCATGGAGCCGAAAATCAAGGACATTGCAGTTTTAATTTCAAGTTTGAATATTAACCGCTTAGAAGCGGTAATATTGGGTAAAAATCTATAAAAGCCATGTTGAACCATTGTAAAAGCCCCCGACAATCTTGAAGGCAACCATGTTCTTTTTAATTTATCAATTTCCAGTAATTGCATTCGTCCAATTCGTAGATTTAGTTAGTGCAGATGCCACTGAATACTATTCTAATAAGAACTGGAAATTTACCTTTGATGAAAAATATTTAGTCGATTGACCAATTCGTAGATTTAGTTAGTGCAGATCTGTTTCCGGATTCCTGTCCGAATTGCCACTGAATACTATTCTAATAAGAACTGGAAATTTACCTTTGATGAAAAATATTTAGTCGATTGACCAATTCGCAGCGAAACAATAGGACCACCATTATTCGGGACTTTAGGACCATCACATGGAAAAAGGTTAGTCAGACTTTAGCATCCACTACCACGGAAAAGAATGTTTGGGATTTAGGACCCTTGCATGGAAAAAGGTTATTCAGACTTTTGCTCCCACTACCACGGAAAAGAATGTTTGGGACTTCAGGACACTCCTGCTCAACTTAACAGCCACCACTCTTCTTCGCTTGCTGTTCCATCCGTGATTCTATAAAAAGGTATGATTTCGCTTCCCACCTGCAACATCACAACATTCGACTTCTCTCCTCCTAGAATCACTGATATCCTCTTGCAAATTTATCCTCCGTGTCTGAACGCCCACAACCACTGCAGAAGCAGCGTGAAGAAATCCACTCCTTCTCCGCCGGCGGCTCGGCAGCTTGTGCTTCTCCCTATTCTACTACTCCTATTGGGATGGGTTCATTGTTAAAGATCGGTCAATCCTGGGCTCGATCCTTGGCTTCGCAAATAATAAGAGCACTTGAAGGTAAGGGATTATGATTTCAAGATAACGATTGCACATGAGAAAATTCCTATCTTTCTGACAATAAACTGAATTCACATTGTCTGCCGATTCCAAGAACTTGCTATGGATTTCCTTGACTCAATAAGCTCTAACTATAGACCAGTTTTTCATGGACACCTTTCTGCCATGATGGTTTTCATAGAATAATTTTGAAGGTGGAATACTCAAATTCAGTAAACTCGACTCTAGTTAAGAAAAGAAGGAGACAATAGGCTTTTTCTTTTATTTTTCTTTTCTTTAAAGAAATGATTACCATACTTGACTTTATATAGTTTTGTACATGACTAGTAATCTTAAATAACTCATAAATATATCTATCATTTCAAGATAATACATTCCATAAATTTACAAAACATTGAACTAGACATAGAAACATGAATCTAAACATACACGGACATTCTAGATGCATGTAGGGGATTAAATATATATATGGGTGCACGTTGGATATTCACGAATTTAGTTTAATTACTAACAGATTTCACATGAAGTAGGCGTTAACTAGACATTACACACCACTTGCACGAGATGAGATTCTAGTTACTGTTGCCGTACTATGAAATCAGGGTTATATCTACATTATCTTCATGTTAATGAATGTGTTGCACCATTCGAATATGTCTAATGCGTTTAATTACAATTGAGAGGAGACTATAAGTGATTTATGATATTTGTTTGGTGGACACCAACATGAAACTTCACAGGTAGACGGGATCTAAGAGCAGGATTATTGACAAATCTTTTACTTGCGATTTGAAACAGTTTCAGGGCTCTGGCCGCCTTCGACTATAATCCATAACAATTCCGATAGACCCATTCTTCTGATCCCCGTCCATTGTACTGATGATGCTCTTCCTCCAAGTTTTGGCAAAGTCCGCGAGGGTCTGGTGAGAAAAATCCCCGTGGGAGAACCTATAACAGTGTGGGGTCACAACTACGACCTCAATGAAACGAACATCAACTCTCAGATACGGATCTTTTTTCGCGCAGGGAATGTAGGAGAAACAGTCGAAGAATTTGAGACACGTGTCGGCAATGAGGGATATTTCAATGGGTTTGACGTAGACAGGGCAAATCCTATTCTTCATAATCAACTGACGCCTAACCTGTACCTTAACTGTAACGTGGCAGGGCAGGTACAGGTCGTCATGGCAGAGGCCGGTCATGCTGGTCAGTAGTTACTTCTAAAAAGTCTGAAAAGCTTCTTTGTTGTTGTCTTTGCTGTTTTTCTTCGCTCTTTCGGCGTACTTCACGGTCGATTCATAGTTCGAAAGAATAGACATGGAGGTTATCGCAAACTGTCTTACGCAGAGCTTCTCTGCGGTATGCAAATGCATGTTTAATAGATCATTGCGTTAAATAGATAATACAGTGCCTTTCAGGATCCGATTGATTTGCAATTTTTTCCCTAAAATTGGTACCATGCAACGCTTGAAAATTATCAATTAGCGAAAAATATTATTATCACAGAAAACAATTTATATCTAAATAATTTTGTAGATGGTACATTTTTCATTTATTGATTTTTAGCAATTATTTTTAAGAAAACATTTTTTAAATCATCCGTTTATCGAACCTTAAAAATACATTTAAATCAAGGGAAAAGTACTGAAGAAACCCTAAATATGTTGCATTTGTGTCAATTCAGTTATAAATATTTCAAGTATATAATTAAGTCCTAAACTTTTCAAAAATTTGTCAACATAGTTCATTTAGTCAATTTTGATACGAAATCGTTGGCAAGAATGTCAACTGTCCGACGTGATATAATTGATGCTAAATTGGACAAAATTTTCAAAATTTTGTAGTTTTTTTAATTTTTTTATTACATTTTCTTCTCTTTTCTTTTCTTTTCCCAACTATGGGTTGGCTTTGCCTTTTGCTAGCCATGAGCAAGAATCTTCGCACCCTCGCCAACCACAAGCAAGGGTATCAAGCCCTTGCATAGATCTAAGATATGGCTGTGATGCCCTCACCTAGTCTAGGCAAGGGCCACAATGCCCTCGTCGGTCACAGGCGAAGACCGCAAGCCCCTTACCTATGGCCAGTGAGGGCGTCATGGATCTAGGCAAGGGCTTGACACCCTCACTTGTAGCTGGTGAGGGTTTGAAGGGCTTCGCCCATGGCCAATGAGGGTCGCGACACCCTTGCTTGTTACTAGCCATCTCACCGGCCTAGAGTTATGGGAAAAGAAAAAGTAAATGAAAATAATTAAAAAATTCTTAAAAATATTAAAATTTGTTTGCATTAGCATTGGTCGTGCCATATAAGATGACTGACATCCGTGTTGGCAATTTTAGATCAAAATTTGTTGGATGAAATATATTGGAAAATTATCAAAAGGTTTATAATTAACTAGTAGAATTGAAAGATTTATAACTTAATTGACATAAATGCAATTGATTTTTGGGTACTCTTCCCTTTAAATCTCAAAATTTGTCTGCTCCTTAGCTACATTATTCACTTCTTGCCGATTATGGTTTTGAGGTCCCACATCTAGGTTTATAGAAATAATTTTGATTTAGCTTTTAATAGAATATGTTGTAGGTAATTTCTGATAGAAGCTCTTCATTTCTAAAGACGAAGATATATAGCCATTCGGTGCATCTTTTCTCTGTAACAAGAAAAATGGTTCCTGTGTTTCCGTTGTTAGGTCTCTTCATGATAGCTAGTGGCTTTTGAGATTTCTAGGCATTGCTGGCCTTCCCCATAAACTGTAACAAGACATTGATTTCTTCGATTACAATAAATAAGCTGAATCACTTTTGGATTTTGCAATTGATATGCTTACCAGTTTTATCATCACTCCAGTTATATATATATATATATATTGTATAGTCCTTTGCTCTATATACACTGTTTATTTTATGCTTGAGTATTAATTTTTCTTCATTATCAGCCGTCGGTCAAGTGCAGCCTGCCTAGGCAGAAGGCAGGGACATAGAGGCAGCAGCCCTTCAGCAGGTAGGTACTTTAAAAAAAATCTTGAAAGCCTTTTTTTTTTTTTTTTTTTCCTGTCTTTGCTGCTTTTAGTCACTCTTTTGACGTACTTTCGAGTCCACTCATCGGTCAAAAGAATGGACATGGAGGTTATAGCAAGCTCCCCTAGGTTGAGCTTCTTCGTGGTATGCAAATGCATATTTAATTGATCATTATGTTAAATGGATAATATACATGATTCAAATGTGCATTCTTAAACCTCAAAATCTATATGATCCCTCACTGCAGTATGAACCTCTCCGCAGTACTGATTTTAAGGTCCCACATCTAGGTATTTAGAAATAATTTTGAGTTTGTTGTTAATAGAATATGTTTTAGGTAGTATCTGATGAAGAGCTCTTCATTTATAAGGAAGAAGATATATGTCCCCTCGGTGCATCTTTTTTTCTGTAATAAGAAAATTGGTATCTTTGTTTCTTTTCCCCAATTATTTGGTTTCTACATGATAGCTAATGGCTTTTGAGATATCTAGGCATTGCTGGCTTTCCCCATGAACTGTAAGAAGACATTAATTTCTTCAATTACGATAAATAAGTCGAATGACTTCCTGATTCTGCAATTGATATGCTTACGGTTCATCACTACTTCAGTATATTATACAATATAATCCTAGTCGAAATGGCAAATGTTTCTTTTGTTGCTCTATGAGTATTGGTTGGACAGTTTACTGTGTTGCTAATGCATTAAATGTTTCAATTACAGCCAGAAGAACGCATCAATGTTCCGGTCGGCCCGGACAATGTTTAAGGAAGGTCATCTGGGAATCTGGTCTTTGCACATTTCCTGCATTTTTAGCTTAGACTTCAGTTGCTTAAGCCATGTATTTTGATTTTCAATAAGTTTGTTAAGGGATGATGGAACTTCGCATGGTATCTTTTGTTTTATATAACTTTCTATGCATTCTTAAGCCGTGTATTTGAATTTTCAATGGAGAATGGTTCGTTTTTAAGGGATTTCACAGGGCGAAGCAAATAAATGACGAAGGACAACCATTTTAAAGACAAATCCCTAATGCCACGATCTACCAAAAAGAAAAGGCAAAAGAGGATTCAAAACCATATTCCACAACTTCCAAATGGACCAATATAAAAAAATAATGTGCTAAAGTCAGGCTTGTCTCGTGACGTTATAAATAACGGCAGCTGACTCAGCGAAGTCAAAGTGCTGACGTTTTTTTTTTTTTTTTCGGTCGTAAAAGTGCTGACGTTGGAAGCAAAGAAGTTTCCCTCTTTTGTTTACTTCTCCAAAATTTTGACTCTCTTAATAACATTTGACCCTATCTATTCCAAAACGACATCCCCGTTTTCCTTCTGGGTGCTCGAAATTTCAAATATGTACGTCAAACCATCCTCATCCAAATTTGGGATCAGGATCGGTTCTGGATTAACCTGTTGGGCTAACCTTGGAATCGGATAGCATAAATTATTTTTGCCGATTTCTGATTCTAAAATTTTTTAATATTTTGTTTGAATTTTTTATTAATTTTTCTTTTCTTTTTATTTTTGTTTTCCACTCTTCTTCTTTCTTCGACCATTGGTGTCGCTTTTAGCAAGGTCCAGCAGTGCTGCAATTGCCTGCAGCGTCTCAGTCAACTGCCTCGGCGAGTTTCTTTTCTTGTAGGTTTCCGCCACCAGCCCAGCACCCCTGCAATTAGGGATGTGCAACCAGACTAGGTATACCTTGTCCCCGGACCGGCCCACCCAGAAAACAGGGTCGGAAACTGGTTTCCATTGAAACAGGTCCGGGAACAGGTTCCCAAAATTCGGAACTGGTTTAAACCAGTCTAGGAACAGGGTCTGAGTGATTACCCACCCGGAAACCAGTTCCTAGACCGGTTTTGGAATCGGTTCTCGGACCGGTTTTGTAAGTAGAGGTCTAAAACCTTTTTTTTTTCTCCCGATTTCTATTCTTACTCTTACAATCACACGATATTTTTCCTCTTGGTTCTCTCAAACACACACGGAACTCCTCCTTTGTCGTTCCTCTTCCTCACTTGCTTCCCTTCCTCACTGGCTTCCTCTCGCATCGTCTAATGGAGGAACGGTGTTCATCACTGCCAAATTCTTGTGTATCACATGAATTGACTCGTCTAATTTCTCTTTTGTATAAGGAGTTATGCTTGCATAAATGAGTAACTTCATGTAGTAGTTATGGATAAGATTAATATTAGACCCATGTTTGTTGCTAATTCTTTGCTTTATGATTTTATTTATTATAATTAGCCCTATGAATCCTTAATTTTTCGTTTAGTCAAAAAGTTAATGTATTAATTTTATTACCAGTGCTTAATGTTTCAATATAAATTAGGAGATTACGTTATTTTCTCGCTTATTAATTTAAAATTCGAAGTCGTATAGGATATTGAGAGATTACAAAACAAGTTCTAGTGGAAACAAGGTTGACCGTGGAATCGGATCGGAAAAATAAGGTGGGTTGGGTACATAGTCCAATACAAACAGGGTCAGATATAGGGTCCAGAAAAGGGAAACAGATTATAATAAAGTCGGGTACAGGGTCCGGGTCTAGACCCTACCCACCCTGGACCCGATCACCCCTAGCCACAATTGCCAGCTCCTCCACCGCAGTTATTGTGAGCTTTGTTGCCTGCACCGCAGCCTACTATCTTCATTGATTCCAGCGGCACTCTGATTGACACCGGAGTGTCCCAGTGTCCAACCGCCACTCCCGCAGTGCCTTCCAGCCCAACACCAGTGAATCTGGCGTCTTGCCAAGCTCCACCACAGAACCAACCTAGTTTTTCCGCTGTGCCCGACAAGTTTCAAGTGATCCCGGCGAATCTCCACTAGAATCTAAAATAGTCACTTAGATTTAACATATCTCAAGTTAGGCAATAATATCTTGAAACTAAACATGATTCGAGAAATTACCTAATCTAGTGATTTCATTTCCAAAATGTACTGGTGGTGGGAAGCATTGAGTTCAGAATGCGTATGATTGTAGCATGAACCGTAATATGATTTGTTGCAAAACAAAGAAATCCTTAAAAGCACTGAGGTAAGTTAAAAAATCTTGGTTTTACTAGATAAATTTTAGGATTTGATTACACTTTTTAAAAATTTTAGTACTCAATTGCACTTTCATGATAAGTTTAGAACATACAATACATTTATCCCTTGTTTTTGTCATGCTTTCAACTTCTCCCAAAAAAGATAAAAGTATGGTCAGAGAAGGCTTACGAAAAACGGCGGCCCATTTTGGTCAAACTTAAACTTTTCACCAATAATTGATTTCAAAGATAGCTTCGCCGAGCTCTAGCACGATATTGTTTATTCTGATCATGGTCCACTCAGCCCTAATGGCTTTAATAAGCATCTAGCTGCTAATTTAAGGTTATACGGGACTAGTCTATCAGTGCAGCAGCCCGCACCTGTACAATATGGAGTCAAAGACATATTCGAAATCCAAAAGGAAAAAACATGTCAACATTCTCAAAAGAAGTGGATACACGTTTCTGCATTGAGTTTTTACACAGGTCCATCAATCAATTGCCTTCATGCAACAAGTTGTTGCATTACACATTTTGTTGTGGAGCAAAATCAATGTGATGATATACATGATGGACTATATTTTCCTCCAACTGTACTTCTCTTTGGTGGGTTTTGACTAGAGATGTCAAAATGGATTTTAGACCCATATATGACCTATTGAAATTATAAATGAGTCATATATGGTCACTTACTTTTTCAAAAGACGAGTCAAATTGGTTTAAAAATTTAAAGCCTAAAATAAATAGTCTTAAATGGGTTGAACTTAAAACTCATTTCCATCCCAAGCCTCACAATCTCTCTCTTCCCTCTTTAACTTTTTAAAAATATTTTTATAATAAAACTATAATTAGTTTTTATATTACATTTTTCTTTCCTTTTTTTCTTCCCTTTCTTCTTCCACCTTCCTTGCTAGTGGCCGGCACTATGACAGTTAGCAACCGGCTAGGCAAGACTCAAGCCTCATCGATCTAGCGAGGTAGAGGCCTCACTAACGTTTGACAAGACTCAAGCCTCGGCAATTTGGTGAGACTTGAGCTCGATGGCATTGGGTGAGCTCGAGCCTCATCGATCGATGAACCTAGCGAGCTTGAGGCTCGCCTATGGCCAGTCATCGGCCGTCGACGTGGCCGGCGGTCGGTCAAAGAAGAAGAAGAAAAAAAGAGAGAAGTAGAAAAAGAATATTAAAAATTATATTTAAAAAAAAAAAAAAAAATAAAAATTCGATTTTTAAAAAAATTATAAAAATTGTCCATTAAATTTTTATCTTAGCAATATCATTTAAAAAAAATATTTCATAAAAAATAAACTTTCTTAGATTTAGTTAAATAGGTAGGGTATGGGTTGGGTATGGGTTAAAATTTTTGCACTACAATAAATGGGTCATAAACAGATTAAATTGGTTGATTTGAGTTGGACCATTTATAACCTGACTCAAGCCCAACCCGACCCACCAGTTTGATAGATCTAATTATGAGTTGTGGACATCACTCTTATGCAAAATTCACTAAATATAAGTTTTGGTGATATCTCTAGGATTATAACCTACCAATCAAAGAGTGGATGGATGATGTTTGCCACAACCAGGTTAGAAGAAAACATGACCAATAACAATAGACAATTTCTCACTCCATTGAAATTTATGCATTTACGTATGTGTGTATTTTTCCTATCCTATAGTTTAAATTTTTAGATTGGACTAATTTCCTCAAACTAACTCATTCTCAATCTAAGCGTGATTTCTTCAAAAGCATGAAGACAAATATAACCTCTGTCACCACCGGCCGTGGTGGCTCTGCTAGATAAGAGCTCTATTTTTTTTTTTTTTTGGTAACCCAGGGAACCTCCGCACGCCGCTTTGCGGGGGAGAGTAAACCCTGGGGCGCCGGGGTCCCCACCGCTGACCCCTAGATACGCGGGTAAGTCGCGCGTTATGCATTGAAGCATCGCGTCCACGAAGTTTCGAACTCCTCCCCTCCCGGATAGGGTACTAAGCTCAAACCAGCGCGGCTACCGCGGACGGTGGTGATAAGAGCTCCATTGATCCTTCCCCAAAGGTGAGGGGTTTGAAACCCAGCAGAGGCATTTGGTGTCTTAAGTGGGATGTCGGGGTGGTAGGTCCTCCGCTAGCGTCCTTCCAGGTTTACTCGCCGCCGCCGCCGACCTGTACGGGGTTCTCGGGTTATCAAAAAAAAAAAAAAATATAACCTCTGTCAAATAGAGTAAGAAATGTGAACATACTTTCTGCTTTTTTCTTTTTTTTCGTGGCATAAAAGCTACTAGCGCAACCTTCATTTTCCCGTACAGTCAAAAGGTTGTTTTTTTAAGAGTATGTTTTATTTAATTAAGTGAATAGACTGCACCGGGTAAAGAAATTCACTTAAATTTAAGAAACAGTAAAATTAAATAAAAAAGTACTATAATTATTCATCTTATTTCATACAAGATAAACTTTATTGTGTTTTGATCAAGTCATTATTTTATATACAAATGCTATTGAAAGATAACAATTTTTTTTTTTTTGGTAAACATGAATTATTTATTTTTATCAAGTCAGGTAGTCACAAATTTCAATTTAAGTATCAAAACTCAATTTAGGTCGAATGCCAGGGAGCACAATTCAAGATATACTCAACAATTTCTTGAGACACGCAGCGTCCACTAAGCACCACATCAAATAACGAAAATTTTGGGAAAAAAATTAAAGAAAGAAAGAGAGAAAAAAAAAAAAAAAAAGAAAAAAGGGAAAATGTTCGAACAAAAAGGCTAATAATGAAAAGAAAGGGGATAAAAAAAAAAAAAAAAAAAAAAAAAAAAAAAAGAGAGTAAGACCTCCGCTTCTGGTTTCCCAAAGAAACAGCGGTTTCGATTCTTGCGAGCGAAAGTTGAGTTCGCAGATCGCCTACGGACACTTCTTGGATCAGTTTTACATATGAAAGGCTTTACTGTTCTGCCATGGCTGTGGTAGGATTGGCCATTGCCGCTACAGCTGTACCTTCATCACAGATGCTGCGTCGACGGAGAGGTGCTCTCGAATTTGCGGGATGAGTCCAACCTTTTCTACATCGACCACGATCACATGATTGGAAAGGTTATCAACTTTACCCTTGGTGTACTAATCTAATGTACAGAGGACAAGTAGATCACATTTAACGTAAAATATATCAATTTCACAAACTAATCTCAATCCGCTTGAATGTTATTTTCTCTTAAAATTCTTTCTTCTCCATTGCGAAAATCATGTTGACTGGGAAGGAGTCAGCATATCTTCGATTAGAAACTTATGAACAATAGATCTCCCCTCTGAAAGCGATCACCACGTGGTACCAACCCAGTAAGGGCGCGTTTGTTTATGTTTCTGTTCAAAAATTGTTCCGGGAAACAGAAATAGAAAAAACTATTTCTGTTCCAAGGAACAAATTTTGACTAGAAAGACGCCCTTGGTAAACTTGTTCTTGGAATAAAAAATGAATAGAAACACGTTTGGTAAATTTGTATTCTTTTTTTTAATTTCTTTTAATTTTTTAATATTTTTATTTTCTTTTTATTTTCTTCTTTTGGCCGGTCGCCGATCTCTACCATGGTCGGCAACCGGCCGACGAGGGCCGATGGCCTCGCCTTGGCTAGGCGAGCTCGGGCTCGCCCAGATCCGACGAGGCCGAGCTTGCCCGGCCACCGGGAGGCCGGGCCTCGTCGGATCTGGCTAGCCCGAGCTCGCCAAGCCTCGCCTCGTGCCGGCGAGGCCGAGCCTCACCCGGGGCTGGCGATGCTCGGCCTCGCCGGGGCCGGCGACCGGCCAAAGAAAAAAGAAGAAGAAAAAAAAGAGAAGAAAAGAGATGAGAGAGAAAATTTGTTCTTTAAAAGTGTTTCTAGAACAAAAAAACAACTTTTTTTTTTGTTTCTTATTTCCATTCCAATTTTGTTCCAGGAACAAAAAAACAGATTTTAAACAAAAACGCAAACAAACGCGTTTCTATTCTTTTTTTGTTTCCGGGAACAAAAAAAACAAAATTTTTGTTCATAAACAGAACAAAAGAACACAACCATGCATGCCCTAACCTGTCAAGAATCAACGTCTTAATCCTGTTTACATTAGGCTGATGGCGATACCCACGTGGACGTTTTCCATCACTTTTGAAATATGAGGATTTGAAAGTGAAATGGAATCCATGGAAAAAATCGAACCACTGTCGTGCAACTTTTCGAATGGAGAAAATTTTTCCCCTCAATCGCCGACCAATGATAATAATTACACTTATTACATCCAATTGTTGTCAAATTTGTTGATTTTTTTTTTTTTTGGTCAGAAAACAACGCTTAAATTAAGATCACAGCGAAGCAGGTACATTAAGGTCAGAATACAGAAGATCTTGCAAAAAAGGAGGGGGCTGAAGAACCCAAGTCGGAGGGAGTAAGAAGGCCCGATGGGCCTTCGCCACTCTATCCGCAAAAGTGTTTGCTGCTCTAGGGCAGTGAACTAGAAGGAAAGTAGGGCACCGTTTCAGCAACGCGCAAATATCTCCGAGGAGAGGTCTGATTGTCCATGGTCGTCGGGCAGGGTCTCGAACAGCTTCCACAAGGAGTAAACAGTCGGATTCCACCATGATCTTGTCCGTCTGTCATCCTCTCCGAATCAGAAAATGCAGAGCGAGATTTAGGGCGATCGCCTCAGCTTGCGGGGGCGCGAGAGGAGGCGCGAGCGGCATCGCACCAAGCCATCGATCAATCGGCCCGATGAATCTCTACGAGACACAAGCCACGAGGCGTCGAGGCCGGATGGGTGGTAATTTGCATCAATGTTGACTTTTAAAACATCTTTGTCCGGTGGATTCCATCGTGATTGAAGATGCCCCTGTTTTGAACCAGATCGCGACACCGGAGTATTAAAAATACACCTGGATCGGGCTTACGTTATCGCCACCGCACAACTCGGTTGGCCTTCGGCTCTTGTTTACGGAAAATAAAAGCATTACGGGCTTTCCATATGTGCCAAAGGACGAAGTGATCGTTTCAAGAGTCGGTAAGTTGCCTTTTCTTTGTCAATAAATTGAAGTAGCGATTTCTATGCGATGCACAGCCATGATAGGGCTTGTTATAGCTAATTCGGATGGTTCCAAACATCACGTGTCCATGGGCGAGAACAAAAATAGGTGTTACGGGGTCTCGGGTACTTGATTAGCACATATACGAAGCCGGGGTTGTCAAGATATGTCGTTTGTAGAGATTTTCTCTTGTCGCCAAAGCATTATTACAGAGAGACCAGAGAAATGACCTGAGTTTAGGCATAGTGTGTTGCTTCCAGATTGCATTCCATAATCGGCGGGGTGGCTGAAAAGATGAAGAGGCCTGGTTAGGGATAACACTTTTTTGCTGAGCTCTAAGCTGGTTGTAGCAGTTCTTCACTGTAAAAATTCCATTTTGTGTTCCTCTCTAGATAAGTTTATCTTGGGTGCATTGAGGTCGAACGGG